>CM038670.1:615742365-616342365 GCA_021605145.1 Aegilops bicornis | reverse complement strand
AAGAGATGGTGATACAAGTGCAATATGGATGGTAGATAAAGGTATTTGTAATCTGAAAATATAAAAACAGCAAGGTAACAAGTGGTAAAAGTGAGCGTAAACGGTATTGCAACTAGGGTTCATACTTTCACTAGTGCAAGTTCTCTCAACAATAATAACATAATTGGATCACATAACTATCCCTCAACATGCAACAAAGAGTCACTCCAAAGTCACTAATAGCGGAGAACAAACGAAGAGATTATGGTAGGGTACGAAACCACCTCAAAGTTATTCTTTCCAATCAATCCGTTGGGCTATTCCTATAAGTGTCACAAACAGCCCTAGAGTTCGTACTAGAATAACACCTTAAGACACAAATCAACCAAAACCCTAATGTCACCTAGATACTCCAATGTCACCTCAAGTATCCGTGGGTATGATTATACGATATGCATCACACAATCTCAATTCATCTATTCAAACCAACACATAGAACCTCAAAGAGTGCCCAAAGTTTCTACTGGAGAATCACGACGAAAACATGTGCCAATCCCTATGCATAGGTTCATGGGTCGAACCCGCAAGTTGATCACCAAAACATACATCAAGTGAATCGCGTGATATCCCATTGTCACCACAGATACGCACGGCAAGACATACATCAAGTGTTCTCAAATCTTTAAAGACTCAATCCGATAAGATAACTTCAAAGGGAAAACTCAATCCATTACAAGAGAGTAGAGAGGGAGAAGAAACATAAGATCCAACTATAATAGCAAAGCTCGCGATACATCAAGATCGTGCCAAATCAAGAACACGAGAGAGAGAGATCAAACACATAGCTACTGGTACATACCCTCAGCTCCGAGGGTGAACTACTCCCTCCTCGTCATGGAGAGCGCCGGGATGATGAAGATGGCCACCGTTGAGGGTTCCCCCCTCCGGCAGGGTGCCGGAACAGGGTCCCAATTTGTTTTTGGTGGCTCTGGAGGTTTCCGGCGGCGGAACTCCCGATCTAATCTCTTTTCTGGAAGTTTTACGATACGTATGTATATATGGGTGCAGGGGGTACGTCGGTGGAGCTGCGGGGGGCCCATGAGGCAGGGGGCGCGCCCTAGGGGGGTGGGCGCGCCCCCCACCCTCGTGGCCAGCTCCCGTATCTTCTGAAGTAGAGTCCAAGTCTATCTGGTGGGTTTCCTTCCAAAAATAACTTCTCCAGTTGATTTCGTTCCGTTTCGACTTCGTTTGATATTCCTTTTCTTCGAAATACTGAAATAGGCAAAAAACAGCAAATCTGGGCTGGGCCTCCGGTTAATAGGTTAGTCCCAAAAGTAATATAAAAGTGGAAAATAAAGCCCAATATTGTCCAAAACACTAGATAATATAGCATGGAGCAATCAAAAATTATAGATACGTTGGAGACGTATCAATAAGAAAATTTATTCTCATGAATAGTAGTGGGAGCAAACTCAACAAAATAACTATCATGGGATTGAAAATTAAAATCATGATGAAAAGTTTCATGGTTATCATTATTCAATATAGCATACATGTCATTACCATAATCATCATAGATAGGAAATTTGTTGTCATAATCAATTGCAACCTCCTCCAACATAGTGGATTCATCATTAAATAAGGTCACGACCTCTCCAAATCCACTTTCATCAATATAATCATCATAGAGGCATGCAATCATCATAATAAATTTTCTCATTAAAACTTGGGGGACTAAAAATATCATATTCATAAAATATAGCATCCACAAGCTTATGGCTTTGCATATCATTAGCATCATGGATATTCAAAGAATTCATACTAACAATATTGCAATCATGCTCATCATTTATACCAAACGTTCTATTAAATTCTTCTTCTATCAATTGAGCACAACTTTCCGATCCATCATTTTCAAGAAAGATACTATGAAGATGATCAATAATATGATGCAACCTCAATTCCATTTTTATGTAGTTTTCTTTTATAAATCAAACTAGTGATAAAACAAGAAACTAAAATATTAATTGCAAGATATAAAGATATACCTTCAAGCACTCACCTCCCCGGCAACGGCGCCAGAAAAGAGCTTGATGTCTACTACGCAACTTTATTCTCGTAGACACGTGTTGGGCCTCCAAGCGCGGAGTTTTGTAGGACAGTAGCAGTTTTCCCTCAAGTGGATGACCTAAGATTTATCAATCCGTGAGAGGTGTAGGAGAAGATGGTCTCTCTCAAACGACCCTGCAATCAAATACAAGAAATCTCTTGTGTCCCCAACACACCTAATACAATGGCAAATTGTGTAGGTGCACTAGTTCGGCGAAGAGATGGTGATAAAAGTGTAATATTGATGGTAGAAATATATTTGTATATTATGAATAAATAAAAACAGCAAGGTAGCAAATAGTAAACGGACACAAAAACGGTATTGCAATGCTTGAAAATGAGGCCTAGGGTCCGTACTTTCGCTAGTGCAACCTCCCAACAGTGCTAATATAATTGGATATTATAACCATCCCTCAAAGTGCGATGAAGAATCACTCCAAAGTTCCTATATAGCAGAGAACATAAGAATAAATTGTTTGTAGGGTACGAAACCACCTCAAAGCTATTCTTTCTGATCAATCGATCCTAGAGTTCGTACTAAAATAACACGAAGCTATTCTTTCCGATCGATCTAACCAAGAGTTCGTACTAAAATAACACCAAATAAAATTCATATTCATAATACTCAATCCAACACAAAGAACTTCAAAGAGTGCCCCAAGATTTCTACCGGAGAAACAAAGACAAGAACGTGCATCAACCCCTATGCATAGATTACCCCAATGTCACCTCGGGAATCCACGAGTTGAGTGCCAAAACGTATATCAAGTGAATCAATACGATACCCCATTGTCACCACAGGTATTCAATTGCAAGACATATATCAAGTGTTCTCAAATCCATAAAAGTATTCAATCCTATAACAAAGAAATCTCAAAGGGAAAACTCAATTCATCACAACAAGATAGAGAGGGGAAAACACCATATGATCCGACTATATTAACAAAGCCCGCGATACATCAAGATTGTGACATCTCAAGAACACGAGAGAGAGAGAGAGAGAGAGAGAGAGAGAGAGACATTAAACACATAGCTACTGGTACAAACCCTCAGCCCCGAGGGTGGACTACTCCCTCCTCATCATGGTGGCCGTCGGGATGACGAAGATGGCCACGGGAGATGATTCCCCCCCTCCGGCAGGGTGCCAAAACGGGGTCTAGATTGGTTTTCGGTGGCTACAGAGCCTTGCAGCGGCGGAACCTCTGATCTAGGTTAACCCCTGATGGTTTCTCTATTTATAGGATTTTTTGGCATTGGTTTCACGCTAAGATGGGCCTCGAGGTGAGCACAACCCATCGGGGCAAGCCAGGCCCACCAGGCGTGCCCTGGTGGGTTGGACCCTCCTCGTGGCTCTTCTGGCCCTCCCACGAAGCTTCAGGGTCTCTTTTGTTCCAAAAAAATCATCAAAAAGTTTCAGCTCATTTGGATAACTTCCATTTTTGCACAAAAAACAACACCACGGTAGTTCTGCTGAAAACAGCGTCAGTCCGGGTTAGTTCCATGCAAATCATACCAAAACCATATAAAATTGTTGTAAGCATGGCATGAATACTTCATAAATTATAGATACGTTGGAGACGTATCAAGACATGACCAAGACACCTCTCCTGTCAATAACCAATAGCGGAACCTGGATGCTCATATTGGCTCCTACATATTCTACGGAGATCTTTATCGGTCGAACCGTTATGACAACATACGTAATTCCCTTTGTCCATCGGTATGTTACTTGCCTGATATTCGATCGTCGGTATCCACATACCTAGTTCAATCTCGTTACCGGCAAGTCTCTTTACTCGTCCGTAATACATCATCTTGTAACTAACTCATTAGTCACTTTGCTTGCAAGGCTTCTTATGATGTGCATTACCGATAGGGCCCAGAGATACCTCTTCGATACTCGGAGTGACAAATCCTAATCTTGATCTATGCCAACCCAACAAACACCTTCGGAGAAACCTGTAGAGCATCTTTATAATCACCCAGATACGTTGTGATGTTTTATAGCACACAAGGCATTCCTCCGGTATCTGGGAGTTGCATAATCTCATAGTCAAAGGAATATGTATTTGACATGAAGAAAGCAATAGCAATAAAACTAAACGATCAATATGCTAAGCTAATGGATGGATCTTGTCCATTACATCATTCTCCTAATGATGTGATCCCGTTATCAAATGACAACTCATGTCCATGGTTAGGAAACTTAACCATCTTTGATTAACGAGCTAGTCTAGTAGAGGCTTACTGGGGACACGGTGTTTTGTCTATCTATCCACACATGTATCAAGTTTCCGGTTAATACAATTCTAGCATGAATAATAAACATTTATCAAGATTAAGGAAATATAAAATAACAACTTTATTATTTCCTCTAGGGCATATTTCCTTCAGTCTCCCACTTGCACTAGAGTCAATAATCTAGTACACATCACCATGTGATTTAACACCAATAGTTCACATCGTCATGTGATTAACACCCATAGTTCACATCACCATGTGACCAACACTCAAAGGGTTACTAGAGTCAATAATCTAGTTCACATCGCTATGTGATTAACACCCAAAGAGTACTTAAGGTGTGATCATGTTTTGCTTGTGAGAGAAGTTTAGTCAACGGGTCTGTCACATTCAGATCCGTATGTATATTACAAATTTCTATGTCTACAATACTCTGCATGGAGCTACTCTAGCTAATTGCTCCCACTTTCAATATGTATCCAGATTGAGACTCTAAGTCATCTGGACCATTGTTAAAGCTTGCATCAACGTAACCTTTTACGACGAACTCTTCCTCCATAACCGAGAAACATTTCCTTAGTCCTCTTAGGTAACTAAGGATAAATTCCGACTGCTGTCTAGTGAGCTACTCCTGGATCACTAATGTACCCCTTGCCAAACTCATGGCAAGGTACACAATAGGTCTGGTACACAGCATGGCATACTTTATAGAAGCTATGGCTATGGCATAGGGAATGACTTTCATCCTCTCTCTATCTTCTGTTGTGGTCGGGTTTTGAGTCTTACTCAACTTCATATCTTGTAATACAGGCTAGAACTCCTTCTTTGACTGATCTATTTTGAACTCCTTCAAAATCTTGCCAAGGTATGTACTCATTGAAAATCTTATCAAGCGTCTTGATCTATCTCTATAGATCTTGATGCCCAATATGTAAGCAGCTTCACCGAGGTTTTTCATTGAAAAATTCTTATTTAAGTATCCTTTTATGCTATCCAAAAATTATATATCATTTCCAATCAGCAATATGTCATCCACACATAATATCAGAAATGCTACAGATCTCCCACTCACTTTCTTGTAAATACAGGCTTCACCATAAGTCTGTATAAAATCATATGCTTTAATCACCTTATCAAAGTGTATATTCCAACTCTGAGATGCTTGCACCAGTCCATAGATGGATCGCTGGAGTTTGCACACTTTGTTAGCACCTTTAGGATCGACAAAACCTTTTGGTTGCATCATATACAATTCTTCTTTAAGAAATCCATTAAGAGAATGCAATTTTGACATCCATTTGCCAGATTTCATAAAATGCGGCAATTGCTAACATGATTCGGACAGACTTAAGCATCGCTATGAGTGAGAAAATCTCATCGTAGTCAACACCTTGAACTTGTCAAAAACCTTTTGCGACAAGTCGAGCTTTGCAGATAGTAACACTACCATCAGTGCTCGTCTTCATCTTGAAGATCCATTTATTCTCAATGGCTTGCGGATCATTTGGCAAATCCACCAAAGTCCACACTTTGTTCGCATACACGGATCCTATCTCAGATTTCATGGCCTCAAGCCATCTGTCAGAATCTGGGCTCATCATAGCTTCTTCATAGTTCGTAGATTCGCCATGGTCCAATAACATGACTTTCGGGACAGGATTACCGTACCACTCTGGTGTGGAACGTGCTCTGTTCGACCTACGAGGTCCAGTAGTAATTTGATCCGAAGTTTCATGATCATTATCATTAGCTTCCTCTCTAGTTGGTGCAGGCATCATGGGAACGGATTTCACTGATGTGCTACTTTCCAATTCGAGAGAAGGTACAATTACCTCATCAAGTTCTAGTTTCCTCCCACTCACTTCTTTCGAGAGAAAACTCCTCTAGAAAGGTTCCATTCTTGGCAACAAAAATCTTGCCTTTGGATGTGTGGTAGAAGGTGTACCCAATTGTTTCCTTAGGGTATCCTATGAAGACGCACTTCTCCGATTTGGCCTCGAGCTTATCAGGATGAAGCCTTTTGATATAAGTGTCGCAACCCCAAACTTTAAGAAACGACAGCTTAGGTTTCTTGCCAAACCACAGTTCATACGGTGTCGTCTCACTGGATTTAGACGGTGCCCTATTTAACGTGAATGCAGCTATCTCTAATGCATAACCCCAAAACGATAGTGGTAAATCGGTAAGAGACATCATAGAAAGCATCATATCCAATAACGTACGGTTACGATGTTCGGGCACACCATTTCGCTGTGGTGTTCCAGGTGGCGTGAGTTGTGAAACTATTCCACATTGTTTTAAATGAAGGCCAAACTTGTAACTCAAATGTTCGCCTCCGTGGTCAGATCGTAGAAACTTTATTTTCTTGTTGCGATGATTCTCCACTTCACTCTGAAATTCTTTGAACTTTTCAAGTGTTTCAGGCTTGTCTTTCATTAAGTAGATATACCCACATCTGCTCAAATCATCTATGAAGGTCAGAAAATAACGATACTCGCCGTGTGCTTCAACACTCATCGGACCGCATACATCGGTATGTATTATTTTCAGTAAGTCATTAGCTTGCTCCATTGTTCTGGAGAACGGAGTTTTAGTCATCTTGCCCATGAGGCATGGTTCGCAAGTATCAAATGATTCATAATCAAGTGATTCCAAAAGTCCATCTGCATGGAGTTTCTTCATGCGCTTTACACCAATATGACCTAAACGGCAGTGCCACAAATATGTTGCACTATCATTATCAACTTTGCATCTTTTGGCATCAATATTATGAATATGTGTATCACTACGATGGAGATTCAATAAACCATTCACATTGGGTGTATGACCATAGAAGGTTTTATTCATATAAACAGAACAAAAATTATTCTCTGACTTAAATGAATAATCGTATTGCAATAAACATGATCTAATCATATTCATGCTTAACGCAAACACCAAATAACATTTATTTAGGTTCAACACTAATCCCGAAGGTAGAGGGAATGTGCGATGGTGATCGTATCAACCTTGGAGTTACTTCCAACACACATCGTCACCTCGTTCTTAACTAGTCTCTGTTTATTTTGCAACTCCTGTTTCGAGTTACTACTCTTGGCAACTGAACCATTCTCAAATTCCAAGGGGTTGCTATAAACACTAGTAAAGTACACATCAATAACATGTATATCAAATATACCTTTGTTCACTTTGCCATCCTTCTTATCCGCCAAGTATCTGGGGCAGTTCCGCTTCTAGTGACCATTCCCTTTGTAGTAGAATCACTCAGTTTCAGGCTTGGGTCCAGCTTTGTGCTTCTTCCTGGGAGTGACAACTTGCTTGCCATTCTTCTTGAAGTTCCCTTTCTTTCCCTTGCCCTTTTTCTTGAAACTAGTGGTCTTGTTAACCATCAACACTTGATGCTCTTTCTTGATTTCTACCTTTGCCGATTTCAGCATCGCGAAGAGCTCGGGAATCGTCTTCGTCATCCCTTGCATATTATAGTTCATCACAAAGTTCTAGTAGCTTGGTGATAGTGACTAGAGAACTCTATCAATCACTATCTTATCTGGAAGATTAACTCCCACTTGATTCAAGTGATTGTAGTACCCAGACATTCTGAGCACATGCTCATTGGTTGAGCTATTCTCCTCCATCTTGTAGGCAAAGTACTTGTCAGAGGTCTCATACCTCTCGACATGGGCATGAGTCTGAAATACCAATTTCAGCTCTTGGAACATCTCATATGCTCCGTGGCGTTCAAAACGTTTTTGAAGTCCAGGTTCTAAGCCGTAAAGCATGGCGCACCAAACTATCAAGTAGTCATCATATTGAGCTTGCAAAATGTTCATAACGTCTGTATATACTCCTGCAACAGGTTTGTCACCTAGCGGTGCATCAAGAACATAATTCTTCTATGCAGCAACGAGGATAATCCTCAGATCATGGACCCAGTCCGCATCATTGCTACTATCATCTTTCAACTTTTCTCTAGGAAAATATCAAAAATATATAGGAGCTATATCACGAGCTATTGATCTACAACATAGATATGCAAATACTATCAAGACTAAGTTCATGATAAATTAAGTTCAATTAATCAAATTACTTAAGAACTCCTACTTAGATAGAAATCCCTCAAGTCATCTAAATGATACGTGATCCAAATCAACTATACCATGTCCGATCATCATGTGAGATGGAGTAGCCATCAATGGTGAACATCTCTATGTTGATCATATCACCTATATGATTCACGTTCGACCCTTCGGTCTCCAGTGTTCTGAGGCCATGTCTGTACATGCCAGGCTCGTCAAGTTTAACCCGAGTACTCCGCATGTGCAAAGCTATCTTGCACCCGTTGTATGTGAACGTAGAGTTTATCACACCCGATCATCACGTGGTGTCTCAACACGACGAAGTGTCGCAATGGTGCATACTCGGGGAGAACACTTATACCTTGAAATTTAGTTAAGGGATCATCTTATAATGCTACCACCGTACTAAGCAAAATAAGATGCATAAAAGATAAACATCACATGCAATCAAAATATGTGACATGATATGGCCATCATCATCTTGTGCTCTTGATCTCCATCTCCAAAGCATCGTAAAGATCTCCGTCATCACTGGCTTGACACCTTGATCTCCATCGTAGCGTCGTGGTCGTCTCGCCAACTATTGCTTCTACAACTATTGCTAACGCATAGTGATAAAGTAAAGCGAGAATTGTATACGTAGGAGAGAACCTTGCGCAAAAAGGGCTTTGCTTTATGGTATAGATTAGGAATTAGAATAAGTAAGGCTAACTAAAATAGAGAAGAGGGTCTACAGTCATTCTATCTCAACACTGAAGATATCAGTTAGCGGGTCTTGGTTGAATAGTGGATCTTGGTTGAGAAACTCATAGATAGAGATTGATCTCTTTGCTCTCCGTTTAGTGGTTTCTTACTCGGTCTGCTCATCTGAATAGATGGTCACACGCTTCAACTAGAATCCAAACCATAGTAGAACGATCGAAGCAAAGGAAAGATCAAGCCGAAGAGGATACCTGGGGCCATTAGTCTAGGAATAACACTAAAGTAGCACCCCTCACTACATTCTTGTTCACTGAACATAGATCTCTAAAGAATAGTGCACTGGTACACGATATGATCTGTCGTCATGACCCATGAACTGAGCTTCTCACTAATCGAAATGGTCCTCTCAGCATGTTTCAAGGGAAGCAAGAGATCGTTTTCTCAGGATATTAGTCACCCAATCTTCCCAATAGTATTCCTTAACTCATGAATTGATACACTTGTTCATTTTCTTTCTATTTCCACTAGTTTCTTTTGTTCACTTGCAATGCGGCATTTGAATCCATTTTACTCCACTTCTCTCACTTTTCTTCCCCGATGAGGGTGATGTACTCCGGCACTGATCATCATGACTGGAATTCTAGAGGATTCCTTGAGTACTCGTTACTTCGAGGTCAAATGGTGGGATGGTATTCATCCAAAATAGGAAACTGGTAGCGACTTGCATTTCATGGACTCTTCCTTCCCGTAGGAATAGGGAAGAGTGGTAACGTGAGCCACCTTTCCTTTATACAGCAGTAATAGCACATGCAAGTTCCTAGGGTCTATATAGCTAGTCAAGGATCATAAAACAATTAGCAAATCATCAGTGGACTCCAAATAGCTATTTCATTGAATCGTACACGTGATTAGGCGGGGACAGGACTCGAACATGCAGTCTTCAGGTCATGAGCCTGATGAGTTGACCAATTCCTCTACCCCGCTTTAGTCTAAACCTTTCATTAACATACAGAAAATAGAGTTCGATGCGAGGCGGATACTTGACATGTTCCCCTCGGGATACCTTCTTCTTACATGGTGTTTGCATTTCATACAATAAAGAGACAACCATAAGGCTCCTGCTGGTTGCTAGTAACTTTTACAAAACATGATCATCTCATACAATAGCGTATATCACATCATGTCTTGACCATATCACATCACAACATGCCGTGCAAAAACAAGTTAGACGTCCTCTACTTTGTTGTTGCAAGTTTTACGTGGCTGCTATGGGCTTCTAACAAGAACCGTTCTTACCTACGCATCAAAACCACAACGATGACTTATCAAGTTTGTTGTTTTAACCTTCAACAAGGACCGGCCGCAGTCAAATTCGATTCAACTAAAGTTGGAGAAACAAACACCCGCCAGCCACCTTTATGCAAAACTAGTTGCATGTCTGTCGATGGAACCGGTCTCATGAACGTGGTCATGTAAGGTTTGTCTAGGCCGCTTCATCCAACAATACCGCCGAATCAAAATAAGACGTTGGTGGTAAGCAGTATGACGATCACCGCCCACAACTCTTTGTGTTCTACTCGTGCATATCATCTACGCATAAACCTGGCTCGGATGCCACTGTTGGGAAACGTAGCATGCAATTTCAAAAAAATTCCTACGCTTACGCAAGATCTATCTAGGAGATGCATAGCAACGGGAGGGGGAGAGTGTGCCTATGTACCCTCGTAGACCGAAAGCGGAAGCGTTTGACAACGCGGTTGCTGTAGTCGAACTTCTTCTAGCTTCGACCGAGCAAGTACCGAACGCACGACACCTCTGAGTTCTGCACATGATCAGCTCGGTGACGTCCCTCGTCTTCTTGATCCAGCAAGACGTCGAGGTAGTACATGAGTTTCGTCAGCACGACGGCGTGGTGACGGTGACGGTGAAGTGATCCGCTCAGGGCTTCGCATAAGCACCGCGAGAATATGACCGAGGGTGTAATCTGTGGAGGGGGGGGGGGCGCCGCACACGGCTAGACAATTCTCTGTTATGTGCTAGGCGCCCCCTCCTCATATATATAGGTGGGAGGGAGGGAGGAGCAGCCATAGGAGGCTCCCAAGTAGGAGGAATCCTAATTGGAGTCCCTCCTAAGCCGCGCGCCCCCCTGCCATATATAACCGAGGTGGAAGGAAAGAGGGGGGAGGGAAGGAAGTAGGAATCCTAATCCACACTTTCCTTGCCCTCCCCTCTTTCCTTCTCCTCCTCATAGGGCTGGCCTCTATAGGGGCGCACCAGGGCTGTTGTGCTCCCTCACTTGGCCCATAAGGCACATAACTTTGCCGAGGGTGCTCGAAACTCCTTTCCGGTGACCCGATAAGTACCCGGTACTCTCCGGAACACTTTCGGTGTCCGAATACCATCGTCATATATATCGATCTTTACCTCTCGGCCATTTCGAGACTCCTCGTCATGTCCGTGATCTCATACGGGACTCCGAACAACATTCGGTTACCAAATCACATAACTCATATAATATTATATCGTCATCGAACTTTAAGCGTGCGGACCCTATGGGTTTGAGAACTATGTAGACATGACCGAGACACCTCTCCACTCAATAACCAATAGCGGAACCTGGATGCTCATATTGGCTCCTACATATTCTACGAAGATCTTTATCGGTCGAACCGTTATGACAACATACATAATTCCCTTTGTCCATCGGTATGTTACTTGCCCGAGATTCGATCGTCGGTATCCACATACTTAGTTCAATCTCGTTACCGGCAAGTCCCTTTACTCGTTCCGTAATACATCATCTTGTAACTAACTCATTAGTCATTTTGCTTGCAAGGCTTCTTATGATGTGCATTACCGAGAGGGCCCAGAGATACCTCTCCGATACTCGGAGTGACAAGTCCTAATCTTGATCTATGCCAACCCAACAAACACCTTCGGAGATACCTGTAGAGCATCTTTATAATCACCCGGTTACGTTGTGACGTTTGATAGCACACAAGGCATTCCTCCGGTATCCAGGAGTTGCATAATCTCATAGTCGAAGGAATATGTATTTGACATGAAGAAAGCAATAGCAATAAAATTGAACAATCAATATGCTAAGCTAACGGATGGGTCTTGTGCATCACATCATTCTCCTAATGATGTGACCCCGTTATCAAATGACAACTCATGTCCATGGTTAGGAAACTTAACCATCTTTGATTAACGAGCTAGTCTAGTAGAGGCTTACTAGGGACACGGTGTTTTGTCTATGTATCCACACATGTATCAAGTTGCTGGTTAATACAATTTTAGCATGAATAATAAACATTTGTCATGATTAAGAAATATAAAATAACAACTTTATTATTGCCTCTAGGGCATATTTCCTTCAAAAACATGTATAAGTTTTTTCTCCTCCTCTGGTTAGCAACTTCATGGAAATATCCATTATTTCTACCCCCCTCAAGAATTTCTCTATCCCTAGACCTCTTGCTAGATTTAATCTCTCCCAGCTGCCAAACTTCATGAAGGTCTCTGAGAATACTATTCATCCTATATTTCTCATTATCAGAGAGTTCTTGAGATTCAACCTTAATATCTAAAGTACCGTATTCGATCATAAGCCCGTTCTTATTTTCCTAAGGAAAGCTTCTATATTCTCACTCCACCCTTTAGCCAACCTCCTAAAGGTCCTAACCTTATGTAGTCAAATATAAATAGGGTTATTTCAAGTGGGCATGCCCTTCCAATCATGTATTTTTCCTATTCCTGAGTTTTGAGAATCCTGCAAATCAAAGAGGGCTTAATAGAATTTTTCTTATGTTGGTTTCATTCGCAGGATTGAATCATATGTAATTTTCTCCTAAGAAAAATCTGTTCCGTAGGAAATAGTTCATCCACTCAAACCTCATGCCAATAATTATTTGTTTTTGGTGCAATCAATCACACTTTGGTGGGAACAAAATCTTGTAGCATCCTGCATATCTTTTGCTCCTAAATTTTTGCAATTTCGCAAATCAAAGTGGGCTATAGTAGGTTCTTCAAACTCCTCCATACTTTAAAATAACTTTCAAAATAATAATAAAAAGAGATATGGACACGCTACCTGAAGTCTCATCATCTATCCTTACAAATTACAGTCCTATGAAAACACCCACTTAGACTTTTTTTTGAAATGGAACCACTTAGACTATATGTTTAGAGGTAGATGGGCAAATATAGATGCCTCTCTATCTTGCGGTTTTGGGAGGAATGGGATTTCAGCTATCTCTGCCCCCATTTTACTTGCGAGTCACCTTCAGGTGCTAGCAGACGTCACATGGCTTCCATTTTAGCCCCGCAAGCGATTTTCGGCTGCCTCCACCCTCTTGCACTGAGCTCCACGTGGCTGTCGACGTCCTCAACTGGCACCCTCGTCGGCTCAGTTGCACGACCATCCTCCTCTAGGTGCAACGGGTTGGATGGGGCATGTATATGAAGAACAAATATAACCCATTAACAAGTGGGTGTCACATGAAAAATAATATGAACACTTTAGTTTAGAGAGTTCGATTTTTTTAGCAGAGTACCAATATGATGCTCATATATACTGACCCCTACAAACACACGCACACACACACTCTATCCCTATGAATACCTCCAAGATAATGAGCTGGTATAACATCTTGGGCTTGACTAAGTCATCACATGTGCCTCGTAGTTGACGAGAACGTCTCCTCACACTGACGGACATCGCCAAAAAGACTGAAACAAATCTAGAGAAAATGCAAGTAACAGTGCCAATTTTAAGACTTGAACCCTGGTGGGTTGATTCTACCACAAAGAATCTCGCCATTTAATTCTGGAGAGCACTACAAATACTCCATTTTTTAAGTACCTCTACACCATTATAGAGTCTGCCCATCTGCTATAGTTGCTCTGGTGCATTTTTTAGAAACAATACAGACACAAATGTTTGCGTACACTCATCCCTTATGACCATAGGTACGCATCCATACTCTATTTTTGCGAGCACCTCCTAAAGACTGAGCTAACAAAAAATTGACATTGACGAAGTCACCACATCAAGAGGCTAAATTTAGTTACAGTCTGGGAGGGGATTAAAACCAGGAACGTGAGATCTGAAACAGAACACATGTACACGTACGACCCGTGTTACTTCCGGTCGCGCACGTACGTCAGTGGATTGGTTTCGATCGGTCGGCAGGGATCGATCGATGGTTAATTGCGCATGGTGATGGCGGTGGAGGAGGTGAGCATGTGCGTCACGGTGGTGACCCACCTCTTGTACACGGCGTAGTCGTCGGCGCGGAGCTCCACCTTGCCCCTGCTCGTCCTCACCTCCACCGGGTACGTCGCGTCCTCCTCCCGGCTCGCCTTCTCCGGCGCGCACGGCCGGACGTCCTCCACCACGCCTGTGAACGTGACTCAGGAACTTGCTCAAGAAAAGTGTTTGTGTTCGATCGAGGTGGCTGCTTACATTCTTTCGCGTTGGAGAAGGCCTGCATGACCAGGTTCATCTTCTTGATCCGGAGGACGACCTTGCCGTTCCTGTCCGTGGCGGCGGACACCGTGTGCAGCTTCCACTTCCCTGCACGCGCGGCAACCAAGAGACGGTGTTGGTCATGGAACGACACGCACGATGGAAGATTGACGCGACGGCGGCCGGCTTACCGTCCGGCATCGCCACGAACAACTCGTCGCCCTTGGCCAGCGCCGCCTTGGACCTCGCGTAGTTGAAGTCGAAGTCCAGGTCGTCCTGCCACGGCGCCGTGCCACCCTGGTCCGCCCTCTCGCTCTGCCCATGGCCGCCGCTGCCCCCGCGCCTTCCTCGCAAGGCCGCCGCGCCGCGCAGTGCTGTCAATTCAACGCGCAAAGAAATGATCTCGTGATCTGAATTCTTTGGAACCATGTCACGTCTCGAAACGTCCCCGGCCGGTCGAGAGGGCTTACAGGTGGCGGCGGCGGCGGTGAGCGTGATCACGTTGCTGGCGTCCGTGGCGGCCACGGCGGCGTTGACGGCCGCGGCGACCTGGTCCCGCGTGGCGCCCGCGGCCTCGGCCACCTTGGCGCACTGCGCCGCCACGAGCGCGGCGGCCGAGGCCACCGCCGTCTCCCTCATCGACGCCGACGCCGAGCCGCGCGCCGCCGGCGCGGAGTTCTCCGCGGCGATGGCGGCGAGCACGGCCGCAACGCCCGCGACGGACACCGCGGCGTGGACCTCGGCCCTGTGCAGGCGCGCCTCCTCCTTGCGCTTCTGCTTCCGCTCCTTGACCCACTTCTTGAACGAGATGCCGCTCCATGGCGCCGCCATCTTGCGCGGGAGCTGCGTCCACACGCACCAGGTTCAAATATTTAAGATCCAACAACAGAGCCAACATGATCACGGAAACATATCGTGCGTCATTTAAATCTCCTCGATCCGCGCGTTAATTGGAAATCAATCAACAAACCATTTGCCATCTGGCTTCTTCTACCGCACGATTCGTTCCATTTACGTCAAGATTATGTTTCGTCTTGCAAATCATGCTATAATTAAACCTTCCACTCACCCATTTCTTCTTGTTGTCGTAGTCCAGCTCCGGGTGAATTGCCTTCTGCAACCATATCCATGACTGAAAAACACCACCAAAAGACACACACACACACAGTTAACATCAGACTGAAAACACCATGATCATCACATCACCGCATCAACTGAATACCTTCAGATCGTCGTATTTCCACTGCGGCTGCGCCGCGCCACCGAAGCTGCTGTCGTCAACAACCAAGCTACGATCACTCCTCTGCAAAACCACCCGGGGCATCCATTGCTTGTCATCTTTGAGCGTGATCTCCTGACAAAATGTTATTTGCTACAGTACACTGAAGTTACCTACACTTACCTGCAGCTGCGACAGGTCTCTCCTATCATCATCAAGCCCTATGACAGGGTGCTCCACCAGCGCCAACGAGCGATCCTCCTCCTTCGGACCCGTCTGAAGAACCTGGATCGCCGAGCTGCACCACGCGCTCGACAGCAGGTCCATCGGCTCCTCCGACGGCGGCGGCTCTTCACGCACGATCGCCATCAGGCCTCTGTGATCCGGCTCCATGCCAGCAGCTAGTTCCACCAGAAGTTAGCAACTGATCAGAGATTTATACAGGACAGAGATATGCTTTGATCTTTGGTGGTTGTGCAGGGGCAGCTTCCCACCTGCAGCCGAATAGAATGCCTTGGCAGGAACCAGATCCTCCATCAGATCACTAGGATAGCTCCAACCACTTTAGTCCAACTTTTAGCTGTAAAAAAACTTAAACAAGACAGGTGTCACAGAGAGGCAGTGAGTTTAATACCCATAATACTGATTAAACAAGCGTGTTAGTGGGCTTTTGGGGGGAATAAGAGTGGGGTAAATCATTAGCTTCACCCATTCATGCTTTAGCTGCACACAAAGAAGATGGAATCAAAATGGGGGACCTCGGAGCCTTTATCGTAGAAAAACATTGGCGTAACCGTCCTTAAACATTCGGGGAGTCTTAGTACGCACTTTGGTGCTGGATTTCATACTTGAACCGATTTAAAAATTGGAACCATGCTGCAAAGAGGGGGTACTTAGGTTTTCCTGGGTCCAATGGTCCCATCTATTCTACTGATAATCAGAGGCTTCTGTGGGAGAACATGCCATGTTTGGAGATTGGGTTGCCACTGTTGCAGAAGAAAATTGGGAAAAGGCAGCAGGATGAGGGTGTCATCCAGAAGATGCTACAGAACTTTCCTAGCATCATTGCCATGCGTGCAATACTGCAATGCTGGAGCAAAGACGTACACTGTATGGGTCACTGACCGTAGAGCTGCAGTGCCGTATACCGTAGCGGCAGAACGCGAGAATCTAGTGGAATGTTCAGTGAACTTGGATTCAGTCTCTCTCTCTCATGCTGTAGCATAAATTCTGTTAACAAAATATGCAAGTCAGGATATTAGATATGAGCTAATTCTCAAAGGAAGCCGGGGGGAATATTAATATATATGGTGTAGGGCTGTAGATAGCTTTGAAATTCTTCAGTTCTAAAGTATCACTGCATTATGGTGTCAATGTTGTTATATAGATTTGAGTTTTGAAGTCAATGAGTATTGAAAACTCTTAACTCGGTGTGTACTGGTTCAACAGAAAATTAGCATATCAAGCAGAAGGTGCATGCTGATGCCCCCTGCAACCACTTGCTTGTAGCTACAGGGCCATAGCCTTTCCCATTTTGGAATAATGAGCTTTGGCACATAGCAGGAGGGAATTTCATTAACTGTTGAATCATTAGCCATCAGCTCCTCAAGAAGTTGCAGCATGGTTTGCAGTAGGAATAGTGCTTGCAGGTCATCCAAAACAGAGCTGCCATTGGTGGGGAATAGTTGAGCAACTCCCAACATTGCTTCTTCAAAAGGTGAGTAAGACTCCAGTGAGGGGCAGCAGTTTCTCATTGCTGGTTGGTGTAATAATCAACATCTTAAAGCAAATTTGGTGGCTTAAAGCTTAGATGTGATGCATGCATCAGGTTAAATCATTTTTTCACTTATTGCCGCCCGCCTAAAGAGCATTCCAGCTGAAGCCTCTTAGCCATTGTTTATTCTAGCGTCATGTGTAGGCCTTCTAATCCTGTCTGCTGATCATTCACCTTTTGACAAAACTTGAGGGGGATTTTTATATCTCAAGGCAAGGGCCCTTTCGATCATGGGATATCGGTTTGATCGTCGAGCTTTACAACTATTTTTTTTTAATGTAAAGCTGGCTCTGCGGATTCTTGAAGGCTCCCGCAGAATTTTTTGAGGGGAAGCTAAAAATCATGTTAATTTGTCGGCATGGAGTTCTTGTCATGGTTTTTTAGTAGCTTTTGGAAAAGGGGGAATGGTTGCTGGACAATTTTCAGGGCATGTTCAGAATGTCTTCGGGAAAAAGAAAAGTTGCTAGATGGCTAAAACTTCACATTCAGCTGAGATCATACCAGCCATTGTTTTACCTGAGTTAAACACTTAATTGCCAATTTTTTGAGAAATTTATGAATCTTTGCATTTATATGTGTAAGCAGATTGCCTAGAACAGTCACCCTATAGTTTAGCAGCATCGCCTTGATGCCCAGTTTGCTGTAGGCCTTTGTGGCTGTCTATTCTTATGAGTTTTGGTTGGGCATTCTGTTTTTTTGTTGATTATAAGAGGAGCAAGTGATACGGAAATAACTCCATACTCGTCACATTAGATAGTAACAGTTGTTATAATAACCAAAGCAAGAAAAATCAACCCCAGACTCCAACTAAGCCATAGTGCCATACTCCAACTTCACTGGGGAGAACCCAATATATCAGAAACATTAGCTTCAAATTTCATTAAAAACTTTTGCAGGGGAAGAATTACATGACTTGTGTATTCCCTAGGGTCAGAACTGCAGAGAGATCAACACCCCTAAATATGGCTAAATATTGTAAATAACCAAGGAAGATACTTCTTCAGAACCTTGTTTGTGCAGTCTCTGCAATTCTCCAGTTGCTGAAATTTTGAAGCTAAACTATCTCTCCATCAACAATTTGGTGTCTCATCAGAACAATTTCCTTGACAAGATTCCTGTAAGTGAATGGCCGGACGGCCGCCCTCAGGAAGAGCCCTGGAGGGGGCTCGCGCTTCACTCTGACCAGCGCACTTCTGCTCCTTGCACTTTCTTGCTGTACCAGCTTCACCTCATCCTCCTCGGCCTGCTCCTGCTGCATAATCATTGTGTTTGAAGTTCTCATTTGCGATTCCATATCTTTCTGCTGTTGCATTTGCCGCTTATTATACTCGTATGATTTCTCAACCCTGTCCTTGACCAGTTTCTCCATTTTATCAGAACTTTTCATCGCTTTATCCCATTGCTCGTCCCAGTAGTCCTCATTCTCCTCACTACTTTCTATTATTTCATCTGCTTCCACCTCTTCACTGACGTCGACCACTTCCTCATCTTCATAATCGTCATCCTCAGTATCATCAATCACATCAACCTCCTCATCCTCAACCCAATCAATGCCCTCACTTCCAGTCTCATCACCACCCTCATCGTCACTCTCATCAGGCGCATCACACCCAAGCTCCATCTCCTCTAGCTTCACTTTCCATTCCTTGGTGTACGGGTGGAGTAGCTCCATGGGATGGTTTGTGAGCAAGAACTCCAGACAGCGTGACTTGTCCGCCTCACTCAGCTTCGAGTATGCATTTACAACATCATCCACATAAGACTTCGGGCTTGCCTTCACAATCCTGCAAAGGCCACCAAAGTAGGTCGTCTGAATGACCCTGCCATCCTGCTCAAGGTCAAACAAGAACTGGTTCTCGGTTGAGGATCAACCAACGGGCGGAGCCGGCTGAAGAATTCCTCCTGTGGCTCGAACCTCGACTGGTACAGCGGCCGCTTGACGTATAGGATGTCCGGGCGCGTCCAGGCCGCACAGCGCGTGATCAGCTCGCGTGTGGAGTTACCAAACCGGCCCATGAGGCTCCACTTATCCAGCCGCTGGTCCTTGCTGGCCTGGACGGCGACCTCGGCCGAGAGCGTCCACTGCTGCCATGGTGGCTCGTCGGGGCGCCACCTAGGATGCCGCACGAAGACCCAGTAGTACCGGAAGCCGACGGCATCATCGAGCTCGTTGAGACGGTGGGAGAATTGGTTGGACATCTCGAACTGCTCGTTGCGGTCCCATTCGTCGTGGTCGGCCACCTCGGACATGAGGGAGACGCGGTCGTCGGAGAAGCGGCCGCGGATGGGCGGCCCCACGACGATGCCGCGCCAGGAGTAGGGCCCGAAGGCGCCGAACCTGTACCAGTCGTGCGGGTGGCGGAGGCGCGGGTCGTCGGGCCCGTCCATGAAGCGGACGGAGCGGTCGTAGCCGAGGCCGATCATCTCGAGCTCCTCGTCGGTGAAGGCGTCGGCCTGCCCCGAGGCGGCGCGGCGCTTCCGGCGGTAGAAGGCGTTCTCGGAGAGGCGGCGGCTGCGGCGCTTGGCCCGGGACTTGGCCTCGCGCCGCACGTCGCCGCCGCCCTCGATGCGCCCGCCGGCGGGCTTCTTCTTGCTGCGGCCGGCGCGGGCCACGGTGGAGGGGGGCTCCGGAGGGGCCGAGGCCGGGGGCGGGGTCGGGGAGGAGGGGAAGGAATGGAGGGCGGGGTCGGAGGAGGAGGCATGGATGGCGGCGACGGAGCTGCGCTTGCGCCTGGGGCAGGCGAGGGGTGGGGGGTCTGGGCGGAAGGGGGAGGAGGTGGCGAGGAGGAGGCGGTGGCCGGAACAGTGGCGGCTGCGGTGGAGGAGGCGAGGGGATTGCGGGGGTTTGGGGTAGGGGATGGGGATGGCCACGCCGCTCGGCATGGCTGGCTGGGGCTTTGGGTTTTGGACCTGTCGGAGTTGAAGATTTACCTTCATTTTCCCCTCACTGTGCGAGATGGACTGGAAAGTTGGGCTTGAGCGGCCGATCTAGCCCATGAAGATTCGGCTTTACCACCAGATGGCCGGCCCATGAGCAGGTAAGGTCCCTACGCAAAGGTGCTACTTTTTGGTACAGTGGACAAGATAAAGCCATGGATCATTTATTACTAGACTAGACTAGAGGGTAACGCTTGTTTCGCCGCGCCGTTCTTCACTCGTGGGATTAATTCTTTTATATCTAGTAGATTATTGCAATTGATTTTTATTTTATTTTATCTGTATTGGCTTGTGATTTAATTATGTTATGGAGGTGTTTTTCATTCTGTACATCGTCCGGGTTGCTATCAGAGACAATATTTGTTCAACAAGAGAATGGAGCCGTTTGGTGCGTTTGTGGTGTCTATACATGTTGTGACCTCGGTGTTGGTCGATGGTGGTTGTTTAAGCCTCTTGGCAGCTTCTATTCCAAGCTGAAACCGTAGAATGTTATTATAACGCTCGCAAGAGGAGCCCACGGAACTCTCACTTGCTCAGCTTGACTCTTTGCTCCTCTCGTTCGTTTAATTCTTTTCGCTCTCCCGACTGCTAGCTCAGAAAAGTGGCTATCTTTTTTATTTGAAAAAAACTGTAAGTTTACAAGGTGTTCAAGGATTATAAAAATACAATTTTCAAAGCCGTAAATTTTAGAAAACATTCATGAATTTAAAATATATTTATGGACTTAATTTTTTTGTAAATTAAATAAGTTTTCAAATTTGAAAAATGTTCACAAAGAGTAAAAATGATTGTAAACCTTAAAAATATCTATAAATTTAATAAATATTAACGAATCTTTTTTTAAAGTTTGTATGTTTTTTAATATTCACAAGTTTTAATAAAAGCTCATGAATTAAAATGTAAAAAAAGAAATAAAACTAAGTAGCACACATCCTTACAGGTGAGGCCCCGCGATTCCACAACCCTCAAAGCACCAGGATGCTTCAAATCATGAGAGCTTTTATCTTTTTTTAAAGCTCATGAATTAGTATCTCTACAGATAGATGTTCTTGTATCTTGCTAAAAAAAATTAAAAAAATTCAGATATGTTATCAAAGTTCATGGAAAGTACAAAGCACCTCAAACGAAATAAAAATTACATCAAGATTCTAAGACCACTGAACTACCACTACCGCTGCCAAAACGAGTTGTCGGCGCACCGCCGTCGCCGCTACCCTACCGGAGACGTCTTGACTTTGTCGATGGCAACCAAGAAGTCTTCGTGGACGTGACCCTAAGCACCGACGTCCTGGAGCCACACTCGTTGCCATTTTTTTAACACAATACAAAAGCAAGCGCTCATACATACACGCATACACTCACCCCTATGAACGCACACATGCACACCCTACCCCTATGAGCACCTCCGAGAGACCGAGCCAGCACATCATCTTGAGATTTACGAAGTCACCGTAGGCGCCTTGTTGTCGAAGGGAACTTCTCCTCCCACTGAAAGCGTGTTGCCAAAAAATCCTGAAATAAATCCAGGAATAATGCGAGCACCAGGACTTGAACCCTAGCGAGCAGGGGATACCACTGTCCCTCTAACCATCCAACCACAGGTTGGTTCACTAGAATCATTGCCTTCGAACCCTTGAATAGATCTGAAGCACCTGTCACAAAATCTCGCCACACGATGAGAAACCCTGACCTCACCGTCCCAAGGAGACGACAATACTAAGCCAGAGCTCTGTCTATTATGTCCGGATGGACGAACTCAATGAGGATCGAAGCCTGAAAGACAAACTCAAAGAAAAAGTGTCGCCATCCACCTGAGCACCGCACCTGTGAGTACTAAAAAACCTTAAGCGGAGACATCGAAAGTCCCCTCCCCGCCACCAGTTGTCCGAGCAGCAAGCAGAGGGTAGGTGAATCCGCGTGCTCGTCGGCAAAACCTGGAGGGGAGAACTTTCCCTAGCCGCCAAGGGACATAGGAGAATTTCAGTACCTTCTACTCTAAGATACTAGCTCCAAGAGGTAAACAGAGCCTGAAAGTCCCTTCAGCGTCCTCTTGCTAAACTTGTCTAAAGTTTGAACAATGTGCTTTCAATTTGAAAAGTATTCCTGCTAATTTGAATAATTCTTGTGGGATTTGACTTAAAAGTTTCCCAAAGGAATATAAAATTTAGTTTGTGTTGGTATGCCTGCTATTTTTTTATCAATGTGGAGAAGTCGTAATGATGTATTTTAGGGATCGGAAGATTAATAATCATTTTCCTCTGATTCATTCTCTATGCTTTTGGATTACTAATTGGGCAATTCGGCGGCTAGAACAGGGAAATCCAAGGACGCTGATGCTGGGAACAAAATTAATCAAACACATAGCAAGTGAGACCTTTAGAGCTACTCTAGGCTGGAGACCAGTAGCACTGAGGGTAGATGGTGGCTATCTAGACAATCTTCTTCAGTTGTACAACTTATCCAATCTCGATCCGACTAGTGGTCTTTGAAGATTTTACTTTCTGCTATATCTTTTGGTTGGTTGTCATGAAGTTCCTCATCTTGTGCTATTACTGTTGGGTATCGTAGTAATAATTCAAAATTTTCCTACGTGTCACCAAGATCAATCTAGGAGATGCTAGCAACGAGAGAGATGGGGCGCATCTTCATACCCTTGAAGATCGCTAAGCGGAAGCGTTACAAGAACGCGGTTGATGGAGTCGTACTCGCGGCGATTCAAATCGCGGAATTCGATCCAAGCGCCGAACGGACGGCGCCTCCGCGTTCAACACACGCACAGCCCGGGGACGTCTCCTCCTTCTTGATCTAGCAAGGGGAGAGGAGAAGTTGAGGGAGAACTCCGGCAGCACGACGACGTGGTGGTGGAGCTTGTGGTTCTCCGGCAGGGCATGGCCAAGCACTACGGAGGAAGAGGAGTTTGAAGGGGGGAGGGCTGCACCAGGGGAAGGGTGCAGCTGCCCTCCCACCCCCTCGCTATTTATAGGGGGAAGGGAAGAGGGGGCTAGATCCATCTAGATGGGGGGCGGCGGCCAGGAGGGGGAAACTTGCCCCCCAAGCATGTGGGAGGCGCCCCTACCCCCTAGGGTTTCCAACCCTAGGCGCCTTGGGCCCTTGGGGGGTGCACCAGCCCACTAGGGGGCTCGTTCCCACCCATATTCAGCCCACTTGGTCCCCCGGGGTAGGTGGTCCCACCCGGTGGACCCCCGAACACCTTTCGATGGTCCCGGTACAATACCGATAACCCCCAAAACCTTCCGGCGACTGAAACTGGACTTCTCATATATAAATCTTCACCTTCGAACCATTCCGGAACTCCTCGTGACCCATCTGGGACTCCGAACAACTTTCGGTAACCACATACAATTTCCCATTACAACTCTAGCGTCATCGAACCTTAAGTGTGTAGACCCTACGGGTTCGGGAACCATGCAGACATGACCAAGACATCTCTCCGGCCAATAACCAATAGCGGGATCTGGATACCCATATTGGCTCCCACATGTTCCACAATGATCTCATCGGATGAACCACGATGTCGGGGATTCAATCAATCCCGTATACAATTCCCTTTGTCCATCGGTATGTTACTTGCCCGAGATTCGATCGTCGGTATCCATATACCTTGTTCAATCTCGTTACCGGCAAGTCTCTTTACTCATTCCGTAACACATGATCCCGTGAATAACTCCTTAGTCACATTGAGCTCATTATGATGATGCATTACCGAGTGGGCCCACAGATACCTCTCCGTCATACGGAGTGACAAGTCCCAGTCTCGGTTCGTGCCAACCCAACAGACACTTTCGGAGATACCTGTAGTGCACCTTTATAGTCACCCAGTTATGTTGTGACGTTTGATACACCCAAAGCATTCCTACGGCATCCGGGAGTTGCACAATCTCATGGTCTAAGGAAAAGATACTTGACATTAGAAAAGCTCTAGCAGACGAACTACTCGATCTTGTGTTGTGCTTAGGATTGGGTCTTGTCCATCACATCATTCTCCCAATGATGTGATCCCGTTATCAATGACATCTAATGTCCATGGTCAGGAAACCGCAACCATCTATTGATCAATGAGCTAGTCAACTAGAGGCTCACTAGGGACATGTTGTGGTCTATGTATTCGCACATGTATTACGGTTTCCGGTTAATACAATTATAGCATGAACAAGGAAATATAATAATAACCATTTTATTATTGCCTCTAGGGCTTATTTCCAACAGTCTCCCACTTGCACTAGAGTCAATAATCTAGTTACATTGTGATGAGTCGACACCCATAGAGTTCTGGTGTTGATCATGTTTTGCTCGTGGAAGAGGTTTAATCAACGGATCTGCGACATTCAGATTTGTATGTACTTTACAAATATCTATGTCTCCATCTTGAATATATTCACGAATGGAGTTGAAGCGGCGCTTGATGTGCTTGGTCTTCTTCTGAAACCTGGGCTCCTTGGCAATGGAAATAGCTCGGTGTTGTCACAGAAGAGAGTCATCGGGCCCGATGCATTGGGAATCACTCCTAGGTCGGTGATAAACTCCTTCATCCAGACTCCTTCCTGCGCTGCTTCCGAAGCAGCTATGTACTCCGCTTCACATGTAGATCTCGCCACGACGCTTTACTCCAGCTGACTGCCCCACCATTCAAAATATACACATATTCGGTTTGTGACTTGGAGTCATCCAGATCTGTGTCAAAGCTAGCATCGACGTAACCCTTTACGACGAGCTGTTCGGCACCTCCATAAACAAGAAACATATCCTTAGTCCTTTTCAGGTACTTCAGGATATTCTTTCCGATGTCCAGTGTTCCATACCGGGATCACTTTGCTACCTCCCTACCAAACTTATGGCAAGGTTTACATCAGGTCTGGTACACAGCATGGCATACATAATAGAGCCTATGGCCAAGGCATTGGGGATGACACTCATCTTTTCTCTTTCTTCTGCCGAGGTCGGGCGTTGAGCTGCGCTCAATCTCACACCTTGCAATACAGGCAAGAACCCCTTCCTGGACTGATCCATATTGAACTTCTTCAATATCTTTTCAAGGTATGTGCTTTGTGAAAGACCAATGAGGTGTCTCGATCTATCTCTATAGATCTTGATGCCTAATATATAAGCAGCTTCTCCAAGGTCCTTCATTGAAAAACACTTATTCAAGTAGGTGCTTTCCAAAAGTTCTATATCATTTCCCATTAACAATATATCATCCACATATAATATGAGAAATGCTACAGAGCTCCCACTCACTTTCTTGTAAATACAAGTTTCTCCATAAGTCTGTATAAACCCAAACGCTTTGATCATTTCATCAAAGCGAATGTTCCAACTCCGAGATGCTTGCACCAGCCCATAGATGGAGCGCTGGAGATTGCATACCTTGTCAGCATTCTTAGGATCGACAAAACCTTCCGGCTGCATCATATACAACTCTTCCTTAAGGAAACCGTTAAGGAATGCTGTTTTGACGTCCATTTGCCAGATCTCATAATCATAGAATGCGACAATTGCTAACATGATTCAGACGGACATCAGCTTCGCTACGGGTGAGAAACTCTCATCATAGTCAACTCCTTGAACTTTTCGATAACCCTTAGTGACAAGCCGAACCTTATAGACGGTCACATTACAATTCGTGTCAGTCTTCTTCTTAAAGATCCACTTATTCTCTATGGCTTGCCGATCATCGGGCAAGTCCACCAAAGTCCATACTTTGTTTTCATACATGGATCCTATCTCGGATTTCATGGCTTCAAGCCATTTGTTGGAATCCGGGCCCACCATCGCTTCTTCATAGTTCGAAGGTTCACCGTTGTCTAACAACATGATTTCTAGGATAGGGTTGCCGTACCACTCTGGTGCGGAACGTGTCCTCGTGTACCTACGAAGTTTAGTAGCAACTTGATCCAAAGTTTCAGGATCATCATCATTAACTTCCTCTCTAGTCGGTGCAGGCACCACAGAAACATCTTCCTGAGCTACGCTACTCTCCGGTTCAAGAGGGGGTACCTCATCAAGTTCTACTTTCCTCCCACTTACTTCTTTCGAGAGAAACTCTTTCTCCAGAAAGGATCCATTCTTGGCAACAAAGATCTTGCCTTCGGATCTGAGGTAGAAGGTATACCCAATAGTTTCCTTAGGGTGTCCTATGAAGACGCATTTTTTTGATTTGGGTTTGAGCTTTTCAGGTTGAAGTTTCTTGACATAAGCTTCGCATCCCCAAACTTTCAGAAATGACAGCTTAGGTTTCTTCCCAAACCATAATTCATATGGTGTCGTCTCAATGGATTTAGATGGTGACCTATTTAAAGTGAATGCGGCAGTCTCTAAAGCATAACCCCAAAATGATAGCGGTAGATCGGTAAGAGACATCATAGATCGCACCATATCCAATAGAGTGTGATTACGATGTTACACCATTTCGCTGAGGTGTTCCAGGCGGCGTGAGTTGTGAAACAATTCCACATTTCCTTAAGTGTGTGTCAAACTCGTGACTCAAATATTCTCCTCCACGATCTGATCGTAAGAACTTTATTTTCCTGTCGTGTTGATTCTCTACCTCGCTCTGAAATTCCTTAAACTTTTCAAAGGTCTCAGACTTGTGTTTCATTAAGTAGACATACCCATATCTACTTAAGTCGTCAGTGAGGATGAGAACATAAGGATAGCCACTGCGAGCCTCAACGCTCATTGGACCGCACGCATTAGTATGTATTATTTCCAACAAGTTGGTTGCTCGCTCCATTGTTCCGAAGAACGGAGTCTTGGTCATTTCGCCCATGAGGCATGGTTCGCACGTGTCAAATGATTCATAATCAAGGGACTCCAAAAGTCCATCTGCATGGAGTTTCTTCATGCGATTGAAACCAATATGACCAAGGCGGCAGTGCCACAAGTATGTGGGACTATCATTATCAACCTTACATCTTTTGGCATTCACACTATGAATATGTGTAACATCACGTTCGAGATTCAATAAAAATAAACCATTGACCAACGGGGCATGACCATAAAACATATCTCTCATATAAATAGAACAACCATTATTCTCGGATTTAAATGAGTAGCCATCTCGCATCAAACGAGATCTAGATACAATGTTCATGCTCAAAGCTGGTACTAAATAACAATTCTTGAGGTTTAAAACTAATCCCGAAGGTAGATGTAGAGGCAGCGTGCCGACGGCGATCACATTAACCTTGGAACCATTCCCGACGCGCATCGCCAGCTCGTCCTTCGCTAGTCTCCGCTTATTCCACAGCTCCTGTTTTGAGTTACATATGTGAGCAACCGCACCGGTATCAAATACCCAGGAGCTACTACGAGCGCTGGTAAGGTACACATCAATAACATGTATATCATATATACCTTTGGCGTTGCCGGCCTTCTTATCCGCTAAGTACTTGGGGCAGTTCCGCTACGGTGACCATTTCCCTTGCAATAGAAGCACTCGGTCTCGTGCTTGGATCCATTCTTTGGCTTCTTCCGGCGGTGACTTATCGGCAGGCAACTCCCTTGTCGTCCTTCTTGAAGTTCTTCTTACCCTTGACTTTCTTGAAACTAGTGGTCTTATTCACCATCAACACTTGATGTTCCTTTTTGATCTCCACCTCCGCTGATTTCAGCATCGAATATAACTCAGGAATGTACTTATCCATCCCTTGAATATTGTAGTTCATCACAAAGCTCTTGTAGCTAGGTGGAAGCGACTGGAGGATTCTGTCAATGACCGAGTCATCTGGAAGATTAACTCCCAGCTGAGACAAGTGGTTGTGCAACCCAGACATTATGAGTATATGCTCACTGACAGAACTGTTTTCCTCCATCTTACAACTGTAGAACTTGTCGGAGAATTCATATCTCTCGACCCGGGCATGAGCTTGGAAAACCATTTTCAGCTCCTAGAACATCTCATATGCTCCGTGTTGCTCAAAACGCTTTTGGAGCCCCGATTCTAAGCTGTAAAGCATGCCACACTAAACCAGGGAGTAATCATCACTACACAACTGCCAGGCGTTCATAACGTCTCGAGTTGCTGGGAAAATGGGTGCGTCACCTAGCGGTGCTTCAAGGACATATGCTTTCTTGGCAGCTACGAGGATAATCCTCGAGTTACGGACCCAGTCTGTATAGTTGCTTCCATCGTCTTTCAGCTTGGTTTTCTCTAGGAACGCGTTGAAGTTGAGGGAAACATTAGCGTGGGCCATTAGATCTATAGGATAGATTGTAAAGACATTTTTAGACTAAGTTCATGATAATTAAGTTCATCTAATCAAATTATTTAATGAACTCCCACTCAGATAGACATCCCTCTAGTCATTTAAGTGATACATGATCCGAATTGACTAGGCCGTGTCCGATCATCATGTGAGACGGACTAGTCATCAATGGTGAACATCTCCATGTTGATCACATCTTCCATACCACTCATGTTCGACCTTTTGATCTCTCGTGTTCCGAGGCCATGTCTGTACATGCTAGGCTCGTCAAGTCAACCTAAGCGTTTCGCATGTGTAAATCTTGCTTACACCCGTTGTATGCGAACGTTAGAATCTATCACACCCGATCATACATGGTGCTTCGAAACAACGCACCTTCGCAATGGTGCACAGTTAGGGGGGGAACACATTTCTTGAAATTTTAGTGAGGGATCATCTTATTTATGCTACCGTCATTCTAAGCAAACAAGATGTAAACATGATAAACATCACATGCAAATCATAAAGTGACATGATATGGCCAATATCATCTTGCGCTTTTGATCTCCATCTTCGAGGCACGGCATGATCACCAGGGTCACCAACATGACACCATGATCTCCATCATCGTGTCTTCATGAAGTCGTCTCGCCAACTATTACTTCTACTACTATGGCTAACGGTTAGCAATAAAGTAAAGTAATTACATGGCGCTTATATTGACTCGCAGTTCATACAATAAATGAAGACAACTCCTATGGCTCCTGCCGGTTGACATACTCATCGACATGCAAGTCGTGATTCCTATTACAAGAACATGATCAATCTCATACATCACATATATAATTCATCACATCCTTTTGGCCATATCACATCACATAGCATACCCTACAAAAACAAGTTAGATGTCCTCTAATTGTTTTTGCATGTTTTACGTGGCTGCTATGGGTTTCTAGCAAGAACGTTTCTTACCTACGCAATCTGGATCCGACTAGTGGTCTTTGAAGATTTTACTTTCTGCTATATCTTTTGGTTGGTTGTCATGAAGTTCCTCATCTTGTGTTGTTACTGTTGGGTATCGTAGTAATAATTCAAAATTTTCCTACGTGTCACCAAGACTAATCTAGGAGATGCTAGCAACGAGAGAGAGGGAGTGCATCTTCATACCCTTGAAGATCGCTAAGCGGAAGCATTACAAGAACACGGTTGATGGAGTCGTACTCGCGGCAATTCAAATCACGGAAGATCCGATCCAAGCGGCGAACGGACGGCGCCTCCGCGTTCAACACACGTACAGCCTGGGGACGTCTCCTCCTTCTTGAGCCAGCAAGGGGAGAGGATAAGTTGAGGGAGAACTTCGGTAGCACGACGGCGTGGTGGTGGAGCTTGTGGTTCTCCGGCAGGGCTTCGCCAAGCACTACGGAGGAGGAGGAGAAGTTGGAATGGGGGAGGGCTGCGCCAGGGGAAGGGTGCGGCTGCCCTCCCACCCCCTCACTATTTATAGGGGGAAGGGAAGAGGGAGCCGGCCTGAGGGAGTCCTGTATTAGGGGGTCCGCGGGCGTCTGGGCTATGTGACATGGCCCGGACTGATGGGTCGTGAAGATACAAGATAGAAGGCCTTCCCCCCGTGTCCATATGGGACTCTCCTTTGCATGGATGGCAAGCTTGGTGTTTGGATATGAAGTTTCCTTTCTCTGTAAACCGACTCTGTACAACCCTAGGCCCCTCCGGTGTCTATATAAACCGGAGGGTTGAGTCCGTAGAGGCAATCATCATAACAAAACATACAGGCTGGACATCTAGGGTTTAGCCATTACGATCTCGAGGTAGATCAACTCTTGTAACCTCTATACTCATCAAAGTCAATCAAGAAGGAAGTAGGGTATTACCTCATTAAGAGGGCCCGAACCTGGGTAAACATTGTGTCCCCTATCTCCTGTTACCTTTGATCCTCAGACGCACAGTTCGGGACCCCATACCTGAGATCTGACGGTTTTGACACCGACGTTGGTGCTTTCATTGAGAGTTCCACTGTGCCGTCAACAGAAGGTTCGATGGCTCGATCGATCATCTACGATGATGCTGTTTCGGGGGAGACTTTCCTCCCCGGCCAAATTTTCGTATTCGGCGGCTTCGCACTGTGTGCCAACTCGATTGGCCACCTTGAGCAGATCGACAGCTATGCCCCTAGTCACCAGATCAGTTTCGGGAACCTAAACTATGTCACTGATATCCAAGGAGACTTGATCTTCGAATGGTTCACGGCCTCGACCATCGCTCTGGCCTTTGATCCAGAGCAAACCATCAGGTCCGAATATTGGAGTGTGGAGCCAATCGGACTCTCCGTTGCAGACCGCATTATCGAGGATCCGGAGACAATTGTGTCCACGGTGAACTCAAACTTAATCCAGGCTCCCCCTATCATTGAAAGGCCGGATTCGCCCCCGGACTCCAGATCCGAACTTTCGAATTCCGCGCCAAGTAGGCAGGGCCAGGAGCCTTTCACCCTGGCCAGCCCCACAGACTCTCGTTTCCACATCCAAACCTCGCTCCTAAACGAGGCTGTGGACTTAATGCGATCCCTCGCTATTACAGAGGAATCACTTCCGAACTACGCCCAGCCCAGACTAGGGGCTGAGAGCGGGGAATTTTACGTCCCACCGACCACCCACTTCATAGCCACTGTCGAAGACTTAACCGACATGTGTTGGAGATATGCCCTAGAGGCAATCACGTATGATGATATTTCCTATGTGTTTATGAATAAAGATAGTCCTTGGACATTATCAATTATGTGTATCAGCAAGTACATGACTTGTTTGTGGGACTATGCATTGTATGATGACTGTCCTAAAAGGTTCCTAGTCGAAAGGGCTGTGTGGACGCGCAACCGACTAGACTAGCATATGACACGGTCGATGGCTTGGTCTCACTACCCATGGAGCATTGGATGCTAACCATATAATATGGACTTGGAAAGGTCTGGTCGGATTTGACGTAGTCGGATCCGAGTCGAGATAAGGTCCGAGTCGGACAGACCCAACTATGAGACGCAGCGATATCTCATCTGTGAGTCTCTAGTACAACATACGTTCTATGTCCTAAGACCTGAAATGACGCATGTACTCGTGGATGGTGACAGACTTGCTTTGGGCCGACCAAACGCTACTCCGTGGCTGGGTAGTTACAAAGGTAGGTTTCGGGTTTGTCTAGTCCCATCTTTGTGAGACATGGTCGAGCAAGATGGGATTTGCCCCTCCGACTGTGAGAGATATACTCTGGGCCCCTCGTGTGATCCGACTAGGATAAGCATGGCCATGCGACAAGGATTATGAGATAATCCGGATTGTGGTCGGTATCCTTTGAACGAGAAAGAGGTCGGGCTAGCACAAGGATGACAGTCCTCGCCTTGAGCCCGACAACATATATCGTGTGGCAAAGGGAACAGAAGTGTGACACGTTATACAGGTTCGCCTAACCAGCTTCATAGTCTGCTTGGTGGTCGGCACGCCTTGCTAGAGGCCGCTACCAACCGTGCAGGTCAGAGGTGATCCGAACTATGACCAAGCCGACTTGAACCTAAGGGGTCGCGCGCTTAAGGGAAGGAACCTACAAGGTCGGTTCGTAGGACACTGGTCGGGTATGATCCGAACTGGACTAGGAACGTGACCGAGTAGACTTTGGGCTTTAGGGTCCGTGCAAGGCCCAAGTGTTGAGCCTGCGACTGACGCCTATATAAAGTGGAGGTGCGGCACACTCATGCGGTTGATCACTTCGGCTGCGACTAGGGTTTGCATGTGTTGCGAATAGCCACCTCCACTCACCGCCGACTGTGTGATCGGACCTAGCAGTCTGCCGCACGATGTTCCTCCTACACGCGCGGATACCGTTAGAGGCGGTGCACTTGCGCCGCTCCGGCGAACTCGTACGTGGGATCGTACAACCGGCTGTTCGAGGGAGATCGGGCGAGGAGTAGACGATCCACGCGGACGCGCTGCCCCAACTCTTCTTCTGCTGCACGGCACTATGCGTCTAGTGGTAACGATCTGTGATCCATCTCCCGTAGCATGTTCTTGGTTGTTCTGCGCGTAGGAAATTAATTTGCAGTCGACGCACCCTACCATAGAACCCAACAACATGCTGGATTACGTCTCCGAAGACATCGATGGCATTGACGACGATGCCGGAGACGAACAAGGCCAAGACCTGCCGTTTACGGACGTTGGACGGCCACCTCCACATATGACGTGTATATGGTGGACGCACCCAAAGAGGACAACGATGACGGCAGGAAGGATCCGGTTGAGGACAAGCCTGCTGAAGCACCTTCAAAGCGTCGACGTCAGTGGCGCCGCTCAAAATCGCGTCGCGAAAAAGACAACAATACCGGCACCGGAGATGATAACACTCCGGAGAATGCCGAAGACCACGAAGCCCTCGTCGAGCCAACATCCGAATAGGATGATTGGGAGGAGGGGAAGTTTAACCCCGACGATCCAGTCGGGAACGAGGACTCGGAGGATAGTAACTATCTACCGATCTCCGAGGATGATGTCAGCCTCGGCGACGAAGACTTCATCGTGCCAGAGGAACCCCTCAAGCAGGACCGCTTTAAGTGCCAGCTAATCGCAATAGCGAGAAGCTTAAAAAAGAAGCAGCAACAGCTTCAAGCCGAACAAGATACGCTCAATGAAAGATGGACTAAAGTCCTGGCAGCCGAAGAATACGGCCTCGAACACCCAACAAAGAGCTACCCGAAGCGCAAGCTGCTACCACAATTTGACGAAGAAGGCCCTTGAGCAAATACCACCAAAGTATAAACCTGCTGACGAGCCCGACCGACCACCGCGCGGACGGGACAGAGCGGCCACTCATGCCGAAAACCAACCCGCACTACCTCGCCGTAAAGGCAAAGAGACAACAGCTCCAGGATACACCTACGACTTACGACAGGACCTCGACAATAGAGCAGGCCAAGTCAGATCAATCTATAGATCAAGGGGACGTGCCCTGATGTCGCTTGAAGCTACGTCGGTATTTCCCCAAAGAGGAAGGGATGATGGAGCACCGCGGTGGTAGGTATTTCCCTCGGATATGAAACCAAGGTTGTCGAACCAGTAGGAGAACCAAGCAACACAACGTAAACAGCCCCTGCACACAGATAACAAATCCTCGCAACCCAACATGTTAAAGGGGTTGTCAATCCCTTCCGGGGTACGGCGCCTCAAGATAGGCAAAGGACGTGAGGTAAATTTGTAGTAGATTGATAGATCGAATGCCAAATAAAATAATTAAGAATAAATTGCGGCAAGGTATTTTTGTATTTTTTTGTTTAATAGATCTGAAAATAAATGCAAGAAAAAAGTAGATCGCAAAGGCAAATATATGAGAAAGAAGACCCGGGGGCCGCAGGTTTCACTAGTGGCTTCTCTCGAGAAAAATAGCAACGGTGGGTAAAAAAAAGTACTGTTGGGCAATTGGTAGAACTTCAAATAATCATGACGATATCCAGCCAATGATCATTATATAGGCATGACGTCCAAGCTTAGTAGACCGACTCCTGCCTGTATCTACTACTATTACTCCACACATCGACCGCTATCCAGCATGCATCTAGTGTATTAAGTTCACGGAGAAACGGTGTAATGCAATAAGAATGATGACATGATGTAGACAAGATCTATCTATGTAGAGATAGACCCCATCATTTTATCCTTAGTACCAACTATACAGACGTATTGTTTCCCTTTCTGTCACTGGGATCAAACACCGTAAGATCGAACCCACTACAAAGCACCTCTTCCCATTGCAAGATAAATAGATCAAGTTGGCCAAACAAAACCCAAATATCGGAGAAGAAATACGAGGCTATAAGAGATCATGCATATAAGAGATCAAAGAAACTCAAATAACTTTCATGGATATAAAAAGATATAACGGATCATAAACTCGAATCAGATCCCAACAAACACACCGCAAAAGAGTTACATCATATGGATCTCCAAGAGACCATTGTATTGAGAATTCAGCGAGAGAGAGAAAGCCATCTTGCTACTAACTACGGACCCGAAGGTCTACAAAGAACTACTCACGCATCATCGGGGAGGCACCAATGAAGGTGGTGAACCCCATCCGAGATGGTGTCTAGATTGGATCTGGTGGTTCTGGACTCTGCGGCGGCTGGATGAATATTTTGTCGATGCCTTTAGGGTTTCTGGAATATTGGGGTATTCATAGAGCAAAGAGGCGGTCCGGGGGCACCTGAGGTGGGCACAACCCACCAGGGCGCGCCTGGGCCTCCTTGCAGCATACGGTGGGTTGTGCCCCCTTGGGGCACCCCAGTGTAGCCGAGCCCGTTGTGTTCCTTCTGGCCCATAAAAAATCATCGTGGAGTTTCGTGGCATTTGAACTCCGTCTGATATTGATTTTCTGCTATGTAAAAAACATGGAAAAAACAGCAACTGGCACTTGGCACTATGTCAATAGGTTAGTACCAAAAAAAGATATAAAATGACTATAAAATGATTATAAAACATCCAAGATTGGTAATAAAACAGCATGGAACAATAAAAAAATTATAGATACGTTGGAGACGTATCAGCATCCCCAAGCTTAACTCCTACTCGTCCTCGAGTAGGTAAGTGATAAAAACAGAAATTTTTGATGTGGAATGCTGCCTAACATGTCATATCATACTCTTTTCTTTATAGCATGGACAATTGGACTTTTATGTGATTCAAAGCAATATTCTAGTTTTGACATAATAATTAAGATACTCAAGCATATCAACAAGCAACCATGTCTTTCAAAATATCAACGCTAAAATAAGTTATCCCTAGCCCATCATGCTTAAACATTGATCCATTCATGAAACACACTCGAATATTAGCTACCCAATACTTAAGTATGATCATATTGCCTCCTTGTTGGTGCTTTTTATGAGAGAAGATGGAGACTCGAATTCAAAATAATAATTGCATAAAGTAAAGGAAAGGCCCTTCGCAGAGGGAAGTAGGGATTTGTAGAGGTGCCACAGCTCAAAGTGAAAAATTAGAGATAAAAACATTTTGGGAGGTGTATCCATCCCACCAACGAAAACGACTTAGAGTTCCCAACACTTTCCATGCCAGATATATCATAGGCGGTTCCCAAACAGAAAATAAAGTTTATTCCTTTTTCCACCATACTTTCACTTTCCATGGCTAACCGTATCCATGGGTGCCCTCCATACCAACACTTTCCAAGGAATTTCTTATTTGACAACATAAAGTAAATTCATTTTTGCATTTCGGGACTGGGCATCCCTAAGACCTTTGCCTTAGTCTCGTACAATGACAAGTAAATAATCACTCATCGTGAGAATAACACATCCAGCAAGGAAAATATTAGCCACCCCTCACCGCTCCGCGAGCGAAACAAACACACAAAAGAGAAGTTTATTTTGAAAATTAGAGATGGCACATGCAAATTTGCTTAGAACGGCAAAAAGAATACCACATATAGGTAGATATAGTGGACTCATGTGGCAAAACTGGTTTAAAGGATTTCGGATGCACAAGTAGAGATCATACTTGGTGCAAAATGAAGGCTAGCAAAAGATTGAGAAGCGACCAACCAAGAAACAGATAATCTCATAAGCAAGCATTAAGCATAAATAACACCGAATAATGCACCACAAGTAGGATATAATTTCAGTGCATGACTATTGACTTTCGTACTTGCATAGGGAATCACAAACCTTAACACCAATATTCTTACTAAAGCATAATTACTCATCAACATAACTCACATATCACACCATCATATCTCAAAACTATTACTAAGAACCAAGTTTATTTTTGTCCAGTGATCTTCATGAAAGTTTTTATTATATCCTTCTTGGATATCTATCACTTTGGGACTAATTTTCATGTGTTGCTTTTCATAAGCTCAAACAAATATAAGTGAAGATCATGAGCATAATTTTTCTTCATTCTCTCAAAATAATTTAAGTGAAGCAAGAGAGAATTTCTTTAAAATTTTACTAACTCTCAAATAAATATAAGTGAATCAAGAGAGCATTTCTTCAAAAATACTAAGCACACCGTGCTCAAAAAGATATAAGTGAAGCACTAGGGCAAGTCCATTGCTCATAAAAAAATTTAAGTTAAGCATAGAGAGCAATCCTACCAAGTCATGACATAATTTTGGCTCTCTCAAATAAGTGTCTCCAGCAAGGATTGATGACTTAAAACACAAAATAAAACAAGCAAAGACTCATATCATACAATACGCTACAAGCAAAACACATATCATGTGATTAATAAAAATATAGCTTCAAGTAAAATACCGATAGTTGTTGGAAGAAAGCGGGGATGCCATTCGGGGGCATCCCCAATCTTATTTGGTTGCTAATTTTTGGATAATAGCTTGGGATGCCGGTGCGTCCCCAAGCTTAGGCTCTTCTATCCTTCCTTCATCCATCGTAAGATAACCCAAAACTTGAAAGCTTCAATCACACAAAACTCAAGAAAACCTTCGTGAGATCCGTTAGTGTAAAAATAAATCACTACTATAAGTGTTGTATCAAACCAATTCTTATTTTCTTTTTGTATTATATCTATTGCATTCCAACTTTTCTATGGCAAAAACTCATCAAAGAAAACCATAGAGCCATCAAAATGAGCACACAACACAAAGAAAACAGAATCTGTCAAAAGAGAACAGTCTGTAGCAATCTGATTTGTTCGAATACTACTGGAACTCCAAAAATTATACCAAATTAGGACGAACATGGTAATTTGTATATTAATTTTATGCAAAAGGAATCAGGGCAAAATCACTTTTATGTGATTTATGAAAATTATTTTTGTTAGCGCAAAGTTTCTGTCTTTTTCAGCAAGATCAAACAACTATCACCCAAGAAGATCCTAAAGGCTTTACTTTGCACAAACACTAATTAGAACACAAAAAACACAATCATACCAGTACCATAATTGTGCTAACACTCAAGAACAGAAAGCAAAAAGCAAAAATAAAATTTATTCATTGGGTTGCCTCCCAACAAGCGCTATAGTTTTACGCCCTTAGCTAGGCATAAAGCAAGGATCTAAGTTTTGTCATCCTTTTTCTTCTTAATTTTCTTAGAGGTATTTTCATCATGGGGTTTTGTAAACACAACATAAAACATATTATCCATGGAAACTTTAGCATTCCTTAGTTAGTTTTCATCATAACCCCTTTGATTTCTCGCAACAATCCAAGAGTAGTGTTGATTAACTTTATTAAAAACTTGTTGGATTATATCTAGAACGGGGACTTCCTTTTTAAGATTCTCATCAAAGATCTTATTTTCCCCAATAAAATGCCTTAGTGCATAGTCACTATTGTAAAGAATCTCATCTATCACAGGTTTTTCATGATTCATACCATAAAAATCAAAGATTTCCCTAGCTTCCCGTATTATGTAGTCAAACTCATTCATAAGAACGAGAGTGGCCAACTTTCTGGCCCTAGGATTCTTTATGTCGGGAAGCTCAATAACAATCTTTGCAAGGTAGGATGGGTACGAATAAATTTACTTCCAAGTTTCGGAACTAGTGCTGAAATAGCATCCGCATAAGATCTAGTAGTTTAAAGTATAGGAGCATCATCAAGACTTAGATTCCCAACACAATTGAAAAATACTTGGATATGTTCTTTTCCCATAACGTTCCCTTGCCCCAAGATAAACGTTTTAGCATCCAGATTGCCTGTACGTCCAAATTTAGGAGTTAGGCCATCATCTGTTGGTGCCATACCGAAATCACTCATGATTGCAAGCAAAGGATAGATCTGACAAGAAAACGACGAACGGAAAAGAGGGGCGAATAAAATGGCAAATTTTTGTGAAGTGGGGGAGAGGAAAACGAGAGGCAAATGTCAAATAATGTAAATTGCAAGGAGATGAGATTTGTGATTAGGAACCTGGTATATGTTGAAGATCCTCCCTGACAACGGCGCCAGAAATTTCTTTTGATGTCGCTTGAAGCTACGTCGGTATTTCCCCAAAGAGGAAGGGATGATGCGACAATGGCGGTAGGTATTTCCCTCAGATATGAAACCAAGGTTATCGAACCAGTAGGAGAACCAAGCAACACAACGTAAACAGCCCTGCACACAGATAACAAATCCTCGCAACCCGACTTGTTAAAGGGGTTGTCAATCCCTTCCGGGGTACGGCGCCTCAAGATAGGCAAAGGACGTGAGGTAAATTTGTAGTAGATTGATAGATCGAATGCCAAATAAAATAAATAAGAATAAATTGCAGCAAGGTATTTTTTTATTTTTTTTGTTTAATAGATCTGAAAATAAATGCAACGAAAAATTAGATCGCAAAGGCAAATATATGAGAAAGAAGACCCGAGGGCCGCAGGTTTCACTAGTGGCTTCTCTCGAGAAAAATAGCAAACGGTGGGTAAAAAAATTACTGTTGGGCAATTGATAGAACTTCAAATAATCATGACGATATCCAGGCAATGATCATTATATAGGCATGACGTCCAAGCTTAGTAGACCGACTCCTGCCTGCATCTACTACTATTACTCCACACATCGACCGCTATCCAGCATGCATCTAGTGTATTAAGTTCACGGAGAAACGGAGTAATGCAATAAGAATGATGACATGATGTAGACAAGATCTATCTATGTAGAGATAGACCCCATCGTTTTATCCTTAGTAGCAACGATACACACGTGTCGTTTCCCTTTCTGTCACTGGGATCAAGCACCGTAAGATCGAACCCACTACAAAGCACCTCTTCCCATTGCAAGATAAATAGATCAAGTTGGCCAAATAAAACCCAACTATCGGAGAAGAAATACGAGGCTATAAGAGATCATGCATATAACAGATCAAAGAAACTCAAATAACTTTCATGGATATAAAAAGATATAACTGATCATAAACTCGAAGTTCATCAGATCCCAACAAACACACCGCAAAAGAGTTACATCATATGGATCTCCAAGAGACCACTGTATTGAGAATTCAGCGAGAGAGAGAAAGCCATCTAGCTACTAACTACGGACCAGAAGGCCTACAAAGAACTACTCACGCATCATCGGGAAGGCACCAATGGAGGTGGTGAACCGCATCCAAGATGGTGTCTAGATTGGATCTGGTGGTCCTGGACTCTGCGGCGGCTGGATGAATATTTTGTCGATGCCTTCAGGGTTTCTGGAATATTGGGGTATTCATAGAGCAAAGAGGCGGTCGGGGGGCACCCGAGGTGGGAACAACCCACCAGGGCGCGCCTGGGCCTCCTGGCGCGCCCTGGTGGGTTGTGCCCCCCTCGGGGCACCCCCCAGGCGCAGACAGGGCCCGTTGTGTTCCTTCTGGCCCATGAAAATCATCGTGGAGTTTCGTGGCATTTGGACTCCGTTTGATATCGATTTTCTGCGATGTAAAAAACATGGAAAAAACATCAACTAGCACTTGGCACTATGTCAATAGGTTAGTACCAAAAAATGATATAAAATGATTATAAAACATCCAAGATTGATAATAAAACAACATGGAACAATAAAAAATTATAGATAAGTTGGAGACGTATCATGCCCCAACGCGAGACGACGGCCATCCGGGCCCGCGCGATAGGCATAACCGCACCCGGGCCGAAAACCGCATATAGACGTCATCCGAACTGCGCCGTGACGTCGCCCGATACAGAGGCGCCGCACACCACTTATGCTTTACTGATGAGGTATTGGAGCACCAGTTCCTAGAAGGGTTTAAACCCGTGAACATTGAATCTTATGATGGAACGACATATCCTGCAGTATGGATCGAGGATTTTCTTCTCCACATCCACATGGCTCGCGGTGACGATCTCCACGCCATCAAGTACCTCCCCCTAAAACTAAAAGGACCAGCACGACACAGGTTAAACGGCCTCCCAGAAAATTCTATTGGTAGTTAGAAAGATTTGGAAGATGCCTTTAGAGACAACTTCCAAGGTACCTTTGTCCAGTCTCCAGATGCCGATGACCTTAGTCACATAGTCCAGCAACCCGGAGAGTCAGCCCGGAAGCTCCGAACCAGGTACTTAATTAAAAAGAACCAAATCGTTGACTGTCCAGACGCCGAAGCCCTCGCGGCCTTCAAACAAAGCGTCCGAGACGAAAAGCTTGCCCGACACCTCGGCCAAGAAAAACCGAAGTCCATGGCAGCTCTCACCGCACTCATGACCCGCTTTTGCGCGGGAGAAGATAGCTGGCTAGCTCGTAGAAGCAACAACACCAGCGACCCTGGCACCTCCGAGGCCAAAGATGGCAACGGCAGGCCACGTCGCAATAAACACAAGCGTCAAAGCAACAATGAAGATAGCGAAGACACGGCGGTCAACGCCGGATTCAGTGGCTCTAAACCCGGTCAGCGGAAGAAGCAAGTCAATGGAAACAAAGATGGGGTCCATCCAGTTTAGACCAAATACTAGATCGGCCTTGCCAGATCCATGGCACCCCAGAAAAGCCTGCCAATCATACCAACAGAAATTGTTGGGTCTTTAAACAGGCCGGTAAGATAAACACCGAACATAAGGGGAAAGGGTCGCCTAGCGAGGACGACGATGAAGAGCCTCGTCCACCGAACACAGGGGGACAGAAGAAATTTCCCCCCGAGATAAAAACAGTGAATATGATCTATGTCACTCATATCCCCAAGCAGGAGCGCAAGCGCACACTCAGGGACGTCTACGCCATAGAGTCAGTCGCCCCGAAATTCAACCCATGGTCGGCTTGCCCGGTCACCTTTGATCGCAGAGACCATCCGACCAGTATCCGTCATGGAGGTTCGGCAGCATTGGTCCTCGATCCAATTATCGACGGATTCCATCTCACGCGAGTCCTTATGGACGGCGGTAGCAGTCTTAACCTGCTCTATCAGGACATTGTTCGCAAAATGGGCATTGATCCGTCAAGGATCAAGCCCACAAAAACCACCTTTAAAGGAGAGATACCCCGCGTAGAGGCATGCTGCACAAGTTCCATAATGCTGGAAGCAGTATTCAGCTCACCGGATAATTTCCAAAGCGAAGACCTGATCTTCGACATCGTCCCCTTTTGCAGTGGCTATCACGCACTGCTTGGACGAACCGTGTTCGCCCGTTTCAATGCGGTCCCTGATAACCCACAAGTATAGGGGATCAATTGTAGCCTCTTTTGATAAGTAAAAGTGTCGAACCCAATGAGGAGCTAAAGGTAGAACAAATATTCCCTCAAGTTCTATCGACCACCGATACAACTCTAAGCATGCTTGACGCTTGCTTTACCTAGAACAAGTATGAAACTAGAAGTACTTTGTAGGTGTTTTCGGATAGGTTTGCAAGATAACAAAGAGCGCGTAAATAAAAAGTAGGGACTGTTTAGATAAAAACACAATAAAGTAAATATAGCGAGTGTGGAAAAGTGGTGGTAGGAGTTGTTGGTGAAGATTGCGGTGATGATGATGGCCACGACGGCGTTCCGGCGCCACCAGAAGAGAAGGGGAGAGGGGGCCCCTTCGTCTTCTTCTTCCTTGACCTCCTCCCTAGATGGGAGAAGGTTTTCCCCTCTGGTCCTTGGCCTCCATGGCGTGGGAGGGGCGAGAGCCCCTCTGAGATTGGATATGTCTCTCTATCTCTCTCTGTTTCTGCGTTTTTCTGCTACCCTTTCACCGTTTCGGGTATATAGGGAGATCCATAACTCCGATTGGATTGAAACCTTTGCCGTGATTTTTTACCAAAAATTAGCTTTCTTGCGGCCGAAGAAGGGCATCAACCGCCTTACGGGTGGCCCACGAGGGTGGGGGGCGCGCCCTCCTGGGGAGGGCGTGGGCCCCTGCCTCATGGCCACCTCGGACACCGTTTCGCGTTGATCTTTCTCCCAGATTTTCCAAATATTCCAAAAATAAGCTCCGTCCGTTTTTATCCCGTTTGGACTCCGTTTGATATGGATATTCTGCGAAACCAAAAACATGCAATGACAGTGAACTGGCACCGCAATCGGATCAATATGTTAGTCCCAAAAATAGTATAAAAAGTTGCCAAAAAGTATATGAAAGTTGAATAATATTGGCATGGAACAATCAAAAATTATAGATACGACGGAGACGTATCAGCATCCCCAAGCTTAATTCCTGCTCGTCCTCGAGTAGGTAAATGATAAAACAGATAATTTTTGATGTGGAATGCTACCTAGCATAATCTTGACCATATGTCTAATCATGGCATGAATATTAAGACACAAGTGATTCAAAGCAATACTCTATCCTTTGACATAAAAACAATAATACTTCAAGCATACCAACCAAGCAATTATGTCTTATTGAAATAACATAGCCAAAGAAAGCTCATCCCTACAAAATCATATAGTGCGGCTATGCTCCATCTTCACCACACAAAATATTCACATCATGCACAACCCCGATGACAAGCCAAGCAATTGTTTCGTACTTTTGACGCTTTCTCAAACCTTTTTCAACTTTCACGCAATACATGAGCGTGAGCCATGGACATAGCACTATAGGTGGAATAGAATATGATGATGGGGGTTATGTGGAGAAGACAAAAAGGAGAAAGTCTCACATCGACGCGGCTAATCAACGGGCTATGGAGATGCCCATCAATTGATGTCAATGTGAGGAGTAGGGATTGCCATGCAACGGATTCACTAGAGCTATAAGTGTATGAAAGCTCAAACTGAAACTAAGTGGGTGTGCATCCAACTTGTTTGCTCATGAAGACTTAGGGCATTTGAGGAAGCCCGTCGTTGGAATATACAAGCCAAGTTCTATAATGAAAATTCCCACTAGTATATGGAAGTGATAACTCAAGAGACTCTCTATATGAAGAACATGGTGCCACTTTGAAGCACAAGTGTGGTAAAAGGATAGTAACATTGCCCCTTCTCTCTTTTTCTCTCATTTTTTTGTTTTCTTTTTTTTTCTTTTTTCCCTTTTTTTGTGGGCTTCTTTGGCCTCTTTTTTTGGGCTTCTTTGGCCTCTTTTATTTTGGTAACCTCACATGGGACAATGTTCTAATAATGATGATCATCACACTTTTATTTACTTACAACTCAATATTACAACTCGATATCTAGAACAAAGATATGACTATATATGAATGCCTCCGGCGGTGTACCGGGATGTGCAACGACCTAGCGTAGCAATGACATCAAAAAACGGACAAGCCATGAAAACATCATGCTAGCTATCTTACGATCATGCAAATCAATATGACGATAAATGCACAAGTCATGTATATGATGATGATGGAAGTTGCATGGCAATATATCTCGGAATGGCTATGGAAATGCCATAATAGGTAGGTATGGTGGCTGTATTGGGGAAGATATAAGGAGGTTTATGTGTGATAGAGTGTATCGTATCACGGGGTTTGGATGCACCGGCGAAGTTTGCACCAAATCTCGAGGTGAGAAAGGGCAATGCACTGCATCAAGAGGCTAGCAATGATGGAAGGGTGAGAGTGCGATAATCCATGGACTCAACATTAGTCATAAAGAACTCACATACTTATTGCAAAAATCTATTAGTCATCAAAACAAAGTACTACGCGCATGCTCCTAGGGGATAGATTGGTAGGAAAAGACCATCGTCATTCCCCGACCGCCACTCATAAGGAAGACAATCAATAAACACCTCATGCTCCAACTTCGTTACATAACGGTTCACCATACGTGCATGCTATGGGACTTGCAAGCCTCAACACAAGTATTTCTCAATTTCACAATTACTCAACTATCACGACTCTAATATCACCACCTTTATATCGCAAAACTATTGCAAGGAATCAAACATATCATATTCAGTGATCTACAAGTTTTATGTAGGATTTTTTGACTAACCATGTGAATGACCAGTTCCTGTCATCTCTCTAAATAGATATAAGTGAAGCACGAGAGTTTAATTCTTTCTACAAAAGATATTCCCACACCCTAACAAATATAAGTGAAGCAAAAGAGCATTCTACAAATGGTGGTTGTCTAAGTGAAGAGAAACAGGTAATACAAACTTCAAATGATATAAGTGAAGCACATGAAGCATTCTATAAAGCCATACTCAAAAGATATAAGTGAAGTGCACAGAGCATTCTATAAATAAACCAAGTACTATCTCATACCAGCATGGTGCATAAAAGAAAATGAAAACTAAATGCAAAAGACGCTCCAAGATTGCACATATCGCATGAACGAAACGAATCCGAAAACATACCGATACTTGTTGAAGAAAGAGGGATGCCTTCGGGCATCCCCAAGCTTAGACGCTTGAGTCTCCTTGAATATTTACTTGGGGTGCCTCGGGAATCCCCAAGCTTGAGCTCTTGCCTCTCTTCCTTCTTCTCACATCAAGACCTTCTCGATCATCGAACACTTCATCCACACAAAACTTCAACAGAAAACTCGATAAGATCCGTTAGTATAATAAAGTAAATCACCACTCTAAGTATTGTCGCAAACCAATTCATATTTTTTTTTTGCATTGTGTCTACTGTAATATAATTTTTTCATGGATTAATCCACTGATATAAATTGATAGTTTCATCAAAACAAGCAAACTATGCATCAAAAACAGAATCTGTCTAAAACAGAACAGTCTGTAGCAATCTGAACATTCACCATACTTCTTATACTTGAAAAATTCTGCCAAATTTAGTAAAAATAAAAAAATTGTACGGAAATACAGTGCAAAAAGAATCAGAACCATTTAACGTTCCCGTAAAAAACTAAAATTCGCGCACTACAGCCAATGTTTCTGTCTTGCAGCGCACAAACCAACAAGCATTGTAAACATCCTAAAGGCAAACTTTGGCACATTATTTTTATAATACAATGGAATTGTTCAAGGGGATAATTATTTTTATTGAAAAGTTTCTGTAATTAAGATTCACAAAGTTCCCATGGGCATGAACAAAGTTCAAGGACGTCCCCCACTTTCACAATGCTCGTTTCTCTCACTTTCACTTTTCTTTTTGAAAAGTTTTGGGTTCCCCTCTTTATTTGTTTATTTTTAAACTATATAAAAGCACTCAACAAAAATAAATGACTCTCTAAAACTTCCGGGTTGTCTCCCTGACAGCGCTTTCTTTAAAGCCATTAAGCTAGGCATATCGTGCTCAAGTAATGGATCCACCTGGTTCCCAAGGTATATCAAAGCCAATTTCAATTAGCGATGATTTGTAATTTAGTAGTGAGCACAAAACAACATGTATCATGTAATGACGAAGTCTAACTCTCTTTCTATGCATCGGCATGTCATAAAAGAACAATTCATTCACACAAAGTAAAGGCCAATGCATAGTATAAACAGTTTCTTGCAATTTTATCATGTGGGAAACATAGAGAGGTGGAGATACAGTTCCTCTCTCATAATAATTGCAAGTAGGAGAAGAAAGCACATGCATATTATATCTATCAAAATCATCATGTGCAATGGTAAAGGCAACCCATCAATATAATCCTTAATAAGTGCGAACTTCTCCGATATAGTGTAGTCGGGAGAATTCAAAAAGATAATGGGACTATCATGCGTGGGTGCAATAGCAACAATTTCATTCATAACATAAGGAACTATAGCAAGTTCATCTCCATAAGCATAATTCATATTGGCATCTTGGCCACAAGCATAGCAAGCATCATCAAAAGGGATATTTCAAAAGAATCATAGGGATCATAACAGTCATCATAGCAATCATCCTTCGGTAAGCACGAAGGGGAATTAAACAATGTATGAGTTGAAGAGTTACTCTCATTAGAAGGTGGGCACGGGTGATCAATCCGCTCTTCCTCCTTTTGTTCTTCGCTCTCCTCCTCATCTTTTTCATCCAGTGAGCTCACAGTTTCATCAATTTCTTCTTCCATAGACTCCTGCAAAATATTAGTCTCTTCTTGGACAGAGGAGACTTTCTTAATAAGCGCATTAATATAGGAATTATATTCATAATTATCATAGCAATATTTCAATATAGCCAAATTTCCAGGCCTATAAACATCATCATCAAAAGCTTCATACTTATCAAACAAAGATTCAATTTCATAAGCACTTTTAAAAGCAACAAATTCTTCTATTTATTCCACATCATAGAAATCATATATACCATTAGCATAAGAAGCTAAGGTTTCATTATCATTAAATTTGCATGAAAAGGGAAGGTGTGGAGCCTTCATCCTAGAGCAACAATTATAATCATAATTCAAGCATACTTGCCGAGCATACCACTTCAATATATAAATTTGATCCCATAATAGTTTCCCTTTTTGCGTCAAGCGATAATCCCTAAAGTATTCACGTTGATCCAACGTTACTCCCATTACCAAATTGAATGAGGTTTTCTCAGGACTATCAAAGTGGTACATAATATTTTTCACATATTGAGCCTCGAGGGTTTTAGGAGGTTCCCCATCTCCATGAGCAGAAAGTACACCTAATTTTTTTGGTATTTCGTCTTCCATATCCATAACTAAAGATAAAGAACAACTAAGAACAGCGAATAAAAATTACTTAGTGATAAAGCAAACAAGCACACACGAGAATATTCACCCCACGCTATGACTCCCCGGCAACGGCGCCAAAAAAAGGTCTTGATAACCCACAAGTATAGGGGATCGCAACAGTTTTCGATAAGTAAGAGTGTCAAACCCAACGAGGAGCTAAAGGTAGAACAAATATTCCCTCAAGTTCTATCGACCACCGATACAACTCTACGCAAGCTTGACGTTCGCTTTACCGGAAACAAGTATGAAGCTAGAAGTACTTTGTAGGTGTTTTCGGATAGGTTTGCAAGATAATAAAGAGCGCGTAAATAAAAAGTAGGGACTGTTTAGATAAAGACACAATAAAGTAAATATAGCGAGTGTGGAAAAGTGGTGGTAGGAGTTGTTGGTGAAGATTGCGGTGATGATGATGGCCACGGCAGCGTTCTAGCGCCACCGGAAGAGAAGGGGAGAGGGGGGCCCTTCGTCTTCTTCTTCCTTGACCTCCTCCCTAGATGGGAGAAGGGTTTCCCCTCTGGTCCTTGGCCTCCATGGCGTGGGAGGGCGAGAGCCCCTCCGAGATTGGATCTGTCTCTGCCTCTCTCTGCTTTTATGCTTTTTCTGCCCTTTCACCGCTTTCGGTATATATGGACATCCGTAACTCCGATTGGATTGAAACCTTCGCCGTGATTTTTTTACCAAAATTAGCTTTCTTGCGGTGAAGAAGGGCATCAACCGCTTTACGGGTGGCCCATGAGGGTGGGCGCCCTCCCGGGAGGGCGTGGGCCCCCGCCTCGTGGGCCACCTCGGGACTTGTTCGCGTTGATCTTTCTCCCAGATTTTCCAAATATTCCAAAAATAAGCTCCGTCTGCTTTTATCCCGTTTGGACTCCGTTTGATATGGATATTCTGCGAAACCAAAAACATGCAATGCAGGAGGCCGCACTGGGCCTTTGGATCAATATGTTAGTCCTAAAAATAGTATAAAAAGTTGCCAAAAAGTATATGAAAGTTGAATAATATTGGCATGGAACAATCAAAAATTATAGATACGACGGAGACGTATCAGTCCCGCACTATGCTTATCTGAAGCTCAAGATGCCCGGACCACGCGGCGTCATAACAGTCAATGGAAACATGGAGCGCTCCCTCCGCACTGAGGAGCATACCGCGGCCCTCGCAGCCGAAGTACATGGTGGCCTCATTAAGCCGAATACTACATCAGCATTCAAGCCCCCGAACACTTTCAAATGAGCCCGGTCTACCCTCCAGCATGACAGCCCGGCTCGTCCAGAGCTAGATTAGCAATCTAGCCTCCATCAGAACCCGAACTTCATAGCGGCATGCGTACCGCGCTTACATAACTACGCACTGGAAATACCATGGGCAAGAACGGAGGCACACCAAAAGCAAGGTCCACGATACGGCTCGACCCTATACGGACCCTCGTATCGTTCTCTTTTTCTTCTTATTTTTTATTTTCAGGTTCTTTAAGACCCACATCACTTTTCGGATGATACTAAGGGCCCCTTTTCAAGGCTCCCTATGTATACTCAATCATGGATCCTTTCAAAGGATCATATACCAAGGAGAAAAGCAGCACAGACGTGCGACAAAGTGTCCAAAGGATCTTCAGGATCATCTTTTTCTTCTTAGGACCTGTATACAACTTTCCCTTCTGTTCGGCATAACCTAGATGCTTATCGCATCCTCTGTGAAAATACGTTCTGATGTATCAATCAGGCTATAATGGAAGCAGTTTCGCCCAACCCTGTTTGTTATGGGCTTATTTCGTACTCTGTATCCCCTCTTTACGTCTGATTGATATATACACCTCGGCATGATTCAAATCGCCAGGGGATCTACCCGGCCACGTATATTTTTCAAACAAAAAAGTCCGAACACTTTTATAGTATGCTTCAGCGTCCCGAATATGGCACTTTATGCATCGGCTCCGAATCATGTCTTTGGTCAAAGTTGGGTTGCCCGGCTCCTGTGATTACCGCCTTACATTCCACTTGTTCGGCTAAGGCAGTAAAGGGAGAACTACTGCGATTGTGTTTCGGGTTCGTCCGGTCAAACACCTCAGTAGAGAAAGCCGAAAACTGACTATCATGATGCAGCGACAGCTGGTTAGCAATTCGACGACATACTAAATCTCTAGTGATTTCTCCCGTGTTACACAAAGGACTGGCTCTTTCCAGTCACGTGCTTAAGGCATCCAAGCTCGGATAGCCGCAAACGCACCAGGGGCTATCTCACAGTCCCATTGTCAAACTCCTATGGCTAAGTGAGAATGATAAAGCCGCATAGTCCGATTGCCTGGTTCGGCGCACGAACACCTCCTTCACGGACCAAGACATTGGGTCAAGTGTGGTTATGTGCTATCCCGAGCACCCCTATAGTATCTACGTGGGGGCGGAAGCCGACGGCTGGCAAACTCTCAGTGATAAAAATAGCCGCACCGGAGGAAAAACACTTTAAAGATAAACAACATAAATATATTACAAAATCATTGGTTTATAATACATCATCTGGGCAGTTCAGATACATTTATTCGAACATGATGTCCTTTGAGCATTGGCCCACTATCAAGCGGGCACCCTCAGGATGTCTTCGAAGTAGCGCTCCGGCTTGCGGTGGTCCTTGCCTCCGGACGGACCCACAACCGCTACAACGGCAACCTTCATCTTTGCCCAGTGCATCTTGACGCGGGAAAAGGCCATTCACGCACCTTCTATACACGCCGAGCGCTTGACAGCGTCAACTCGGGGCAAGGCATCGCCCAGCCGTTTGACCAGGCCGAAGTAGCTGCTCGGAATAGGTCCGGCTGGCCATAGCCGGACTATGATGTCCTTCATGGCCAAACCGGACATCCTATGCAGCTCCGCCAGCTACATCATCTGGTTGTTCAGCAGCACTGGCCGCTCCGGCACCAAGTATTGCGACCAGAAGAGCTTCTTCGTCATGTTCCCTTCTTGGGCCCGGAAATACTGGGCGGCGTCGGCAGCACTCCTCGGGAGATCCGCAAAGGCGTCTGGAGCACTGCATAGTCGATTTAGCAAAGCGTATCTTCGACCGCCAAATATACTCTATAAAATAAAAAGGTTTACTAGCCGTTATCTGTTCGGCTTGCTTGATCTCCTCGCGAGTCGCCCGGGACTCGGTCCGCGCCTCCTTCGCCTCTTGAAGAGCCTTGGTGAGTTCGGCCGCTTGGGCCTTATACCTCTCCTCCAAGGACTCACACTTATTGGCGGCCTCCTGGAGCGCTTGCTCCACTTCGGTCACCCTCGCCTCATACTAACAGCGGGCGACCTTTTCGGCCTCTACATCCACAGCCTCTTTGTCTGCGGCTGCTTTGCTTGCCTTAGCCTCCTCCTTGGCTTCGGCAAGGGCACTCTCGAGGGCCTCGACCTCGGTCGTGTTGCCTACAATCATATACATAGCAGCACATGAGCGTAAAATCTGAGTTTGCACTATAATTTAGGCTTGTAAGGGGTCTTTTAAAAGCATACCTTGGGTCTCATCGAACCGCTTGTTAATACGGTCGATCTCATCATCAGCCAGCTTCAGTTTCCGGTGGAGTTCGGAAACTTCAGCGTCCTTGTCAGAAGCCGCCGACAGTGAAGCATGTTTGTCAAAATAGTTAAATGCGTTATCTCCTGTGAATTTTGATCCTCTGTCCGGCTCCTTTTTCCAAAGAACCGAACAGAGTCTCATGGGCTACTATCTATGTACAGGCATATTCTTCCAGTGTGAAAAAATAGCTAAGCATATTATATCACATACCTCAAAGCCTATTAATAGGCTAGTGAAAGCTTCGTTCAGTCCACTTTTGGCGGACTGAACCTTCTCAGCTACCGTACCCATCAAGGTACGGTGCTCCTCCACAACAGAAGCACGCTGAAGTGCTTCCCTCAATGTATCCGGCGCCTCCGGATTGGTAGAGGTCGCCAGTGGAGTCGGCACACCCCCTCCCATAAAGGGGGTTGCTCGCTCGACTCCGGAGCCATGTGGGTCTCCAGAGCTTTATTTGGCTAGGGGCTGGACTGATCCAGGCCCCGTCATCATTTTCCATGGGTATTGTTCCCCCATGTTTTTGGCAGCCGAGGCATTACCCTCTGGCGTCGTTTCAGCAATCTTCCACACCTCTCCCTGGCCTGGAGAAGTCCTTTGGGACAACACCTCGGTGTCATCCGCGGCATGTGGCGGAGAGGTTCGCGGAGGCGTTTCGCTCTCCATCATCTCCGGCGCCAACGAGTTCCCCGAAGACGACAATTGTTGGGGGAGATCACGGGCCAGACTGAAATACGTAAATGATATGTTATCCTACAGTTTGCAAAAGGCCGAACATGTGCGTAGTATCTTCAAATACTTATGATTCGGCTAGGGGCTTCGCCCTGGGGTGCCAAGAGGGGATGGTCTCGGCATGCTGATCCTCATCTCCTTCGTGGGAGGAGAGAACTTCGATATCTTCGGACACCACGTCCGAAGCACCTTTACGGCGAAGGCCACTTTTGGCCTCCTTGCCCTTCTTCTTGGCCTTCTTCTCCGGCGCCTGGTACATCATCGGTATTAGCATCTTTGTTAGCAAGGGAATGGCTGGGTCTTCGGGTAACGGAGCCAGACATCGAATCCACTCCGCCTTCTTTGTCCAGCCCTGAGGGAAGAATGGAGAGCTCAGCATACCCCTTGGGTTTACAAATCGAAGTTATATTTGGAAATCATGAAACTTACTGGAGTGGCCGGATGAGTGGAGTCGAGGCCGATGTCCTCGGTCGTCTCCGTCCACGACTTCTGGGCCTTGAAAAGTAGCTTCCAGATCTCTTCATGCATCGTGCTGAAGAATCGCTGCAGGGTCCGAGGGCCGGCTGGATTGAACTCCCACATATGAAGAGTCCTGCCTGGTAGTGGAGAATCCAGCGAAAAAGCATCACCTGGATCACATCGGCGAGACTGGTGTCCTTCTCTATCATGCTCTTGATGCGCGTCTACAGCGTCGTCACCTCGTCGGACGATGCCCAATCTAGGGCTTTGTTAATCCATGATGCAAGCCGCATTGGAGGCCCAAACTTGAACTCAGGAGTGGCGGCCTATGTGGCGTCATGAGGTTCTGTGATATAGAACCATTCCTGTTGCCATCCCTTCACAGTCTTCACAAAGGCCCCCTTGGGCCAGGTGACGTTGGGGAGCTTGCTCACCATGGCGCCGACACATTCCGCATGTTGACCGTCGACCACTTTCGGCTTCACATTGAAGACCTTGAGCCATAGGCCGAAATGGGAGGGGGATGCGGAGGAACGCTTCACACACGACGATGAACGCTGAAATGTTGAGGAAGGAATTTGGGGCTAGATCATGGAAATCTAGCACGTAATAGAACATGAGGCCGCGGATGAAAGGATGGAGGGGAAACCCTAGTCCGCGGAGAAAGTGGGGGATGAACACTACCCTCTCATTGGGCTCTGGAGTAGGGACGATCTGCTTTTTGGCTGGAAGTCGATGCGCGATGTCCGTGGCCAAGTAGCCCGCTTCCCGGAGTTCCTTGACGTTCCTCTCCATAACGTAGGAAGCCATCCACTTGCCCTGCACGCCGGATCCGGACATGGCTGGAGTGTTTGGTGGGGGCGGAAAAGATTGAAACTTGGGCGCTGGAGCTCAAGGATGGAACGGCTGAGCAAGAAGAAGGCGTGGGGTAAAAATATGGATATTCATCCTCTTATAAAGGCAGTAAATATCAAGCGCCCCCTCACAAGCCTTAAAACTCGCCTATTCCCAAGGGGTCGTGCGAACGGCACATTTGGATTACCCAAACCCGTATTGATGGGAATCCCGCAATAAGGGGACACGATCTCTGCTTTGACAAGACGTGTCAATGGAAGACGCGCCTCGAAACGCGCAGCAGGAGGCCGCAAAACGGTTCAGAATAGTAATAAGGCAAGAACATAACGTCCCGCCGAGAAAGCTATCAGTAGACATGACTGATTTTGCTTAAGTATTTCGCACTTGTGGTTCCGGGTTGTAACTATTATGCGGAGCCAGATATGGTTCTCTTGTTCAACAACTTTGAAGTATTCGGAGGAGGAATCCGCCTTGCAATGCCGAAGACAATCTGCGTGCCGGACACATCGTCATTGAAGCCTGGTTCAGGGGCTACTGATGGAGTCCTGGATTAGGGGGTCCCTGAGTGTCTGGGCTATGTGACATGGGCCAAACTGATGGGATGTGAAGATATAAGATAGAAGGCCTCCCTCCCGTGTCTGTATGGGACTCTCTGATACGTCTCCATCGTATCTATAAATTTTTATTGTTCTATGCTATATTATATTCTGTTTTGGATGTTTAATGGGCTTTATTATACATATTATTTTTGGGACTAACCTATTAACCGGAGGCCCAGCCCAAATTGCTGTTTTTTTTGCCTATTTCTGTGTTTCGAAGGAAAAAGATATCAAACGGAGTCCAAACGGAATGAAACCTTCAGGAACGTGATTTTCGGAACAAACGTGATCCAGAAGACTTGGAGTGGACGTCAAGCAACCGACGAGGAAGCTACGAGGTAGGGGGCGCACCTACCCCCCTGGGCGCGCCCTCCACCCTCGTGGGCCCCTCGTGGCTCCACCGACCTACTTCTTCCTCCTATATATACCTACGTACCCCCAAACCATCGAGGAGCACCACGAAAACCTAATTCCACTGCCGCAACCTTACATGCGTGAGATCCCATCTTGGGGCCTTTTCCGGCGCTACGGCGGAGGGGGCATTGATCACGGAGGGCTTCCACATCAACACCATAGCCTCTCTGATGATGTGTGAGTAGTTTACCTCAGACCTTCGGGTCCATAGTTATTAGCTAGATGGCTTCTTCTCTCTCTTTTTGGATCTCAATATAAAGTTCTCCTCGATTCTCTTGGAGATCTATTTGATGTAACTCTTCTTTTGTGGTATTTTTGTCGAGATCCGATGAATTGTGGGTTTATGATCCAGATTATCTATGAACAATATTTGAATCTTCTCTGAATTCTTTTATGTATGATTGGTTATCTTTGCAAGTCTCTTCGAATTATTAGTTTGGTTTGGCCTACTAGATTGATCTTTCTTGCAATGGGAGAAGTGCTTAGCTTTGGGTTCAATCTTGCGGTGCTCGATCTCAGTGACAATAGGGGAAACGTCATGTATTGTATTGTTGCCATCGAGGATAAAAAGATGGGGTTTATATCATATTGCATGAGTTTATCCCTCTACGACATGTCATCTTGCTTAAAGCGTTACTCTGTTCTTATGAACTTAATACTCTAGATGCTTGCTGGATAGCGGTCGATGTGTGGAGTAACAGTAGATGCAAAGGTGAGTCGGTCTACTTGTCACCAAGCGTGATGCCTATATACATGATCATACCTAGATATTCTCATAACTATGCTCAATTCTATCAATTGCTCGACAAGAATTCGTTTACCCACCGTAATACTTATGCTATCTTGAGAGAAGCCACTAGTGAAACCTATGGCCCCGGTCTATTTTCCATCATATTAATCTCCCGTCAACGAGCTATTTACATTTGTATATTTTGCTTTCTTTACTTTTTAGTCTTTATCATAAAAATACCAAAAATATTATCTTATCATCTCTATCAGATCTCACTCTCGTAAGTGACCGTGAAGGGATTGACAACCCCTTTATCGTGTTGGTTGCGAGGTTCTTATTTGTTTGTGTAGGTGCGTGGGACTCGAGCGTGGCCTCCTACTGGATTGATACCTTGGTTCTAAAAAACTGAGGGAAATACTTACGCTACTTTACTGCATCACCCTTTCCTCTTCAAGGGAAAACCAATGCAGTGCTCAAGAGGTAGCAAGAAGAATTTCTGGCGCCGTTGTCGGGGAGTCTACGCGCAAGTCAAGACATACCAAGTACCCATCACAAACTCTTATCCCTCGCATTACATTATTTGCCATTTGCCTCTTGTTTTCCTCTCCCCCACTTCACCCTTGCCATTTTCTTTCGCCCTCTTTTTTTCGTTTGTTTCTTTGGCTCTCTTTTTGTTTGCTTGTGTGTTGGATTGCTTGCTTGTCACGATGGCTCAAGATAATACTAAATTGTGTGACTTTGCCAATACCAACAATAATGATTTTCTTAGCACTCCGATTGCCCCTCTTATTGATGCTGAATCTTGTGAAATTAATGCTGCTTTTCTTAATCTTGTCATGAAAGATCAATTCGCCGGCCTTCCTAGTGAAGATGCCGCTACTCATCTAAATAGCTTTGTTGATTTGTGTGACATGCAAAAGAAGAAAGATGTGGACAATGATACTGTTAAATTGAAGCTATTTCCATTTTCTCTTAGAGATTGTGCTAAAACTTGGTTTTCGTCTTTGCCTAAAAATAGTATTGATTCTTGGAATAAGTGCAAAGATGCTTTTATCTCTAAGTATTTTCCTCCCGCTAAGATCATCTCTCTTAGAAACGATATTATGAATTTTAAGCAACTTGATCATGAACATGTTGCACAAGCTTGGGAGAGGATGAAATTAATGATACGTAATTGCCCTACACATGGTTTGAATTTATGGATGATTATACAAAAAAATTATGCCGGATTGAATTTTGCTTCTAGAAATCTTTTAGATTCGGCCGCGGGAGGCACTTTTATGGAAATTACGTTAGGAGAAGCTACTAAACTCCTATATAATATTAGGGTTAATTATTATCAATGGCACACCGAAAGATCTACTAGTAAAAAAGTGCATGCAATAGAAGAAATTAATGTTTTGAGTGGAAAGATGGATGAACTTATGAAATTTTTTGCTAATAAGAGTGTTTCTTCTGATCCTAATGATATGCCTTTGTCTACCTTGATTGAGGATAATAATGAATCTATGGATGTGAATTTTGTTGGTAGGAATAATTATGGTAACAACGCGTATAGAGGAAACTTTAATCCTAGGTCGTTCCCTAGTAATTCCTCTAATAATTGTGGTAATTCCTACAACAATTCTTATGGAAATTTTAATACGATGCCCTTTGAATTTGAGACAAGTGTTAAGGAGTTTATGAATTCACAAAAGAATTTCAATGCCTTGCTTGAAGAAAAATTGCTTAAAGTTGACGAATTGGCTAGGAACGTGGATATAATTTCTCTTGATGTTGATTCTTTGAAACTTAGATCTATTCCACCTAAGCATGATATCAATGAGTCTCTCAAAACCATGAGAATTTTCATTGATGAGTGCAAATAAAGAACCGCTAGGATGCGTGCTAAGAAAGATTGCTTTGTAAAAGCGTGTTCTTCTAATTTTTATGAGAATAAAGATGAAGATCTAAAAGTTATTGATGTGTCCCCTATTAAATCTTTGTTTTGCAATCTGAATCTTGATGATGATGATGATGATGGGACTGGAGATGAGTCAACTTTAGTTAGAAGGTGTCCCAAAAATTCGGAGTTTTTAGATCTTGATGCAAAAATTGGTAAAAGTGGGATTGAAGAGGTCAAAACTTTAGATATCAATGAACCAACTATCTTGGATTTCAAGGAATTTAATTATGATAATTGCTCTTTTATAGATTGTATTTCCTTGTTGCAATCCGTGCTAAATTCTCCTCATGCTTATAGTCAAAATAAAGCTTTTACTAAACATATCGTTGATGCTCTAATGCAATCTTATGAAGAAAAACTTGAGTTGGAAGTTTCTATCCCTAGAAAACTTTATGATGAATGGGAGCCTACTATTAAAATTAAAATTAAAGATCATGAATTTTATGCTTTGTGTGATTTGGGTGCTAGTGTTTCCACGATCCCAAAAACTTGATGTGATTTGTTAGGTTTCCGTGAATTTGATGATTGTTCTTTAAACTTGTACCTTGCGGATTCCACTATTAAGAAACCTATGGGAAGAATTAATGATGTTCTTATTGTTGCAAATAGGAACTATGTGCCCGTAGATTTTATTGTTCTTGATATATATTGCAATCCTTCATGTCCTATTATTCTTGGTAGACCTTTCCTTAGAACGATTGGTACAATTATTGATATGAAGGAAGGGAATATTAGATTCCAATTTCCGTTAAGGAAAGTCATGGAACACTTCCCTAGAAATAAGATTAAATTACCATATGAATCTATTATGAGAGCCACTAATGGATTGCCTACCAAAGATGGCAATACTTAGATCTATCCTCGCTTTTATGCCTAGCTAGGGCGTTAAACGATAGCGCTTGTTGGGAGGCAACCCAATTTTATTTTAGTTTTTTGCTTTTTGCTTCTGTTTAGGAATAAATCTTTGATCTAACCTCTGGTTAGATTTGCTTTTGTGTTTCAATTAGTGTTTGTGCCAAGTTAAACCTATAGGATCTTCTTGGATGATAGTTATTTGATTTTGCTGAAAATTCCAGAAACTTTCTGTTCACGAAAACAATTGTTAAAAATCACCAGAATGTGATAAAATACTTATTCCGATTGCAGTAGATCAATAAACAAATTATCTAGGTCTTCCTATTTTGGTGGATTTTTCTGAGTTCCAGAAGTTTACGTTAGTTACAGATTACTACAGACTGTTCGGTTTTTGACAGATTCTGTTTTTCGTGTGTAGTTTGCTTATTTTGATGAATCTATGGCTAGTAAAATAGTTTATAAACCATAGAGAAGTTTGAATACAGTAGGTTTAACACCAATATAAATAAAGAATGAGTTCATTACAGTACCTTGAAGTGATGTTTTGTTTTCTTTCGCTAACGGAGCTCATGAGATTTTCTGTTAAGTTTTGTGTTGTGAAGTTTTCAAGTTTTGGGTAAGGATTTGATGGATTATGGAACAAGGAGTAGCAAGAGCCTAAGATTGGGATGCCCAAGGCACCCCAAGGTAAATCTAAGGACACCAAAAATCCAAAGCTTGGGGATGCCCTGGAAGGCATCCCCTCTTTCGTCTTCGTCCATCGGTAACTTTATTTGGAGCTATATTTTTATTCACCACATGATAAGTGTTTTGCTTGGAGCGTCTTGTGTGATTTGAGTCTTTGATTTTAGTTTACCACAATCATCCTTGTCGTACACACCTTTTGAGAGAGACACACATGATTCAGAATTTATTAGAATACTCTTTGTGCTTCACTTATATCCTTTTGAGCTATATAGTTTTTGCTCTAGTGCTTCACTTATATCATTTAGAGCACGGCGGTGGTTTTGTTTTATAGAAACTATTGTTCTCTCTTGCTTAACTTATATTATTTTGAGAGTCCTACAAAACAGCATGGTAATTTGCTTAAATTGAGAAGGTAGTCCTAATATGATAGGTATCCAAGATTAGTAAAATCTTTCTTATAAGTGCGTTGAATACTAAGAGAAGTTTGATGCTTGATGATTGTTTTGAGATATGGAGGTAGTGATATTAAAGTTGTGCTAGTAGAGTAGTTGTGAATTTGAGAAATACTTGTGTTGAAGTTTGCAAGTCCCGGAGCATGCACGTATGGTAAACGTTGTGTAACAAATTTGAAACATGAGGTGTTCTTTGATTGTCCTCCTTATGAGTGGCGGTCGGAGACGAGCGATGGTCTTTTCCTGCCAATCTATCCCCCTAGGAGCATGCGTGTAGTGCTTGGTTTTTGATGACTTGTAGATTTTTGCAATAAGTATGTGAGTTCTTTATGACTAATGTTGAGTCCATGGATTATACGCACTCTCACCCTTCCATCATTGCTAGCCTCTTCGATGCACTGCATTGCCCTTTCTCACCTTGAGAGTTGGTGCAAACTTCGCCAGTGCATCCAAACCCCGTGATACGATACACTCTATCACACATAAACCTCCTTATATCTTCCTCAAAACAACCACCATACTTACCTATTATGGCATTTCCATAGCCATTCCGAGATATATTGCCATGCAACTTTCCACCGTTCCGTTTATCATGACATGTTTCATCATTGTCATATTGCCTTGCATGATCATGTCGTTGACATCGTATTTGTGGCAAAGCCACCATGCATATTATTCATACATGTCACTCTTGATTCATTGCCCATCCTGGTACACCGCCGGAGGCATTCATATAGAGTCATACTTTGTTCTAGTATCGAGTTGTAATCATTGAGTTGTAAATAAATAGAAGTGTGATGATCATCATTCATAGAGCATTGTCCCAAAAAAAGAGAAAGGCCAAATAAAAAAGGAAAGGCCCAAAAAAAGAAAAAAAAAGAAAATAAAGAAGGGGCAATGCTAGTATCCTTTTTTCCACACTTGTGCTTCAAAGTAGCACCATGATCTTTATGATAGAGAGTTTCTTGTTTTGTCACTTTCATATACTAGTGGGAATTTTTCATTATAGAACTTGGCTTGTATATTCCAACAATGGGCTTCCTCAAATGCCCTAGGTCTTCGTGAGCAAGCAAGTTGGATGCACACCCACTTAGTTTCTTTTGTTGATCTTTCATACATTTATAGCTCTAGTGCATCCGTTGCATGGCAATCCCTACTCCTTGCATTGACATCAATCGATGGGCATCTCCCTCGCTCGTTGATTAGCCGTGTCGATGTGAGACTTTCTCCTTTTTGCCTTCTCCACATAAACCCCATCATCATATTCTATTCCACCCATAGTGCTATATCCATGGCTCGCACTCATATATTGCGTGAAAGTTGAAAAAGTTTGAGATTACTAAAGTATGAAACAATTGCTTGGCTTGTCATCGGGGTTGTGCATGATGAGAGCATTCTTGTGTGACGAAAATGGAGCATGGCCAAACTATATGATTTTGTAGGGATGAAGTTTCTTTAGCCATGTTATTTTGAGAAGACATAATTGCTTAGTTAGTATGCTTGAAGTATTATTACTTTTATGTCAATATTAAACTTTTATCTTAAATCTTTCGGATCTGAATATTCATACCACAAATAAGATAATTACATTGAAAATTATGCTAAGTAGCATTCCACATCAAAATTCTGTTTTTATAATTTACCTACTCGAGGACGAGCAGGAATTAAGCTTGGGGATGCTTGATACGTCTCCAACGTAACAATAATTTTTTATTGTTCCATGATATATTATATTCTGTTTTGGATGTTTAATGGGATTTATTATATACTTCTATATTATTTTTGGGACTAACCTATTAACCGGAGGCCCAACCCAAATTGATGTTTTTTGCCTATTTCAGTGTTTCGAAGGAAAAGGATATCAAACAGAGTCCAAACGGAATGAAACCTTCGGGAACGTGATTTTCGGGACAAACGTGATCTAGAGGACTTGGAGTGGACGTCAAGCAACCTACAATGAAGCCACGAGGTAGGGGGCGCGCCTACCCCCTGGGCGCGCCCTCCACCCTCGTGGGCCCCTCGTGGCTCCACCGACCTACTTCTTCCTCCTATATATACCTACGTACCCCCAAACCATCGAGGAGCACCACGAAAACCTAATTCCACCGCCACAACCTTATGTACCCATGAGATCTCATGTTGGGGCCTTTTCTGCGCTCCGGCGGAGGGGGCATTGATCACGGAGGGCTTCTACATCAACACCATAGCCTCTCCGATGATGTGTGAGTAGTTTACCTTAGACCTTTGGGTCCATAGTTATTAGCTAGATGGCTTCTTCTCTCTCTTTTTGGATCTCAATACAAAGTTCTCCTTGATTCTCTTGGAGATCTATTTGATGTAAATCTTCTTTTGCGGTGTGTTTGTCGAGATCCGATAAATTGTGGGTTTATGATCTAGATTATCTATGAACAATATTTGAATCTTCTCTGAATTCTTTTATGTATGATTGGTTATCTTTGCAAGTCTCTTCGAATTATCAGTTTGGTTTGGCCTACTAGATTGATCTTTCTTGCAATGGGAGAAGTGCTTAGCTTTGAGTTCAATCTTGCGGTGCTCGATCCCAGTGACAGTAGGGGAAACGACATGTATTGTATTGTCGCCATCGAGGATAAAAAGATGGGGTTTATATCATATTGCATGAGTTTATCCCTCTACATCATGTCATCTTCCTTAAAGCGTTACTCTGTTCTTATGAACTTAATACTCTAGATGCTTGCTGGACAGCGGACGATGTGTGGAGTAATAGTAGTAGATACAGGCAGGAGTCGGTCTACTTGTCACGAACGTGATGCCTATATACATGATCATACCTAGATATTCTCATAACTATGCTCAATTGTATCAAGTGTTCGACAAGAATTGCTTACCCACCGTAATACTTATGCTATCTTGAGAGAAGCCACTAGTGAAACCTATGGCCCCGGGGTCTATTTTCCATCATATTAATCTCCCGTCAACGAGCTATTTCTGGCGCCGTTTATTTTTCTTTCTTTACTTTTAGTCTTTACCATAAAAATACCAAAAATATTATCTTATCATCTCTATCAGATCTCACTCTCGTAAGTGACCGTGAAGGGATTGACAACCCCTTTATCGCGTTGGTTGCGAGGTTCTTATTTGTTTGTGTAGGTGCGTGGGACTCGAGCGTGGCCTCCTACTAGATTGATACATTGGTTCTCAAAAACTGAGGGAAATACTTACGCTACTTTACTGCATCACCCTTTCCTCTTCAAGGGAAAACCAACGCGGTGCTCAGGAGGTAGCACTCTCCTTTGCGTGGATGGCAAGCTTGGCGTTCGGATATGAAGTTTTCTTTCTCTGTAAACCGACTATGTACAACCCTAGGCCCCTCCGGTATCTATATAAACAGGAGGGTTCAGTCCGTAGAGGCAATCATCATAACAAAACATACAGGCTGGACATCTAGGGTTTAGCCATTACGATCTCGAGGTAGATCAACTCTTGTAACCTCTATACTCATCAAAGTCAATCAAGCAGGAAGTAGGGTATTACCTCCATTAAGAGGGCCCGAACCTGGGTAAACATCGTGTCCCCTGTCTCCTGTTACTTTTGATCCTCAGATGCACAATTCGGGACCCCCTACCCGAGATCTGCCGGTTTTGACACCGACACGGCCCCCTAGATCCATCTAGATGAGGGGGGGGGGCGACGAGGAGGGGGAAACTTGCCCCCCAAGCATGTGGGAGGCGCCCCCACCCCCTAGGGTTTCCAACCCTAGGCGCCTTGGGCCCTGGGGGGGGGGGGGCGCACCAGCCCACTAGGGGGCTGGTTCCCACCCATATTCAGCCCACTTGGTCCCCCGGGGTAGGTGGCCCCACCTGGTGGACCCCCGGACACCTTTCGATGGTCCTGGTACTATACCGATAACCCCCGAGACCTTCCGGCGACTGAAACTAGACTTCCCATATATAAATCTTCACCTCTGGACCATTCCGGAACTCCTGGTGACGTCCAGAATCTCATCCGGGACTCCAAACAACTTTCGGTAACCACATACAATTTCCCAGTACAACTGTAGCGTCACCGAACCTTAAGTGTGTAGACCCTACGGGTTCGGGAACCATGCAGACATGACCGAGACATCTCTCCGGCCAATAACCAATAGCGGGATCTGGATACCCATATTGGCTCCCACATGTTTCACGATGATCTCATCGGATGAACCACGATGTCGGGGATTCAATCAACCCCATATACAGTTCCCTTTGTCCATCGGTATGTTACTTGCCCGAGATTCGATCGGGTATACCTATACCTTGTTCAATCTCGTTGCCGGCAAGTCTCTTTACTCGTTCCGTAACACATGATCCCGTGACTAACTCCTTAGTCACATTGAGCTCATTATGATGATGCATTACCGAGTGGGCCCAGAGATACCTCTCCGTCATACGGAATGACAAATCCCAGTCTTGATTCGTGCCAACCCAATAGACACTTTCGGAGATACCTGTAGTGCACCTTTATAGTCACCCAGTTACGTTGTGACGTTTGATACACCCAAAGCATTCCTACGACATCTGGGAGTTGCACAATCTCATGGTCTAAGAAAAAGATACTTGGCATTAGAAAAGCTCTAGCAAATGAACTACTCGATCTTGTGTTGTGCTTAGGATTGGGTCTTGTCCATCACATCATTCTCCCAATGATGTGATCCCGTTATCAATGACATCCAATGTCCATGGTCAGGAAACCACAACCATCTATTGATCAACGAGCTAGTCAACTAGAGGCTCACTAGGAACATGTTGTGGTCTATGTATTCACACATGTATTACGGTTTCCGGTTACAATTATAGCATGAACAATAGACAATTATCATGAACAAAGAAATATAATAATAATCATTTTATTATTGCCTCCAGGGCATATTTCCAACAGTTACTCATGATGGATTATCTAGAGTTTGTCGATGGCCTGGTTGTGCCTTGCATTGGATGTCTAGACTTCGTCTAGCTGGTGGTCTTCGTTCCAGTTTCTACCCATATTGTAGTTTATAATTGGAAAGACCGTGGTTTCTTTAAATGAAACCGGAGGGGTTGGCCAAAACAATTTGTGCCCTCCTCCATAGCCTTAGTTGGTTAGTTGTTGTGGGCGGTGATCGATGTTAATGGTGTTGTGCGCTCTCGCTCGCTATTGCCATTGCCGTTAAGTTGTTATGCATAGAACTTTGTATCTTTGTTTTCATTCTTATTTTATATTTTTTGTGTTTGTGTTGTCCCTGTAAGTTTTTGCGTGTCTTTGGTTATTCAAAATTAAACTAGGCTGAGCCTTTTCTTAAGACTGGACTTAGTCTTTTCTCTAAGAAAACAGAGGGGTTGACCCCTCTTTCTCAAAAATAATAAAAAAATGTGCTAATGTATCCTATATACCTAAATAGTTTGTCCCTGGTCCTCACTATCTCAATTCACGAAAAAGGGTTTCCCCCCGTTTTGTATTCCAAAGCAACCATCCGATACATCCAATGATAGGTGCTGGGGCGGAAGCAGCACAAGCACACCCAAAAGAAAAGAAAAAGAAAAGGAAAAGAAACAAATGCCGATAACAGCGGATCGACAAAAAACGAAGAAGCCTCACGACCGCTGCGTCCACCAGAGATCGCCCACCAAGCTCCGAGACTCCGAAGCGCCGGTACCAATCAACACCTCCAAGAAGGAACGCGACGATGACGATGCTGCTACCAAGGGTTTCCCCCGGTACGCGGAGAGGAGAGAGGAAGGGTAGCCCCGACGCCCTTCAGGAAGGTCTGGCGGCACCCTCAAGCGCCACCGCGTCGGTGTCGGCCAAACCAACAGGGATTTCTCCCGATCCCATCCTCTACCTCAGGCACTTCAGAGTTCGCCACCAAACCGACCACCACCCAGCGCCAACACGGACACGAAGGTTCCCACTGCCTCTCACCACAAAGACCGCCAAGATGGCTCGCACAACGAAGAAGAGGAGCGGGACTAGTGCAAAGCACCGTCGGCATACGGGAGGGCCCCACCTCCACTGGCTCCACGACGGTAGCCGACCGGACGCCATAGCAGGAGCCTACTGCCTGCGGGCCCCATAGGGCTCAGCCAGTGCCCTCAAAGGCCCGGACTGCCCCGCCTCACAAGAAGAACTGGCATGCACGGCCGGCCATCGTCTCCCAAGCCGCCTCGCTTCCCATACAGAGGGCGCCGCAGCCAAGGCCGGAGTCGGCCCGCAAGGACCCAACGGGACCTTTACAGCCTCAGATCTGGCCGGGGCATGCGGCCGGGCCGACCAAAGACCACCAGACGGCCTCGCCACCAAGAGGCGGCACCACCACGGGCGAAGCGCCGCCGCCATCAAGACCAAAGCCGCCGGACCGCCACCGGCCGAAAGCAGCACCGTCGTGTCCCCCACCCCGGAAGGAGGAGCGCTGGGAAGAACCCGCCGCCGCCGACACCACCCGGCCAGATCCGGGGGCGCCCGCCGGCGGCGGTGGGGGGAAGGGACGACGATGGGCGAACGAGGAGGGAGGGGGGCGCGCGCCGCCCCGACCGCCTCCCGGGGAGACGGCGGAGGCGACTGGATGAGGAGGAAGGGAAATGGGGAGGAGGGCGAGCGAGGCGCCACATGTGAGCAACCGCGAAGCAGGGGAACGAGAGCGGGAAGCGGCACGGGAGCGGGCGCCACATGGCAAGGGCGGCGGCGGGCCTAGGCCACGTGGCCGGGAGGAACCCTCAACATACACACATGCCACCTCATGAATCACACTAATTATATTTCTCACAACACGCATGGGAAAGTACTAATTCTATTATATATATACAACTATATAATTATTAAATATAATATATTACATCTATTTTTATTTTATTTAAATTTCATCAAAAAATAATGTAACCAATCCCCGCCGCAACGTGTGGGATATCATCTATTACCTCCGTATCAAAATACAAGATATTTTTTGACACTTCATATTTTGATTTTGTCGGATTTCGGGTTCCGGCGGACCCTCTAGGTTCGAACACTGGGGTGCGCGCGGAGATCTCGCCCTCTACCTACCTGCACCTCGCCGCCTCGCTAGGATCTAAACTATGAAAGGAACAACACAAGAGACACAGGATTTATACTGGTTCGGGCCACCGTTGTGGTGTAACACCCTACTCCAGTGTGTGGTGTGGTGGATTGCCTCTTGGGATCGGATTTCGGGTTCCGGCAGACCCTCTAGGTTCAAACACTGGGGTGCGCGCGGAGATCTCGCCCTCTACCTATCTGCACCTCGCCGCCTCGCTAGGATCTAAACTATGAAAGGAACAACACAAGAGACATGTGGTTTATATCGGTTCGGGCCACCGTTGTGGTGTAACACCCTACTCCAAAGGTGTGGTGTGGTGGATTGCCTCTTGGGCTGATGATGAACAATACAAGGAAGAACAGCCTCGCGAGGGTCTGTTTCTTGGCTGGTGCGATTTAACTGCTAGGGGAGTTCAAGCTCTCTCTCTGATTCCAGATGCCTCTACCTGTGGGTGGCTAGTCCTATTTATAGGCAAAGGCCTGGGCCTCTTCCCAAATATTGAGCGGGAAGGGCGCCAACAATTGGCCATTTTGAAGGGGAACATCTAGTACACTTATCCTGACTAAAGTTGGTCCTCGCCTGTCAAAGGCTCTGGTGGTGACGCCGGCTTGGGCTCCACGATGACTTCCTTCCTGCCGCTGCGACGGTCTTGGTCTTGTTGCACCGAAACATATGCCTTTGCTTGATGCACTCGCCTGCGCTTGCCCCCTTTGCACCAAAGAGGAAACGAGGACACTGCGCAGGCTGGCGCCCGCCTGGCGCCCTTGGTCGTCATGGCTTGTGGCATGGGCACCTCGTGAGGTACCCCGCCTTGATCTCTCCGCCTCGCGAGCCAACTCCGACGAGGCCGTGCTCGAGGAAGCTTCTGTCGTCGCCCGTGAGGCTTGGCCTCGCGAGGGTCTTGAGCTTGTGCCGATGAAGACAGGTTGTCTGGGCCACCCTCGATCCATGCCGCAGCCGCAGTGTGCAAGTCTGGGGATCCCCGTTCCCAGAACGCCGACAGTAGCCCCCGGGCCCAAGGCGCGCCTGGACTTGGCCGAGTAGAGAAGCGAAGGGGCAAGTGCGAAGCGCCGCGGGCCCTAACAGCCTGCGGCCTTGGGCGCCGCATGGCGGTTGGTTGGACGTGGGCGCTTTAGCAACTGCGCGAATCTACAAAAGAGCGGCATCTGTCTAGGCTTTGCTTCCCTCGTCTCCTCCGGTCATTGCCCAGATCCCCTTTCTTGCGCCTTCCCTTCCTGCCTCTGAAATCTCCAGATCTACTTCGACCGCGTGCCCTAGCAAGACATGGCGCCTCGCCAGACCCCGGTCGGAGCTTGGTACTCAGCCGCCTGGGACTCGCCAACGTGTCGGAGAAGGGCCTTGCCCGGGTGCGCCGGATGGTGGTGGCGCAAGGCATCAACGGGGCAGAGGTGTTCAAGGCCGGCTCCGCCCTTCCTGAGGGCCAAGGGAGCACCTTCTATCCGCTCTTCGTGAGCGCCATTGCTGCCGGTCTGGTGCCTCCCTTTTCTGAGTTTTTCTTCTCCGTCCTCCGCCATTACAAACTGCAAGCTCTGCACCTCCGCCCCAACTCGGTTCTTCTTCTGGCGATCTTCGCCTACTATTGTGAGGCTCACCTCGGGGTACAGCCCTCAGTGGCCTTGCTGCGCCACTACTTCTACCTCCGGACCTCTCGCGGTCCCATCTCCGCGTGCGCGAGCTTGTTGCGTATCGTAGCTCCAACACCATCTGGAAGCCCAGGAAGAGGATTGAGGGCTTCAGGAGCAAGTGGGTCATGGTAGATGCCGGGCGCATCCACCCTCGTCTGATTCTGCCCACGGAGCACCCCACGACCTCCGACGATTGGTCTCGTGCGAAACTCGTGGATCCTCTGCAAGCCGGTGCCGGAGAAGATGGACACGGATCTGCGGGTCGAGCAACATGGCGGGCGGGCGAGCCGGTGCGTCGCTCCTGAGGGAGTTCCTGGAGCATCAGGTGGCCCCACTTTGTTAGTACTCGCTTCCGCTGTGGAGGCCCCGCCCGGGCCCCGCAGTCTTGGCCGACGAAGATCTGGCCGCGGTCCTCCAATCTTTGGTCGGGGGAGACGTGGCAAGGCTGGAGGGCGCTCCTGTGCCTCTGTTCCTTCGAGATGATTGGGAGCAGGCGGTGGAATCCATGCCTGTCTTCAATGGGGACGGGCCCGTGCCCGCGGAGGTTCCCGAGGACCCGACGGCCCTGGCGACGGTGAACGTGTCCTCCGACGACTCCAGCAAAGAGGAGGAAGAAGAGGAGGCGGAGGCGGGCTCGACTCGAGGCGACCGACGGGGAGTCGAGAGCGCCCCTCCCCCGGCGCAGATCCCGCACTCTCCGCCTCTTGCCGAGCGACGACGACGAGGATGGCGACGAGCGGGGCGGCGAGAGCTTGCCCCTGATCCCGAAGAAGGACAGGACTGGGCTGGTCCCCCGCGAGTCTGTCCCGGCTCCGAGGCGATCCGCAGACGTGCCTCCTGCTCCTGGGCCTCTTGAGGCTGATCCTTGCAATCGGCTCCCGGGCTTCAAGTATGGCCGGAGGTTGCTCGAGCTCGCGAGCAATGACCAGTAAGTGCCTGATTCTTGTTTTATTCCTTGCTTTGTCGCTGAGGCTTGATATCTGTATCTCTTGGCTAGGCTGGCGCCTGCGGCGAAGAAGCTGAAGGGAGCTCCTCAGGTTCCGTCTGGGGTGGTGCCTTCGCTCGCGAAAGAAGGCGACGGCAAGACACGGGCCTCTCCTGCCTGGTTATCCTCACGAGGCCTGGCGGAGCTGGCTGGGGCGAGCTCAGCCCCCATGGCCCAAGCGACTCCTGAGGTGTCCTTGCCTGATGCCACCGCCACAACTGTTGGGGCGCAGCAGGTCCCACCTCAGGATACTGTGGTTACGCTGCCGTCCTCTCCTCCTACTCCACCAACTGCTGTCTCTTCGACTCCTCCCACTGTCCTGGATCATGCTGCTGCTGAATTGGACCAGCTGCGGCAAGATCTTTTGGGCGCTGACCCTCGCTTGGTGGCCGGGCGCTTGGAGCTGGCCCCTGGCTGGATTCGATCTGACGCCTCGATTCAAGCGGCGCTGGTTCAGGCCTCGACGACTTCCGACGAGGAGAAGCAGGCCGTCCTTGGGGCGAAGGTTGCCCGCGACGCCGCCTTGGGAGAGGTAGCCGATGTCCGAGGCCGCTGCAAGGCGCTGGAGAGTGAGCTGCAGGGCTTGCGTGACCAGCTTGCCAAGGAGGCCCGCATTCGCCAAGAGAAGGAGGAAGACATGAAGGCTCGCGAGGCAGCCATCAAGGACCGGGACACCAAGCTTAACAAGCGCCGTGACACTGGGTGCGCCTGGAGCAGGAGTTGGAGGCGAAGAAGGTCGAGCCGACGGCAAGGCGCGGTCCTCGCTGAGGACCGCGAGGCCTTCACGGAGATGGAGGTGAAGGCTCGCACCTTTGCCGAGGTCGCCACGACAGCACTCGAAAGCCTTGGCCGGGCGCCGAGGACGGCCCCGCCAAGCTGCTTCCCTTCCCGATCCGCGCCTTGAAGATGTCACTCTTGGTCTTGGCCCCACTACCGAGGCCGAGGCGCAGTGTCCTGTCTTCCGCATACCGACGCTGTCCTTACCCACGTCTACCTTCGCAATCCCGACGTCGACCTCGACAGCCTGCTGGAGCCGGTGAGCGGCGAGCTTGCCGCTGCCGCTGCTAAGGCCATAAAGGGTCGGGCGGAGGCTCTGCTGTCGAAGTTCCGGGCCTTCAGCAACAAGCCAAAGCGAGGCGCTGCCGGTCCTGAGGCTTCACGAGGCGAACCCGCTCGGCACAGCTCCGTCGTCGACAAGTGATTCCCTTGTGGCTCCTGTTCTGCTTTCAGCTCCTGCAACATGCATCATGCCTTGGGGAGGCGTTTAAACTTGTGTTTGGTGTTGTGATAACAGTTATGGACTGTAATATTTGCTTTTAAATTCCTTGAGAGTTGCGCTTTTCCTTCCTACTTGCTTATGTTCTACGCCGGCAGAGCCCGGCTCACAGATACCTCGCTACTGGCCGTTAGCCCCGACCGGAAACCAGGACGGGACCAAGGAGTGAGGGGCTATGTGACAAGTTAGGCTCTCGAGTCGCTATGCTCAGAGTCCCCTTGGCGCATTTAACAACAAGTAGGGAGGTGAGATGTGTGGGTGAATCTACCATTCTACGTCTGCAGAGCCCGGCCCGCGCATACCTCAACCGCCGTTAGCCTTTCGGAACTAAGGAGTGAGGGGCTACGTGACCAGTTAGGCTCCTGAGTCGCGATGCTTAGGAGTCCCCCTTGACGCTCAAACGGCCTTCGTACCTTGGCTCCGGCCGGGAGAGACGCAGTGACGAACAGGCCCGAGGGGCCTGGCTGGGTGGCGTGCGTTTGGGTGTGACACAGGCGTAGCCCTCGTGCCCAGCCCCCTCGCGCGGCACTCCCGAGTGGAGGCGTTGCGATGAGGCCAGTCACTGATCTCTGGGCTCCCTGTGGATGATGCGGCTAGGGGCCACCCTCAGTTGTTTATCACCAGCGCGGAGCATAGCGCTTCCGTATGTGTACGGGCATAGCCGCTCCTCAGCAGTGTCGTCAGCTAGCACGGATCATGGTGCTTCCACTGGTGCGTGGGAGGGGGCTCCCCTCCGGAAGGAGCCCCCGGGGCGTGTACAACCCCGCCGTGACATGTGGCTGGCACGGTAGGGCCTGACGAGGTGTATCTGGGCACCCGTGAGCCAGCGCGGGACTCACGGGGCCCTACCTCAAGGCGGGTTGCGCCTGGCACTGGCCTTAACTTGTGATGTGTTCTGCAAATTTGGTTAGATGCCGACGCTCACGCCCTCGGTCCCGGCCCTCGAGCGGGTCTCGGCCGTCATTGGTATGCTGTGTCGCGATGCCGTGGACAAGGCCAGAGGGTGAGGGCTGGAGAGCCATGGGAGCCCATGAGTCACGATGCTCGTGTACCCCTTTAACGTGCAAGCGGCCGACATGAAGGAAGAAGGGTGCCGTGGGCGGGCATCAAATAACAATCATGATGGGTCGAACACGTGACCAAATAAACGCAAGAGGGGTACATGTCACTGGGCTCGCCCGAGCGACTTTGGGATGATGCAGCCGAGGGCGCCCCAATAAAGTAAGCTAGGAACATGAAGTAAAAGGGATACATGTCGCAGGGACGGACCCACGCGGCCTGGGAATGATGCAGCCCTGGGGGGGCGCTCCCAGTTGGAAATGAAACTTGAAGGATGTCACCTGATAACGTTGAAGACGAAGGGGTGCTGAAGTAGCGGACGTCGCGGCTGCAGAAGCCGATCATCACGAGCCCCCAACCCCAGGAGCCTCGGGAGGCTCTGGAGGCGCTGGTGGCTCCTCGCGGACCATCTCCATCTCCGCCAGGACTGCGGAACGCCTGGCCTCTTGAGCCTCCAGGATGCTCCCCATGAGGCGCTGGTACGTGGCGGCCGCGTTCGGCACACCGTAAGGCATGCGAACATAGTTGTGGGGCAGGCCTTCGCAGCGCCCCACGCGGGAGGGCCAGAAGCGCTCCTGAGAGGCGGCTCAGTTGAGCCCTGGTATGTCGATGCAGACGCGCAGCCCACCATCCTCGCCTGGATGGGGAGTCAGAAGTGTAGGCGACTACCGCCACTCATGACTCTTGACTCCTGCAACTCCTGCGTGATCTGACTGATGAACTCCTGAAGGTTTGGCCCTCCTTGCCTCGCTCCTTCCTGAGGGAAACGTGCTTTGAAACACGCCTCCAAGTGGTGCCCAAGCGCCTCCCTCGTGACCTTAGCAAGGTCGGTGGCCCTCCAGGAGAGAGCCCCCGAGCCTTGCTTGAGGAGGGCGCCGGGCGCCTTCCTATGCGATGAAGGAGGTGCCTCGAAAGGCGCGGACCACGAGGAGCGTGCCCCGAGGGGTCGGGCCCGGGCGATGTCTTCTTCTTCTTGGGAGCGGTCTCGGGAGCCTCACGCCTCCTGCGATCCGGGTATTCAAGTGATGCGGCTTCAAAGGCTCGCTCCAGTGGAGCACACTGCATCCCTCTCTTCACAAGGCACCGTGATGACTCCGCTGCTTCCTGGCATCTTGAGGACGTTGTAGCCGTGATGAGTCACGGCCATGAACTTGGCCAGAGCTGGGTACCCGAGGATGGCATTGTATGGCAGGCGAATGTGTGCGACATCGAAGTCGATGAGCTCGGTGCGGTAGTTGTCGCGTGCCCCGAAGGTTACAGGGAGGTGGACCTGCCCAATCGGAACCGTGGAGCCATCGGTGACTCCGGAGAAAGGCTTGGTTGGCTGAAGCTGATTGTAAGGCACTTGGAGATTGTTGAATGTCTCTACGGAAAGGACATTGAGCCCTGCTCCGCCGTCGATGAGGGTCCTGGTGACTTGCACGTTGCTGATGATTGGGGAACAAAGCATCGGGAGGACTCCGGCTGTGGCCACGCACTTGAGCTGATCTGCTGAGCTGAACATGATGGCGCACGCTGACCACCTGAGAGGGTGTGTGGCTTCGAGCTTGGGGATGACTGCATTCACTTCGCGGGCGAACTGCTTGAAGATGCGTTGAGAGGCTGGGGCTTGAGCTCCGCCAGATGCAAGCGATCGCGGCCTCTGGAAGCCCCCACCCCTCGGCCCCGATGATGGTCCTTGTTTCTCCTTGGCTGCGGGCAGAGGAGGGAGGCCCGCGTTTCCTTGCGGGCGATCCTCGCGAGGCTGATCCCTCCAGCCTCCCTCGCGAGGCTGATCCTGCCAGCGATCCTCGCGAGGTCGGTCGCGCCACCCTTGGCGAGGGCCACGGTCTTCCCAGCGTCCTGCGTTTCTTCCTCCTCCTCGGCCATAGCCTCGATAGTTGCGGTCGAGGCGTCGACCGATCCTCCCTTCTCGCACGGCTCGGAGCTCTTGACATTCGTTGGTGTTGTGGGTGTGGAGGTCGTGGAACACACAGTACCGGCTGTCCTTGGAAGACTCGGGATGATCTCTGCCTCGCTTGGTGTCTGGTTCTGCCGCGAGCACGACAACCCCCTTGCGCTACACGTCCTTGGCCTTGGATTTCTTCTCTTCTGGGTCTGCGGCTGGCAGCTCGAGGAGGGAAAGGCGTCCTTCCTCAGCCCAGGCGCACTTGGTCGCCAAGTTGAACAGCTCCAAGGAAGTGCACAGATCTTCATGCATTGCCAGCTCCTCCTTCATCTTGACGTCACGCACACTGTCGGAGAAGGCAGAGATGATGGCCTCCTCGGTCACCTTGGGAATCTTGAGGCGTGCGTTGTTGAAGCGCTGGATGTACTTCTGCAGGTCTCCCAGGCTGCCGCTTGATGCGGCGCATGTCGCCACGGCAGGAGGCCGGGTCGCGAGTACCTTGGAAGTTGGCGGCGAAGCGGCACGCATTTCGGCCCCAGTGAGGAGATCGTGCAGGGCCGTGTTCAGAGCCAAAAGGGCTGGCCCTTGAGTGCCATGGGAAACCAGTTTGCCATGACCTTCTCGCCCCTGCTGGCGGCTTGATGCCCAAATTGTAGAGTCAAGGAACTCCGCAGGTCGGCCGTGCCATCGTAGCGAGGAGGCAGGTCTGCTTGAACTTGCCGGCCACGCGACGCCGCTTTCGGTGGTGAAGGCGCTGGCAAAGATGCTGTGGCCACGGGAGGCCTTTGGTGACGAAGAGCCTGGTCTTGCGGGTCCCCATGCGCTGCAGCTGGGAGCAGTGCAGGGTCTTGGCGTGCTGGAGCAGGAGCGTGGTCGTGACGAGCCGGTGCAGGGAGCACTCGGGCAGCTTCTTGGGGGCGAGGGAACTCTTGGCAGCTCCGCTCTTGCTGCGCTGGCGCCGGACGGAGTGGATTCCGCCAGGCCACACGCCTTTGGGGCTGTGGCGCCTTCTTGAGGGGGAGGCGGCCGAGGCGCCCGAGCTTCATCGCCGCAGGGCGGGGCGCTGCAGCGAGAAGGACGGCGCTGGGAGCCTTCGGCGCGGACAAGCTCGGCGACGCAGTCGAGCCACTCTTCTAGACGCTGCCGACATGGCGGTAGCATAGGAGCACGCTTGCCGCGATGAGCGCAGCTCGAGCCTTCCATGGCGCTGGAGCGCGCGAGACGAAGAACCACCGGGCGCAGTGAAGGAGTGGCGATACGGCCCGTCTTGCCTCACTGACCGGATCTTTGGGACGATGCTTTGCCCGTTCCTCGCCGGGCGGTGGCGGCGTTGACGGCAAAGCGACGGGAACGGCGGGCGGCCCCGACGGGGCCGTCGAGCGACGCTGGTAGCGAGAGCGGCTCGGCGCTTCAGCGGCGGCCCGACGTCGTCGACATGGATGCGATGGTCGGCGAAGAACAGGGCGGCGGAAGACGAATTCGGTGCACCTTACCGGCGCGCCAAATGTCGGATTTCGGGTTCCGGCAGACCCTCTAGGTTCGAACACTGGGATGCGCGCGGCGATCTCGCCCTCTACCTACCTGCTCCTTGCCGCCTCGCTAGGATCTAAACTATGAAAGGAACAACACAAAAGACACAGTGTTTATACTGGTTCGGGCCACCGTTGTGGTGTAACACCCTACTCCAGTGTGTGGTGTGGTGGATTGCCTTTTGGGCTCATATTTCGGGTTCCGGCAGACCCTCTAGGTTTGAACATTGGGGTGCGCGCGGAGATCTCGCCCTCTACCTACCTGCACCTCGCCGCCTCGCTAGGATCTAAACTATGAAAGGAACAACACAAGAGACACAGTGGTTTATCTTGGTTCGGCCCTTTGTTGTGGTGTAACACCCTACCCAAAGGTGTGGTGTGGTGGATTGCCTCTTGGGCGATGATGAACAATACAAGGAAGAACAGCCTCATGAGGGTCTGTTCTTGGCCGGTGAATTTAACTGCTAGGGGGAGTTCAGTCGCTCTCTCTCTGCTGATTCCAGATGCCTCTACCCTGTGGGTGGCTAGTCCTATTTATAGGCAAAGGCCCTGGGCCTCTTCCCAAATATTGAGCGGGAAGGGTGCCAACAATTGGCCATTTTGGAGGGGAACATCTAGTACACTTATCCTGACTAAAGTTGGTCCTCGCTTTGTCAAAGGCTCGTGGTGACGCCGGCTTGGGCTCCATGATAACTTCCTTCCTGCAATGCAGCGGTCTTGGTCTTGTTGCAATCAAACGGATGCCTTTGCTTGATGCTCGTCAAGGCTTGCCCCTTTGCACCAAAGAGGAAACGAGGACATCTGCATGCCGGGCGCCTCACCGGGCGCCCTTGATCGTCATGGCTTGCGTCATGGGCACCTCGTGAGGTACCCGGCCTTGATCTCTCCGCCTCCTCGCGAGCCAGCCTGACGAGGCCATGCCTGAGGAAGCTTCCTATCGTCCGCCCCGCGAGGCTTGGCCCCTCGCGAGGGTCTTGAGCTTGGCCGATGAAGACGGGCTGGCCGAGCCACCCTCGAGCCACGCCCGCAGAGCACAGTGTGCAAGTCTGGGGACCCCCGTTCCCAGAACGCCGACATATTTTGATACGGAGGGATGGTTCTAAATATAAGGTTGGGCTTGAGCGGCCGAACCAAGCATACCGTTGCCATGTTTCTCGTGTAGAAATGGATTGTGATACCTTCTACACCTGATTCGTGAAGTGAAGCTTATGGTTAGAGCATCTACAACCGGACCTTTTAAACCCGTCTCAAACGGCCGTCAAACGCTCGGGCTGACCGGCATCGCCCATATCTAGTCCAAATATGGGACGGATATGGGGATGTGCGGCCACACCTGCCACGTCGGACCTGATAGCCCGACCCCACCCTAAATTGTACCAAATCCACTCCGAAGACCAACCAGATCCATTTGCTATCTCCTCTCTTCTTCCTCCTCCGCGTTGTCCGTCTCGCACTCGGCCGCCGCGCCCGCTGCGCAGCCGTTCCGAGGTTCTCCGCCGCCAGCTCCGGAAGAGCGCTCCCGTCCTCGCCGGCCCGGATGCCGCCGTGGTACGTCCGGCAACTCTCCGACTCAGCTTATGAACTTTCTGCAGATGCATCACAATCTTCGAGATCAGCAGGTGCACACGCAGTTACTCAATGATCTTATGGAGCACATGTGGATCCACAGTGGCAACCAAGGAGGCAATGCTTGAGTTTGGCACTTCAAATAAATTTTATGTAAACAGTATCTATGCTTGATACCAAGAATTGCTATTTACGTGTGACATTGTGTTGCATGATCGACATGCATGTATTTGCATGGATTTGAGAGTCCGAATTTGAGATATGTGGATGCACGGAAGAAAATATGAGGGGCCATCCGGATGCGTCCGGGCCTTGAGGGGCCGAATTTGCGAAGTCCGGCTGTGGATGCTCTTACAGGGAAGAGGGAGACAATTTTGCTAAAGTTCTTCTTCTATACTCTATACTTCTATACTACTATTAAAAGAGCAAACATGATTTACCCTATAGCCACCAAACTTACTGTACACAAGTAAACCAGCGCCCTTGAATCTAACCCACTTAATTGTATCTAAGAGTCCGTATTACTTTGGTGGTCTGCCATCACAACGAATGGACAAGAATTTGCCAGTCTGCCATCAACGTACGGTCTCCGTACGGTCTCCATGCATGTCCACTAATCCGCTCCACAAGACTCCTCCCTGTTCCCCTCGCCGCCGCCGCCTGCCCGTCGCTCCTCCTCTCCTCTGCTACCCCAGGCGCGAGGAACTAATCTCCCGAAGCAACAGGAGCAGCAAGCGGTGGAGGAATGGAGAGATGGCGTCTACGGCGGCGGGGAAGAAGATGGGGTGGGCGTCCACATCCGGATCAAGCACGAGGAGGAATGGAGATGGCGTCTGCGGCGGCGGGGAAGGGGATGGGGCGGGCGTCCTACATCCGGATCAAGCACGGGAGGGGCGGCGCGAGGCTTCCTGGAAAGAGCCCGAGGGCCGGGTCTTCTCCGCCACCACGTGCACCGATGTCATCGCGTGTCTCGGCGAGCTCCGCCACCAGATCCGCGCCGGCTGCTCCTCCACTCGCCGCGGCGGCAACCTAGGTACGCCTCCACTTGCCCTGCCTACGCGCTTTGCGGGCTTTCAGATAGGGTTTCCGATCATGGCGAACCGAAAGCACCAGAACAGGAAAGAGCTCGACAACGTGGAGGTCCTCTCCAGCCAGGACTACGTGACCAGCCCGAGATCCACCGCTGAGCCAAGCACTTCTTCATTCTTATTCTTGTTCTGTTACCCAGCCAAAACAATTTTCTTGGAAACAATCCTAACCGGTGACGGTCCACGCATGAACCTACATCACAAATAATGGGGGAGCGACTACAATAGAGGATGGACCTGTGGTTGCTCTCCAGCTCTTTTCTTCAAAACAACCTGAGAAAGGGTGCAAACGAAATTGGAGCATAGGCATAGGCAACGGAAAATTGCTCAGGAATATCTCCATCTTAAGCGTATTGCTTTGATGTACAGTGACCTATAAAAGGGTCAAAACAATCAGTGAGATACTTGTCTGGATTTAGAGCTCATTGACATACACCTATAGAAATATTATTATTTTTACATTGTTATTCTAAATAGTATGGTTGAACATTCATTACCTTGTGGTTGGTACTTGGTCCCAGCCTCCCAAGCTTAAATCTGAAGTTGTTCTGTATGGGGAGTGAATTGTATGAGAGTGTGTTTCCAGGCTTAAATCTGAATTTGTTGTGTATACTATATGTGCATGCAGTGCGTATGGTAGAACCAATCGATGTGCAGAAGGTGGCATGGACCGAATGGTAATCTGTGCCGCCACCAGAAGGCTCGGCGATGCTGATCGCCGGAGCTACACTACAGGCAATGCCATCCAAATCCTAGGTGACGCTCAAGATATATAGAATGTACACACAAAGGGGTCCACATGTAATTATCTAATTATTGGATGCAGCAGATTAACGTGCTGAATATATCACATGTCTATACTTGAGACAAATGTATTAATGGTAAGTCAGTTTTTTTATCCTTTTTACATGTCCTCCAGGGTGACCATAGCATCTTGAGCCCAAGTACAGTGCTGCCATCTTACGCCGCCTGCAATATTTTAGCTCCAGGAATTTGGACCATCCTGCAAGAATAATCAGTTGAAAAGGTTGGTCTATGCTACTTCTCTAAGGCTGACTATTTACTCTTTGTTTTTAATTGTAGTGATAGTCACTATTATTGAATTGCTAAGGTGACAAACTGACAATTATTGCTTGATGAACTTACTCTTGTTCGTCACATTGCATCCCTCTTACATGGGAATCATCGAATGTTCACACATATGTCTGCCTTTTAGTATAGATTTGCTATTTTTTATTTTGATCTTTCGTTTTGTGTGGATAATCCAATTTCTTATATTGTCAATGGATCTTAAACATCTTCACTTCTGATTTCTATTTCAAACTGATAGTGCAGCTTTAATGGCCTTTTATTTCATGCCGACAAGTGTATTTTGTTCCATTAGAAAAATATAACTATAATTTATTCCTGAGAGTGCAATCTTATAGGGGAATATAATGTTGTCTTTGTGCACCCTCATTTGCCGAGAGTTCATATTACTATTTGTCTCTGTATGAAAGTTCTCACATTAGTTGATGCAGGATATGTCTATATTTTTACGAAGGGGTTCTAATGATTTGAAGACTGTTGCAGATCTTGAAACTCACAAGAGAAGCATGCTATTTGAAATAAGAGGTTCAAATACCTTCGTTGCTCTGTACCTTGCCATGGAAGGATGAACACTAAATGACCAAAAATGAACTACATTGGTCATGACCTCAAGATTATGAGTAAGCGTGGTTCTACCTTCACTTGTTTGCCCATCTGCTTTTGCTCGTCAGTGAGTTCTCTGGCTGGTTTCACTTGTACTTGACATTGCTTGGACAGCCACAGGGATGTCATATTGATGCAGCTTGATGGTTTCACGTGTATGAACTAGCAATGTTTTGTTTCTTAGAAGTACAAACTTGTATCTCAGAACTTTGAGGAATTTTGTCATTTGGTCAACTTATATATGGATTTCCATTGCCTCCACACACACACACACACACACACACACACACCTAGTTGCGAGTCGATGGTCGGGTTGCAGCTGGGGGCCATGACAAAACACACACACCCCTAGTTGCGAGCTGATGGTCGGGTTGCAACTGGGGGCCCTCGACGGTGGTGGATTTGCAACTAATGGAAAAAAGACTCAAACTCAATTGCAAGACAAAAAAAGCATCAAGCCCAGTTGCAAGTCGAGGGTAGACTTACAAGTGGAAACAAAAAAGCGTTAGCCCCAACTGTGAGTCAAGGGTGAACTTGCAACTAAATCAAAGAAATATACTGAAAACCCAGTTGCAAGATAGAAGAAACATTGAGCCGAGTTGCGAGTCGAAGGTAGACCTGCAGATGGGAGAAAACTGGTCGGGCCCTAGTTGCGAGTTGAGGATGAACTTGCAACTTGCACTAAAAAAGTTAGGGCCCCAGTTGCGTGTCAATGGTGGACTTGCAACTCTGACAAAAAAAGGGTTGGGCCCTAGTTGCGAGTCGACGGTGGATTTGCAACTGGAGTAAAAGAAAGGCCGGGCCCTACTTGTGAGTCGAGAGTGGACTTGCAACTGTGACAAAAAAGTTGGATCCTAGTTACAAGTTGAGGGTGAAATTACAACTGGGACCAAACAAGGTCAGGCCCCACTTGCGAGTCAATGGTAGACTTGTAACTGGAAGGAAAAAAATGATCGGGCCCGAGTTGGGAGTCGAGGGTGGACTTGCAATTAGGACAAAAAAAAGGCCAATTTCAATTGCAGTCGAAGGTGGACTTGCTACTAGGAAAAAAAGGTGGCCCAAGTTGTGAGTGAGGGTGGACTTGTATCTGAGAGAAAAAAATGTCGGGTCTAAGTTATGAGTCGAGAATGGACTTGCAACAGGAACAATAAAAAGGTTGATCCCCAGTTGCGAATCGAGGATGAACTTGCAACGGGAATAAAAAAATAGGTACGTCCGGTTACATATTGAAGGTGGAAAGATGGCGATGCCAGTTGTATGTATGTTGGTGTGAGTTGTAACTAAGACAAAAAGAATATATCCTATAATTACATGTTTACTAGTAGTGATAAAAATTCAAAATATGCTTTAGTAAAATCCTAGACTATAGCGCAACCCGGATGTGACAATTGTAGTGCTGTGGTTGATCGGTGGAAAGGGAAAACCATCGAATCTCACCACTGGAAAAAGATTGTTCCCAAAGTATTATAGTAGGAGGCACTGTCGCATTTGCTCCACGGCTAAAGCTAGCCAGCCAACCAACGGTGGCCATGAGCCCGTGAGAGAGAAAGATTGCACCATCACGCACTCGGCAAAGGAAGCATGTCAGCCATCTGACATTTCCATTCGAGATCCCAAAGCAACTCCAAAGGGCCGATCCATTTCGTTCGTCGCCGTTCGTTTGGATCGGCACGAACAAAAATGATGGCCCAAATCACGTTTGCATCGCGTCCGCGCCGGCGCATTTGTGGCCCAAATTTGCGCCCCAAATGCGTCGGCGCGGACGCCGAATGGATGCCACGCGCGCCTTTTTGTTGTCCGCGGCGTCCCTACCTGGCGGTCGTCCAACTACCCGCCGCCCACGCGGTCAGCTTGATTTATGACCACGGGCCCACGCGTCAGCGATGGCGCTCGTCCTTTTTTAAACCGACCCTGCGGCGGGGCCGTCCTCATCCAAATTCGCCCTCCACATCTAGCAAGCTTTGCTCCCCCGTTGTCGGCAAACCCTAGCCACCAGAACCACAGCGAGATGGGGCTCTTCTCCGGCACCGGCAGCAGCAAGGCCAAGGGCAAGGCCCCCGCCACCCCTTTCCCCTCATAGTTCCTCCCCGCCACCGGGCGCCAAGGTGAACGTGCAAGGCACCGTGCGGAGTAGCATTGGCGGCACCGCCTCTATCATACCGACGTGACTCGCCAAGACGATCGCATCTCGATTCAGATAGGGATCCAGCGGGCGGCGCCATGGACGGGTTAGGGGCTCACGCAGAGGAGGCGCGGCGCCGGGCGGCGGCGCCGACGCCGGAAAGCAGCGCCGAGCCCGCTTACGATCCGACTTTCGCCTAACTGGCGAGGCGGTTCGCCGAGCACGAGGCGAGGCGAGGCAACGAGGCGCACGGCGAGGCGAGGCAACGAGGCGGTACGGCGAGGCGAGGCAACGAGGCGCGGCGCGAGGTCGACGGAGCGAGCCGCCGCCGCCGCCATCGTCCGCGAGGAGGACCAGCGGCCGAGGACGCTTACCAGCGACCTTTGCGGCCGCTTCACCGGGAGAGCGAGGAGGACGAGCGCAGCTGAGGAGCGGCGGAGAAGAGTGAGGCTCGCCGAGGCGGCCATGGCGCAGCACTTGCCCTCTCCGCTGGCGGGGGATCGCGTGGCGCCGTCGGTGGCCTCGCCGTCCCTCCCCGATGCCTCGTCAAGCCGGAGAAGCAGCCGGAGCCCGAGTCGGAGCCGTCCCCCATCGAGCGCTACTCCAGGACGGGAGTAGTGCGCGAGTGGGTATGCGTGCCGCCGGTCTGGATGGGGGCAACACCGGCGCAGGAGACGGCGTACCTCGAGCACTGGCGCCAGATCCGGGTGGCCGAGGAGTGCCGCGACGGCGAGTACCTCGAGATGCTCGAGCGCGACCTTGAGAAGGAGCAGCAAGGCCGAGGAGGAGGCGCGCCAAAGCCGGTTGCACGGCCGCGACAGCCGGCAAGACTGCGCTACCGACTTGACCGCACTCTGGAACACAGCGTTCTCCTGGGCCGGGCTGGCACCGACGCTCATCGACCTCACAGACCCCGAGGACGACGACGACGACGCCTAGGGCAGCGCGCTGCCTCGTAGTTTAGGTTGTTTTTAATTTTTTTTAAATGCAAATATGGACGCGTGGACTCTCGCCGGCGTCCGTGGCCGGCTTTATGTTTAATTAATGTTCTTTTTCTTTTTTAATATGCATGCGTTATTTTTTTTCTAGCGCCGTAAAATAGGTCGGGCCAACGTTGGGCGTACGTGTCGACCCAAACACGGAAGCGGACATCCATGTCCGCCTGACCGACACAAACGGAAAAGAAAACGGACAAAAACGCCGTCCGCTTGGGTTACTCTCAGAGCTTAACCAGTGGCGGAATGGCTAAAGATATACCACCGCGTATATTAAAGAAAGACCAGGATCTCTCCTGATCGTCAAATTTCAGCAACAAAGACAGCAGCAAAGTGACAGGCAAGTTGATTGGAGTGACAGCAAATTGACATGAAAGTTACCGCACTAAAGCAGCAGTAATGCGAACGATTCAGCAGCAAGTGGATTAGTAAAAGTGGAGTAGCTGCAAATTAGCCAGCTCGTGGTGATGATGATATGCTACAGGTAGAAAATTACAGGGATCGGGCAAAATTAAGGAGGGGGGGTTGGATTGGAAGTCTGGATCGCTCCCGCGTAATCATGCATATACAATTGATCGATCAAATGCTAGACGAAGCTTTGCGTGCATGCACGCAACAAAATTACACCAAGGTCGGCACGACGCCGTCCACGCCGTAGTCGTGGTCCGGGCCGGGCGCCATGAGCGCGGCGACGGCGGCCGCCGCCGAGGAGTACATCTCCTCGTGCTCCTCCAGGGCGTCGGCGTCCGCCGTGCCCGTGCGCTTGGCGAACCGGCCCTTGACGCGCGGCCGCGTCTCCGCGTACGCCTTGCGGGACGCGTACCGGATGGTCTTCTCGAACCGCCGGCTCTTGCGCTTCTCCCTGTACCGCATCAGCCGCGCCTCCCGCTCCCTCCCCCTGCTAACCACCGGCGCCGCCGCTGCGTCGGGCACCACCGCCGCCTCAGACGACGATACCTGCATGCGTCCCGTCACCAAGCGAGATGTGCATCAGAAGTCAGAACGCTGGCAGCTCCTCCTTGGCCTTGCTCGTGCATAGACAGGAAATGATCCTTACGCTGTGGTTCATGGAGTGGTCGGAGTAGAAGCCTTTGTTGCCGCCGTTGAGGTCGATCTCGGGCTGGCCGTTGAGCTGCACGCTGATGGCCTTGATGTCATCCATCGACCGCGCGAAGTCGAGGTCGAGGTAATGGTCGGAATCCGCGAAGAAGACGTCCGCGGTAGCACCGTTGGCGCCATCCTTGTGATCGGGCTCGGGGAGCAGCCACGAGGCCGCCTCGGCGTCGTTGCTCCCGTCGTCCTCGGCAGCGGCCTGGGCTCCCGACGGCACGAAGGGCTTGTGCGCGTCGGCGGCCGCGCCGAAGAAGGGCGCGACGGGGACGCGCTCGTGCCGGCGCGCGAGCGGGTTGGCGGCGTGGATGTCGGCGTCACAGGAGGCGCAGAGCACGGCGGCGTCGGCCTTGCACGTGACGGCCGCGGGCGCGTGCTCGCAGACCTCGCAGAGCCAGACCCGGGCGTGGCGCGACCCGGCGCCGTGCGAGCGCGCGTCGCAGCCGGCGCAGAGGAACGCGGCGTCGGCGCGGCAGAAGAGCCTGGCCGCCTCGGTGGCGCACGAGTCGCACGCCCTCGCGCCCACGCCCCAGTAGGCCCCGCCCACCACCGGCTTCTCCTCCCCCTCCATGGCACGCACGCGCTCACTGCTCGCTCACAGTCCGACGAGCCCAGCTAGCACCAGCGCCACCACCGTGATTGGCTGCAGTGACCAGGCGATTCTCAGCCAAGCTTTTTCACTCGGCCGTTGGCTTTGAGCTTCTGAGGAGGGCGGGGTGCGGGCCGGGGCGCGCGGGGTTTTGAGGCGAGCGGGGGACGTGGACGCCCTCCGGGCCATGGAAGTCGCTGTCCCGGCGGGCCAGGGCCATGTTTGTTCGCCAGTGGCACCGAGCGCGCATGCCTTATCCGGGTCCTGTGCTGCGCGGCGGTGCCCGCGCTGCGTTCCCGTCCTCCCGACGCGCCGTGAAAGCTCCGGGGAAGAAAAAGGAGGCCGTAACGTGGTCGTCGTTGTCGTCGGAAAAATTAGGCCGGCGTCGTTACGCGGCTGGTTGGGGGATGCGACGGCGACGGGACGGGAACAGGTGGCGCGCGATGGTTGGCCGGCGTGATCGCGCCCTTATCGCTTGGAGATGCTTCCATCCAAGTCGATCGTGGAAGCCGTTCTCGAAAAATTCCTCCCGGCAAAGCAAGAGCAACTCCAACCGGCTTGGACGTCCCGCTTTTTGTTTGTTTGGATCGGTGCAGTGGACACCAATATCCGCTTTCGTGTTTGGGTCGACGAATACGCCCAACACTTTGCCGACCCATTTCCAAGTTCACACGTGAAAAAATAAATAATGCAAATATTTTAAAATTAAAACGTTAATTAAACATAAATGTCGGTCACAAAGGCTGGCGAGAGTCACGAGTCCACATTACATTAATTAATTTTTTTAATAAAACTAAAAATAAGGAGGCGCACTGCCCTAGGCGTCCTTGTGTCAGCGTCGGGACTAGTGAGGTCGTGGCGCGGCCTTGAGCCAGCCCTAGGGAGGCAGGCGTCGCCTAAAACTATGACGTCTCCGGCGCCGGGTTGACCGCCAATTTGGCGGTATGAGGCATCGCTTCTCTCCGTCGCCTCGTCGGATTCCTCGCGTCCTTGTGCCGCTACTCGAAGCGGCTCACTCCATGACCAGCGTTGCCTCCATTGCTCGAGGTAGAGCTTCTCCTGCGCCGGCGTCGCCCCAAGCCAGACGGGTGGCGCGCTGACCCACTCGCGCACCACAACGTCCCATTTGTACCACTCGGGCTTGATGGGGGTCAGCGCCGGCTCGGGCTTGACGGGGGGTGGCGGCACGACGCATTTGCCGGAAGTGGATAGCGCGATGACCTCCGACAGGCGCACTTGGTACGCATCCTCCTCCTCCTTCGCCTTGCGCCGCTCTTCCTCTTCGCTTTCATGAAGGTCAGCCTCCAGCGCTGCCTGGTAGGCGGCCTCCTCCTCCAGGTCCTTGTCGCGCACGACGAGGGGCGGCGGGGTGTCAGCCCTCACGTGCTAGACGCCGCGTCGGCGCTGCTCCTCGTACTCGAGGGCGAACTAGACCTCCCAATTGGGAGAGTCTGCTGCGTAGACGGGGTTGAGGCGCTGCTCCGGAGTCAACTGTTGTCGCCGTCACTGGGATCCTCTCCGAATCCAAATGCCAGTCATGTGGTAGGGTGACGACGGGGTATGGGAGGGATCACGGTGCTCCAGTGCCGCCTACTTTGGTGCTTGGGACACTTATCCATTGCCCTCGTCGGTGAGGCGAGCCGGCGAAAGCGTTAGGAGAAGCCTTGAAAAGGGCGTGAGGCCTTCCTTGTTATGCACGAAGAAGCCATGGTGGCGGCAGAAGGGTGGCTAGGGTTGTCGCCGACGGGGAAGCAGAAGGGTGGCTAGTTGGGGACGCGAGGCTGGAAGAGGATGAGGACGACCCCTCACGCTCGGATTAAAAAAAGGACGCCCGCCGTTGCTGACGCGTGGGCCAGCGGTCTATGGTCGTCATTAATAAAGACGAGGGAGGTAGTTGGCCGGCCGCCATGTGGGGACGCGGCGGACACTGAGCGGTCACGATTCGCGTCTACCCCAACGCATTTCAGGCCCAAATTTGCGTCGAAAATGGGTCTGCGCGAACGCGAAGCAAACGTGTTTTGGGAATGGGTCGGTGTGTTGGGCCAGCAGTTTTGTTTGTAGCGACCCAAAGGGACGTCGACGAACGAAATTTGTCGCTGCGTTAGAGTTTCTCTAAAATCGAGAAAACAAAAACATCTACGTGTTTCTTTTCTCGAAATCCAGAAAGCTGAAAATCGACGGTGGACAAAATTACTATTCTGACCTATATGGCTAAGAAAATCCTGAGTTGACCTCGTTTTGGAAAAAAAAAATGATTCTGACCTTTTTAGGAGACACCATGCACCCTGGCGTCTGGTCCCTGGCCCGCACGATCCGCCTGCCCGTTGACCTGCTAACATGGCAAAGGACCCAGACGCCAGGAACCCTGGCGTCTGGCCCTGGTAAGTGGATAACCCCACGGGAGAGTGTGTGGGACCCACCCCACACACTTTCCCCAATCCAGCCCGAGCTTGAAGAACACTTGCTGCTCCCCCACTCTCTCCCACCCCTCAAGCTCCCCCTCAAATCCACTCCAAAAGGTGCTTCCCTTAGGTGGATCTTTCCATCACTTTGTTGCTTGTGATAATCTCCCCCAAATCACCCAATTTTTTTGGTTAAATCTTGTTATTTTGGTTGCACTTGTTACATGTTGGTGGAACCCTAGTTCATGTTTTCTCCCTTATTTTAGTGTGAATGTCTTGGTTAACTTTGGTAATATAGTGATATGCATGGTGTGTAGTAGGAATATTTGCTTGTTGAGTAGAAAGATTGGGGGTTAGGGTTAGTTAGTGTTTAGGGTAAACTTTGCTTAGTGTGTGTTAATTAATGAAACCTTTGTGGACATCACCAATAATTTAGTGTTGATATGATTTGGATATAATGAGATGTTTTGGGATAAACACCAATTCTCGTTGATGCCTAAAATGCATTCATGTTGTTTTTAGATGGAGAGACTTGTTAATGTTCATTACATGGACAAGGAGGCATTCTTGAGTAACAATGCCGACACGGGTGAGGAACCATTGGTTTTTGATACAAGCCCTAGCTATGAGGATGTTGTTGCAAAAGTGAGTCATTTCTTAAAGTGGATGGACACCAATGTTGATGTTTAAGTTAATAGGAAGGTATGATGTTGGAGTTGGAGCCAAATCTCGCTTGAAAAGTATGCCTATCACATCGGATTTGCATTGGGATGTATACAAGGAAAAAGTTTCCCAATCAGAAGACAAGTCACTTGAATTGTTGGCCACCAAGGTTGAATCTCCTTAGTTTACAATTGATTTGAACCAGCATGTCTCTTCCCCAATGGATGACATGAGTGAGAGGAAAATGGTGCCACTTGTTGAGCATAGGGTTGTGGTTGATGCCCCCAATGCTTATCGCCAACCAGGTCCCCGTCTACCATCTAGTGAAGCAAATGAGGTTGAGTTGTATGCCCCCAATGCTTCTAGCCAACCACCAACTAGCCAAGCAAATGAAGTTGAGGTGATTGCTAGTGACAAAGTAATTCAAGAGGATAAAGATGCTCATGATGATGACGAAGAGCAAGAGGAAGGGTTTCATGGTAATGATGTTGGTGACTTGGATGCGTACATAGGGCAAAAGGACATGGATCGTGAGTTGCCTTTTAGGCGTCAATATGCGTATGACTCGAATGACGAAGGTCCGGGGGAAGAGTTGGACGAGGATGGATTCACAAAGGAGGAAAACCAAATCCACTTTGAGCTGATGGGCTTAGAAAAAAGAACTCACTTGTTTCAAGATCTCAGCCTTTGCTACCTCTTGAGCATGCGTTGGGTTTCCCTTGAATAGGAAAGGGTTATCAGCAAAGTAGCGTAAGTATTTCCCTCAGTTTTTGAGAACCAAGGTATCAATCCAGTAGGACATTACACATAAGTCGCCTTGTACCTGCACAAACAAATAATAACCTTGCAACCAACGCGATAAAGGGGTTGTCAATCCCTTCACGACCACTTGCAAAAGTGAGATCTGATAGAGATAATAAGATGAATATTTTTGGTATTTTATGATATAGATTGGAAAGTAAAGATTGCAAAATAAAATAGACCGGAAACTTATATGATGGAAAATAGACCCGGGGGCCATAGGTTTCACCAGTGCCTTCTCTCAAGATAGCATAATCTACGGTGGGTGAACAAATTACTGTCGAGCAATTGATAGCAAAGCGCATAGTTATGAGAATACCTAGGCATGATCATGTATATAGCCATCACGTCCGCGACAAGTAGACCGAAACGATTCTGCATCTACTACTATTACTCCACGCATCGACCGCTATCCAGCATGCATCTAGAGTATTAAGTTCATAAGAACGGAGTAACTCATTAGGCAAGATGACATGATGTAGAGGGATAAACTCAAGCAATATGATATAAACCCCATCTTTTTATCCTCGATGGAAACAATACAATACGTGCCTTGCTGCCCTTCACATCCTTTGGGAAAGGACACCGCAAGATTGAACCCAAAGCTAAGCACTTCTCCCATTGCAAGAAAGATCAATCTAGTAGGCCAAACCAAACTGATAATTCGAAGAGACTTGCAAAGTATCAAATCATACATATAAGAATTCAGAGAAGAACCAAATATTGTTCATAGATAATCTTGATCATAAACCCACAATTCATCGGATCTCGACAAACACATCGCAAAAAGAATTACATCGAATAGATCTCCAAGAGAATCGAGGAGAACTTTGTATTGAGATCCAAAGAGAGAAGAAGCCATCTAGCTAATAACTATGGACGAAGGTCTGTGGTAAACTACTCACACATCATCGGATAGGCTATGGTGTTGATGTAGAAGCCCTCCGTGATCGATTCCCCCTCGGCGGAGCTGGAAAAAGGCCCCAAGATGGGATCTCATGGGTACAGAAGGTTGCGGCGGTGGAAATAGGGTTTCGTGGTGCTCTTGAATGTTTTCGGGGTATATGAGTATATATAGGTGAAAGAAGTAGGTCGGTGGAGCCACGAGGGGCCCACGAGGGTGGGGGCGCGCCTCCCTGCCTCGTGGCCGCCTCGTTGCTTCCTTGACGTCCACTCCAAGTCTCCTGGATCACCTTTGTTCCAAAAATAACTCTCCCGAAGGTTTCATTCCGTTTGGATTCCGTTTGATATTCCTTTTCTACGAAACATTGAAATAGGCAAAAAAACAGCAATTTGCACTGGGCCTCCGGTTAGTAGGTTAGTCCCAAAAATAATATAAAATTGCATAATAAAGCCCATTAAACATCCAAAACAGATAATATAATAGCATGGAACAATAAAAAATTATAGATACGTTGGAGACGTATCAAGCATCCCCAAGCTTAATTGCTGCTCGTCCTCGAGTAGGTAAATGATAAAAACAGAATTTTTGATGTGGAATGCTACCTAGCATAATTCTCAATGTAATTTTCTTTATTGTGGCATGAATGTTGAGATCCGAAAGATTCAAGATAAAGGTTTAATATTGACATAAAAATAATAATACTTAAAGCATACTAACAAAGAAATCATGTCTTCTCAAAATAAATGGCCAAAGAAAGTTATCCCTACAAAATCATATAGTCTGGCTATACTCTATCTTCATCACACAAAATATTTAAATCATGCACAACCCCGATGACAAGCCAAGCAATTGTTTCATACTTTTGATGTTCTCAAACTTTTTCAATCTTAACGCAATATATGAGCGTGAGCCATGGACATAGCACTATATGTGGAATAGAAGGATGGTTGTGGAGAAGACAAAAAAGAGAAGATAGTCTCATATCAACTAGGCGTATCAACGGGCTATGGATATGCCCATCAATAGATATCAATGTGAGTGAGTAGGGATTGCCATGCAACGGATGCACCAGAGCTAAAAGTGTATGAAAGCTCAACAAAAGAAACTAAGTGGGTGTGCATCCAACTCGCTTGCTCACGAAGACCTAGGGCAATTTGAGGAAGCCAATCATTGGAATATACAAGCCAAGTTCTATAATGTAAAATCCCACTAGTATATGAAAGTGACAACATAGGAGACTCACTATTATGAAGATCATGGTGCTACTTTGAAGCACAAGTGTGGTAAAAGGATAGTAACATTGCCCCTTCTCTTTTTTTCTCTCATTTTTTTATTTTTTTATTTCTTTTGTTTGGGCCTTTTCTCTTTTTTATGGCCTCTTTTTTTATTTTTTTATTTTTCGTCCGGAGTCTCATCCCGACTTGTGGGGGAATCATAGTCTCCATCATCCTTTCCTCACTTGGGACAATGCTCTAATAATGATGATCATCACACTTTTATTTACTTACAACTCAAGAATTACAACTCAATACTTAGAACAAGATATGACTCTATATGAATGCCTCCGTGGTGTACGGGATATGCAATGAATCAAGAGTGACATGTATGAAAGAATTATGAACGGTGGCTTTGCCACAAATACGATGTCAACTACATGATCATGCAAGGCAATATGACAATGATGGAGCGTGTCATAATAAACGGAACGGTGGAAGGTTGCATGGCAATATATCTCGGAATGGATATTGAAATGCCATGATAGGTAGGTATGGTGGCTGTTTTGAGGAAGATATATGGTGGGTGTATGATACCGGCGAAAAGTGCGCTGTATTAGAGAGGCTAGCAAATGGAAAGGTGAGAGTGCATATAATCCATGGACTCAACATTAGTCATAAAGAACTCATATACTTATTGCAAAAATCTACAAGTTATCAAAGCAAAGTATTACGCGCATGCTCCTAGGGGGATAGATTGGTAGGAAAAGACCATCGCTCGTCCCCGACCGCCACTCATAAGGAAGATAATCAATAAATAAATCATGCTCCGACTTCATCACATAACAGTTCACCATACGTGCATGCTACGGGAATCACAAACTTTAGAACAAGTATTTCTCAAATTCACAACTACTCAACTAGCATGACTCTAATATCACCATCTTCATATCTCAAAATAATTATCAAGTATCAAACTTCTCATATTATTCGACGCACTTTATATGATAGTTTTTATTATACCTATCTTGGATGTTCATCATATTAGGACCAATTTTATAGCCAAAGCAAATTACCATGCTGTTTTATAGGACTATAAAAATAATGTAAGTGAAGCATGAGAGATCAATAATTTGTATAAAATAAAACCACCACCGTGCTCAAAAAGATATAAGCGAAGCACTAGAGCAAAATTATCTAGCTCAAAAGATATAAGTGAAGCACAAAGAGTATTCTAATAAATTCCGATTCATGTGTGTCTCTCCCAAAAGGTGTGTACATCAAGGATGATTGTGGTAAACTAAAAATCAAAGACTAGAATCATACAAGATGCTCCAAGCAAAACACATATCATGTGGTGAATAAAAATATAGCATCAAGTAAAGTTATCGATAGACAAAGACGAAAGAGGGGATGCCTTCCGGGGCATCCCCAAGCTTAGGCTTTTGGTTGTCCTTGAATTTTACCTTGGGGTGCCTTGGGAATCCCCAAGATTAGGCTATTTCCACTCCTTATTCCATAATCCATCAAATCTTTACCCAAAAACTTGAAAATTTCACAACACAAAACTCAACAGAAAATCTCATGAGCTCCGTTAGTATAAGAAAACAAATCACCACTTTAAGGTACTGTAATGAACTCATTATTTATTTATATTGGTGTTATACCTACTGTATTCCAACTTCTCTATGGTTCATACCCCCCGATACTAGCCATAGATTCATCAAAATAAGCAAACAACACACGAAAAACAGAATCTGTCAAAAACAGAACAGTCTGTAGTAATATGTATCAAACATATACTTTATGTAACTCAAAAATTATGCCAAAGTAGGAAGACCTAAATAATTTGTTTATTGATCTATTTCAATTTGAATCAGTATTTTATCAGTTTCTGGTGATTTTTAACAATTGTTTTCGTGAGCAGAAAGTTTCTGTTTTTTTCCAGCAAGATCAAATAATTATCACCCAAGAAGATCCTATAGGTTTTATTTGGCACAAACACTAATTAAAACATAAAACCATATATAACCAGAGGCTATATGAAATATTTATTACTAAACATAAACAAAAAGCAAGGAACAAAAATAAAATTGGGTTGCCTCCCAACAAGCGCTATCGTTTAACGCCCCTAGCTAGGCATAATTTTTATTGATGCTCACAAGGAAGACAAGAATTGAAGCACAAAAAGAGCATCATAAAACATGTGAAAAAACACAAGTCTAACATAATTCCTATGCATAGGCATGTTATAGGCAAACAAATTATCAAGGCAAGCAAAAACTAGCATATGCAAGGAAGAAGAAAGAGACGATAGCAATCTCACCATGAGGAGAGGTAATTTACTAACATGAATATTTCTACAACCATATTTTCCTCTCTCATAGTAATTACATGTAGGATTATAAGCAAATTCAACAATATAGCTATCACATAACATATTCTCAACACGATCCACATGCATGCAACGTTGACACTCTTCCGAAATAGTGGGATTAACATTAACTAAAGTCATGACCTCTCCAAACCCACTTTTTTCAAAAACTTCATAAGATTGAACATTATCCAAATATGTGGGATCTAAAATTGACACTCTTACAAACCCACTTTCAATATTATTGCAAACATTATGATCAATCTCATATTCATCATGCGGCTTAAATAAATTTTCAAGATCATAAGAAGAATCACCCCAATCATGATCATTACAACAAGTAGTAGACATAGCCAAACTAGCATCCCCAAGCTTAGGGTTTTGCATTTTATTAGCACAATTGACATCAAGAGAATTTATAGTAAAATCATTGCAATCATGCTTTTTATTCAAGGAGCTATCGTGATTTTCTTCATAAATTTCTTCATCACAATTTTTAGATTCATGAATTTCAAGCAAAACCTCATAAAGATAATTTAGTGCACTCAAATCACTAGAAATTGGTTCATCATAATTGGATCTCTTAAATAGATTAGCAAGGGGATGAGGATCCATAAAATTTTAGCAAGCGAAGATGCAAGCAAGAAGAAGGCACATGGTAACACAAGATCGAACGGAAGGAGGGCAAAGAAAAGGCAAAGGTGAAGTGGGGGAGAGGAAAACGAGAGGCAAATGGCAAATAATGTAATGCGAGGGATAAGAGTTTGTGATGGGTACTAGGTATGTCTTGACTTGTGCGTAGACTCCCAAGAACGGCGCCAGAAATGGCTAGTTCTTTGGGAGATCAAATCTTGACTTGACTTGGCGTAAGCCTCCCCGGCAACGGCGCCAGAAATCCTTCTTGCTACCTCTTGAGCATGGGTTGGTTTTCCCTTGAAGAGGAAAGGGTGATGCACCAAAGTAGCATAAGTATTTCCCTCAGTTTTTGAGAACCAAGGTATCAATCCAGTAGGAGGTTACACGCAAGTCGCCTTGTACCTGCACAAACAAATAAGAACCTTGCAACCAACGCGATAAAGGGGTTGTCAATCCCTTCACGACCACTTGCAAAAGTGAGATCTGATAGAGATAACAAGATAAATATTTTTGGTATTTTATGATATAGATTCGAAAGTAAAGATTGCAAAATAAAATAGATCAGAAACTTATATGATGGAAAATAGACCCGGGGGCCATAGGTTTCACTAGTGGCTTCTCTCAAGATAGCATAATCTATGGTGGGTGAACAAATTACTGTCGAGCAATTGATAGAAAAGCGCATAGTTATGAGAATATCTAGGCGTGATCATGTATATAGGCATCACGTCCGCGACAAGTAGACTGAAACGATTCTGCATCACCTACTATTACTCCACACATCGACCGCAATCCAACATGCATCTAGAGTATTAAGTTCATAGGAATGGAGTAACACATTAGGCAAGATGACATGACGTAGAGGGATAAACTCAAGCAATATGATATAAACCCCATCTTTTTATCCTCGATGGCAAAAATACAATACGTGCCTTGCTGCCCCTGCTGTCACTGGGAAAGCACACCGCAAGATTGAACCTAAAGCTAAGCACTTCTCCCATTGCAAGAAAGATCAATCTAGTAGGCCAAACCAAACTGATAATTCGATATCAAATCATACATATAAGAATTCATAGAAGAACCAAATATTGTTCATACATAATCTTGATCATAAACCCACAATTCATCGAATCTCGACAAACACACCGCAAAAAGAATTACATCGAATAGATCTCCAAGAGAATCGAGGAGAACTTTGTATTGAGATCCAAAGAGAGAGAAGAAGCCATCTAGCTAATAACTATGGACCCGAAGGTCTGTGGTAAAATACTCACACATCATCGGAGAGGCTATGGTGTTGACGTAGAAGCCCTCCATGATCGATTCCCCCTCCGGCGGAGCGCCGGAAAAGGCCCCAAGATGGGATCTCACAGGTATAGAAGGTTGCGGCGGTGGATATAGGGTTTCGTGGTGCCCTTGGATGTTTTCGGGGTATATGAGTATATATAGGCGAAAGAAGTAGGTCGGTGGAGCCATGAGGGGCCCACGAGGGTGGGGGTGCGCCTCCCTGCCTCGTGGCCGCCTCGTTGCTTCCTTGACGTCCACTCCAGGTCTCCTGGATCACGTTTGTTCCAAAAATAACTCTCCTAAAGGTTTCATTCCGTTTGATATTCCTTTTCTGCGAAACATCGAAATAGGCAAAAAACAGCAATTTGCACTGGGCCTCCGGTTAGCAGGTTAGTCCCAAAAATAATATAAAAGTGCATAATAAAGCCCATTAAACATCCAAAACAGATAATATAATAGCATGGAACAATCAAAAATTATAGATACGTTGGAGACGTATCAACCTTGCCCATAAATTTGTTGTTGATGGTGGAATGAGAATGACGGCGGTTGAGCCAACACCATGCCCAGATCCAGGCGAACCAAGGGAGGAGAACGAGGACAAGAATGCTTATTTGAAGAAAGGAGGGAAGTTTCTAAACTTGCCTATGTTAAAGTTTTGGTTGTCTGACTATGCCATTCGGAACCATAGGCCATTTTATGTTGAGCACTCCGACGTGAAGTTGCGTTACACCGTGAAGTGTGAGCAAGAAGGATGCCCATGGAAGGTTCGTGCAAGAAAGCTTAAAGAAACCGAATAATGGGTGTTAAGAAGTCGTGTTTCCACTCATAGGTGCAAACCGCCATCGAAATGACTTCGAAAGACACACCGTCAACTCACATCCGAGTATCTCGGATACAACTGGATGAAAGACATAGCCGTTGATCCAACTGTGAAAGTGAGGCTTCTCATGCAGATGGTGAAAAAACAATTTGGTTATGAAGTCAAGTATGGGAAGGCATGGAAGGCAAAGGCAAATGCTATTAGGATGTTGTATGGTGGTTACAAAAAAGCATACAACCAGCTCCCGAGGTTGTTGGGCGCGATTGCACATAGGAACCCGGGCATGTTTCATGTGGTCGATGATCACGAGGGAGTGTTCCACCGTGCCTTCTGGAGTTATGGACAATGTGTGGAGGCGTTTGAGCATTGCGTCCGGTCTTGTCTATAGATGGCACATTCTTCACCAGTAGATACAAGGGCACACTAATGGTAGCAATGGCGCACTCATCAAACGACAATGTGTTGCCAGTGGCATTTGCTTTGGTGCCTTCCAAGCACCAAGACAACCGGGAGTGGTTCATGGGTCATGTTAGGAACAAGGTGATTGGGGCTAGGGAGGTATGCATCATATCAGACCGACACCTTGGCATACTCAAGGCAATGGACATTGTTATTCCAGGATTTCCAAAGCTTCACCACAGATGGTGCATGAGGCATTTCATGGCCAACTTTTACCGGGCATGTAAGAGCAAGGAGCTCAGCAAAGACCTTACCCATGTATGTGTGGACTTCACCACCGATGCTTTTGATGCTCGGTACAACAAACTCTTTGCAGCGGTGAACAAAGGGGGAAAAGACTTCTTAACTAGGAATTTCAGCAAGAAGCACAAGTGGGCACACGCTCATGACGATGGAGGTAGGTGACATGGCGACATGACGAGCAATCTGGTTGAATGTTTTAACAATATGCTCAAGGGTGCTCGTTCATTTCCGGTGACTGCAATAGTGGAGTATACCTTCTTCAAGCTTAATCAGTACTTTCAAAGGCATTCTGAAGAGACTGCAAAATGGATAGGTGAAAAAATGGATTATCCGGAAAAGGTTGATGAATGGCTGCAGTTACAAGCAAGCAAGTCTTCACGGCAACAAGTTCTCATATTCGACAAAAGTGAAATGATCTATCAAATTGATGAGCCAGGTGGCACAACACGAGACGATTTTCAATATGGTGGTGCTACATTTGAGGTGCGTCTCAAGACTCGCTGGTGCCAGTGCGAGAGGCCTAGTAAGTATCATTGGCCATGCTCGCATTTGATAATGGCAGCGAAGGCGAGAATGAAGAAAATATGCCCTAGAGGCAATAATAAAGTTATTATTTATTTCCTTATATCATGATAACTGTTTATTATTCATGCTAGAATTGTATTAACCGGAAACATAATACATGTGTGAATACATAGACAAACAGATTGTCACTAGTATGCCTCTACTTGACTAGCTCGTTAATCAAAGATGGTTATGTTTCTAGCCATAGACATGAGTTGTCATTTGATTAACGGGATCACATCATTAGGATAATGATGTGATTGACATGACCCATTCCGTTAGCTTAGCACACGATCGTTTAGTATGTTCTTGTTGCTTTCTTCATGACTTATACATGTTCCTATGACTATGAGATTATGCAACTCCGTTCTGGGAGGAACACTTTGTGTGCTACCAAAGCGTCCAACGTAAGCTGGGTGATTATAAATGTACTCTCTGGTGTCTCCGAAGGTACATGTTGGGTTGACGATTTCGAGATTAGGATTTGTCACTCCGATTGTCGGAGAGGTATCTCTGGGCCCTCTCGGTAATACACATCACTTAAGCCTTGCAAGCATTGCAACTAATGAGTTAGTTGCGGGATGATGTATTACGAGCGAGTAAAGAGACTTGCGATATTGAGATTGAACTAGGTATTGAGATACCGACGATCGAATCTCGGGCAAGTAACATACTGATGACAAAGGGAACAACGTATGTTGTTATGCGGTTTGACCGATAAAGATCTTCGTAGAATATGTGGGAGCCAATATGAGCATCCATGTTCCGCTATTGGTTATTGACCGGAGACATGTCTCGGTCATGTCTACATTGTTCTCGAACCCGTAGGGTCCGCACGCTTAAGGTTTCGATGGCAGGTTATATTATGATTTTATGCGTTTTGATGTACCGAAGGAGTTCAGAGTCCCGGATGAGATCGGGGACATGAAGAGGAGTCTCGAAATGGTCGAGATGTAAAGATCGATATATTGGACGACTATATTCGGACTTCGGAAAGGTTCCGAGTGATTCGGGTATTTTTTGGAGTACCGGAGAGTTACGGGAATTCGCCGGGGAGTATATGAGCCTTATTGGACCATACGAGAATAGAGGAGAGAGGCCGAAAGGAAGGAGGCGCGCAGCCCCCCTCTGGTCCGAATTGGACAAGGGGTGCAGCCCCCTTTTCCTTCCTCCTCTCCCTCTCTTTCCTTCTCTCCTACTCCAACAAGGAAGGGGGGAAGTCCTACTCCCGGTGGGAGGAGGACTCCTCTGGCGCCCCTCCTGGCCGGCCGACCCCCTCCCCCTGGCTCCTTTATATACGGGGGCAGGGGGCACCTCTAGGCACACAACAATTGATCCTTGAGATCTCTTAGCCGTGTGCAGTGCCCCTCTCCACCATAGTTCTCCTCGATAATATTGTAGCGGTGCTTAGGCGAAGCCCTGCGACGGTAGAACATCAAGATCGTCACCACGCCCGTCGTCTTGTGGAACTCATCCCCGACACTTTGCTTTGGATCAGTCACGGGGATCGTCATCGAGCTGAGCGTGTGCTAAAACTTCGGAGGTGCCGTAGTTTCGATTGCTTGATAGGTCGGGCCGTGAAGACGTACGACTACATCAACCGCGTTGTTATAACGCTTCCGCTTTCGGTCTACGAGGGTACGTGGACAACACTCTCCCCTCTCGATGCTATGCATCACCATGATCTTGCGTGTGCGTAGGAAATTTTTTGAAGCTACTACATTCCCCAACAGAGAAACATACATGTTTGTGATGGGAAAACCGTGCGGATGCAAGAGTTCCATGTGGAAGCTACTAGGTTGACATGGCCGCCTCGATTTCACCTTTTCTTGGACCAATCACAGTGGCCTGGGTATCATGGCCCTCATATTAAGCCAGACCCTCTCCTGAAGGTGGATACCAAGGTTAGAAGGAGAACTAAGAGGTTCAGGGGTGATATGGATGACTTGGCTGGATACACTGGCATGAAACAATTTGGTAGCGGTCATTTTATGGAGGCCCCTGACACTATCAATTGTGGGGGTGTAGTGAAGGGCGACACAATGCGTGGACATGCAAGAAAAGGAAAACATCGAAGGGGGCATTCCTAGCACTAGCCATAGAGGAAAGACAAGTCGTGGAGGTGGCACCGATGGTGAACGAGGTGGAAGAGGTGACGGTGGTGGTGGTCGAGGAAGCACAAGTGACAGAGGTGGTGGTGGTCGTAGAGGGAGCACAAGTGCTAGAGGTGCTAGTGGTCGTAGAGGAAGCACAAGTGCTAGAGGTGGTGGTGGTGGTTGAGCAAACACAAGTGCTAGAAGTGGTGGTGGTCGTAGAGGAAGCACAAGTGCTAGAGGTGGTGGTGGTCGTAGAGGAAGCACAAGTGCTAGAGGTGGTGGTGGTCGTAGAGGAATGGTTGATAATGGATGCGCCTTGGTTTATTCTTTGAATCCAGATGGTTGATCTAATAATAATGGTATATTATTTGTTCATACAATCCCTAGCATTTATTGATTTACTGTATTTACACATTTACTCTCTTTATGTCTTGTGCTAACAATTGTTCTTTTTGTAGGCATGGCTTCATCCGGTTCCAGGACGAGGCTGTCATGCGCGGACCAAGAGGACATGCCGAAGACGTGGATGGAGGCTAGTTTGGGCAAGAAGGAGGAGGAGGATGTGGTCACACCACCATGTTGGTGTGGTGATGTTTGCAAGGTGAAGGTGTCCACTGACCGCAAAAAGGCATGGACCGAAGGTAGAAGATTTTTTGTGTGTCCCAACTATGCACATGATCGTGCGCGGCCAACTAATGCATATGACCTACCACCGGTATGTTAGACATACATCTAAATAATGTCAATTTGTTTGAGCTCATATTACTAACACAAACATGGTTTTCAGTCACCTCCTCCACTTTGCAAGTAATTCACTTGGATAGATCACGAAGTACCAAAAGATGTCCAAGACGACCAATATCGAGATTGCTTACAGAGGCAACGGATGTTAGAGGAGTCCTTAGCACGGGGGGGGGGGGGAGCGGTTGCGTCTTGAAAGAGAGAGGAACGAGCACAAGAAGCGTGAGGAGGAGAGGGCACGTAAAGAGAAGAAGGCTCGTGAAGAAGAGAGGGAACGAAAGCTTGCAAGGGCTCGCGATGCATGAGAGGAGGACGAGGCACGTGACAAGAAGGGAAAGTGGCCCCGTACTACTCAGTAGACAAATGGAAAAGGCACCGGAATCGATGATGGACTTTCGTGTCATTTGAGACTCCTTGTTGTGATGAACTATTTGTGTCATTATAAACCTTGTGTGTGATGAACTATTTATGTCATTTCAAACCTTGTGTGTGGTGAACTTGTCATTCGAGATTATGTGAAAACTATGTATGTTCATTCGAGACTAATTTGCTATGTTCATGATATTTGTGTCATTTACAGTGTATAACAATGCGTGCAACAAGTTGGTTAGCCAAAATTTCAAGTGAATAAAGAAGTGTTATCTGCAACAGGGCCAGACGCCACAGACCCTGGCGTCTAGGTCCCTATCCAGAGAGCATTTTTTGGGGTTGGCTATGGTGCACCCCCAAACGCCACAGACCCTGGCGTTTGGCCATAGCAGCCACGTCAACCAGACGCCAAGAACCATGGCGTCTGGGTCCCTATCCAGAGAGCATTTTTTGGTTTGGCTATGGTGCACACCCAGATGCCACAGACTCTGGCGTCTGGCCATAGCAGCCACGTCAACCAAACGCCAGGAACCGTGGCGTCTGGGTCCCTATCCAGAGAGCATTTTTTGGTTTGGCTATGGTGCACACCCAGATGCCACAGGCCCTGGTGTCTGGCCATAGCAGCCACGTCAACCAGACGCCAGGAACCATGGCGCCTGGGTCCCTATCCAGAGAGCATTTTTTGGGTTGGCTATGGTGCACCCCCAGACGCCACAGACCCTGGCGTCTGGCTGTAGCAGCCACGTCAACCAGACGCTAGGAACCATTGCGTCTGGCGAGTTACCAGTGGATATGATGCTTTGGGCCCACCTCTAGCCCTCTCATTCCATTCATCTCCACTCACACTCACGAGCTGCTGCCCCCTCACTCCCTCTCCACCACCCTAACCCCCCTCAAATCTCTCACGAATCGGTCCCGTTTCACCGTTGGATCTTCGGGATTTCCAAACGAGAAGGTAAATCAACTCCACCCCCATTTTTTGGTTGGTTTAATGTATCATAGTTTTGTGCAAACCCTAGTTTTCTTAGTTTTGTGCAAACCCTAGTTTCTTTTTCCTAGTGGTTATGCTCAAGGGGTAGGTTAGGTACTCAGTGCGATTTGTGTGTTGCAGATGGCTAAGGGTACTCAGTGGGTGCTTAGCCCTATTGTTCATGTTCCTCAAACTGTTGTGCAAGTTAGTGAAGTGGACCTCACTTTTGATTGGCTGAAGACTAAATTCATGTTGAAGCAAGGGTTGAAGGAAGACGATTTTGTGTACTATGTCAGCAGCTTGCACTCAGATGGCCCTGGGGAAATAAAAATGATTGAAATAACTGATGATGATACAATTCATGAAATGCTCAAAGAATGGGAATGGAGAAGGGTTGTTGACTTGCATTGCTATAGGAAACTGAGTTATGTGATGTTTATGTCATTTTAACTATCATGGACCATCGTGGTCATGAACTATTTATGTTATTTGAGACTGTGTAATGCTTATGTCTATGTCGTTTGAACTATCATGGTCATGAACTAGCTGTGTCATTTGAACTAGTGGCATCACCCTTGTATGATCACTATGTAAGGTTTATGTCATTTGAACTAGTGGCACCTCGTCTGTCAGATTAATTTGCTATGAAAATACTACGCTAGCATAGATCATGAAAGTGCTACTCTGGTGCACATCCAGACGCCAGGAACGCTGGCGTCTGGCTCCCCTATTTCTGGCGTCCAGTGCCCTGTTTCTAGTCCATGTTTCTAGTTCCTGTCGACCCCCAGACACCAGAGACCATGGCGTTTGGTCACCTGACTTGCAACCAGACGCCAAGGACCTGAAGTCTGGTCCCCTGTGCATATAAATGACTAAAGTGTTGCCTTTTGACATATTTCACAAACATCACAGGAATCAACACAGACACAGACATCACAGGAATCAACATTTCACAGGAATCACATGACTGAGTTCTACTTTTAACCGACAAATTCATGTCATACATTCATAGAAAATTCACGAATTCATGGCAACTTAATTCAAACAAACAACAACAACAAGTTCATGGAAACAAACTACACCAAGTTCATGGAAACAAACTAAACCAAGCTCACTTCCTCCTTCCTCTCTTTATGAGAGTTGCAAGTGTAGCCTGCTCCTCTTTGCTAGCCTCCTCCTCCTCTTTGGTGTATGCCTCCTCCTCCGCATCATTGTTGGACTTATATCTTTGCATTCCTGTGGGCATAAGCTGATGAGGATACTCCAGACTATGGAATTTACTATTTCATGTCTTCTATCTACCTTTCTTGGCTGGTGTCTTAGCTATGGCTTTGCCTTTCTTAGAGCGAGCATTGCCTTGTGTCGGTCGTGTAACCTGTGATGGTTGTGGAGCATCAACATCATACTCATGCTCTTGTTGTTCCTGCTCCTCTTGTTGTGTTCGCTCCTCTTGATGTGTTGGCTCCTCTTCATGGACCTCCTCCTCTATGTCCTCTTCATTGCGGAGATAATGGCATCTATTAGCTCTGGCAGCGCGGCTACCAGGTGCAATCATGTCACCGGACTGAGTACCATGGCAAGAAAGCATAGTTGCCATCTTATGGAACCGCTTCTTGAACTTCTGCGACAACATGCTATGATATGAGATGCAAATAACTAATCTGCAAGAGAAGCTTTTATAATAGATTGCTCACACCTCCAACGTGCTCCTAAGAGTCCTCACAGATAATCCACCACCATGGGGATGACTGAGTGCTACATTGGCATCGTTGACGCACATAAGCAACTCTCTGCCCTGCAAGTCATGAACACACCAAACTTATGTATTTGAAAAATACAATATAGTGCAATTATGTTAGAATAGGTTCATTAGACAACCATTCCGTCATGCATCGGTGCATACTCAACGTGAGTCCCTCTGGTGTCTCTCACCGCCGTGTTGAAGGTATGATAACCTTCTGCAGTCTCCGGGTCTTTAGACACCAACTCCGACCACTCCTCGTGAGTCCAACCGGGCTTTAGCTTTAAGTGGTAACGATCCGCATACCACACTTGATACTTCTGATATGCTGACTTATTGTGAGTCTGTTCTCTGATTCCACTAACGTGTCTCTTTGATTCCAAATTTTTATCCACGTACGGTGTTTGTTCACCCAATCCGATATATCCTGATTGTTCCTTCGATCGAACCTACAAATGATGCACGATACAAAGCATTAGCAAACATAGACTAATTCAATGCTCAACTACATACTCAAAGACATGCTTGCTCACCGATGCAAAGATATCATTTCCTCCTTGCTCTCCTCAATTGGAATACCTCATCTTCTTCCAAATTTTCTTGCCACACAGTCTACGAAGTGCCACTCGACTGCGAAGAAGCATATCATTGGGCACCTCGCCCGCCAAAGATGGCAATCACGCGTGCACATCTTGTTAAGAGAGAAGCCACGATCATCCACATAAGGCAACCAATGGACCTGCAAAACAAAGAGATACATTGTTAGATACAAATTTCATTCTTGACTAAATTTTTTCTCATTGAACTTCTCGATTACACCTTTCGTGATCAAGGTGTCCAGCTCGTTCATATAGCACTTGTATCGCACATGTGAGCTTCCTGTGTACACCGTCACCCGTTCCCAATAGTACGCAAGCGTGGGGCACCGATATGGATCAACATCATGCGCCCCATCATGATTACCCCGTGGGTTTGGCTGTTCGAGGTTCTTGAAATCGGGTCGTCCAACTGGGATCCGCTCCCACATCCACACGGATAGGCTCCAAACAAACCCAGACAATGAGATGTATCTCCCTGCCTGCGACATGCCAAGTCAAGCTGCAGTCAAACAAACATGTTACATATGGAGGCGCACGACAAATGCAAGATAAATGGTTGCAAATATCTCTTACCTGACGATACAAGTATGCTAGTGCGGCCGAACCCCAGCTATACTGGGCATCCCAGTTACTGAGTAGCTCCAAGAACACCCAGAGGGCCGAGTTCCCGGTTGTGTCTAAGAAGACTACCTTGGTTAGTACATACCAAAGATAGGCCCACGCGTACTGCTGCACAACCACGTCATTGGCACCCTCAGGGCACGGATTTGTATCTCCTCTGACTTGTTTTAGCCAAGAATGGCTCACTTTCGAGGTATCGGCCTTTCCTGGTAGAGGGGATCAGGCTCAACACCAATTAAAATGCCAACCCATTCTCGCCACGGCGCTGACACGACCGGTAACAGCTTGTCCTTTGATAGGAAGGTCGCTTATCATAGCCATGTCCTCTAGGGTCATCGTCATCTCCCCACAGGGAAGGTGGAAGGAGTGAGTCTCGGGGCTCCAACGATCCACAAGTGCGGTCAGCACCGCGTGGTTCACCAGCGGAGGGCGTCGCTTAAACTACAACACGAATGGGAGAAGACCCAATCTCCGAATGTATGGCTCATACAACGCGCCGTAAGGAAAGTCATCAGCGGCATGACCCCTCATGCGCATAGCAACTACAGGCTGCAAATAAAGTGATTTTTTGATCAACACAAGAACACAAATGATAAACAACGAAAATTGATAAGTCTTGCTTCTTACCTTTCTATTCTCAATGGCACGAGCATGATGTTCCTTATCCCACTCCTCGATTAATCTGTCATACCAAGGTCCATCATCATCTGCCATCACTACAAAAAAAAGACACTTCCGTGATGATACGTGTTTGTCACAGTGGGTCACGTTTTCTGTCATGCATGTACATCCATGATGATTTTATGACAGAATCAAGATAGTCATTCCTGTGTTGTCGTAGGAGTGTTCCATGACATTAACAAAATTATCATCACGGAAGTATCCACTTCCATGACGATAAATCACGCGTCATGGAAGTGCTTTCGTCAAGGGTGACCGACACGTGGCATCCATCGTAACGGGTAGCCGTTAAGCTATTGGGTCCGGTTTTGGATCCGATAACCCGCTAACAGCCACGACCAATGACGATTTTCCATGTGTAAAATTTTCATTGGCTGACGGAACCACGTGTCAGCTCCGGGTTGGCATAGGTGTCACTCATCCAATGGGCGAAATGCACCTATGATATGTCGACACGTGGACCGGCCCAACAGTGGCCTATTAAGGTTAAAAGGCCGAGCCTGTCAAAATAAGCGGGCTGGCCCATTACCGGCCTACTTGAGTCAGGCCCATTTACAAGCACGGCCCATACAAGTTACACAGAATCGGCCCATCAAAGGCCCATCCTACATTTGACAATTTCCAGCACATCGTCAGTTTTAGCCCGTTAATAGCCCGCTACGTCTTTGGGCCCAATTGTGGCCCAAGATTCTTTCGGCTTGTTAGAGGCCCATCGTCAGTTCCAGCCTGTTAACGGCCCGGAACGTCTTTCGGCCTTTTCTCGGCCCATTCTGCAGTTGGGCCAATTCTAGCCCGCTGTGACATTAGGCCTGTAATCAGCCCATTCTGTAGTTGGGCCAATTCTAGCCCGCTGTGACTTTAGGCCTGTAATCGGCCCATTCGGTAAATGGGCCAACTCCTTGCCCATTTTGTCTCTCGGCCTGTTAACGGCCCGCACAACAGTTGGGCCTTTGACTTTAGGTCCATTAGGGGCCCATGTTCCACAGGGCATCATTTCAGCCCAGCGCGACTTTCGGCCTGTTAAAAGCCTAGTTTGCAAATTGGGCCTCCTTTGCCCCATAACACTTTTGGCCTCCTACTGGCCCCTAAAGTAAAAGGGCCGAGACAAAATTGACATCTAATTCGGCCTGCTAGAGGCCCGCGGGCCATTTCCATTTATACAGCCTTATCAAGCTTTTGGCCTGTTAACGGCCTGCTAAGAACCGTTGTTACGGTGGGCCACATCATTTGGGATCCACTTATTATTATGTTGACCATCCCAATTAAGGCCCGCTTTGACTACACATGTTTGTTCGTTTGTATGGCGTCCAGGAAATGTTTGGGCGCGTGGGCCCCCGTTTGTCGGTGTACAAAAAGAGGGTGCGTTTTTGTACCCCTATACTGCAATGCCGCAGTCGGAGCCGCGCCCTACAGTCACGCCAAGCGAGCAGGGGAGGTGGCGAAGGTAAGACCGAAGCCTAAGATAATCGAGCAACACCAAGGCCGAGACCACAAGGAAGCAGAGGGGCCAAGCAGGCTCCCAAACAAGACCCTTGCCGGGGTAGCCTCGGCAGCCCGGCAAGACCCTTGTCAGGCGGCTCGCCCACCTGTGAGCGAGCCACCCTTGAGCCCACGGTCCCCAACGCCATCATCCACGTGGGGCGGGGCTCGAGGAAGGCACCTACGTGGTGGCATGCAAATCTTTGTGAAGACATATTCAAGATCGATGAGGATTAGAAGGCGGCGATCCTCGGCAAGATCCTTGCAGAGGAAGGCCACGGACCCCGGCAAGGCCCTTGCCGGGATGACAGCACAGCAAGACCCTTGCCGGGCCACCCGGCAAGGCCCTCACCAAGGACGCCAGCAGGGCCACCGCCAGGCCCACGCCAACCAAGCTTCCACCATCATTCACATGCAGCTACCAGCCCAACCAGCTGGGCGGGCACCTGCGTGGCAACATGCCGCTCCCAGGCCAACTCATCGAGCGCCTGCGTGGTAGCATGCAGATCTTCGTGAAGGCTCCGCCACTGCGCCACCTCAGCTGCCTGCCTACCTACATGGCACCACGCGCCTCACCGTCCGGTATGCGTGTCAAAGCAAGGAGGAGCGGCGGCAGACGGGGCGGGCCTCGCCCGCCCCCAATAAAGCGAGGGGACACCTAAGCTACGCATTAAATGCGTCTTGTCACATGTCTGACCGATAAGATCAGGGGTCAGACGCCTTTCCACCTCACATGTGCTCTTGTGGCAGCCCTTCCGACTATAAAAGGAGGCCCATGGCATACTGGAGGAGGATTCGGCTCTTTCGAACCACGCACTGACCACAGCTAGTTCGAGAGCTCAAGAACTCTCTGAAATACACCCACCAAAGAAGGACTAGGGTTTTACGCATCCTCGCGGCCCGAACCTAGGTAAACGATCTTTGTGCTGTCTACTAGCCCTGCTCTTCTCGCAACCCCGCGCCCCAACAACCGTAGTAGGGATTCTTGTGATCCCATAGGTGTCGTTCCACACCGACATCTTTGGCGCGCTAGGTAGGGGGCGCAATTGCGAGAATCTGGTCTAGTAGTTAGCCTAGCAGTTCTTCATCGCCCTTGGCTCCTGAGAAGAAGGCGGCCGGAGGAACGACGCCGACTCGGCAATAGAAAAGCTAAGTCATTCAGAGCTTTGAGTTATTTCCTCCTATACATAAGGTTATCGTCCTCGGAGATCTCGCCTATGAATGAGAAACCTGCACGCAAAGGGGCCCTCCCGCAATTGGCAACACCCTTGTTCTGTTTCGAGTCTGCTCAATAGCTCAAAGCAGCTGCGTCAAGAGTGGCGGGGTAGCCTTCCGCACTTGGCAACACTCCCGACTTTGACTCAAGTCAAGCTCGACAGTTCGGGCGGCCGCGCTAAGGGAGGCAAGGTGGTTCGCCTGGCAGCAAGCACACCTGGCAGGCCAATGGGGATCCATCCCCAAGACGCCGCCTTGGGTTTACGCACCGGTGAGCCTACCTAGTAACATAGGGAGGACATCCAAAGGAAAATCAAACAGGAAAATAACATGCATAATACTGAAAGTGCTGCAGAGTTATATTACATCGAATTGTTGCTGCAGTTCTAACTAGAGATAGCGATTGTCTTGGTTGTGAACTGCGGTGGCGATAAAGAACGGGATGCCTAATCCCAAAGATCGGCCCTCCACCCTCTAAATTTCGCCGACTCGGTGATGATGGGCTTGATGCGCTCCACTGGCGCGAGGTCAGTACCCTCCGGCAAGCTCTCCAGCACGGCGTCGAAGTCGAGGTCAGGGTACCAGTGCGCCACCTTGGTGAGAACCTTGGTCATGGCACCCTGGCAAAGCCTCCGGGACTCGTCGGCCAGAGAGGACGCCCGGTTGGCGTGGAGCCGCTCCAGAGCACCGACGACCTTCTCAAAGAACATGGTCAGGCTGCAATTGGCGCTCAAGCTCCTCTCCGGGACATACCTCACGTCTGGCATCCCCATGATGGCCAGCTGCGCGGCGGCCTGGTTGGTGATGGTGGCGAGGCGATCGAGCCAACGGCTCTTGCCCTCCACGTGATCCGCGAAGTTGAGGCCCTCGTTCTTCTGCAACTGCTTCTCGGCCTCCAGCTCCTTGGCCAGGGTCCCCTCTCGGGTTTTGGGCTCCGACAGCACCTTCTCGAGACACTCCAGCTTTAGCTTGAGGTCATTGATGGAGTTGTTGGTGACGGAGATATGTACCTAGGGTAGGGTCACAGGCCTGGCCTAGATACCCTCCCCAAGGACACACTACAAAAAAATACACTTCCGTGATGATACGTGTTTGTCACAGTAGGTCGCGTTTTTTGTCATGCATGTACATCCATGACAAATTTATGACAGAATCAAGATAGTCATACTGTCTTTGTCGTAGAAGTGTTCCATGACATTACCAAAATTATCATCACGGAAGTGTCCACTTCCATGACGATAAATCGCGTCCTGAAGTGCTTTTCGTCAAGGGTGACCGACACGTGGCATCCACCGTAACGAACGCCGTTAAGCTACGGGTCGGATTTTGGATCCGATAACCCGTTAATGTACCACGACCAATGCCGATTTTCCACGTGTAAACTTCTCATTAGGTAGCGGATCCACGTGTCGGCTCCACGGTGGCACGGTGTCACTCATCCAACGATCGAGATGGGCCTATGATATGTTGACACGTGGACCGCCCAAAAGTGGCCCACAAAGTTTAAATGGGCGGCCCAACCGAAGGCCCATAAGATTTAGCGGACCATAATGGGCGGCCCGACTAAAGGCCCACAAAATTTAGCGGACCATAATGGGCCGGCCCAGCTAAAGGCCCACAAGATTTTGTAGACCACAATGGGCCGGCCCAGCTAAAGGCCCACAAAATTCTGCAGACCATAATGGGCCGACCCAACTAAAGGCCCAACATTCTCTGTCAAATCGGCCCGTCAAGGGCCTGGTCTAAACTTGTCATCAATGCAGCCCATGGTCACTTCTGGCCCGTTAACGATCAGCTAAATGGCGGGCGAATTACGGCCCGGTGTATTTCCGGCTGTTAAAGGTCCGGCTTCATTTGGGCCCATTGTGAGCCATCAAAACTTTTGGCCCATAAACGACCGTGAAGGATTTGGGTCATATTCGGCCATGTCTGTCATTCGGCCTCTTAGAGGCCCACTATAGATTTGGCCCACTTTCGGCCTGTTGTCATTTTCGGCCCATTAACGCCGGATGTAAACCATGGGCCATATGTGGCCCAACGTCATATCGGACCCATTAACGGCCCATATAAAAATGACGATAATCTAGCCCGATCAAGTTCCTACTGTTAAAGGCCCGTGTATTAGGCCGACGCATTTATGGCCGTCCGAATTTGATCATCAAATATCCGCATGGTAAATGGGCCACCATTTCGACTGCTAAGTCCGATGGGTTATTTGGCACAATCAGGGCCCAATCTCACTTTCGGTCTATTAAAGGCCCATGTTTTTTATGGGCTCGACATATTTACACCTGTAAACGGCCTACTTTTACTGAGGGCCCAAATTATGTTTAGGCTTGTTAAAGGCCCACTATGGGCACAGGCCTACTAGAAAAATTTGAAAGCTTATGCTAATTTGAGCCCCGATATTTTTAGTGGGCTACATGCCAATTTCGGCCCGTAATCATTTTTAGCCCAATTGGAATGGGCCCGACGAATGTTGGCATGTTGGGCTCCTACGAAGCTTTCGTCCGAATACATTACTAAGATAAACCTACACTATACAAAAATAGCGTCATAATTACTGCAGCCTGTGGCGGCATCATAAATGTTGTATCACAACAAAATAAATTCCAATCATACAACAAAAGGCACATTGGCATAAAGTTTCTGATCCTTCGAGATAAAAGCACCATCGGATGTATAGAAGCACAGACCATTTGACGCTGAGTGCTAATGTTTCGTGCTATAGAATCGATGGCGCAGACGATCTCCACCTTTTTTCCACCATTGCTCTTCAACAACGGGTTTAATGTCCGATAGTCCGGTTTCAAAACCATTCATATCTTGACGGCATTTCTCAACCACTATTCTTGTTTACGAAACAACGTCCATTAGGGATTGGACTTGTATGCGGAGCACGATATATCACTGTCTAGCAGGAAGATTTTGTTCAATAGGCGATTTGGACGAGGTTACCTTGACAACCAACCCGTAATCAAGCGAAGGTGCTTTTTGCCTTTGTTAGTGGAGAGATCTTGGCCTTGCTGCAAGAGGTGACATTGTGCCTGTAGTAGCCTCGTCACCTTCGGTGGTTGTGGCTGTTCAATCATTTGTTCCATAGCTTCACGAAAGTTTGAACTTGTAGATTAGTGTACCCGTGAGTTACTAATGAGACAAAAACAAACAAAAGTAGGTTAAACGTTTATACATAACTTATTTTGGTGAACTCTTTGTAATACATTAGCATGTATTGTAGTGCCAACTACATAATAAATTACTTTGGAACATATGTCCATGTAGCATGCCCATCTTGTATTGTCTATTTCCTCACATTTGTTGACATCTAAGGATAAAGAGACATGGTTTAAAGTAGGATGAACATAGTATGACATCATTCATATAATGGGCAAACAGATATAAAACAAACATGCTATTTTATCATTGTGTGCGCACGTGAACATAACAACTAGATTACAGATCAAGACCATAATAATACCCTTCATCTCTTTTAAACCATGTAAGGTGAAATGATACGTTAAGACAACTGTGTATAAAAGTGAGCGAGTGGCGACATTGGCTGCAAACCAAGTAGTTAAATGAACACATCACAGTACCAATCAGTTCAAAGGCGGGAGGAGTAAGGACTTACAACAGCGGCTTGAACTGGTGTGCTCATGCCCTTCATCTTGCTTTGGTGTGGCAATCCTTGAAGATTTACCTTGCATTCGGTTCGAGCTCTTTTTGGTCATACGGGCTTTCCGCTGTATTTGGAACAAGTCAATATAGATACGATAATATGGCACAAAAAAAGAAGGAAGTAGCATCTATTTACAAGAGCCTCGCAGTGTGCAATATAGCTACGAGATCCTGTTGTCTGTTGGAATTTCACTTTAGAACGGTTGGTTTTGTTCTTCAAACAGTTAGCCTAGAAGAAGATACACTTGTAAGGCACATACATAAATACAAGTTCAATATGTGGTCCGATCAAATACATATAGCCTACGATACTTTGGATTAGACCGGTGTTTAACGAGGGCTGTCGATCTTCATCTGTAATATATTCCACTTTGGAGATGTTTGGGCGATTTCATTGTTAGCCTTGCCTTCAAAGTGAGATTTTCTAAGGTGGTACCCATCTTGTCAGCAGAGCAGATCGAAAAACATGAGTGCATGCTTGTTTAGTTGCATCATCTTTCGGATCCAACTTGAACCTCATCTGTTGAAAAAGAATGTGAGTCTTATTAGGAGGAAGCTAGAAAGTATGGGACGGTGCAAGACAATATTACTAATTGCGATGAATAACATTACTTACGGATAAATGGTCAAGGAAGGTGTTAAGCGGCTATTGTCTTTCTCATTCTGTCTTTGGATCCACGTTGGGAGGATACGCGCATGACACCTAACGGCAACGGCTGCCTCTCGATACTAACTTGGGCGACTCAGTAGCATCACGTGGCCTTTTTAAACCTGCCTCAAAATGGATCTCCATTCTTCCTCCTTTAGATTTTGTTAATCTGTCAAGCATTATCCACGATGTACATTTACGCTTGCGCCGTGGTGCTAGTTCAACAACGAATATGGAAAGTGTTTGTGTACATCAAGCTGTGAGAGTACATATAAAGGAGCATGCAAGCGCAACTTGACTCGGTCAGTACCGTCTTGGTGTTGATGCTCATGAGGTTCATCTGATCTTGCCAAGTCTGTTGTGCCAGCGATGCTTGAAGTAGTGTTAGATGTGAAGGCAGCTTGGGAAGCGGCGATTACGGAGCGAACGAACGAGTAGCTGGTTGAGATCTTTGGTTCGGTTGAAGCGGATCTGCGGTGGTGGAGTAGGTGATACTGTGTTTGTAGATTTAGCGGTGGACTTGGACCTTCTCTTGCGGTATAAGTACCAGCGAGAATCTCGACGGCAGAGCCTTTTCCGTTTCACCCGACGAGTATGACGCTCCCTACTATATTATTTTCCTTGCTGTTTTTTGACTTTGCCATGTCAAGCTGTACCCACAACACAAAAGAATAAAATCACTCTTCAGAACTCATTGATGCATGATACAAACAAGCAATACTTTGATGTAAGACAACCGTATGAGGATGGAATATGTAAGAAATACATGACGACATGACATATTCACAGCTACGATGTGCAAACTAAGTAGAAGGATTTTCAAGAAAATAGAAGTAATGCAAGCTAGACACCATATGAAAGATGCAACCAATATTACTCTGCCAAGTTAAAAGTGTCTTGTCATAAGTGGCAATTCGAAAAATTAGAAGCAGTACAACGTAGAAATCAATGCAAGATGCAACCACTATCAAACTGCCATGTTAAAAGCGTCCAATCATGAGTTACTAATGCGGGATACACAACAGCAGTACTTTGATGTAAGAACATGGTATGATAGATAGATGCAGTGTATTCTAGACACAGAAAGCCATGTCATATGCACATGTATAACGTATAAACTCAACAGGTGCAATTTAAATAGAAGAAATACAGGCTAGACAACATATGCAACATGAAACCAATTATCACACTGTCAACTTAGAGCAAGCACATGCGATGGTGGAGTGCGGGAGATGAACTCATCATGTAGACTTGGGACTTCAACTTCATTAGCAATAGTAGTGGCAAATCTAGAGAGTCCTGTTTTGCGTCGGTGCGGAGTACCACCAACATCCCCTAACTTACTCTTTTCCTTCCTATTTTCTGATATTGCCTTATGAAGTCAAAACCACAAGAAGATGAATAAAATTAGCTCTGCATAACTGGTTGATGCATGATACAGATGAACACTACTTTGATGTAAGGCAAGCGCAGGAGGATGTAATATATACAAAAAAGACAGCGTTTCATATTCACACGTATGATAGAAGGATGGAATATGTATGAAAAAACAGTAAGCGGAAGGCATTTCAACAAAATTAGAAGAAATGAAAGCTAGGCACCATATGAACATGCAACCAATATCACTCTATCAGGTAAAAGTGTCTCATCGTAAGTGCCATTTCAAGAAATTAGAAGCAGTACAAGCTAGAAGACAATGCAAGATGCAACCTACATCACAGTCCCAAGTTAAATGTGTCTTATGGGTAAGTGATCGTTGCAGGTATAAGTTGTAAGCTATGCAGATGCAATACAAGCTAGACATCATACGCAACATGGAACCACATATAATAGTGCCAAGTTAGAGCAAGCACCTATGATGGTGGAGTAGGGGAGATGTGCTCATCATCTACCCAGCTACGTTGACTGTCTAGCCTTGCGTTGTCTTGCGAATCTTGTTGGGAGGATGGCGGAGTAGAATATGTAGAGAACCTCCATTTCAGTTGCTTGGAAGGACCACCATCATCCAATGCCTTGCCAATTTCCTTCAGCTTTATTGATTTTGCATTGTGAGGTCATACCGACAAGAAAAAGGAATATCATTCGCTCTTCAGAACTCATTCATGCATGATCTTGGCGAACACTACTCTGATGAAAGGCAAAGTCATGATACGAGGATGGAATATGTACGAAAAAATGGACGACTTGACATATTCACACCTATGATGTGGTAACTAAGCAGAAGGCACTTAAACAAATTAGAAACATTGCAAGACACCATATGGAAGGTGCAATCAGTATCACTCTGCCAAGTTAAAACTGTCTCGTTATAGGTGGCGTTCATCAAACTAGAAGCAATACATGCTAGAAATAATATTCAAGAAGCAAAACAATATCACACTGCCAACTTAAAGGTGTCCCATCATAAGTGACTGATGCAGGATACACAAGAAGAGTAGTTTCATGTAAGAACATGGTGTGATAGACAGATATAGTATGTACCAAAAACAGGAAAGCGTGTCATATTCACATGTATCATGTGTAAGCTAAGTAGATGCAGTTTACACTAATTAGGAGCAATACGAGCTAGACACCATATGCAACATGCAACCAGATATCACACTGCCAAGTTAGAGCAAGCACCTTGCATGGTGGAGTAGGGGAGCGCAGACTTGGACCATGTAATGCACTATCAGTACAAGGAGAATCGGTACAGATGCTCCGTTTACGTTGCTGCAGAGGACCACCATCATCGCCTTCCTTCCTCTTTTCCTTCCTCTTTCTTGATTTTGCCTTGTCAAGTCAAACCCACAAGAAAAAGGAATAAAATTTGCTCTTGAACTTATTGATGCATGATCTTGACAAACACTACTTTCATGTAAGGCAGCCGCATGATAGGAGGATGGAATATGTATGAAAACAGAATGACGTGACATATTGACATGTATGATGTATAAAGTGTAAACTAAGCACAAGGTGCTTGAACTTGTTAGAATCGATGCAAGCTAGAAACCATATGAAAGATGAAACCAATATCACTCGCCAAATTAAAAGGGTGCCCTAACAAATGTATTTGACCAAATTAGAAGCAATACATGGCAACAGGCTAGAAATAATATGCAATATGCAACGAATAAAGGTGACTCATCGTAAGTAATTGATGCAGGATACAGAAGAGAGGTAGTTTCATGTAAGAACAAGGTTAACACATAGATGTAGTGTGTACCAAAAATAGGAAGGCGTGTCATATTCACAGGTATAGTGTGTAAACTAAGCAGATGCAATTTACCCTAATTAGAAGCATTACAAGCTAGATACCGTATGCAACATGCAACCACATATCACACTGCGAAGTTGGAGCAAGCACCTGTGATGGTGGTGTAGGGGAAGTGTTGTCTTCAGGTACAGAGCAACGTTCAATATCTTCATTTAGGCTTGCTGTTTCTTGAGAATCATGTGGAGAGGATGAAATTGCATTCTTTATAAGAGTATTGCGTCTCATATTAACCCACGCGCGGGACTGTCTCATCATAAGCGATAGACGCAGGATACACAAGAACAATAGTTTGATGTAAGAACATGGTGTGATAGGAAGATGTAGTATGTACCAAAAAGCAGGAAGGCGTGTCATATTCACATGTATAATGTGTAAACTAAGGAGATGCAATTTAACAAATTAGGAGCATTGATGAGGGATACACAAGAGAAGTAGTTTGATGTAAGAACATGGTTAATAGAAAGGCGTAGTATGTACCAAAAGCAGGAAGGCATGTCATATTCACGGTATAATGTGTTAACTAAGCAGATGCAATTTACCCTAATTAGAAGCATTACAAGGTAGACACCATATGCAACATGCAACCACATATCACACTGCCAAGTAAGAGCAAGCACCTGCGATGGTGGTGTGGGGGTATTGCGGTGATCAACTAGAGAGCTATGTTGACTATCTTCATTTAGCCTTGCTGTTTCTTGAGAATCATGTGGGGAGGATGACCTTGCACTCTTTAAACGAGTAGGGCGTCTCACATTAACTCCACCGGGTGATTGTCTCATCATAAGTGATTGACGAGGGATACAAAAGAGCATTAGTTTGATGTACGAACATGGTTAATAGACATATGTAGTATGTATCGAGAAGCAGGAAGGCATGTCATTATCAAAGCTATAATGTGTAAAACAAGCGGATGCAATTTAACCAAATTGGAAGCAATACAAGCTAGACACCATATGCAACATACAACCACATTTGAGTGAAGTTAAAGCAAGCACACAGGATGGTTGTGTGTGGCAATTGAGATCATCATCGCAGAGCTACTTTTCTTTGTCTCCAACTCACGACACTTGACCATTAGAAGCGTTGAAACGCCATCGCTTATCTTGAATTACCTTTGAGCGACTTAGTCTTTTCTTTTACGCATTCATCAACACTTTGCGTAGTCTGAAATACACATGCATAAAAAACAATAGTGTGAGTATGGGTGAAGTGTGTGCACAATTAGTACAGTGTAAAGGTAGCAGATAGCAGGCCAGTGAGAAATAAATGACGGGATACATATGATAGCTCTACAACATGCATGGCACACTCAATTACTACAGGATTCTATGAAAATAACAGTCGACTAAAAGAAAATAGGTCAGCCCATTTTTTCTGCACCGTCCGATGTACAAAGAACGGGGAGATCGCCTTCATCTACCTCCGGCCGGTCGGTGTTGACGATCTTCCTCGAAACGCTTGACCACCAGCCCGATATTCCTCCCACACTGCGCCTCCCCTCGACCTCACCGCACCGCCGTGCTTGGCACCTCCCCCCCGGCCATCCATTCAAGCCCCGCCGACCTCCAGATCAGGCGCAAGCAGCTCCTGCGCCCCACACCCTATGATAGACACCGATGCGCCGCTTCCCTGGGGAACAGGCGGACTAGGTGCTCCGCGCGCCTAAGCGGGTGCTGCTTCTTTTAATTGCGGTTCGGTGACCACGAATTGAAATCCGGTAGACTCTTGACCTCTAGCAAAGGTGAAATAGTAAAAGGAGGAAACCTTGTGCATTTAGTATCACGAAGAATATGCGAAGAAGCACTCAACTAGTTTATTTCGTGGGATGAATACGGTGTGAGCGGAGACGTAAGATTTGCGCGAATAAGGGAAGAGGAGTACCTCTTTCTCTGGCGATAGTGTTGTGTCCTCATACATTTTTCCGACGATCTTGTTGTTCGCGGAAACCGAAGTTGTGGAGGACGGTGCAGCCTTGGGCGAACCCATGGCCAAGTTGTTGAGTGTGGTGCGGTGGCCGTCACAGCCGGTGGCGGGGAAGCAGATCCGAGGCGGCGAAACGGCGGCGTGTCGGGAACAGCTCCGGTGCGGTGGGCGGTTGCTGACAGTGGAGCCGCAGCTTGAGGCGCAGGACGGCGTGGTCGGAGTGGTTCTGATACGGCGCCGCGTCGGCGTCGGCATCATGGAGGCAGCTACGCCTCGGCTTGGTACTAAGTCCTTGAGGGTGTTGCGGTTGCGGTTGCGTTGGACGGACGGCGTCGAGTGCGGGCTCCGGCGTGATGGAGGAGGGCGGCGGTGGATTGGCCGCTATGGGGTGGAGGACGGAGGAGGTTGGGGTTTCGCGGCTGGTGGAGAGGGTGTTTTCGCGTCCATGGAGTATGAATGGGGAAATGGAGGGAGGCGGGCTGGCGGGGAACTAAGGGGGAACAATGTTTTGGTTTGAGACGCGCTTGTTTGAAATTTGGGGAAAGTTACAAACTTTGCCCCCATCTAAAATTTCGGACATATTGTGGGTTGGGTGTAGGACAGTCATGTCAGTTGTCCCAAATGTGGGCGGGATAGATTTCGGCCGAGCGCATGGGTGTTTAGGCGCCCACGGCGTATGAATGCTTCTCGGAGGCGGTTGAGACTGGTGTCTTGGTGTAGTTACAAACCTACCCCGGTTTAGACCTTTGGACATCGGGCCGATAGGCTACACGGGCCAGAGTCACGACAGTAATTTCCTACCACCAAAACATTAGTCTGGCGTGGTTTCGGGTGACCAGAGGCCTATTTGGCGCTTCGTTCAATATTTGGGAGCAGAAGCATTAACATTTTCGGTTCTCTTGAATTGAACTTTCAGGATTTGTCAAACTTCACAAATCTTTACTCCTGAAAATCCTAAAGCTATGATTATTTTGGAATGGAGGGGGTACATTTTAATATACATTGTACATGAGTATATATTAAAAAATATGCAATTTACCTCAGTTCATGCATGGTTCCAGGTATAATCTCCTTGGTTGCAAAAAAAAGTTAGATATGCGTATGAATATATATACCATGTTCAAACTCACAACAAAGATTGATGCCCCCTTTTACATCTGATTTACAGATGCCATTATCTCGGGTTCAAATAGAGCACTTCTTATGAATTCGAATATTCGAAACCCCCTTTATGTTGAATTCGACATGTATTTTATTTCATAGCTAGCAATTTGGATTGTATCCATGCAAGTGACAAATGTATAAAGTGCTTCACGCTAACAACATGGAGTGCACTAATTAATGTTTATATATGAATTGCAAAAGCATCCATTGCCTGTATTTCAAACCGCTCTCACTCTATGGATCGATAATATGAAATAAACACATGCACGTGCTAGAATTCAATAGAGTATGGGTGTCTGATAGACTGATTTTCGTCCATACGCAATTTTGCAGAATTCATGATCTCATCCAAAAATAATAATGCCATTTATATTTTAATTTAATGCGTAGAACCGCCTTTTACACGTAGATATCTCTCTATCTAACACATAAGTGCACACACTTTATATGCGTCGGCATTTCTCTTTCACACATGCTCACAATCTCTCTCAGGGTGTCGGGGTGTCTCACGCACATGCTCTCTCTGTTTCTCTATCTCTCTTTCTGACTACTATGTACCACTCTTTTCACTAGTCTCAGTTGGAAAACACTATTTCTCTCACATGCATATATACACATGCACGGTCTCTACTAGCCCTCTATCGCACATATATGTGCCTCACGTGTCTCCATACGCACATTATCTTTAGGCCTCTCTCGCACACATTGCCCCCGACACACCTCTCTAATAGTAGTTGGCAGATATGATTTCATCATATCATTGATGAGATATCCACGGCTGTTAGGCTGGATGGTATCTGAGGCAAAGTTTTACCCTAGTTCGGATCGGACCCTTGCATTTGAAGAAAGAGCCTACTCTGATGCTTGTATATTAGTGTTAGGCGTGTGTACAAAGTACACGTGAATACCGAGGCGTTGCGCTGGCGTGTGTGTATATACTATCGGCGAACTAGCCCCCAAGCTTGTATAACATACTAAGGGCCTAGGGTTACAAATCATATATAGTCGGCTTATCACCGGTGGGGATAGAGTCCTCCGCGACTCTGGTAACCGTGTTATGCGCCGAGTCCTCCACATGGGTCTCCGTATAACACGTCTCGGTCCAACCTATATGTGGCGTAGGATGGAACTGACCCATGAGTCTTCATGTTGACCCACCACAACTAGAAATGATGTGCCCACCACACCACACACGCAATTGGCCACTAAGAAAATAAGCATATACGATAGTGCAACGGTATCTAGCTCACGATACGTCTCCATATTTTGTTGATGACACTGACGGACTTTGCATTTGATGCGTGCTCCGTATTTTATTGACGACACTTACGGTCATTGTATTTGAAGCGAAAGCACGATATGGTCACTGTACTTCAGAATAAGCTCATCACAGTCACCACATACATTTTGTCGTGCTAACCAACATGTGGTTGGATGGTTAGAGGACAGTGGTTTCTCGAGCCCACCAAGGTTAAAGTCCCGGTGCTCGCATTTATCTTGTGTTAATTTCAGTATTTTCCGGTGATGTACGTTCGGTGGGAGGAGGCGTTCCACTCGACCACGAGCACCTATGGTGACTTCGTAAAATCTCAAGATCATATATCTTGGCCACTCTCTCGAAGGTGCGCGGCGGACCCGGTGGGGAGTGGTTTTGGGGAGGGCGGGCCGGCCGCGGGCGGCTGGGGAGGGTGGTTCGGCCGGTGGTGGTTGGCGGCTGGGGGTGGAGTTTGATGATAAACTGGAGGCCCTTGATTTCGTATCAACGTCTGGAAAATCTAATGACCAGAGATGAAAAAGTCGGTCGGTGACGTGTAGCCTCACCCATGCGACGTACACATGCACGCACGCATGTAGGCGTGCAACACTGAAACGTACACATAACATACACACGCACGCATGCTGGCGTGCAACACTGACACGTACACATGCACTCACGAAGACACGCACGTACGCACCCATGCATGCAACACTGCAACACACCCTTGCACGTACGCACCCATGCATGCAACACTGAAACACACCCTTGCACGCACGCAACACTCGCACACCTGCATGCACACAGCACACGACGCAAGACACACGCTTAACTACATGAAAAAGATGACGTCACACTCAATGAACAATCATCGGTTTATGAAATGCCCGCTTCTGACCGCCCTGGCCCACCAAAGGTTCCTCTGCTGCGGCGCTGCTGCGTTGGGTCAGCGACATGCAGGCCATGCACCCAAAGAGCCCTGCGTCGGTGGAAGAACTGCGCGGTGTCCTAGTTCAGAGTCGAGGGCGCCACTCGCGGCACGCCCGGCTGAACACGCCTCCGTGCTGCATTCAAACGCCTCCATGAAACCCGCCCGTGTGGAAGCCGAGAAACCCACTCTGGACACACGTCTGTTCATGACCGGGCCGGCGTTAAACGCAACACCGGCTGAGCACCTCCCGTCCGCCTTCTATTTAATCTCCTATTTAAATGAGGCCAAACGCCGGCCAAGAATCGCACACCTCCGCCGCTCCCCTATCTCCTCCACCATTTTGTCCACACTTACAATGGCTTACGAAGAGTAGTTATTCTGCATCCAAGCCGGCTGGGTAGCCCGCCGGATACGAGCTATGCAGCTCGCTGAATCACCCCCTCCCCTCGCCCGACGGAGCCAGTTGCCGCCCCAAGCCGGCGCGCGGTTCAGCAACTCGCCGCTCCATGCCAGCTCGACGAGGAGCGGCGCACGGGCGTCGTTGCTGTCGTCCACGCCACCACCTCGTACCGCGTCTCCTGTTTCTGTGGCCGAGACTCCCATGCCGGCGGCCGCACCATGCAAGCAGCGATAGAAGCCGGGTGCGCGGAGAGCGATGAGTCGGTGGCCAGCACCTCCGCGTCCGCCGCCATCATCAAGGAGAAGTAGAACACGGGAGGTCACCGCGGAGGCGACGCCGGCGAACACAGCAGGTGTCTTGCCGGATCCTTTTGTTGCGAGGACCTTCGTCGACCCCGCATGGGCTCCACGGAAGAGGTCAATGTTAGGATGAACTCGAGCCGGTGCCGGCCATGGCGAGTAGTGGCCGGTGATGAACTCGAACCGGTGCCGGCCACCATCATCTTGACACCAGCCAATGATATCGGTTAGGCGATGGGGAAGCGAGCCGTCCTTGCGCTTGAAGCATATACCTCCGGGGCTCCGGCGGTCGGTGATCGTCTTTGCGGACATGAGGAACACAAATCGATCGGCGGCGACCATTTAGGCCATGTATTATATACCTGTGCTGTCCAGAACTAGCACCGCGTAGTTCATTTGAATGTAATGAAATCCGTCATGTTTGTGTGAAAATCCGATATTTTATATGATTTCCGTCGTTATTTATATGAAATACTCCGGTGGTTGCGTGAATGAGTATCAGTTTGTCTACGTGTTTGCGTGAATTTCGTCCGGTTGGTTGAGTTGTTGTCATAATGTGTGCGGCTACGGTTGGATGGTGTAATTTGCGAATTGGCGGTCGGTCTGCTTGGCGGCTCGAGGCGGCGTTGTGGGACAAAAACACAGCTCGTGCGAGCTCGTCTCCAGCGTCTTGTACTGGAGGATGCATAACGACATGAGCACCGAGCCATTCCTCGTTCATCGGTGGCAAAGGCAGGGTGGACAAAAAGGGTCGCCAATATTTTGGCTACCGGGCAAGATCCAAACAGCCCCTCCCAACAGATTCAAATCCCTCGTTCCTTTGTGGAATTTTGCCATGTGTTGTTTTCATGGACTAGCAAGATGCCCGTGCATTGCACGGAACATCAAGATGCATTTTTTACAAACTCCGCATGCATGCAAGGGATAATGAATGTCCTCCTTTGCTAGTACCACGAGGCAAACACCATTAATATTGCATCGATTAGTGTTAGTGGCCTTGTATATACGCAAATTGTAATTTTGATAGTGGCCTTGTATATAAAAATGGAGGGAGAAATATGAGAGATAAGATGAGGAGGAGTGGGGTGTGGTGCCGTGGTGGTGGTGGTGGTCGGACTGGGCGGAGGCATGGGGATGGACGGCGCATTATGTCTAGGTTTGTATCTCTCTCACACACCCACGTGGGTGGGGGCGATGCCACGAAGAGAAGAGGTGCACGCACGGCGCACATACTCCGTCTCTTTCCCAACCACACCCAGCGGGTGCACGGTGGAGCTCATTTCTGTACGAAAAAGGCAGCCCACGTGGTAATTTGGCACGTGTACTGGTTGTCCACTTGGTGGAGGGAGGATCGTCTACCACGGGTGAACAAACAAATTGTGACTTGACGCGTTATGTTAAATTAAAAAAAGAGGCTACTAAGCAAGGCTCTATACACTGGAGTACTTTTGATGTGTCCCGTCAACTCGCAGAACGAGGAGAAACTTGCTTAGTACACCGTCTCCCCCGCCCACGGGCGCGGTGGCTCGCAGGATGAGGTGAAGCTGGAGTACTGCATGCGCCTTCGCCCGCTTCACGCCATGCAGCGTGGTGGCTTGCAGCACGAGGAGAAAATTTTACTACACCCCTCCGTTTACTCCTCGTCCCTACTACGTACTTTGGTTAGTACTCCCTCTATTTACTTATAAAAGTCCACTACATAAAAATACATTTTGCATCTATACAAGGCCACAAATAGTAATCGAGACAAAAGTTACTACTCCCTCCTTTCCGGTTTATGGCTCAATTTCAAAATCTCTCCAACCAAGGTAGGCGGTGAGTGGTCGAATTAATTTCATAGTTTGCACTGATGCGCTCGTTTTTTCTCAAGAAGTTATGTTTACCGAGGTATTAATTAGAACAAATGCATGAATGACCACTAAATTTCCATGAACTTGTACATGCATTGGTTAGTTTCCTCTTGACCTTTGCTTGCGTCGGGTGATCTAACGCACCTCGAAATCCAACATGTAATGGTACTACTACTAGTATAGTACTAGAATTGAGACTTATCAAGCGGAGAAGCGAATGTTTTCTGGGATGAGCCCTATAAACCCTAGTGGGTACATACTCCATAAAACAGATTTTTCCAAAACTAAGTCGCTCCCTTTCATGAATTACGTAGTATACTCCTCCGTCGGCGCTCCCTTTCATGAATTCTGTACTTCTGTCACCGACATGTGGGACATATAGCAACCGAATTCGACATGTCAAGCACCAAATAACGGTCTGAGAAGCAGAAGGGGGACACACCCCACTCGTCCGGCCCAGTGTTAGTAATGAGCAATGAGGCGTCAAATCACAATGCCGCACCTTCCCAGACGGACGAAGCAACCATTATTTCACACTTCGGTTCGACATCATCTCAAACAACGATACTAGTATTGCTATACGCCTCAAGAGGGACACAGCGCATCGCCTTGGTACATCATGACACGTGGGACCGCATGACAGGCCATGCTCCCCGCCGATCGCTGGGTAAAATCATCTCATTTTACTATACTTCCTCCGGATCGGTTTACTACATGGCATGCACGTCGTTCTAGGTTGAGAATTTAGCGGCTATATATATATGTGTGATGAGCGATGCGCTAGGCTTTTAAAAATGTATACTTTTATGCAGTAGTACTCCACTATCGATGGATTGCGCCATGGAGCAAAAATTGAAATTTTTAAAAAAGGTGGTACATATAGAGAGCGCTAAATGCCAAATTATGCATATAGTACTATTAAAAAAGCTGAAATGCGTGCTTAATTGGGGTGCTGAATTCTATTAAAGAAATACTAGTACTAGTATGTACATCTTGAAGAGTTAAAATAACGAGAAGATACATAACATAGTTCTGCTGGGGCTCGGCACAACACACCCCTCAAATTAAACTAAGCACGCGCTGAAATTAAACTATGCAACTAATCCGGTGAACCTTTGCATTAGAAGTTTAGAACCGCCATGAGCAACGAGACTGCCACCTTACTCGGGTCCTCGTCCACGTCCTCGACTTTGTCCTTGTCCCTCTTCCTCTTGGCCGATACTTCTTTGCTTGAACCGCCAACTTGGCTGTTGCTCTTCATCCAACCCTTGTAGATATTGAAACAAAGGTACCATCCATTGCAGCATAGTGGATGTGGTCTATATCTAGTACATTCCGCGGCCATGCATGACGATGAAACGTGTAATGAGGTTTCTCCAGTTTGCGGTACGAAGGATGAACCATGGCTCTGCCAGGTCGGCGTGATTGAGGTGACGAGAGGGCACTAGCCGATTCTTACGGAGGTCGAAGGGGTTGCCTACAACGAGGCCTATCCGACGCGAGGACTTCTTTGTCGTTCTTAAAGTCTCTGATGTGAATTTGACTGTTTTGTCCTCGAGGAAGTTCTTAAAATCCACGGCACTCAACGTCGGCATGGCATACGTGGTAGACCAAGCAAACGTTATGTACGCAAACCTGGATCACGGCGGGCTTCTTCCTCTCTTCTTCCTTTAGATCCTTCTCTTGTCCCATGACTGTGGTGTACTCAACATCTAGCCCAGCGACCCACTCATCATGTGAGTTTTCGAACATGCGTCTGAAGCAAGAAAGGCATCCTTTCACCGTCCCGGAAGTACGGGTGTAGATGACGTCGAACTCATCGCCGGTGATGGTTCTAACCTTGTACTCACCGCCGATCGGGGAGATTTGGGACGCCATGGATTTGGGAGGAGGGTTAGGATTAGTGGAACCGCAGTAATGTGAATGGACGGGATGACTAGGAGTGAGCCGCCGTAGTATTAAAGGACGTGCGGGAAAGAGTAGGAGCGAACTGCCAGCGTGCGAACGGCAGGGTAGTGGCTTTCCATTCTCCCATGATACGGGCTTCCGAGAGCCCTTGGATCTGAGATCGAATGGTTGCATGGCGTGATTCTAGACCCATGGGTGAATATCCTATCCTGGAGGGTTATTCTTAAAATTTTCAGCAACTTAGCATGCGACCGTTTGATCTCAGATCCAAGGGCTGCCAACAGCCCGTATCATGGTCGCGCCTACCACGACTGTCGCGTCGCTCGCGTGGTTGCGCCCTTGGAGATTTAACACTGTACGTTAGGCTATCTGATGTTGGCATGTCATACATAGTCATCACTTATTCACTCATACTACAACAAGGTTGGCTATAAGGTTGGCTATAAGTGTATTTTTTTTACTCCTCTCTATCTCTTTCTCCGTACTCCCTTCGTCCCATAATATAAGAACGTTTTTGACACTAGCTAGTGTAGTGTCAAAAACGTTCTTATATAATGGTTTCTGAGGAATACTAGTATTTATTGCATTTGCCAAGGAGTGACCTCTTCCAATGAAATGGTGTTGCTAAGTTTGCTTCATTTAATTGGCTATAGACTCAAAATTGTCTCTTCATCTAGGTACATGCGCTTAGCACCGTTTCTTCCTTGGGTCACCAAACTAGTCTCTCTCTTCTTGATTAAGTTGCCACATCAGTCTTTATGCCAATGTGGCAAGCTTAAGCACCTGTAGGAGCAAGTAAGTACAATAGTGCGCTTGACATGGCATTTTTACATATGTGGAGGAAAGAGAGGCAAGGAAAAAGTGGAGAAGTGGGCTCTCATGCAAGAGCCAGCCTCTACTACTACATGGTGGAGCATTGGGAGAGGCACTGTATGGAGGTGGTCGGGGAATCGGAGACTCACGCCGGTCGTGCGCCCTTGATTAAAATGATAATGGTAAGTCAAATCACGGGGCCCCACCTGTCGTAGTACCTCCTTTGTCAAATCACACAGCCCTACGTTTGCAGCAGCCTACTCCCTCGTCTTCTCGCGTCTCTGTCGAACCGACTAGGCGGAACTGCCCGCCTACCTTGAGGAAAAGCCCGCCCTCGACTTTTAAATACAACTACTCCCTCCGTCGGATGCGTTTGGTTGAAGGTATCGTATGAATGGATTGGGACCATTCAATTTTTTTGGGATTGAACCATTCAATTCATGTGTTTAGCTGAATATAAGAGATGAGCTAATTATTTAAGACGGGACCACCAGTCATGCTTACATAGTCATGCATGCAAAGGGTGGCCATTTGATTCGACCAATTTGGTTGGGTGGAATGGTTCAGCATCTTCAAGGCATATTCTATTTTTTTGACTCGAACCATTCATGTGCTTTATAACCAAACTTGTCTATCTTGTTTACGATCCCAACCCATTCATGACCACCCTTGCAACCAAACGCACGTCATCTTACGAAAACCAAATAATCCCACAATACTAAGGCGCGGTGCATTAACTTCTACCTCGTTTCTTGTTTCTTCACATATCAACCAATAAGAATCCAATGATATACTTTTTGTGAAATAGTAACTCATATTTAGTTAGTCAAATGGATGACCTAGAACTACATGCAGACCCTATAAACCGAGACGCTTACAAATAAAAAACCGAGACGGAGAGGGTAGTTCAGCACATATCTTTTTAGATCAATATAGTCGGGATTCACCAAGGAGCAAAACCAACTGGTAGGCTGCTCCTATCGTGTTGGCGTAGCAACTCAAGCGGTCGATCCGCTTTACGAAATGGCGACACACTTAACAGGACCCCTTTGGCGGACATGTGGCTCATCCACCGTCTTGTTCCATGTGCGATGCACCAAATTATAGTTGAACAGCGGTTGGAATTGGAGGTACCCGGTCGTAGCACCGCTTGATAGTAGAAAAATGAGCGATGAGGAGTCAAATCACAAAGCCCCACCTTTCCGCATTAAAATTTGGACGGAGACGAAGCAACCATCATTTCACTCTAGCGTGCAAGAGCATAAAGAAAAGAAAACAATGATGCGTCTGCGGCAGCTACCTAGGGCACCCGGTAGGGGTCTCCACTCTGAGATCCTTTTTTTTGAAAGCGCCTCCACTACAAACCGGCTTCTCCCTCGTCCTCTTGAAGAAAACCGATGATGAGTGCGGCGGTAGGGTTTGTAGGAGTACTACGGCGTGCGGGGCCACGTCGTAGTAAACGGGTTCGAGTCGACGCCTTAAATATTTGTGGGACGCTTGGTTTTACGGGAACGAGGCAGCATTTTGGGTTCGGGGACCAGTGGAGATATAGCACGTACAAAAAATTGTGGGCGTGGGTTATTAGAAAAGGCAATGATGCATGGGCCCTGCATTTTGATATACCCGGGGCCGTATGAAATTTGCTACTCTACTCAAAACTAGTAAGGTACACATGTATTGAACGCATGAGATTTCGAAACCAAATTATGAATAAATACACACTATAACATGTAAAGCTTTGAGTCATATATGCATGATGTAGATGTTCGTTTAGTTCTTATAGTTCATCTCATTCAAAATCAATTAGTTTTATAAAAAATGTTAAGATTCTTGGGGTTGTGCATTGTAAATCATAAAGTAAAAAACAAATAATGGCAATTCATTTAGAAAAAAATAATCAATTATGATACAAAAGATTCTAGAAAAAAGGGGAAGTGCTTGTGTTTTGAGGTTTGTGCATTATGCTTAAGTTCAACCATGGAGTCTTCTAAATTGTACATGTGGCACATCTGGTGGAATGTTGATGATATCCAACGGCCAGTAGTGCTCGGATTTGCCCATCTACTGCCTTTGTCGGGTTAGCTTCATCCAGCGACCATCTTTCAAAGTTACTGGCACACTATATAGTTCTTGTGCCATAGTTGCATGTTTTAGAAAAAAGCTACTAGTGGGTTGTACTATCTATTTAGGAATAGAAGATGCATACGTGGAAGTTGTAGGGAAAGAGATGACATGGAGCATCTCAATTCCTAGGAGTAGGGATTGGAAAAGAGATGTCATTTGGTTCACATCATAGGAACTTTTCTATTGAATCTAGAGGTGACATGTATCTCAATTCCTATGAGGAGGGATTAGTAAAGAGATGTAATTTGGTTCATATCATAGGAACTTTTCTATTGAATATACGCTAATGTTTATTTTCCTTTGAAATTAAGGGAGTATAGGAATCCATTCATATGAACCAAGTGGCTCTAAAGCTATAGAAATGATATCATGTTTATTTCCTTTGAAATGTAGAGTATATGAATCTATTCCTATGAACCAATTGGCTCTAAAGGAAAAAAATCCTATAAAAACATATCATATAGAGTTCCTATGATATTCCTTGACACTAAAGGATGGTTGAAATTGCTGCGGGTGATACGATGGTCTTTCTTTGTAGACTCCTCACCCATCTTTATAGTTACCTATCGAAGATGAATGAAATGATATATCTGAGGTATTCTACATGTGCAATTTGGTACCACGAAAACTTCGGTAAAAGTTTTCGAGGTTCTAATTTTCAATAAAGCTATATGCCTTGCATTTGAATGGAGGGAGCATACGGCAGTTGCTAACACTCACGTGGAAGATTTGTGTGTAGGAGGAGTGGCTGTTACATTAAATGACATGGAAAAACTGACAGCATGGGATGCGATCTAACGGTTCTTACGGCGTTTGTCAGGAAAAGGATTGTGGCGAACGTTTGTCGGATAATGATTTACAGACACATGCATTGCATTGATACGTGCCCCCCTCTCTCTCACACACACGCACCCTCACGAGTCACGACTCTCCCGAGTCCTCTCGCAGATCTATCTACAGGTAGACGTCACGCACATATGTGCTCTTCACACCCTACCCTTAGAACTTCTAAAAAACAAAAGGCGGCGCGCACATTTTATTTTAGCTCACACATCACACACTTATACTATTACTCTTGCGGTGAACTTTCTTTGGGCATAGTATATATTGTACTCTCACGAAGAGAAGCGATGCACGCACGCACTAGTTCTCTCACACCCACTCGTGGGTACATGTAGGAGCGCAGTTTTTTGAAGCCGGTACAACAGAATCACTCCTCTATATATAAAAGCAGGAGCCTTAGCGCTTGCTTTACTAGGGTTCCTCTCGTGCACTCTCTCATGCTCTCCAGATCTAAGCAAGACATAGGTGGCCACTCTCTCTCTCTCAGCTCACGGCTGGTCACAAATCCGGCTGGACAACCTCGGCCAGGCGGGGGTGTAGTGCATCGTTCACGCTGTCGTCGGCGAAGAGGGAGGAGACCAACGGCTGCCCGCGCGTCCCGATCGGCGGCCGTGCCGTTCTCTCCGAGAGAGCACCGGCTCGGGAGGGCCTCCGACCCCTTCTTCCTCCCTGCGGTATTGTGGCCAAGATGCGGCCTCCCAACGCCGTCTTCCCACATGCCAACGACCCTTAGGTATATATTCCTTCGAAACCTGCCTTGCTCTACTGCCCCAGCTCTTCCCCCTTCGTGTGGATCCTTTTCTACTTCCGTCCGCTGTTACAAAGCCACCTAGACTTCTACTATTATTAGAAGTAAAGCTAGTTCATAGAGTGAACTCAAAGCGTTGGTTCAAACAAGGAAGAAAGTGGGAAAGCTGTAGCATGAATCTAGGACTTGGTTCTAAGAGGAAACGGGGGACAGTAGTAATATGTTTCCTTTGTTTAAATAACCGTATTTACGTATTTAGCAAAGCAGGGATATACATCTCCATATCGTTTCGAGATGTCTGTCTCCGTATCGTTTCTATCCGCGCAATCAAAAGCACACACCTCAGTTTTAGTACAACTGCGCAAAATGAGATGGCTATCCCTTGTTGCCGTTGTCTAACCTCCCGTCTTCAAGATATCCCTACATTGGTAGTAACTAAGGTAGAATGACCAACGCAATCTAAAAGTAGCTGATTAAATGCGTTTTACTTCACGATTGCGGTGCGAGGACGGCGAAAACAAGCGCATCCTAGTCCGGAATGCACTTTCTACCAGTTCATCCATGGATCGAGGACTAGCTGGCATGGCTGCACGGCGGTTTTTTGGAAATGTGCGTGGACAAGAGGCATTGTGGTCTGCTTATTTCTGCAAATAGCGGTGCTTAAATTTAGTGGAATGCACAAGCATTTCAGCTGGTCGATACCTTTGCATGGTTCGATTCAGCATTCGGTGAGACCACAATTATAACTGGTTATTACGGGATGAGAGAACCTAACCACGAATGGTGGCAACAAGAAAAACCAGAGTGAACTGCAGGAAATTTAAGCACTGCCGGAATCCTTTGCTCGAGAGAAGCCTTGCTTGTTTTCCTGATTTGTAAACCTTCTCACAACTTTGTCTTTTGCTGTGAACTAGTATATGTTTGTTATGTTCTATGAATCATTGAGATGTATAAAATTGCTTAACTTATGCTTTTCAAGATTTTTATGAAGACGGGTTTAATTGCGAGTGTTCCACATGAGTATTTGGAGTAGTGTGTGAACATTTGGAATTTATTACATTGTGGCCTCAATTAAGCGCATGAACCCTTTGTAACAAGATACATAGTAGTTGCTTATATATGGGACAACAGTTGTTGATTGTTAGCTGGTCGATAGCCCTAGTGTTGAAGCGAAGTTGAGCCAATGTGTAGTGTTTTGCTGGCGCTTACAAGCGGGGTAGCACCAATAGTGTTTACAAGTACTTATGTATACGTCGGTATACGGTTCTCGAGCAGTGCTCTATTTCATCAAAACACACCTTTGCTTTCGTATGATAAACCGTGACAACTTATGTCTTACCATGCCATATTCATGAAAAAACTAGTGAGGTCGCATCTGTTTGGCAACAATTACGATGGTTCTCACATGATTCACGGGCACACAAAAGTAGCGGCAGTTCGCATAGGCCAGTTCAAAGCGAGCACTAGCCCCGGAGGGGTCGATATGAGCAAGGTTAGGATAATTAGAGCACAATCCAAACTACTATTAAACACTAAATGGGGCTACTATTTCATGCCTCGATCTAATTTGGGCTGGACACAAGGCGGACCTTGCCATGAACATCATCGAGGATGTCGCGGCAGCTCAATCCGTGAACCTTCATGAAGACAACCTTGTGGCCTTGCCCTTTGATAAACTTGTTTGTGGAGGCATGCCACGTCATCTTCTGTGTAAGCTTGACAAGACGGTATGCCTCACAAGCGAAGGAGTAGCTTTGAACTTCTTGTGCTTCAGTACACCCTGGACAACACGCCTGACAACAGTGTGGCTGGAATACAACTCTTCATTGGTATAACCGCAAATGGCTTCCAGGATCCAACAGCCTAAGAAATCTGTTTTCCCAGTGCGTATATTCAGGTCGTCCGCCTCATAGCGAGTGACATGCACAACCACACAATCCTTGTCTGCATCAGGGCTCTAATTGAAACAGAAACAAATTCTGAATTACTTTTCAGTATAAGAACCACAAGTTATTTAAACCACTATGTATAGCATGGCATCGAAGCTAATTTTTTTTTTGCATTATTAATCACCACATACTTCCTTTTTTTAAAAAAATCACCACATACTTAGATGAAAAACCACAATCGAGATCGGCAAAGAAGGAAATCACCTTGGGCAGCTCAGCGGGGACACATCCTCTAAGGGGAAAACTGCTCCTGCGGTGCCACGGGGTTGTAACCTCAAGCGGGGCATTGACCATCTCAATAGTGGCCGTGGCCGAACTGGGGTCGGCTCGGTGGCTGCCTCCATCTTCTTGGAGCTCTGTCTCGTGGGGATCAGCCTCCAGCGTCTGCTCCAATATCGGCAGATCTTTGCCTGGTTCTCCTTGGTCCATCATGGCCCGATGAATGCTAGGAGACCACTTTGAAAGGAAAACACAATCGCAATGACAATGAAACAAAAAAGAGAGTGAGGATCGGTTACTGCTTTGCAAAAGTTCTTTTTTTTCTGAACGAAATATACCAACATCACGGATCCGCTTACCTTCCCTTCATTGGGAGAGAAGAACAATGGTAGATGCGAGTGTTGCCTTTTCTTGAAGACGGTGAGGGAGAAGGGGATTCAGCGAGGAGTGAAATGATGGTTGCTTCGTCCGTCAAACTTACACTGTGGGGAGGTGGTGTTTTGTGATACGACGGCTCGTTCTTGCCCGGCCTTCTGACGGGGTGACTCTCCGCTGCATCTTGCCTGCTAATTTGGTGGATGGCATTTGGGCCCTTGCTGCATGGCCCGCATGTCGGTGACAAAAGTATAACGACATTCGATGGAGGGAGATGTTTCAATGACACAGGAGGAGCAGAAGCGGTAGAGTGTCTCCTTTGTACTAGTAGTAATTGTTTTTACGAGTAGGCTGTAGAGTGTCTCCACTGTACTAGTAGTAATTGTTTCTGGGCCCAAGACAAAACAGCCAATCCACACTAGTAAATAGTAAAACCAATTCAAAAGGCGCTACCCACACCCAAAGACACGCCCCCCCTCCCCACAAAAAGAAACACAGGTGCTCTTCTTCCTCCTCGCTCCCACCCACCTCACGTCATTTCGCTCCACTCATACCCCCAAATTCCTCACCTCACTCCCTCTGAAAACCCCAGCTCCCTTCTTCCTCACTCCCTCTGAGAAAACCCCAGCTCCCTTCTTCTTCGCTTTCCTTTTCTACAACTAGGCTCGTCATTCGTTACTCTGCTCAAATCCGTGAGAGCGACGCGACGCCCTCGAGGAAAATGGAGTCGGCTGACCCCAGCGCCAAGAAGATGAGGCTCCAGCCAGTGGCGACGCCTGTTGTAGATCCCGCACCCGGCAGCGCGAGGAGAAGCGGCGATCCCACCCCCACCGGATCCCAGGAACCCGTAGAATCTCGGGTGGACCGCATCAGCGATCTCCCAGACGCCATCCTTGGGGAGATCATCTCGCTTCTCCCCACCAAGGATTTCTGCCGCACCCAAGCCCTCTCAATTCGGTGGCGCCCTCTATGGCGCGCCGTGCCCCTTAATCTCATTGTCGTCAGCTATCTCTCTTCAATGATTTTGAAATCCCCAGAGCCATCATCTCCTCCCACAAGGGCTCCATTCAAAGCCTCTGCATCCCGTCATGCTACCTGGGCAAGCATACCATGCCCTGCACGGTGGGCGCTTGGCTGAAATCCCCTGAATTCACAGGACTACAGCTGCTTGAGTTCTACTATTCCCCTGGAAAATCACATACCACATGTAACGCCATGAACTTGTGCCCTCGGCACCGATGTCCATCTCGCGGTTTTCCTCCTCACTCCACACCGCCACCTTTCTGCTGTGCGACCTACCAGACAATCTGGTACTAAACCTTCGACTCCCATTTCTCACGAAACTTTCACTTGTGCGGGTTCGTATATCGGAGGCCTCATTGCACAGCATCATCCACTCCAGTTGCCTGCGTTGGAGTGCTTGGTGCTGTTTTCACAGATTAGAATCGGTTGTCTCCAAATAAAGTCGCGTAACCTTGTAAGAATTGGAATTTCTTTTGATGGAAGGCAGCTCATCATCCAAGATGCCCCTTCACTTCAAAGGTTGATCCTTGATTCTAGTTATTCACCGTTGCAAATAACCATCCTCTCTTGCTCCTAAGCTGGAGACCTTGGGTGTAATACATGATCTACATGCTCATTTCAATATGGTGTTTGGCTCCACAGTTCTTCAGGTACTTTATATTATCATCTACACTTGTAACCATATGCTGCATTTTAAATTTCTGCGCATAATTTATATATCATCTTGGAGTACACGTTTTGTACTAATATTATGTTCTATGCTCAATGAAGAGTTTCTCCATGGATGGCCTATCAATGGTGCTGGATTTTGTCAAGATCTTATATATCCAAATGAATAGCTTTGATCTGAACAAGATTATTGTCTTGTTGCAATGCTTTCCATGTCTGGAGAAGTTGTATATAAAGGTGATAATTTCACGCACATTGGAAGCCCGCATATAGTGTACTAGAATTAACCGTTCAGTTGTTGCTCTTTCGACACTCTTCTTTTAGACCTTAATCATTTTCAATTTTCATGTCTATTTAGGCAGCAGGGGCGGGGTAAGAAAGTTATAACCAATCGGTGGACTCGTAAGCATCGGGATTTTCTCACTTCCCATGAGATTCGATTGAAGACAATAACGCTAGAACGATATGTAGCCAACCGTGCAAACACAAGATTTGTCACATTCTTCCCTCGAATGCGAGGTTACTATTGTCCATCGAGGGCTTAAGTTTATCAACAGCATGGTTTTGACGGATGGGTATGTCGAAGAGCAAAAAAAGGAGTTTCGGTGGGTAAAAGAGCTTACGAGCGTCTTGGGGCTTCTATTTACAACATATTGTGGTCATAATCCGATAAATTTTACGATCCGGGATGTTCATTCTATGGACCTGACCGATCCAATTAGTTGTGACTGCCGAAAAGCGATCTTTGGAGTTAGATGTTGTTGCCCTTTTCAACTGGGTTTTTGTAAACACGATGAACAATCAACCCTCGTGCTTTTATGCAGTTTGTAAGCTGGAGTTAGATGTTCCTGCCCTTTTCAACTCGGTTGTGACTGTCATATTTTCTTTGAAACAAGGCAAATGGCTTGCCATTCGTTTAATTTAGAGTGAAATATTGTAACAAATCACAACCAAGGGAAATAACATCACTCACGCCCATTTGCTTGAGCTCACTTTGTGCATTCTGAAGCCAAGTGACTAGCCCCCACCAACCCCACCGATCAACCTCGTACTCCCCTCCGCTGCTGGAGGCGACGCATCTTCAACGGCTCCTGTTACGTTCCGTCCAGAGGCCTCGCCGTAGTCCTACGCCTATGCGGCCTTGGTTCGCTTCGCCGTCTTGGCGCTGCCCTCTTGCGTTCTCAACATCGTCAACAACCGAGAGGAACAAGGAGATGGTATGCGTGGAGAGGATGGCGGTAGGGACCCACCAGCGTCATGGCGATGCAAGCAAGTGCCTCTATAGTACAAGCCCAAAAATATGGTTCCTCTAATGGTTGGACATCCGGGGCTCACGCCATAAATCAGCGTAGTCAATAAGCGAGAGAATTACACTACAGTGGCTGACACGGGGACCCGACAAGTCGCGCAGTTTTTTAGGAACAAGCAGTTTTTGAGACAATGAGGAACAAGCGGTTGTTATTTATACTAGTTTTAGCGACGGATCGAGGGTAACAACGGGGCTGTGGCCCGTCTAGCTGTGAGTTTTATTTATGTTTACCACATCATGAGCCCAGTTGTGTTTTTTTCTTGCTGAAAATGGTTAGCCCAGTTCTATTTTTTTAAAGGAAATACCCAAACAAGGCCTACTTGCTTTATCGGCCCTGATGGGCTGCAAATGTTTCAAGACAAGGAGAGTTTCATTCGGTTTGCCCAGAAATGGCCTGTACATTTTTAAAAGACATCAAACCGGGAATTAGTTTTATTTTTTTTTCATTACAAGATCGTAAATTCCACATATTTTTATGTGTGGAAAATTATTTTGATTTTATATTTATATAAATTATTTTTCAAAATAGTTTGAATGTGAATAGATATTTCTGGATTAAAAACAGTTGACCGCACCGAAATATGCAAAATTTCGTATACTTTTTAACCGTGGCCACAATATGGGGTGTAATGCTAACAAAAAGAATATGGGATCCAAAAAAATCTTAAGAATTAGCAAATGGGCTGTACATTATTAGAAATAACGGCAGATGGGCTGTATGCTGTTTTCCATAGATTTGAGGCTGACTTGTGCGCCTACTACAGGTTGACGCGTATGCTTTCATAAAAAAAGGTTGGCGCTTGCATAGCCTGTCAACTTAGTCAACACACGAGAGGAGTATTTGTTGGATATCCATCCAACGGCTGTCGTGCTTCTTGAATCTCTGCTCTTCATGCTCCAGCCGCTCAAACAAGCGCCGACGGGACTGCCTGCTCCCTCCTCCCGCGGCCCCACCGTACTCCCATCGCTGGCCTAGCCATCCCTCTACTCACCCACACATGCTGTTATTCTCCAGCGACGACAGACGAACCAGTAAACCCTCGTACTCCTCCGCCTGGGAAACAATTGCCGAGTATTCCCTGGCTCCGTGTCATTCCCTTCCTAGGCCTCGCCGTCGTCCATCGCCCTGGTGCTCTCGGTGCGACCTGGTCAACGTGGTCATTGAACGACATCCATCGGAAGTGGACTGTACGTGGAGAGGCTGACAGTTGGGGTCCACGGCCGCACGCAAGGAAATGCCTCCTTATTACGCACAAAATAATGATTCCTCCACCTGACAGCTAGGACCCACATGAAGGGCCTCTGTATTTCACGAAAAAAACGTTCACCCCGCTGACAGGTCGGACCCACCAGCTATATCTTCGCCCGCAAGGAAGTGCCTCCTTATTACACCAAAAAAATGAATACCCCCTGCTAGCTGGGACCCACCATATTGTTGGGCTGACTTGTGGGCCTACTAAGTTGACGGGGACGGAGGGCTTTGTCAACTTACTCAATACTCCAGTGACCGTATGATGTCCATCCAACGGCCATACAGTTTCTTCAACCTCTGGTCTTCTTGCTCCGGCCGCCAAAAGCGGCCTTGGTCGTGCCGCTTTGCTCCACGCCTCCCGTGGCCGGCTGTGCTACCGCCTGCTCCTGCCTCCCGTGGCCCGGCTCCGCTTTGTCCCCTTCCTAGGCCTCGCCGTCGTCCACCGCCGTGGTGTTGTCGGCGCGGCGTGGTCAATGTGCTGAACGACCGACTTCCATCGGAAGAGTAATGTACGTGGAGAGGCTGACAGCTGGGTCCACGACAGTCGCAAGGAAGTGCCTCCTTATTACGTGGAAAATAATTATTCCTCCACCTGACAGCGGGGACCCACCGGAGGGTCACCAGTATTTTGTGAAATAAATCGTTTCCCCCTGACTGCTGGGACCCACCGGATGGGCCACTGTATTTTGCGAAAAAAATGTTCCCCCCGCTGTCAGCTCGGACCCACCGGAAGTGCCTCCTTAGTACGCACAAAAAATGAATACTCCCCCGGCTAGATGGGACCCACCTTGGTGGGAGGCTGTCTTGTGGGCCTACTAAGTTGACGGGGCCGAAGGGCTTTGTCAACTTAATCAATATGAACGATTCTAGCCGTATGATGTCCATCCAACGGCCGTAGTGCTTCTTCAACCTCTGGTCTTCTTGCTCCAGCCGCCCAAAGCAGCGCCGGTCGTGCCGCATGCTCCTGCCTCCCGTGGCGGGTTTGTCTTTGCCGTGGAGGCCTCACCGCCCCTACTATTCCCACCGCTGGCGAGGCCTGCGGCGATGGCAACCTCACACATGGCCCGAACCGGTGAACCCTCGTACTCCTCTCCGGCGGGCTTCCCGCCGCGTCTTCCCCGGCTCCGCGTCGTCCCCTTCCTAGGCCTCGTCGTCGTCCACCGCCGTGGTGCTCTCCGTGCGGCGTGGTCAACGTGGTCAAAGAACGACTTCCATCGGAAGAGTACTATATGTGGAGAGGCTGACAGCTGGGTCCACGGCCACAACCTAGTTTTTTTGTGATTTGCCAATTAAGTCGCTTTGTCAGGCCTGTTGGGCTGCAAATCTTTCACGACGAGGAGAGCTTTTCATTCGGCTGGCCGAGAAAATGGCCCATCATTAATGCGAAATGGGATGTACATTTTTAAAACACATCAAACCGGCAATTAGTTTCAAATATTTTTTTCATTTCAAGATTTTAAATTACATTAATTTTTATGCATGGAGAATTTGTTGGATTTTATATTGATATACATTTGTTTTTAAAATCAGTTTGAATGTGAGTCAAAATTTCGTGATTAAAAATAGTTCGGACCGCACCGAAATATGCAAAATTTCGTATAATTTTTAACCGTGGCCACAATATGGGCTGTAATGCTAACAAAAAGAATATGGGCTCCAAAAAAACCTTAAGAATTAGCAAATGGGCTGTAAATTATTAGAAATAATGGCAGATGGGTTGTATCTTTGTTTTCCACAGATTTGAGGCTTTCCTAAAAAAGGTTGACGACAAGCGATAGCAGTTGGATGTCCATCCAATGGCCGTCGTGCTTCTTCAATCTCTGCTCTTCCTGCTCCGGCCGCTCAAACAAGCGCCAGTGGACTGCTGCTCCCTCCTCCCGGCCCGGCTATCTTTGCCACATGAGCCTCTTGACCCACCGTACTCCCATCACCGGCCTAGCCATCCCTCTACTCACCCACACTGCTTTGTTATTCTCCGTGACGGCGGCGAACGAACGATAAACCCTCGTTCGGTCGTACTCCCCTTGGCGTGGGGAAACAAGCTGCGAAGTCTTCCCCGCCTCCGTGTCGTTCCTTCCTAGGCCTCGGCGCGTCCACCGCCACGGTGCTCTCGGCCGGCCTGGTCAACGTGGTCAACGAATCGACATGCATCTGAAGTGGACTATATGTGGAGAGGCCGACCTGGGTCCACGGCCGCATGCAAGGAAATGCCTCCTTATTACGCCGCAAAATAATGATTCGTCCACGACATCGAGGACCCACCGAAAGGGCCTCAATATTTCGTGAAAAAAACGTTATCACTTGTTGACATTTCGGACCCACCAGCTATATCTTCGCACGCAAGGAAGTGCCTCCTTATTACACAAAAAAATGAATACTCCCCACATTAGCATTTGGGACCCGGTATAGTGGCGAGGCTGACTTGTGGGCCTACTAAGTTGGCCGGGGATGGAGGGCTTTGTCAACTTAGTCAATATGCACGATTCTAGCTCCAGTGACCGTACGATGTCCATCCAACGACCGTAGTGCTTCTTCAACCTCTGGTCTTCTTGCTCCAGCCGCCCAAACCAGCGTCGGTAGTGCCTCGTGCTCACGCCTCCACCGTGGTGGGCTGCGATGCTGTGGAGGCCTCCTTGCCCCCTACTACTCCCCAGCTGGCAGGCCATCCCTCTACTCACCCACACCCCTGTTATTCTGCGGTGGCGGCAGCCTCACACCGCAGCGAACCGGTGAACCTCGTACTCCTCTGGCGTGGGCATCCCTTTGCCGCGTCTTTCCCGGCTCCGTCGTCCCCTTCCTAGGCCTCACCGTCGTCCACCGCCCAGTGCTCTCGGCGCGGCGTGGTCAGCGTTGTCAAGGAATGGATTCCATCGGGCGTGGGTATGCGTGGAGAGGCTGACAGCTGGGTCCACGGCCGCAGCAAGGAAGTGCCTCCTTATTACACGCAAAATAATTATTCCTCCACCTGACAGCGGGGAACCACCGGACATGCCACCATATTTCACGAAAAAAACGTTTCCCCCTGACTGATGGGACCCACCAGCTACACCTTCGCACACAAGGAAGTGCGTCCGGGCAAAAAAAAAACGATTAGCCCCCTGACTGCTGGGACCCACCAGCTACATCTTCGCACGCAAGGAAGTGCGACCGAGCAACAAAAAACCAAAGCGATTCACCCCGCTGCTGGGACCCGCCCGGCTACATCTTCGCACGCAAGGAAGTGCACGGCGGTCGGGACCCACCTGGTCGAGCGTCGTAGCATTGTCATTACAGTCGCGAACGGTATGCGTTACATATATCTTGGTGGATGTAGAGGCGCGCCGCGTCGTAGTAGAGGCGCGCGACGTAGCATGTACACGCACGCATACAATGGCGAGGGTGCAAGAAAGAAAATCTGACCCGCGTCGCATTACGCTCTGGCGGGGTCTCTAACGCCTACGCGCATACTTACATGGCTGGGTGAACGGAGAAACAACGTCGTCGTCGTGTTCATGGGGAGCCAACCGGCTGGGTCGAAGCGGAATGCGTGGTCGTGTTCATCGAGGAGGGCTTGGGCCGGAGCGATGGAAGCGAAGCTGGCGTACCGCATAAAGCGGAGAAAGCGGCCTTGTGTTCGATTGGCCACGCCGAAAGCAGGGTCCTGTTGATCGGGAGGGGCTGGCGTCCGCAAAAGCGGAGGAAGCGGACCTCCCTACGGTCGAAAGGAAGTCGTGTTGATCGGGAGGGTGTGGCGTACCGCAAAAGCGGATTTAAACGGACTTGAGTTGGGCGCTACGGTGAAAGCAGGGGAGAGGTGTGGCGTGCCGCAAAAGCAGGACTCCACGGGATACTGTTCATCTCCACCGTCGACCTCGTTCAGCCTCCACCGGCTACCGTCGACCTCCTCCAGCCTCCACGGGCTCCTGTTCATCCAGCCTCCACCCCGCGCTACTCCACCGGCTACTGTTCAACCACCCCTCCACGGGCACCCCTCCACCTTCTACTGTTCATCCAGCCCTCCACACCACGGGGTCCTGTTCAACCACCCCTCCACGGCCACCCCTCCACCGTCTACTGTTCATCCAGCCCTCCACACCACGGGTTCCTGTTCATCCAGAGGCAACGCCACCGCTCCTTTATTCATCCAAACCTCCCCCCATAGCGCTCACCGTTCATCGAGAGGCAGCATCGATCGGCTTGATTAGCGGCGATGGCGAAGAATCGCTCCATCGGGTTCGATTAACAGCCATCAATCGATCACTCGGGTTCGATGAACGCATAACTGCGGTACAATCGCTTTCGGGTTCGATTAGAGCCCAACGCCTCGCTTCGGCTTGATTAGAGCCAACGCCTACGCACACACGCAGCGTCGTCTGAGAGAAACGCGCATCGCTTGGCCCCTGACCTCCCACCGTAACCGGCAACTCCCCGAAATTTTCCTCTCCCTCGCTTCTACCATGGTTTTTTCCGTCATGGACGGCCCAAAGAATGTCATGCAGCTGCGTCTCCGGCCCGCCCAGGACGAAAAGCCCATTTTCTGTCATGATTTTTTGTCATAGAAGTAGGAGCCCACCACATCTATGATAATACCGGGTTTTGTCACAATTATCGTCATAGAAGTGTCATATGTATGACAATTTTTTTTTCGTTTGGCCCAAAATGTCACGGATGTGTCTTTTTTTGTAGTGACATCACTTTACCACCAGAAACATTCGAAGAAAAATCATCCTTCAATCGACCATGGGTGTTCCAATCGACATGGAGCGTTCCAATCGACAGACTTGAAGTCACTCGACCATGAAGACTATCACTCGACCGCCAGGAAATCTAGAGCCACTCCACACTGCAACGGTCGGTCATTATGTGGCTTTATTGTCATTATGTTACTTTATTCTTGGCGTTACCAGTAACGCCCTACCTTAATGTACTTTAAACCTCGCATAACTGAGGGCCGGAGGGGTCTGGCAAACTCTATATAAGCCACCCCCCTCCTCAGTGACAAGGGTTCGCACCCCCTGTAACTCTCACGCATATAATCCAGTCGACCGCCTCCGGGCTCCGAGACGTAGGGCTGTTACTTCCTCCGAGAAGGGCCTGAACTCGTAAAACTTGCGTGTACAACTCCTCCATAGCTAGGATCTTGCCTCTACATCACTACCCCCCATTCTACTGTCAGACTTAGAACCACAACATTTGGCGCCCACCTTGGGGCAGGTGTCTTAGCGACTTGTTGGAGAAGTTGTGATTTTTTTGATCCCCATCGACATGGTTTAAGGCGGAGGTTTGGCCGAGGGCCGCGAGATCTGTCTCGGCGCGCTCGTGTTCGTCGTCGACGACTCTGCTTGGCTCCAAGAGGCCCCACTCGATGTCGAGGCGCTCCCCGTCTGTGGGGCAACGCACTTTCGTGCGTGCGTCCGCGGCGTCCTCCTGCGACAGCCGTCGACTCAGTATCAGTCGGCTTCTGTGGCGTCCTCCCTCCCTGTTGCCCGCCGGTGCAAGCGTTTCGGTCGATCGAGGCTTCAGCGGTGGGTGAGGCCTGTGATGGCCCGCCGATCGGCCGTCCCCAAGTCGCGGCAATCGAGCCAGCGAAACTCTCTGACTGTTCGATCATCGGTAGCTCGTAAGCTGCATCCGAGTGCGACACTAGTGATTCGGCGGCGGAAGTCCTGATGGTCAATGGACCTCGCAGTCCTCCTGGCTTCCCTCGCGTTGACGATGGAGATGGCGGGGGCGATCCGTCGCGTGTCCACGAGGAGTACCTCCCCGAGCCCCTATCTTCGCAGCAGAGGGAAGAACTTCGCCGCCGGAACATGGATGCACTTCATACTCCTATCGTTGGAGAAACCCCCAAGGCCCGAGCCTTGGAGGAGGCGCGCCTGACGAACTTGGCTGAGCGCACTCGACTGGAGAATCTCCAGCATGCACTCGACGAGCGTGCTCGGCACCGGGTTCCAGAATCCAATCGACAACAACTTTTTCCGCCTCCAACCCAGGTATATCGAACTCCGATCCAGAATCTTACAGCTGCAGCCCGAATAGCAGAGTCGATCCAGCCCTCCCAGTCAGAAGTTGGCAGAGGTTTGATGCATATTAGGGCTTTACTCCGGGCAGCGGGAAACAGAATACAACTGTGTCACAGTCGCGGAGATCGCCTCCGAGGCGTGAGGGACGTGGAGACCGACGAGATCAGTACAGAAACCTTGAGCAATATGATCACCGATTCGATCACGATGATCGTCGTCGAGTGCCCACGCCTCCCCCGAGGAGTGGGTCATACGTGCCTCGACAGCATGATGACAGACGCCCTCATAGTGGCGGGCGAAGAATTCAAGTCGACCCCAGGGAACCGGGATTTGATGCGAGATCCATTCTCGTTCAAGGTCTGGTCGACAGAAACAGAGCTCACAGAGAAGGCCATGATAGAGATTTCCGATTAGCAGCAGAGTGCATGTCTCAGGTCCAGAGTGCTTCAGCAGAGCCATCAGGGCCGCGGTGATTCCTCCCAACTTCAGGTTGGCGACTGGAGTCAGTAAGTTCACTGGTGAGTCTAAGCCTGACACTTGGCTTGAGGACTACCAAGTGGCTGTGCAGATTGGTGGTGGCAATGATGAGGTAGCCATGAAGCATCTTCCTCTGATGTTGGAAGGCTCGGCTAGAGCATGGTTAAATCAATTAGCACCCAGCAACATTTACAGCTGGGAAGAACTTGCCCGAGTGTTTGTCATAACATTCGAAGGAACATGCAAACGACCAACAGGGTTAACAGAGCTGCATTCTTGTGTACAGAAGCCAAATGAAACTTTGAGGGATTATATCCAGAGATGGATCACGTTGCACCACACGGTAGAGAATGTGTCTGATCACCAAGCAGTTTGTGCCTTCAAGGAAGGCGTCAAGTATCGTGAGTTGAATCTGAAGTTCGATCGGACCGGAGATATGTCTCTGAGCTGAATGATGGAGATTGCCACCAAGTATGCCAATGGTGAGGAGGAGTGAGGGAGTCCTGGATTAGGGGGTGTCCGGATAGCTGGACTATGACCGTTGGCCGGACTCCTGGACTATGAAGATAAAAGATTGAAGGCTTCGTCTCGTGTCCGGATGGGACTTTCCTTGGCATGGAAGGCAAGCTTGGCGATGCGGATATGTAGATCTCCTACCATTGTAACCGACTCTGTGTAACCCTAACCCTACCCGGTGTCTATATAAACCGGAGGGTTTTAGTCCGTAGGACGAACAACAATCATACCATAGGCTAGCTTCTATGGTTTAGCCTCTCTGATCTCGTGGTAGATCCACTCTTGTACTACCTGTTGGGGATATAACTACTGAGTGTGAACCGCCCCGGGAGGGCCGGTTTACCCTCGTTCATGATCCAGGCCCATGTGGGCCTTTTGGAGCCTGTGAGGCGAATTAAGGTCCATGTATGTAAACCGCCTTAGCGTTGTAGCTTGTGTTGTAAGACAGGAAAGGAGAGATCAAGCCGGACTCTTGTATGAGCCGGATTGGGACTCAGAAACCGACCAAGGCGTCAATCCGGTGTATATAAGGGGACGACCTGGCGAGTTAGGGACAGAGATTTTCGAGGCTAAGGCAAAGCTATTGCTCCCTAGTCGCCAAACCATATCAATCACATCCCAAGCTGGGCGTAGGTTTTTACCTTCATTGAAGGGGCGAACGATATAATTCCCGTGTCTTGTGTCCGCTTTAACCCCTCTAGGTTAACCCGTACGATGGCCCTACGACTAAGTCCTTTCATGAGGACATCTGCCGTGACAATTCCACTACAGTTGGCGCCCACCGTGGGGCTATCACACGATGGTTTGATGATCTTAGAGGGCAAGTTGAAGGACTCGAAGGCTATCTGATGGGCGGATGACTAAGAGTCGTCGCGGCAAGCTCTACATCGACGATGCGGATCGGGGCCCGAGGCCGGCTCGATTGAGTACGGATACCGGGTCCCCTTTGGCGGCATACACGTGTTCATTGGCAAGATCGGCGAGCGAGCACGGGCCGGACGTCTGACTTGACCTCGTCGAGACGGCTCAACGGGCGAAGAAGAGTCCTGCCTCGCTAAACCGTGGTCAGGCATACTTCGTGGGAGTCGTTCACGGAGGCTACGAGGACGGATCGACATCTGGTAATGGCTGTTGTCTACTCTGGTGACGAATCGTCACGGAGAAACCAGAGTCTCTATACCGATTACAAGATGGCGGATCGGGGCTGTTCCGACGGAGAGTATTCCGGACCCCTTGATCTACCCAACCGGGTTGGGGTCTTCATAGCGGTGACGCAGCGGTGCTTCACTCTTCGATCATGGCGCCCACAGTAGCGGTGACGGCAGCCGGGAAGGAGGCCTGCGCCCGCCCGGCTCAAGTTTTGTCGAGCTTTTAATGGCGTTAGCTGTGCTCATGGCGGAAGCTAATCCGCCGGATCAGGACCTTCTAGCGGAGATTGCAAAGGTGAGGAACAGATCACTAATGCTAAAGCGGACTGGCGGCGCGGGCGAAAGGATGGCAGCGTGAACGGGCCGCTTTGGATCGCATGCTTATAGGCTCAGTTGGACCAGCGCGTCACGAGAAGTCATGAGAAGGAAGTACAGGTCCCGTTTACCTTCCGTTTTTGAGGAAGGGAACTTTTCAACACCCTGTAAGGCGAGGACGATAATCCGCCGCCATTGGTAAACCGGCCCGGAAGCACTGGGACGGCCGCACCGTTCAGCCCGTATGATAGATCTATCTCGCCATCATACCGTGCGCCCCGAGCCGTCTGAACACCTCGGTCACTACTCCAACCCGATGGATAACCTTGTGGCGGCTGCGGCACGGTTGGAGGCGATTCAATTGAAGGCGATTCACGCGGCGGTGGAGACACGCCGGGTTAAGGAGCTCCTCAGGACGGCCTTGGCTCAGCAAGAAGCGTACTCGTACAGTCGAGATCGGATCCACTCCACCCCCCGCCCGAGCCGGAGCTACAGCCGGCGCGTTGATGAACCGGCCGTATCGAGCAATGCGCAGCGTGGTCCGCCTCAGCGGCAACAATCCGGCGGCGGCTTTGAAGATGCTCAAGTGGTAGTGGACCGCACCAGGCACGTGGGAGGCCGAGTTAGTAGCACAAGCGGAGGATCATCCGCCCGCGCCGGTTCGACCGACCACCTTGAACCAGGGGTCACGTCCGGCTCTTTGGGGTGCCTTGCCTGCGTCCCGCTTTCACATAGCGTCGTTTGCCCAAGGACTTCAAGGGGCCACGCAAGGTGCCGAATTATCTTGCCGACTTGGCTCGAGGCGTGGATAGAAAGCTACGAGATGGCCATGGAGATGCTAGGCGTGGATGAAGCCGCATGTGCGAAGTACTTCACAATGATCTTTGGAAGGTACGGCCGGACTTGGTTAAAAACTTGCCGCCCAACTCCATCAGCTCGTGGACCCGATTGCGAACCGGTTCATCCAAAATTTCAAAGACACTGTAAGCCCACACATGTCGGTGGTGGATCGGCAGCTTGTGTCCAGGCGGAGGGAGAGTCTACAACCCATTGGGTGCGCCAGCGTTTGGAAGTTTTACATTCTTGAGACCGGATCAACCACGATTCCGCGATCTTGACCTTGGAAGCCAATTGCGGTTCGAGCCATTGAAATTGAAGCTGGAGTGCATGAAGCGTTTTTGCCATGACATGGGCACTCTAATGGGCGTGTTGGTAAATGCGCTGATTACGATAGTACCAAGGATCCCGAATCGACAATGATGAAGTGGGGAAGGAAAACCGAACGGCAGCTCTGTGGTCCAGAAGCACCATTTGGCGAGCAATGGAGGAACAAAGCGCCAGTTTAACGGCAACATGGGTTTCGTAGCCAACACCAATGCGCAGGACAAGGGTCATGGGCGAGGGGCAGCGATCAAACCGGGGCGGTCACAATCCGGATCGTTTGAACTTCATATTAAATCAACCTTGTCCGAAGCCGCGGACGGAATGAAGGAGGTACCGGCGAACCACCTTTGGAAGGATTGTTATATTATGCAGGAGTTTAAAAACTCCAACTCTTTCGGTATGATCAAGGGACCGGCGGTTGAGGTCCGCTCAAGATTACGGTGGAGGAGAAATTCCGGCCGGGATTCGGTGGTAATCCGGGCGGGCAAGGCAATCGAGAATAATCAAGGTAATCGAGCAGTCGAACCAAGGGGCTACAATCAACAAGAGCAGCAGCCGGGTTATCGAGCAACCCAAAGCGGTTGAATGGGGGCGATACCACGTCTTTACCACCGATTTGGACCGACGGGACGAAAACTTCAGAGGCGGGCGGTCGGTGTTGTTGAACCGGCTGCGCCGCATTACCTACGCTGGTCCGAGCAGCCCGATTGTGTGGAAGCAGAGAGGATCATCCTCCCGGGTTTACAATCCGGGTCGATTAGCCTTGGTGGTGGCACCCCGGTAGGAGGGTACAAGTTTACCAAGGTTCTTATGGATGGAGGAAGCGCATCAACATCACGTACTCTGAGACTTTCCGGCGTATGGGGTTATGAGATAGGCATCTTAGGCCGTCCAAAGACGGTGTTTCCACGGAGTGGTGCTCGGTAAGTCGGCGTGCCGGTCGGTAAGATAGTTACGGAGGTGACCTTTGGGGGCGAACATGACTCGCAACGTAAGCGTTGACATTTGAGGTGGTAAAAATTCAAAGCCCTTACCACGCCCTCTTTGGGCGCCGGCTTATGCTAAATTTATGGCACGGCCTGTTATGTTTACTTACAGCTGAAAATGCCGGGTCACAAAGGAACGATAACGGTTCATGGGAGCCGCCGGATCGCTCTAGAACGCGAGGAAGGTGATGCGGCTTACGCGGAGTCGGTTTGTGCCACGGAAGAGTTAAATTATTATAAAGATAATGTTGATCCGGCGGATATGACCCCTTTGAAGAAGCCAACTACAGAGCATGATCCAGACTTGAAGTTCAAATCGGTGGTGAGGCGAAGCTTGTTGATTTTGTGCGGCGATTCGTCCAAACAGTTCACCATCGGTGCCACCGGATCCAAAATAGGAAAGCGCGCTCATCGAAGTTCGTCCGTGAGAATCGGGACATTTTTGCATGGAAGCCGTCGACATGCCGTGTGTACCGAGAGAACTCGTGAGCACACTCTTAATGTTGACCCGAAATACTGACCGGTAAAACAGTTTCTTCGCGGTTTAATGAGGAAAGGCGCAAAGGCCATCGGAGAAGAAGTTGCTAGGCTGTTGGCAGCGGGGTTTATCGTCGAAGTCTTTCATCGAGTGGCTCGCTAACCCGGTTACGGTCCTTAAAAAGAATGGCACTTGGCGCATGTCGTGGATTACGAGATCTTAACAAAGCTTGTCCGGCGGATCCTTTCGCCCTCCCCGCATTGATCAGATTATTGATGCGGCGGCGGGTTGTGGCGTTGAGCTTTTACGGATGCGTATTCGGTTATCATCAGATTAAGATGGCGGTTAAGGACCAGGAGAAAGCGGCGTTTATCACCCCTTTTGGAATATACGCTATGTGTCCATGCCTTTTGGGCTCAAGGCGCCCAAGCAACTTATCGGCGTTGCGTCTGAAATTGTTTGCATAAACAGATCGGCCGTAATGTGCACGCTTACGTGGATGATATCGTGGTGAAATCAAGGCAGAAGGAAACGTTGATTGAGGATTTAAGGGAAACCTTCAACAACTTGCGGGTGTACAAGATGATGCTCAACCACCTTAAGTGCGTCTTTGGTGTTCCAATGAGGCAAATTGTTGGGTTTTTCGTGTCTAACCGGGGATTGAGGCTAATCCGGAGAAGATTACAGCTATCACCTCCTTAGCTAAGCCAAAATGCATCAACGATGTCCAACGCTTAGCAGGCGGATTGCTGCGCTAAGCCGGTTTATCGATCGCCTAGGCGAGAAGGCCATCCCTTTGTATCGAGATCTTTGAAGAAGACGGATCAATTAAATGCAGGTTCATTCTTGATGAGGCATTGGAGGACTTAAAGCGGCAGGCGGCCAACCCTTTGTTCTTGCTGCCCCTATTGACGAGGAGCCGCTCTGTTATATGTTCTCGCTAATGCCGAGGCGGTGAGTGTAGCCATTGTGGTGGAGCGCAAGGAGGCGGGAAGGAGTATCCGGTTCGTGACGATTTACTACATCGGTGAGGTTCTCATTGAATCTAAGCAAAGATATCCACATTGGCGGAAGCTGGTATATGGGGTTTTTATGGCAAGTCGGAAGCTGAAGCAATATTTCCAAGGGCACCCCATCACGATTGGTCGATTCAGCTCCTTTAGGCGATATCATCTTGAGCAAGGGAAGCAATCGGCGGATTGCTAAGTGGGCTATAGAGCTTGGGCATACGGTTTAAAGTATGTGCCGGATGGCCATAAAGTCTCGAGCACTTGTGGATTTCATTAATGATTGGACGGAGTTGCAAGCACCGGAAGAGAAGCGGATCACACCTATTGGACCATCCATTTTGATGGGTCCAGGGCAATTGGAGGGCTCGGGGTGGAGTCGTATTAACTTCCCCACGAGGTGATAAGTTCTGTTATGTTCTCCGCCTAATGTTCCCTTTGTACTAACAATGCAGCTGAGTATGAAGCTTTGCTCCATGGTCTCCGGATGGCCAAAGAAATGAACCTCGGTAGGGTTAAATGCTTTGGTGATTCGGACTTAGTGGCCCGGCGGTATCCGGCACTTGGGACTCCAAGATCCACTCATGGCCGCATATCGTCGGGAAGTGGATGTTGTTGCAGGACATTTTAAGGGTACCAGGTGGACCATGTGGATCGTCGGAAGAAACGAGGCGGTGATGCTTTGAGCCGGCCGGGGTCCCAGCGTAAACCGGTCCCGTAGCGTTTTCCTTGACGTCTTTGCATAAGCCGCCGGTTAAAATTACTGATGAAATTGATTTGGCTATCCACGATCCGGAGGCTCAATTGGTGGCGGCCTTGCACATCATTCGGATTGGGCGCTCCCTTATTTGGCGTACATGAATCGGGGCGAAGTTACGGAGGATGAGGCGTTGGCCCGGCAGATAGTTCGGCGGTCTAAGTCTATGACCATTGTTAATGGCGAGTTGCACCGTCGCAGCGTGTCGTAGGCGTTTCAGCGTGTGTGTCCCTGAAGAGGGCCGTGAGATATTGCGAGAGATTCATGAAGGGATTGTGGTCACCACGCCGGTTCAAAATCCTCGTGGCCAAAGCGTTCCGCCATGGCTTCTATTGGTTGACCGCCCATGCCGATGCGGAGGATCTGGTCGACGGTGTGATGGTTGCCAAAAGTTCTCCAGCGTGCTCATGTGCCAGCCCAAGAATTGAGGATGATTCCAATTACTTGGCCGTTATGCGACTTGGGGCTGGATATGGTTGGTCCTTTCAAACGATCCAAGGACAAAAAGACCCACCTGTTGGTAGCGGTGGATAAATTTACCAAGTGGGTCGAGGCAGAGCCTGTTAGCAAGTGTGATGCGGCCACGGCGGTTCAGTTCATCAAACGGGTGATTTTCCGGTTTGGGTTTCCACACAGTATCATCACAGCATAATGGCACCAATTTGTCCAAAGGAGCTATGAAGGAATTTTGTGAACGGGAGCACATCCGCTTGATGTTTCTTCCGTAGCCCACCCGCAATCCAATGGTCAAGCGGAACGAGCTAATCAGGAAATTTTGAAAGGTATCAAACCCGACTTATGGTCCCTTTAGAAAGGACGCCGGGTGTTGGGTGGAAGAGCTACCATCGGTGATATGGGGTATAAATACTACCCCAACCGATCCACCGGATACACGCCGTTCTTTATGGTCTATGGAGCGGAGGCGGTCCTTCCCAAAGTGATATCCGTCACGACTCGCCCGAGTAGCAGCTTATGTTGAGGCAGATAGCGAGGCAGCACGGCAAGATGATTTGGATCGACCGGACGAAGAGCGCGATATGGCAGCAGCTCGCCGGGCGGTCTACCAGCAGGATCTTCGTCGGTATCACAGCCGGCGGTTAAAACAGAACCTTTCAGAAGGAGACTTAGTGCTGCGGCTCATTCAAGATCGTAAAGATATGCACAAGCTATCCCCACCTTGGGAAGGGCCTTTTGTGGTCGATGAAGGATCTATACAACGGGTCCTACTATCGATTGATGTTCGAGAGCGAAAAAGACTCACGCACGCCGAGGAGGAGGAGACCAACGAGCCATGGAACATAGCTCATCTTCGCCTTATTATACTTGAGCCATTGGCTCCACTTATGTACATATCAAGACGATGTATATATTATGAATAAAAGCAATAAACCGGATCCTCGGCTAAAGCGGGTATCTGTTCGCATAAAGGACCGGTTTGGGTACATGGAGATGATGTCGTAAAGCAGCCTCGGTTTAACCCTTGGCCTTGTTTTCAGAAATTTTTGTCATTTGGGGGCTTGGTCGTGTCCGAACCAATGCAACACCTCTTGGCGGTGCGAAAGCCACCAGATCATTTGGGGGCATGGTCACGTCTGAACCAGTCCACACCTCTTGGTCGGCCTAAGGCCATAGAATCACTTGGGGCTTTGGTGAACCCGAACCATCGCAATGCCATTTGATCGGCGTCATGCCACGAGTTCGATTGGGGACCTGGCTGACTTGAACCACCGCTACACCGTATAGGGGGCTTGGTCATGTCCGACCATGGTAGCGCCATCTCGATCCGGCTCGGTGCAGCCTTTCCTTGCAAAGTGATTTTCCTCATTGATTTTGCTTCCATGGGGTCTTTATGCTGTCATTTGGTTTTTGTTGGCCTTCTTAAACCGACAAAATTCTTTAAACCGGATTTATGTTCCGCATTCAATACCTTTTTAAAGCTGGCGATTTTTTGTTCGGTTTGATTTTCTGTTAACATCCCATTATGGAGTAACAGGGGCTTATCATGTTCGGCTACACGATTTACACGGTAAATCGGTTTTATACACGTATGACTGTTCTCCTGTGACAGTGATGGTTTATAAGGCCTTCACTTCGGGTTTGACTAAAGCCAACTGTGTGCTTAATACTGGCAGGTATGTTTGTATCACATAGCTTTGATCATATACCTCGGTATTATCTCATATCAATATATTGGTATCAGTTTGGCTAGCGGGCGTAAACCGCCAAGGCGGTTTAAGAACTTGTGATTGCAGGCAAAATATGTTGCAGGATTTACTACGAAAGCCAACGGGTCCCGTCTCGCCATGCAAAAGTTTACAGACCGAGATTGTACCGCATTGTTCAAAGAAAGACACTTGCTATCCTATTACAAAGCCTTTTGAGGCCCGGCGTTTCACGCGAGTTATGCCTTGAAAATTTGAATATGTCGCCCGGCTTGGCGGATTACGCCGCTTCACCGGGTTGGCGCGAGGTGGAGGGCACGGCGCTGGCGCCGGTTCAGCTTCCTCTTCTTCTTCTTCACCCAAAGCCCGGAAGTCATTGGTAGACCCCAATCCGGGTTAAGGCCTGAAAGACAGCTTCTTCACTTATCAGCTCAGCCGGATCAACGTCAGTGGCGTAAGTGTGCTTACGGATTGGAGGAATCAGGCTCTGCACTTCCGGGATGACAAACTCCACCCGTTTGTTGTTTGCGTCATAAAAGATCGGTGAACTTCCAGATTGGCTTCAGCGGCCGGTTGACTTCGCCCGGTGAACGCATTTCCTTTGTAATCCGTTTGAGGCATCGTTATCAAAGGCTTCACCGTTCTCTTGAGCGCTGGGAAAACCTTTAGCTATGTCACCGGATCAAGATCCGCTATCCATGCCTTTGGCACGAGTCGAGCAGGCGCCCGGCCGGGCTGCGGATCGCTTCATCTCTTCAAGTTGTCCGGAATCATGGACAGCCGTCCAAAGATCTCTCGATCGGGGGCGGCGCCGTGTTGTCGTATGAAGTGGCGCATATGGCCCACCGGGCGCCGGTATATAGCTGTTCAATCAGGGTGTACGAAGCCTTGAGCTTTTTTCGCACGCCGAGCCTCAGATGAGCAATACGCTTGCTCGCACTGGTTTAGACAGCTCAAGTTAAACCGGGCGGAAGCGTGCTAACACGGCATATTCAAGATAAATTTACTTACCAAAGACGGCAGAGGTCATGGCATGCACTTCATGCTTGAGTCCGATAAGCTCTTGATCACCGGTTTAAGGGCCGCCTCCGCTTCCTCCGCCTGCTTTTATTAAACCCGGCTTTCTCGGTGTCCCGATTGACCCGGCCGGATTTGTACCACTCCTTCAGCTGCTCCATGGTGGTCGGGCAGTCTTTAGCTCATCCTTGGTTTTGGTGGCTTACGCTATTTGGGTTTCAGTTGGTTCGGAGGTCCTTGAGTTGCCTGACTTCTTTGGTGTATTTCATTCGATGACAAATAAAGCATGTTAGTGGTTTCATTATACAAGTCCCAAGCTTAATACAAGTATTCAACTTGGCACTTGGGGGCTAATGGCTAGTTGATCTCAATTTGCTAAGAGGAGATGCAACTTAAGTCCCGGTTTAAATGTGCAAAGTTAAAACGACCCGTGGGGGCTACTATGCACGGTGAAAAGATGAGAAAGGTCAACTTATTACCTCATAGCGGTCCTTCATGCGATTTACTAGACCGGCTTCAAGGTCACGGCTTGTGTAAAGCCGGTTCAGAAAGCCGGAATGAAGTTCTTGGGCGGAGAAATTGTCGTAAGCAGACATGTCAGTCTTCCCCTTGTCTTTGCTGATAGTAGTGGAACTTTCTTTGATGCTATGCTTGGCTAAAGCGACCGGTTGGCTAGGAGCGGTGTAGCGATTACTGTCACAAGAACATCGTCATTTTCATTGGGTCTTGTTTGGGCTTGATGTCGTCTTGCTTTGGCTCGGCGGTTCAGCAGTCACGATCCGCTCGGTGGACGGGTTTGGTGGAAGCAGGCTGTGAGGTTTCCACTTGGACCTGGGTTCAACTTCCGGCGGGTCGGCAGTATCATCCTTGTACAACTTCGCCGAGCTTTCCTTGGCGGCTTCGTGGATTTTCATGTGGCTGTTACGGGGTTTTTTCCGGATCACCATCCGGAGTAGGATCAAGAGTTTTTGCTTTCTTGCTCAAACGAGCCTTGGTGCTGCAACATTCAGAGTTGGATCAAGACAAGTTGACCAAATTAATAGGGAATCGAATTGACAGACAGTAATTACATACCTTGCGGCGATGTTCAGCGGAGGCAGTTGTGTGGTGGATGAACCGCCAGACGAGTTGGAAGAGGCCTGATAATTCGAGTCGACGGATTGAGAGGACATCGGAAGAAACCTTTTAAGGGATAACGCCGGAGAGCAAGTCACCTCCGGACGACGCTCCGGATTGGGGTGTCTGGTAAACCGCCGAGGTAACCTTGTTGACCACCGTGCCGGGTTGTACGGCGCTCTTCGATCTGCTGTGTCTTCAAGAAAAGATTTGGATTCAAATAAGCACAGGAATGGTATTTTTTCACTTTCCGGACGGGCTGACGAAATTCTTCTTAACAGGCGCAAGCTCAGATTCGGAAGAAAGAAGGATTACCTCAACAGGATCGGCATGACTGGCTTCAGCATCATCCTGGGAAGAAAAAGTGTCGGTAAAAAGAAGGTAAAGAGGCCAAGCATATGCAAGAAGAAATACAAAGCGGAAAGCCGGTTTATGGCGGCTCCTCAGAAATGTCGATTTTACCTCGGCTTCGATTCTTCGTCCTCCGTGTTCGTGAGGACTCGGTGGTCTTTTCTTGCCAGCTTTCTTTGTGGCCTTGGACTTTGCCTGGCGCCCGGACCGGTCTGGGTGCGTTTCGAAGGAGCTTTCAGCCTGGGAAGCGGCAAGCATTAGCATATGTCAACATGATGTTACGAGCACGAAAGACAAGAAGAAGAGCTTATCACGGGCGGTTTGTTGGCGGCACAAAATGGAGCCAACCCGGTGAGGCTGCAGACAGATATTGGCTCATCGAGCATCTTCTTGACGATCTTGGTGGTCTCCTGTTCGGTTATAGGCAGCTCGTACGCCTTTTGAGGATCTTGGAGGCTGCCGGTGTACTGCAGCATCAATCCGGCCGGCGGCTTAGTGGCAAACGCCCCAAGAGACCCAAAGAACGCACAAGATCCACGCCGTTAAGCCATTGGCCATTAAAGCCCGGAGCTTGATTATTTGTGGTGCGAATTTTTCCGTTCCGCAATGTTAAGCGTGAAGGCAAAGTGGATGATGGTTGCTGAGCCGGTGAGGACGGTAGCCCGCAAGGGGTTTTCGTTAAGGTGAGCGATGTTCAGCGGTAGAACCAGGTTTGGTTCCAATCCTTTGGATGGCTGTGGTGCTTGGCGTGAGGAAAATCGGCTTCCTTCCTCTTCTGAATTGAACGCCGCCCAGCTCCGTGTTGGGACCATCGAAAATTCGTATGCGACGGTTCAAATGAAAAAAATCCCGGAACAACTCCACAGATGGTTCTTCTTGAAGATAGACTTCACAGAAGACTTGAAAGTTGCATATGTTCGAAACAGAATTCGGGCCGATATCCTGCGGATGGAGTTGCAAACTGGCAAGAACGTCCCGGAAAAACTTTGAACCGGGCGGGCAGAACCCCGGTCCAGGTGCTGCATAAACACAATTACTTCCCCGCCATGCTCGGGAGGAAACTCGCCCTCCGGAACACGCCAATGGAGGACGTCTTTTGGAGCCAAACCGCCAGTGGTGACGTAGCCGTTGAGCTGCGTCTCAGTGATTTTGGACCGGACCCAGTTGCAAGCAGAAAATTGAGGAGCCATTCCGGAAGATTAAGGCTGCGAAAGAAAGGAAAACGGTTCACCATTGAACAAGTCAGGAGTTACAAGTAATGTTAAACCGCAATCCAAGAACCGGAAATTCGGCAACTAAGGACTAATGGAGGGACGGATTAGATATCGGTAGTTAAACCGCCAGAGGAGGCAGAGCTGAAAAAGTTGCTAAGTGTAGATGTAAACAGGTTTCCCCATGCAAAAGGAAATAATCTAGATCTACCGGGGTTGATGAAGGAAAATTTCTGCGACCTATGCACCTCCTACAAGCAGGAAGGTTCAGTGCATGTTAAAGTGAAGGATCCGAACAAAGGGGAAGATGCCTAGAGTCGGGTAAACGGCGTAAAGCAGCCGCCAGCATATGAGGAGCGGTACGGCTGAGCTGTACGGCCATGGTGGAACTGGTATGAAGAATCGGCATGAACACTCACGAGCTATGAGACGAACCGAGTTTCCGGATGAGATCTAGGGTTTAAAGAAAACCTTACCTGACGAGCGGGAACCACGGAGGAGCGCTGAAACTCTGGTAAGGTCAGGTTGATGCAGCACCCGGGAAGCGTCGGTCGAAGGTTGAGGGCGACGGCAAGAGCTTCGTGGTCATGGTCGCGAGGAAGAAGAAGAGAGGAAGAAGAAGAAGAGAATGGCCCGACCGGTCTATTTATAAGGGACCGGAGCAATCAACGGGCGCGAGAATCGAGGAGTCAAAAGCGGCGGAAGGTGCAGCGGCCGCCTCGATTTCGGAATGGCATTAAGTGCGAGGAATCTTACTGTTTGGATTTCTTTATTAAGGATGACGTCGGACGCTCCGACACGCATAAATCGGAAGATGACATCACGGGCGGTTCAAGCAGCTGGCGGTTTACGAAATGAGGAAAGAGATCAAGAGTTTCTTGAGGGTGTGAAGATTAACATGAACCGTTCAAAGTCAACTGGGGCCTAATGTTGGGGATATAACTATCGAGTGTGAACCGCCCGGAGGGCCGGTTTACCCTCGCTCATGATCCAGCCCATGTGGACGCCTCGAGCCCAGAGGCTAATTAAGGTCCATGTATGTAAACCGCCTTTAGCGTTGTAGCTTGTGTTGTAAGACAGAAAGGAGAGATCAAGCCGACTCTTGTATGAGCCGGATTGGGACTCAGTAAACCGACCCAAGGGCGTCAATCCGTATATAAGGGGACGACCCGGCGAAGTTAGGGACAGATATTTTCGAGGCTAAGGCAAAGCTATTGCTCCCTAGTCGCCAAACCATATCAATCACATCCCAACCGGACGAGGTTTTTACCTTCATTGAAGGGCGAACCAAAGATAATTCCCGTGTCTTGTGTCCGCTTTAACCTCTCTAGGTAAACCCGTACGATGGCCCTACGACTAAGTCCTTTCATGAGGACATCTGCCGTGACAAGTCCACGACACTACCCATATCATCAATATTAATCAAGCAGGAGTAGGGTTTTACCTCCATCGAGAGGGCCCGAACCTAGGTAAAAACATCATGTCCCTTGTCTCCTGTTACCATCCGCCTAGACGCACAGTTCGGGACCCCCTACCCGAGATCCGCCGGTTTTGACACTGACATTGGTGCTTTCATTGAGAGTTCCTCTATGTCGTCATCCTTAGGCCTGATGGCTCCTTCGATCATCAACAACGACGCGGTCCAGGGTGAGAATTTTCTCCCCGGACAGATCTTCGTATTCGGGCGGCTTTGCATCGCTGGACCAATTCACTTGGCCATCCGGAGCAGATTCAAAGCTACGCCCGCCATCGTGTCAGATTTGGGAGTTTGAACTACATGGCCAACATCCGCGGAGACTTGATCTTCGACGGATTCGAGCCACGACCAAGTGCGCAGACTTGTCTCGATGGGCACGATCTAGCTCGCCGCGAGCAGTTCTCGAGGCCGCACTCAGCGTCCGCTCAGACCCTTAGCTCGGAGCCGATTCCGCCGATCGAGGACGAGTGGTTGGACACCGCCTCGGGCTACGATCTCACTGGCGATTGAGCCGAACTCCATCCCTGTCCTTTATGGAGACCGTGACTCAAGGTGCCGGACTCCTCTCCGGACCAACCCTCCGCTACCGCCAATCGAATCTGATTGGGCGCCGGTCATGGAGTTCATCGCCACGGACATCTTTCAAAGACTCGCCCTTTGGCGACATCCTCGAATTCACTAAAGTCTCTCTCTTTATCGAGAGCCCTGGTCGGGACTACGGTCAGAAGGTTGGGATGCGACGATGAAAAAATTCTACGCCCACCCACCACCCACTTTGTAGACACTGCCGATGATTTAACCGACATGCTCGACTTGACTCAAGACATCGACGGTATGGATGACAATGGAGATTTACCAAGAACCAGCGCCTCTGTGGCACCTGGAAGGCCACCTCGTCATACGACATATACATGGTGGACACCCCAAAAGATGGGAACGGCGATGGAACAGCGGAGGATAACCCCTCCGAGAAACAACCCAAGCGCCGGCACGGGAGATAATAACACCCTGGATAGTGCCGAAGACAACCCCCTCCAGCATGATTCAGCACAGGAGGAGGGAGAAGCCAGCCCTCATGATAGAGCGGCAGACAGGGAGGTGGAGGACGATAATTATATGCCTCCCTCTGAAGATGAGGCAAGCCTCGAGACGACGAATTTGTCGTGCCTGAGGATCCCGCCAAACAGGAGCGTTTCAAGCGCAGGCTTATGGGCATGGCAAGCAGCCTCAAGAAAAAGCAGCAGCAGCTTAGAGCTGACCAAGACTTGCTAGCTGACAGATGGACTAAAGTCCTTGCAGCCGAAGAGTACGAACTCGAACGCCCCTCCAAGAGATACCCAAAACGCAGGCTGCTACCCCAATTAGAGGAAGCAGCACCCAAACCTACATCATCAGTGCATGATGCGGCCCGATCGCCACCCCTGCGGTCAGCGATAGAGAGGCCTCTAGACCCTCCATTCAAGCCGCACCCCGGCGTCGCTCGAAAAGTACCAAGGCATGGGGAAATGCGCCAGACCTGCGAGACATATTGGAGGACAAGGCAAGGCAAACAAGATCGATCTACGGATCGCGTGGACGCCCCACGACACGCAACGATAACCGTCACACGGGATACAGCAATTCCGGCCGGGCCGAACACAGTAGACAAAGCTCATTCGACCTACGTCGTGATATAGCTCAATACAGAGGCGCCGCACACCCACTATGCTTCACGCATTTAAGTGATGGATCATCAATTCCCGAGGGTTTCAAACCCGTAAACATCGAATCATACGATGGCACAACAGATCCTGCGGTTTGGATCGAGGACTACCTCCTCCATATCCACATGGCCTGCGGTGATGATCTACACGCCATCAAATACCTCCCACTCAAGCTTAAAGGACCAGCTCGGCATTGGCTTAACAGCTTGCCAGCAGAATCAAATTGTTGTTGGGAGGACCTGGAAGCCGCATTCCTTGATAACTTCCAGGGCACATATGTGCGACCACCAGACGCCGATGACCTCAGCCACATAATTCAAGAGCTGAAGAATCGGCGGACAATTACGACACGGTTCCTAACCAAGAAAAATCAAATCGTTGATCGTCCGGATGCAGAGGCCCTTGCAGCCTTCAAACATAACATCCGCGACGAGTGGCTTGCCCGGCACCTAGGACAGGAAAAGCCGAAATCCATGGCAGCCCTCACAACACTCATGACCCGCTTTTGCGCGGGAGAGGACAGCTAGCTAGCTCGTAGCAACAATTTGACCAAAAACCCTGGTAGTTCGGATACCAAGGACAGTAACGGCAGGTCGCGTCGCAAAAAGCACAAGCGTCGCATTAACGGCGATAATGCTGAAGATACGGCAGTCAATGCCGGATTCAGAGGCTCTAAACCCGGTCAGCGAAAAAAGGCGTTCAAAAGAAATACTCAGGGCCCGTCCAATCTGGACCAAATACTCGATCGCTCATGCCAAATACATGGCACCCCCGAAAAACTAGCCAACCACACCAACAGGGATTGTTGGGTCTTCAAACAGGAAGGCAAGTTAAATGCCGAACTCAATGACAAGGGGCTGCATAGCGATGACGAGGAGGAGCCCCGGCCGCCGAACAATAGAGGACAGAAGGGCTTCCCCCCACAAGTGCGGATGGTGAACATGATATACGCAACCCACATACCCAAAAGGGAGCGGAAGCGTGCACTAAGGGACGATATGCGATGGAGCCAGCCGCCCGAAGTTCAACCCATGGTCCTCCTGCCCGATCACCTTTGATCGAAGGGACCACCCACTAGCATCCGCCACGACGGATTCACCGCATTGGTTCTTGACCCAATCATCGACGGATTTCACCTCACTAGAGTCCTGATGGACGGCGGTAGCAGCCTGAACCCGCTCTATCAGGATACAGTGCGCAAAATGGGCATAGACACCTCAAGGATTAAACCCACAAAGACGACCTTTAAAGGCGTCATACCAGGTGTAGAGGCCAATTTTACAGGCTCATTTACACTCGAAGTGGTCTTCGGATCCCCGGATAACTTCCGAAGTGAAGAGTTAATCTTCGACATAGTCCCGTTCCGCGGCTATCACGCACTGCTTGGACGAACCGCATTTGCAAAGTTCAATGCGGTGCCGCACTACGCGTACCTCAAGCTCAAGATGCCAGGCCCTCGAGGAGTAATCACGGTCAATGGAAACACCGAACGCTCTCTCCGAACGAAGGAGCACACGGCGGCCCTTGCGGCGGAGGTGCAAAACAGCCTCTCACAACAATTTTCGAGTCCGGCTATTAAACGTCCGGACACCGTCAAGCGCGCCCGGAGTAACCTACAACAAGACCGCCTGGCACGATCCGAGCACGCGTAGCAATCCGGACCCAACCCCAGCCCTCGCGAAATTGCGAAGATTACGCTGCATACATAACTACGCCCTGGAGATACCATGGGCATAAGGAGGGGCACGACCACGACATCGCCTGCACGCGGCTGAACCGCACTGTGGCCCCTGATTGTGTCATTCTTTTCTTTCTTCTTTTCTCTTACTTTCAGGACTCCGCTTTCAGAAGCCTGTCCGCAATAGAATTGCCGAACTCACTATGCAACAGCTGTGAAGCGTAAAGTTACGCCGAGTGTCCAGTGGTCTCTACTATGAGCATTATACCTGCTTTTACATACCATCCCGCAGCTTACCCTCGAGGGGGACATTTCAAATAGTCCCATCCCTTGCTTATCGCACTATTTGTATTGTTCTCGCTTTCATTGCGCATTTTTTGAATAAGCAATACCTAGCTTTTGCCTATTATTGCACTCCTTTCTTTATCTATATATATGTTCATTCATGACATGTTGCACCCGTACACTTTGGTACGGCCAATACACTGTGGGCTTAAGTACCCTAAAGATATGGTGTGATAAGTCCGAACACTTTAACAAGTGCGGCACCTCAACTTATAACATTATATGCATCGGCTCGAATCATGTCTTGGGTCAATAGTTGGGTTTGCCCGGCTCCCTTGTTTTGGTACCTTACGCCCGCTATATCGGCTAAGGTAGCGCCGGAGAACCACTGCATTGTGCCCGGTTGAGCTGGGTTGAGCACCTCGGAGAAAGCTAAAACTGACCGTCATGATAAGGCGAGAGCCGGTCGCTGTTCGAGAGGTTTTTCGGGTCCCTAAAGACTTATGCCGCTTAGAGCGAGGAGTCGGCATTGTCCGCCAAGGCATGGATAGCGCCTCAACTCGGTCTTCCGAATACTAGGGGCTTCACGAAATTTAAAATTATAGAATTCTATGGCTAAGTGAGAGTGTTCAAGCATTATAGTCCGGTTGCCTTGTTCGCTATGCTGAGCGCCTCCCTCGAAGGACCCAAGAATGGGAACAAGAGCGCTCAAGTTTATCCCGAACACCCCAAAGCACTGCGTGGCATGGGGGCTGAAGCCAATGACTTGCCATCTCTCAAATTTGATAAACGGCCGCATGAAGGTAATATTTTAAATTCACAAGTGTTGCTTAGCGATATGAACAAGTTTTCAGCGACATGGGATAACAAATGCGAGTCTATTCAAAAATTACATCTTTGGAACATTCACCCGCTTATAAGGCGGGCACCCTTCAGACGCCCTCATAGTACATTTCGGGCTTGTAATGCTCCTTGCCCTTCGGTGGCCCGTCTGTCACAAGCTTCTCAAGATCCAAATTTTGCCCCAAAGTGCACTTTAGCATCGGCAAGGCCCGACGGGCACCTTCAATGCAGACGAGCGCTTGATGACTTCAATCCATGGACAAAGGCCCACCAGCCACCGCGACTAGCCCGGCAGCTCCTGTGCATGGCTTCCAATGGCCACACCAATTATGAGGCCCTTCATGGCCTGTTCGGCGACCTTAGGAGCTCGACCACCGCTTCACTGGTCGCTCAGGGCACCGGATGTCCGCCTCATCATATCGAGACTGTAACACCTTCTCCGTCCGAAGCTCCCTCCTTGGCGCGGTAGAACGCGGCAAAGATCGTATTACACACTACGGGGCAGATCTACGAATGCTCTTGGAGAGCTCTGGATTCGGGTAAGTAATAGATAATCCACTTTCACATGCTTGCTTTGCATAAAGAATGCCTTACCCACCGCTATCTTCTTTAATGATTCAATTTCCTGGAGGGATTTTTGGGCTTCGTCCTTAGCGGCTTTGGCACTATCAAGAGCCGAGGCGAGCTCGGACTCTCGAGTCTTCGAGTCACGCTCCAAACTCTCGTGTTTTTCCATGAAGCCTGGAGCTCTTGCCGCACCTCCGCCACCCGCGCCTCCTGCTTCTCTCGCTCGGTGCGCTCATGGCCGCTTTGCTTTCGGCCGTGGACACCGCTTCCTTCTGTGGTCGCCACCTGCTCGTGGGCCCCTACAATACCCACGTTAGTCCTGTCATTTTTGCAACCAAATCCTTTCTATAAGGTATTACTTTAATAAGGTATTACTTACCTTCCTTGTCCTCGAGCTGCTTCTTGGCAAGGCCGAGCTCGTTCTCGGACCGCCGAGGCTCGCTTCAATGCATTGACCTCCTTGATCAAGGCGGCAGAGGTCGCAAGAGCCTGCATTCCCATATTGACATACTTATGTTAGACTCCTCACAGATATCTTTTAGATCCTCGGTCCGGCTTTTCTTTCCTAACACCGAACTAAGCATCGTGGGCTACTGTCTATGCGGTAATATTTTTACATATTCTAAACTTACCTCAAAGCCTGTTAGAAGGCTGGTACAGGCTTCACCAGCCCGCTCTTGGCGGATCGAACTTCTCGGATCACCACACTCATAACAAAGGCGGTGATCCTCGTCGATGGAGGCGCCGTTAAGCGCCTCCAAAGAAGCTATCTGGTGCCTCCGGATGGACGGAGGTCATCGTCGTCAGATCTTGCCCTTCTTACGAAGGGGCCGCTTGCGACTTCGGAACCATCAAGGTTCTGCACGGAGTCCGACAGGGCCGAACTTAGAGCCCTCCGGGTTTCACCCTTTGCGCCCGAGTCCGGGAGGTTGCCTTCTGACGCCTCCGGGACCACCTCCTCCTGGTGGGGCCCTTTTGGGACTCCACCGGTGTCGTCTGCGTCACGAGGAGAGGAGGCGGTCGGAAGTGAAGTGTTATTCACATCCCATTTAATCCAGGGAGCCGCCGACGGCGGCGAGCCTGCCCCTGGGCGGGCTACATGATTATATTCAGCGTTAGAAGACACTATGCGACAAATAAAAAGTCATGAGCTATTCCAGAGTCCGGACACTTGCGATCTCGCCAGGGGCTTGGCCCTTGGTGGTCACTCCTCCTCGTCGTTGTCGGCGTTGGTGGAGAAGTCCGGAGGAAGGGTCCTTCCTTTCTTGGACCCTCCGGCCTCCCCGGTCGGGGCGACCTTCCTTTTCTTCTCTCCCCCCGCTGGGGGAGAGGCTTCTTTTTCCTCCTCCCCGTCCTTAGGGGAGGATCCCGCCTCAGAGTCGTCGGACGATGAGTCCGACAACACCTGGCATCGAGCGCTCCTTCGAGTCCCCGTGGCCTTCTTCTTGGCCTTCTTCTCCGGCACCACGTGAGGTGCCGGAGCCAAGATCTGCCAAGCGGGCGTCCGCTGGAGTCTTCGGCAAGGGAGCCGGACAGTTAACCTGCCCGGACGTGTTACGCCCGATCTGTCAAAGGTAAGGAGTTTAGATCCCACATAGAGTCAAACTATGAAAAACAAGAGTCCCAGAAGGGAAAAATAGCTTACCTCGGTAGCTTGGCGTCATGAGCTGAATCCGCGATCTTCGATGGCGGATGGGAGCCTCGGCTTCTTGAACAAGACCTTCCGTGCATCTTCGTATGTAGTGTCAAGAGCCTTTTCAGAGTTTGGTGTCAGGCCGGATCGAACTCCCACAATTTGAAGGCCCGTTGTTGGCATGGGAGGATCACGCGGATGAGCATAACCTGGACTACATTGACAAGCCTGAGATTCTTGTCCACCAGGGTTCGGACGCAGGTTTGGAGTCCGGACAGCTCTTCCGAATCACCCCACGTCAGGCCCGTCTCTTTCCATGATGTGAGCCGTGTGGGGAAGCCGGATCAAAATTCGGGGGCCGCCGCCCATTGAGAGTCGCGCGGCTCGGTGATGTAGAACCACCCCGATTGCCACCCCTTTATGGTCTCCACAAAGGAGCCCTCGAGCCATAGGACTTTGGCCATCTTGCCAACCATGGCACCTCCAAGACTCCGGCTTGGCGGCCGCCCACTACCTTCGGCTTGACATTGAAGGTCTTCAGCCATAAGTCAAGTGGGGCTGGATGCAGAGGAAGGTTTCGCTTAATGACGATGAACGCCGAGATGTTGAGGATGAAATTCGGGGCCAGATCGTGGAAGTCCAGGCCGTAGTAGAACATGAGCCCCGGATAGATGGGTGAAGTGGAAAACCTAATACGCAGAGGAAGTGGGTGAGGAACACCACCCTCTCATGGGGCCTGGGGGTGGGAATGAGCTGCCCCTCTTCGGGGAGCCGGTGCGCGATGTCACTGGACAAGTATCCGGCCTTCCGCAGCTTTTTGACTTGTCCCTCCGTGACGGAGGAGACCATCCACTTGCCTCCTGCTCCGGACATGGCTGGAGGAGGTTGAGGAGGATGATGCGGACTTGGGCGCTGGAGCTCGAAAAGGGAAATGGATGAGCAAAGGAGGGAGAAGGCGAGGGTGAAAAGGTGGATCCTTATCCCTTATATGGACGGGACGAAGCTATGCGTCCCCGCCACTGGTAAAACTCGCTTATCTCCCAAGCGCCGTAATCAATGGCGTGGTTGGGTTACCCACATCCGTATTGATGGGAATTCCGAAATAAGGGGGCACGATCTCCGCTCTGATAAGACGTGCCAAGGAAACTGCCTCGCTAAACGCGCCGAGGTGGAACAGTAAAAACGATTCGTATAGAGGCCTGGCCGTGGTGTGATGTCATGCTGCAGAATGTCAGCAGATCTGTGCAAAGATTATTCTCTCTATGGTGGTATGTGGAACTTGTTTTGCAGAGCCGGACACTATTCTTGTGTTCAGAATCTTCTACGAAGTATTTGTAGGAGGAACCCGCCTTGCAATGCCGAAGACAATGTGCGCGCCGGACTCGTCGTCATTGAAGCCTGGTTCAGGGTCTACTGAGGGAGTCCTGGATTAGGGGGTGTCCGGATAGCCGGACTATGACCGTTGGCCGGACTCCTGGACTATGAAGATACAAGATTGAAGACTTCGTCCCGTGTCCGGATGGGACTTTCCTTGGCGTGGAAGGCAAGCTTGGCGATACGGATTTGTAGATCTGCTACCATTGTAACCGACTCTGTGTAACCCTAACCCTACCCGATGTCTATATAAACCGGAGGGTTTTAGTCCATAGGACGAACAACAATCATACCATAGGCTAGCTTCTAGGGTTTAGCCTCTTTGATCTCGTGGTAGATCCACTCTTGTACTACCCATATCATCAATATTAATCAAGGGGAGTAGGGTTTTACCTCCATCGAGAGGGCCCGAACCTGGGTAAAAACATTGTGTCCCTTGTCTCCTGTTACCATCCGCCTAGACACATAGTTCGGGACCCCCTACCCGAGATCCGCCGGTTTTGACACCGACAAGGTGGATCGGCTCCGGAGTGGCAAACACAAATCAGTCGCCCACGAAACCGGAGGAGGAAACTCCAGTCGGAAGCAGAAGCGCAAAGCCGAGCTAGCTGCTCCTGGAGAAATCTTGGCCGCGACTCAGGGAAAATTCAAGGGGAAGCCCAAAGGACCATGGAACCCCAAGAAAATAAAAGATCAAGACGGAAATGATGTGTTGGATTTTCCATGCCACATTCACACCAAGAAAGATGATGAGGGTAATCTCATTTACCCGAAGCATACCACTCGACAGTGTCGGCTCCTAATCCAGCAGTTCCGAGAGAAACAACCCAAGGAAAAGGAAAAAGAGTCGGACAAAGTTGAAGACAAAGAAGAAAGTGATGATGGTTACCCTGACATCAATTCCACTCTAATGATTTTTGCTGATGTTGAGAGCAAAAGTCGACTGAAAGTCATCAATAGAGAAGTAAACATGGTCGCTCCGGCGAAACCCAATTATTTGAAATGGTCTCAGACTGCCATTACATTTGACCAGTCTGATCACCCAACACACATAGCCACCCCTGGGAGGCAAGCGTTGGTGGTCGACCCAGTCGTCGAAGGCACTCGGTTGACTAAGGTTCTGATGGATGGTGGCAGTGGCCTGAATATACTGTATGCGGAGACGTTGAAAGGAATGGGCATTCCGATGTCCAGACTCAGTGAAAGCAATATGAGTTTCCATGGAGTTATTCCTGGCAAGAAGGCCGAGTCACTCGGCCAGGTCGCACTTGATGTGGTCTTCGGTGATTCCAAGATTTACCGTAAAGAAAAGTTGACATTTGAAGTCGTGGATTTCCAGAGTGCTTATCATGCTATTCTGGGCAGGCTAGCTTATGCGCATTTTATGGCTCGACCATGTTACGTGTACCTCAAGCTGAAGATGCCCGGTCCTAAAGGAGTGATCACTATAACTGGCAATCGAAAGAAGGCAGAAGAGTGCTTCCAGAAAGGCTCAAAGATTGCCGATGCACAAATGGCAGTAGTGGAATTGCAGGAGTATCAGAAAAATGCAGATCCGAGTGATTTCTTACGAGCTAAGAAGCCAACCACAGATTCAACATTTCAGTCTTCCGGTGAAACGAAGCTGATTCATATTCACCCGACCGATCCCAGTGCTGCTGTGACTCACATTTCAACAACACTCGACTCCAAATAGGAAGAAGCGCTCATCCAGTTCCTCCGTGAGAACTGGGACATCTTTGCATGGAAACCTTCGGACATGCCGGGTGTTCCTAGGGGACTGGCTGAGCACCGTTTGCGGGTCGACCCAAAAGTGAAACCAAATAAAGAACATCTTCGGCGGTCCGCCGTACAGAAGAGGAAGGCAATCGGTGAAGAAGTGGCTCGGCTTCTAGCAGCTGAGTTTATCCGAGAGATTTACCACTCCGAGTGGCTAGCTAATGTTGTCATGGTCCCTAAGAAGGACGACCCACTTCGCATGTGCATTGACTTCAAGCATATCAATCGGGCCTGCCCGAAAGATCAATTTTCTCTCCCTCGCATCGATCAAATAGTCGAGTCGACTGCGGGGTGTGAGCGTTTGTCCTTTTTGGACGCTTATTCTGGGTATCATCAGATCCGTCTGTATGGACCCGATGAGATAAAAATAGCTTTCATCACCCCATTTGGGTGCTTCTGTTATGTCACTATGCCATTCAGCTTGAAGAATGCTGGAGCCACATTCATGCAGATGATTCAGAAGTGTTTACTCACTCAAATCAGTCGGAATGTGGAAGCGTACATGGATGACATTGTGGTCAAGTCATGTAAAGGTTCCGACCTACTGGTTGACCTTGCTGAAACCTTTGCCAACCTCAGAAGGTATGATATCAAGCTTAATCCATCAAAGTGCACATTCAGAGTTCCAGGTGGAAAATTACTCGGTTTTCCCGTTTCCGAACGAGGGATCGACGCTAACCTCGAGAAAGTGGGTGCCATACTCGGGATGAAACGCCCTGTGCGTGTGCATGATGTCCAGAAGCTTACTGGTTGTTTAGCCACCCTAAGTCGATTCATTTCTCGACTCGGTGAGAAGGCACTGCCTCTCTACCGACTGATGAAGAAGTCAGATAAGTTCGAGTGGACTCCTAAAGCTGATGCAGCATTTGAAGAGCTAAAAGCCCTGCTTTCCACCCAGCCGGTGATTGCTGCCCCAATCAGCAAAGAGCCTTTACTACTTTACATTGCAGCCACTGGAGAAGTCGTCAGTACAGTACTAACGGTCGAGCGGGAAGAAGAGGGAAAAGCCTATAAAGTTCAAATACCAAAGATATTATGTTTCAAGTTTTGACTCCATCAAAGAAAAGATATCCACATTATCAGAAGCTTGTTTATGGGATTTATATGACCACGAAGAAGGTTGCACATTACTTCTATGACTACTCAATTACTATCACATCCTAGCTAGTCCATGCATTAGAGTGTTGCATCATGTTTACCTTTCATCAGAAACTTGAAATGGGGAAGACAGAACCCCCAGAACCCCTCTGAATCCAACTAGGGTTTACTAAAAATATTTTCAATGAACCTGAAATGCCCTTCTAAAAAGTTCACCCTCTTTGTCTTGGGTTAGAACCTCCGGCAAAATAGGTGCACAATTTTCTAGGTCAATGTAAGGTCATTGAATTAAAACATATGTAATTTGCATTTGGGCATTTAAATGCTAGTAAATATTTTGGATGCTCAAATAATTCTGAAAATAAGTGTGGGCTGTTGGAGATATTCTAAACAAAGCCCCTGATTATTTCCAGGATTTTTAGAAGTGCCTAACTATTTTTAATAAGTCTACAAATTTACAAAAAATAGAAAAAGGAAAACAGAAAGCAAGGCTTACCCGGCGCCACTGGCAAGCCCACTGCCGCTGCCCAGCCCAGCCACCGCTCCAAATGAGCTGCTTGGCTTGGCCAGGCAGGCAGCCAGGTGCTCGACGGCGGCACCCGAGCACGCCACGCAGCTGCTCGCCGCCATGCCTCCTCCCCGCACCGTCCTGCCACCTCGGTTCGGTCGACCACTCCTCCCCCGAGCTCGCAGACACCCCTTCTCCTCCCCAGCTCCTCTCCCTCGCTCGCTTCACCATGGCCGACGCTGTCGCGCCCGCGCCACCGTGAAGCTCGCGCCCTCCGTCGTCTCAGTGCTGCGCCATCGTGTCCGTTCGCTCCGCCATCATCGACTACATCGAGCAGGTCGAGCCCCGAGCGCTCGCACGCTCTGCAGCACCTTCACCGACTCCGTCTCTGTCGATCACCGCCGGAGATTCCCATCGCCGTCTCCACCGCATCACCTCGTCCCCGACCTCACCGACTGCTTCGCCGTACTCGCTGTGAGCCCAGCTACCTCCCCATCCTCTCCGTTTGCCTTCCCGTGCACCATAGCTGCCGCACAAAGCATCACCGCACGCGCCACCGCCGAGCTCGTCGTCGACGTTTCTCCGGCCACCCACTGGCCACGCCACCTTGTCCACTAACTTCACCACATCCCCAGGAACCCGTAGCACCAATCCACACACCTCGCCGTGTCCCGAAGCCTCGGGTTCACTTTCACCCGACTCCGGCGACCGCCTAGCTCGTCGCCGGCGACATTTCCGGCCACCCCGAGCTCAACCACCGCCACCAAACGCCGCGGCTTGTCTCCGGCTACCCGTAGATGGTCTGCGCCGTCCTTCTGGTCGCCAGAACGCACAAACACACTTTTGCCGCCGCGTCTGGCTTCGCCGGCGGCTAAACGTCGGCGGGTTTGACCCCTTTGATGGAGTTGACTAAGTGGGGCCCCTCTGCTAATTAACCCAGTTTAGTTTTAACTAAAATTAGTTAGTTAAATTAACTACTGACATGCGGGACCCATTGGCCAGGTTGACCTGGACGCCCCCATTGACCACTGGCATCACTCGACGATCGCCGATTTAATAACTAATTTCTGGATTTATTTGTATTCAGGAAATTCCAGAAATTGTTGCAAACTTCAAAAATTCATAGAAATTAATCTGTAACTCCAAAGGCAAAGTTCTATATATGAATTTTGATCTGAAAAATTCAATCTATCCATTGGTAATGGTTTCATGCATGACAGAACAAGTTAACCTTGTTGTTTAAGCAGAATAAGATAATGCACTAAAATGGCTATGTTAAATGAGCTAACATTTGAATCCTTGATTCAAATGAGTTCATTCCTTTCTGTTCTAGCTTGCATTAGGCCAACACACATTCATATTGCCATGTCATAGCATGCATCATATTGTTGCATATCGTCATGTGTTGATTATGTTCGGTGTGCCTTTCGTGGTAGGTTCTGTCTCCGAGGATAACCCCGATTATCCATCTGAAGGACAAGACTTACTACCACTACATCGTGCAAGCAACCCATTGATCATTCCGATACAAACCCATGATCTCGCTTCGCTCTTGTTTACTTCATTAAGACAACGCGATTCAAACTGTTGTGTGTTGCGGTAGTTGAACCCACTTCCTTTGCATGACCTGTCATTGCCACAAGAATTCAGATGAAACCCACTAGTATGTGTAGGAGTTGATTGAGCCATATTTGTGTTTCCTACCATGCTGTGCTTGCTATGCTTAGAGTTGTGTCGTGTCCGGCTCATCGGGATGATGAACTAGAGTGAAAGGTTGTGTTGGTAACGAGAGTGAAGTGTTGAACACGATTTGGTAAAGGTATCGACGAGAGGCCATGTAGGAGTACATGGTGGGTTGTTTCATTGAAGCCGTCCCTAAGAACTGAGATCTGTGTGTGATTTAAGACTTAGCTACTACCATGCATTGGGATCCTTAATTGACCCTCTCGACTTATTAACCACTCTTGTCCTCTGTCCGGGAGTTGCAAAGTAGTTTCTGGTGTTTGTAGCATGCTAGGGGCCGCACGCAGCCCTGACCTTAGGGGTGGGCTGTGTTGCAGTAGGCACGTGGCACGGTGTACCGATTCGCCCATTTGGTGTCTCGGGAACCCTACACACATCGTTCGGGGCCGTTAGTGGAAACCTCGGCCGGACTCCCTGCGGATGGAACCCGAATAGGCGATAAACCTCGACTAGGGACTCGTGTGTTTAGTCAAGTCGTGGCCGACACCCTCGCTGGGCTTCCGCTTGAAGGTTGCCGAGTACATGTCGTAGCGGCGATAAGTGGTGAGAGCGTGTGAAGAAGTACACCCCGCAGGGTATGAAACTATTCAATAGCTGCCATTCATGTAAAGGACTACTTGGTCACCTATACAGTTCATAGGCAAGTAAATGGATACTACTAAAAGCCTCAAGATAAGTGTGAGTATCATGGATGGCCCTCTCGTGGGTTGACGAGAGAGGATCCACGGTGGAGTATTGTGATGGTGATTAGTGGACTCGTAAAGCGACAAATGCTTTTCAAGTGGTGTCACGAGGGATAACTTAGCGAAGAGTCAAAGCTGGCTTGCTGCAATAACTCCACTACCTACTTGAGAATGTGCATGTATAGTAGGATTACATTGTAAGACTTGCATGAATACCTCCATACTCATGTTTGCTTAATTAATGTTTTCGCATTTGACAACACCGCCCTCCGATGGGTTCTTTTTATACCTTGACGTCGACGAGTGACTAGCCACCCAGGTGGTGATCCAAGGCTTGTGAAGGGCCACTGTAGATAGAAGGGCTTCGTCAAGCCTCTTTCTTTTTAGTGTCTGTACTCACACTAGTTTCCTTCCGCATGTGCTTGTATGTTTGTATGACTTGAGTGTTGGGTCATGTGACCCCTATCTATATGAATATGTTATGTATGGCTCCTCGGAGCCTCTTAAATAAAGTACTTTGAGTTGTAGAGTTCTGTTGTGATGCCATGTTGTATGTACTCCTATCGGGCATATTGTGTGTATGATTGAAATGCTTGGTATGAGTGGGATCCGACAATCTAGTCATTTATCCTTGGCAGCCTCTCATATGGGGAAATGTAGTCTAATGCTTCCTGAGCGATAGTAGTCCGCTACAGCCCGGGTCACCGGAGTCCTGCTAGCCCAGCACTACTGCTCTGGACACTTGACTCGCCGGCATGTGTTTCACTTCGTTCGTGGTTCCGTCCTTCGGGAAATGTCACGCAGTGACATCCGGAGTCCCGCCTAGCTCACAGCCCGGGTTACCGGAGTCCTCAGAGTCTCTGCTACAGCCCGGATTCATACGTTGATGACCGACATGTTCGATGTGATTCATGTATGCCTGTCCCCATGGGTTAGCGCCGCTTTGGGTTCACGACTAGCCATGTCGGCCCGGGTTCTGTCATGTGGATGCTAGCGACACTATCATATACGTGAGCCAAAAGGCGCAAACGGTACCGGGCCATGGTAAGGCGACACCCGTGGGAATACCGTGCGTGGGGCCGCAAAGTGATATGAAGTGTTACCGGCTAGGTCGATGTGACTTGGAATCCGGGTCCTGACAGCGTTGGCATCAGAGCCGGACTGCCTATAGGTTCGCTAAACCAAACTGGTCGATGTCGAGTCTAGAAATGCTTTAGTTATATGTAGGGGAATTGATTGTGGGAGGGACGTAAGGCTCTTTTTACTCCTTTACCTTATGCCCTCTGATCTGAGTCATCCTCTTCTCATTCTACGTCGGTATAGGACTAGGCTCTCTTCTCTCTATCAGGTTCACGTGTTACTAATCCATAGTAACTTATAGGATTGTTGGTTACCAGCCTCAGTTCAGTTTCTACTACCTTTAGTATGTTATCAATTGAACCAGAACCTTGATATGATGTTGTTGAGTGGTTTTGCAAACTGATTTTGAATGTCTCAAATCTGTTCTTGAGCATTTACAGATGTTATGCTGTCCGATTTTCCCTAGAAATTCTAATATCTTTGCATTGTGGTTGTGCTTTCAGATGGCCACTCGTGCTCAAAACCAAGTGGTTCGCCTGACTAGGTGCATCGATGTGCCCGGTCATACGGCTATGTTAGTCCGGGTTATGATTGAGACGGGTTACCGTTGGTATCCCGAATACACCGTCGAAGAGCAATTCCGAGACTTTAATCAAAGCCAATACCTCTGCACTGTCAGGATATTTCCTTCTTATCCTGGATCGACTGAGCCCCTTCACCACTCCTATGGACTCGGGGTCACTATTGAGATGGCTGTGCAGGATGCTGCATACTCTATGATGACCATCATGCGAGTCAGGACTGGCCTACTTCGGAACACCGACTTCCGTCATATGCCAGCTTTGCTCCCGGGGGCGCAAGGGTATATTCTGGCCATCTATGCTGATTCCACTCAGGAGGACTCACTAACCCGCACCACTGCTGAGATGCTCGAGGATAAGGACCGAGAGAATTGGGCCTTGAGAATGGAGCTTTTCAACACCCGTGCCGATCATTGGGCCACTTTGACTCGGTTTGCACCGGTTGTGCAAGCTGGATGCATGGATATGAGGGATCTCAGATCTCTGTGAGATCTCGCTCTGCCAGACATGATGGATTGGCGTGATGTGGGAGGCATCACCCCACCCCGTGGTCCCCGCAGCCACCGCTTGTTGGTCCAAGACCTCATCCTAGCCCCTATGGTCCACAAGTTCCTCAGACCGTCTGCTTCCTGATAATCATGTTGAGCTTCTGTGCTATGGAGGTGACTTCTATGAGGACTACTACGGAGCTGTCTGAGTTAGTAGTAGTATCACTAGTATTGTAATAGTTGTAGTTCCGCCGTCCTGCGTGACCTGTGGAATATGACTTAGTGTGTATTAATTCCGGAAGTGTAGAAAAATAATGTATAGGAGTTTGGAATGCTTCCGATGAGATGTAACGCCTTTCACTGTAGTTGTACTCTAGCCGGGCTTGTACTAAACTATGAATGGTGTGTATGACCGCTGGTATATATATGGCAGTTTCTATATTACCATGTCATACGGATGAACATCTCGCATTCCGTGTTATCCATTACATTCCGCACATCCTTGCCAAATTTTGCCATCCTTGTCTAAACCGTTGTTTTGTTTCCTAGGATGGTCAACACCTAACAACCCTGCCGCTCCGAGCAGGGAGAAGCCAACGCAGCTAGGAATGTAAATCTGCCTCAACCGCCTTTCTCCGCCGGGTTATGATGGAGGCAAAATGAAATAAGCGTGAGACCAATCGCTTGCTGGAGCGGATGGAGCAGAATACTGCACGCCAGCCAAGGAATGACCTGGTGTCAATCAATGACTTTTTCAAGCTGGATCCACCGAAGTTTAAACACTCTGTTGAGCCTCTCGATGCGGATGACTGGCTTCGCAGCATCACCCACAAGCTACGTTCTGCCAATGTGGCTGAAGCTGATAAGGTTACCTTTGCTGCCTATCACCTCGAAGGCCCCGCTAGCCTTTGGTGGGAGAATTTCGAGGCTATGCGCCCGGTTGGCCAAATCACTACCTGGGCTGAGTTCAGTGCGGCTTTCCGTGATCATCACATCCCGGAAGGTCTCATGGATCGTAAGAGGGATGCAATTTCACCCAGGGTAGACTGTCTGTAGATGCATACAGTCATGAGTTTGGAAATCTAGCACGTTATGCTCCTGAAGAGGTATCCACCGACGCCAAGAAGCAGGCAAGGTTCCGCAAGGGACTTAGCCCCGAGCTTCGTCGGGATCTTCGTCTGCACGAGTGCACCTCCTTCCGTGGTTAGTCAACAAGGCTATCGGCTGAAACCGGACGGTCGACTTTGAAGCTTCATGCAAGCACTCCGTGACTTTGGTTCTTCATCCGCCTCGATCTCGAAGCGCCGAGTGTGGATTCCAAGCACCGCTCTACCACCCAGATTCACTCCGAGGCCATCCTTTGAGGCGCCTCGCCTAACCAAATAGCTTTGCACCGCCCAAGGCCCATGGTGGCCCTGCTGCTAGTGCTGCTCCACGTCCCAATGTGATAACTTGTTTCAAGTGTGGAGAGACGGGTCACTACATCCGTGAGTGTCCCCAGAACAACCCCAGTCAGATCGGGATGTCTATTGGCCGTGGTAAGCCAGCAGGAAAGGTGCTTCACGCTAAACCAGCCGCCATCGCTCAGGCCATGTCAACTACGCTTCAGCCGAGGAGACCCATGAGGATCCCAACGCCGTTCTCGAGACGCTCCTTGTTAATTGCCATCCGACAACCGTTTCTTTTTGATACTGGAGCATCTCATTCATTTATTTACGAGAGCTATGCTCGATTGCACAACACCACATTTTGTGACATGCACACCTCCATGGTAATTCAAACTCCACGGATCTAAGTGGCAAACCTCTAGAATCAGCCATGGAAATAATATCCTTGTCGATAGACTAGTCTTCCTTGCATCACTAATAGCTCTCAAGTCCTCGGACATAAACATCATCTTGGGTATGGACCGGATGTCACCCATTATGCTAAGATTGATTGCTCTACTAGAACTGCTCAACTCACCCATCCTTCGGGCAAGATACCAATGTTTTGACCCGAGTGTCTCGGCGTCGGCTCTACCCCTTAAATGCCAACCCCTTCCGCATCTTGAAGATATTCCGTAGTCCGTGACTTCCGGATGTCTTTCAGAAGAACTGCCAGTGTTCCACCCGACAGAGATGTCGAGTTCGTGATAGACCTTGTTCCGTGAACCGCCCCAATCTCTAGAAGACCTTATAAGATGGCACCCTTAGAATTAGCCGAGCTTAAGAAACAACTCGATGAGTCCTTGCAAAAGGGTTTCATCCGTCCTAGTTCTTCCCCATGGGCTTGCCCCGTCCTCTTTGTCAAGAAGAAGGATGGAACGGATCGGATGGTTGTAGATTACCGACCTATCAATTTGGTCACTATCAAGAACAAGTATCCGCTCCCCAGGATCAACGACCTGTATGATCAGCTCATTGGATCCTCGGCTTTTTTCCAAGATGGATTTGAGGTTGGGCTACCATCAAATCAAAATCAAGAACGGGACATTCCTAAACGGCCTTTGTTACCCGTTATGGCCAATACGAGTACACCGTCATGTCCTTCGGGTTAACCAATGCTCCAGCCACTTTCTCTCGGTTAATGAACTCGATCTTCATGGAGTATTTGGATAAATTCGTCGTGGTTTACCTCGATGATATACTCATCTACTCCAAGAATGAGGAAGAACATGCCGAACATCTAAGGCTAGTATTGATGAAACTTCGAGAGCATCGCCTTTATGCCAAATTCTCTAAGTGTGAGTTTTGGTAGCCGGAAGTAACCTATCTAGGCCATGTAATCTCTGGTAAGGGCATTGCTGTCAATCCCGAGCGAGTTCAAGCCGCCCTGATCGACTCCACCTGAATCGGTCAAGCAAGTTCGAGTTTCCTCGGTTCAATGAAGCTATCGCCGCCGTCGAGAATTTCTCCAAGGTTGCTAAGCCTCTAACTGAACTCCTCAAGAAAGATAAAAGTTCGAGTGGACCCCACAAAGGCGAAGTTCAGCTTTCAGAACTGAAAAGACGCGACATCTCGCCTTCCCGTACTTGTTCCACCAGATTTTTCTAAGGACTTTATTATCTATTGCGACGCCTCGCGACAAGGACTAGGTTGCATACTCATGCAAGATCGTCATGTGATTGCCTACGCTTCTCGACGATTAAGCGCCCACATGAGGATAACTATCCCACACACGATCTAGAGCTTGCAGCAGTGGTCCATGCACTCAAAACATGGCGACATTACCTTCTTGGTAATCATTGCGAAATTTACACGTATCACCAAAGTCTGAAATACATCTTCACCCAACCGGATTTGAATCTCAGGCAAAGACGTTGGGTCGAGTTGATTACGGATTACGACTTAGGAATATCTTACACCCCAGGCAAAGTCAATGTCATGGCCGATGCACTAAGTCGTAAATCTTATTGTAACAACCTCGATGTTACAACAGTAGTCAACCACTTCGCATGAGGAATTGCGTAAGCTTAACCTTCACATCGCTCCTCGAGGATTCCTTTCCACCGGTGGCGTAAACCCAACCTTACGGATCAAATCATAACCGCTCAGCGGTATGATAGAGGTATATCTCGGATCAAGGAGAACATTGCTAGCGGCGTGGCTAAGTGTTTCTCCATAGATGAGCGAGGTGTTGTCTTCTTCGAAAATCGCTTGGTGGTTCCCATGAAACATCAGCTACGGCAATTGATCCTTAAGGAAGCTCATGAATCCCCTCTCACCATTCATCCCGGTGGTACTAAAGTGTATCAAGACCAACGCCAGAGGTTTTGGTGGACCAGGATGAAGAGAGAAATCGCTCAATACATTGCCAATTGCGACGTCTGTCGTCGCGTCAAAGCAGAGCATCAACGGCCTACTGGCACCCTTCAACCTTTGGCAATTCCTGAATGGAAATGGGATAAAATCGGTATGGATTTCATTACCGGGTTTCCTGTGACCAAGAGAGGGAATAATGCTATCTTCGTTGTTGTCGATCGCCTTTCCAAAGTAGCCCACTTCCTACCCGCTCGCGGAGAGTATAACCGCTTAGCCAGCCTAGCTGATTTGTACATCTCCTAATAGTGTCCCTTCATGGTGTTCCATTGGAGATTAACTCGGACCGTGGAAGTTTCTTCACCTCACGATTTAGGGAAAGTTTCCAAAATGCTATGGGAACTCGTCTCTCTTTTAGCACCGCCTTCCATCCTCAATCAAGTGGTCAAGTAGAAAGAGTCAATCAAATTCTGGAGGATATGCTTCGAGATTCTGTCATCTCTTTCGGCATGAATTGGGAGAAATGCCTTCCATTCACCGAATTCGCTTATAACAATAGTTATCAAGCTAGCTTGGGCAAAGCTCCTTTCGAAGTTCTCTATGGACGGAAATGTCGAACGCCTCTTAACTGGTCAGAAACCGGGGAAAGACAACTCTTTGGCCCAGATATGATCCAGGAAGCAGAAGAGCAGGTTCGCGTTATTCGTGAGAAATTGAAAACAGCCCAATCTCGTCAAAAGAGCCAATATGACCGCAAGCATAAGCCTATGGCTTATGAAGTTGGCGAGAAGGCTTACCTTCGGGTTACTCCTTTGAAGGAACCCATCGTTTCAGCATGAAAGGCAAACTGGCTCCTCGTTACATTGGACCCTTTCGCATCCTTGCCAAACAAGGAGAAGTTGCCTACCAATTGGAACTACCTCCGCATCTTTCCAGAGTTCATGATGTCTTCCACGTTTCTCAACTCAGGCGTTGCTTCTCGGATCCTATCCGTGGAGTGAACCACGAAACGCTTGATCTCCAAGATAAACTCACCTATCGAGAATATCCCGTTCGTATCCTTGATCAAACCGAGCGTACCACTCGATGCCAGAATATCAAGTTTCTCAAGGTTCAATGGTCAAACCATTCCGAGCAAGAAGCTACTTGGGAAACGGAGTATCGTCTTCGACTTGAGTACCCCACCTTCTTTCCGACGGATCCAAAATCTCGGGACGAGATTCTTCTGAGTGGGGGTGAGTTGTCACATCCTAGCTAGTCCATGCATTAGAGTGTTGCATCATGTTTATCTTTCATCAGAAACTTGAAATGGGGAAGATGTAACCCCGTAACCCTCACGAATCCAACTAGGGTTTACTAAAAATATTTTCAATGAACCTGAAATGCCCTTCTAAAAAGTTCACCCTCTTTGTCTTGGGTTAGAACCTCTAGCAAAATAGGTGCACAATTTTCTAGGTCAACAGAAGGTCATTGAATTAAAACATATGTAATTTGCTTTTGGGCATTAAAATGCTAGTAAATATTTTGGATGCTCAAATAATTCTGAAAATAAGTGTGGGCTGTTGGAGATATTCCAAACAGAGCCCCTAATTATTTCCAGGATTTTTAGAAGTGCCTAACTATTTTTAATAAGTCTACAAACTTACAGAAAAATAGAAAAAGAAAAACAGAAAGCAAGGCTTACCTGGCGCTCACCTGCAAGTCCACCTGCCGGCCCAGCCCAGCCACCGCTCCAGCGAACTGCTTGGCTTGGCCAGGCAGGCAGCCAGGTCCTCGACGGCGGCACCCGAGCACACCACATAGCTGCTCGCCGCCCTGCCTCCTCCCCGCAACGCCCCGCCTCGGTTGGTCGACCACCTCCCCCGAGCTCGCAGACACCCCTTCCTCCCCAGCTCCTCTCCTCGCCGCCGCACCATGGCCGACGCTGCCGCTACCACGCCACCGTGAAGCTTGCGCCCGTTGCCTCCGTGCTGCGCCACTGCGTCCGCTTCGCTTCCGCCATCGCCGACTACATCGAGCAGGTGTCGAGCCCTCGGCGCCGCGACGCTCGCAGCACCTTCACCGACTCGCCTCCGTCGATCACCGCCGGAGATCCCCATCGCCGCCGCCATCAGATTACTTCGTCCCCGACCGCCGACCGCTTTCATTGTACTCGCCGTGAGCCCATCTACCTCCCCATCCTCTCCGTTTGCCTTCCTGCACCGTAGCTGCCGCCAGACGGCATCACCAGACGCGCCACCGCCGAAGCTCTGTCGCCGACGTGTCTCCGCCACCACCGCCACGCCCACCTTGTCCACTAACTTCACCACATCCTGTGAACCCGTAGCACCAATCCACGCACCTCGCCGTGTCCCAAGCCTCAGGGTTCACTTTCACCCGACTCGGGCGACCGCCTAGCCTGCCGCCGGGCGAAGTTTCCGGCCACCCCGAGCTCAACCACCGCCACCAAACGTCGCGGCTTGTCTCCGGCTACCCGTAGATGGTCTCCGCCGTCCTTTTGGTCGCCGGAACGCACAAACACACTTTCGCCGCCGCGTCTGGCTTCGCCGGCGGCTAAACATCGGCGGGTTTGACCCCTTTGACGGAGTTGACTAAGTGGGGCCCTTCTGCTAATTAACCCAGTTTAGTTTTAACTAAAATTAGTTAGTTAAATTAACTACTAACATGCGGGACCCATTGGTCAGGTTGACCTGGACGCCCCCATTGACCAATCGACGTCACCTCGACGATCGGGCCGACGCAATAACTAATTTCTGGATTTATTTGTATTCAGGAAATTCCGTAAATTGTTGCAAACTTCAAAAATTCATAGAAATTAATCAGAACTCCAAAGGCAAAGTTCTATATATGAATTTTGATCCTAAAAATTCAATCTATCCATTGGTAATGGTTTCATGCATGACAGAACAAGTTAACCTTGTTGTTTAAGCAGAATAAGATAATGCACTAAAATGGCTATGTTAATGAGCTAACATTTGAATCCTTGATTCAAATGAGTTCATTACTACATTCTAGCTTGCATTAGGCCAACACACATTCATATTGCCATGTCATAGCATGCATCATATTGTTGTATATCATCATGTGTTGATTATGTTCGGTGTGTCTTTCGTGGTAGGTTCTGTCTCCGGATGATAACACCGATTATCCATCTGAAGGGCAGTACCCTACTACCACTACATCAGGCAAGCAACCCATTGATCATTCCGATACAAACCCATGATCTCGCTTCTGCTCTTATTTACTTCATTAAGACAACGCGATTCAAACTGTTGTGTGTTGCGGTAGTTGAACCCACTTCCTTTGCATGACTTGTCATTGCCACAGTAACTAGATGAAACCCACTAGTATGTGTAGGAGTTGATTGAAGCATATTTGTGTTTCCTACCATGCTATGCTTGCTATGCTTAGAGTTGTGTCAGGTCTGGCTCATCGGGATGATGAACTAGAGTGAAAGGTTGTGTTGGTAACGAGAGTGAAGTGTTGAACACGATTTGGTAAAGGTATCGATGAGAGGCCATGTAGGAGTACATGGTGGGTTGTTTCATTGAAGCCGTCCCTAAGAACTAAGAGCTGTGTGTGTGATTTAAGACTTAGCTACTACCACACATTGGGATCCTTAATTGACCCTCTCGACTTATTAACCACTCTTGTCCTCTGTCCGGGAGTTGCAAAGTAGTTTCCGGTGTTTGCAGCATGCTGGGGGCCGCACGCAGCGCTGACCTTAGGGGTGGGCTATGTTGCGGTAGGCACGTGCCACGGTGTACCGATTCGCCCGTTTGGTGTCTCGGGAACCTCAGACACATCGCTCGGGGTCAAGTAGTGGAAACCTCGGCCGACTCCTCATGGATGGAACCCGAATAGGCGATAAACTCGGACTAGGGACTCGTGTGTTTAGTCAGGCCGTGGCCGACACCCTCGCTGGGCTTCCGCTTGAAGGTTGCCGAGTACATGTCGTGTAGCGGCGAAAAGTGGTGAGAGCGTGTGTGAAGTAGTACACCCCTGCAGTGTATGAAACTATTCGAATAGCCATTCATGTGTAAAGGACTACTTGGTCACCTATACAGTTCATAGACAAGTAAATGGATACTACTAAAAGCCTCAAGATAAGTGTGAGTACCGCGGATGGCCCTCTTGTGGGTTGACGAGAGAGGATCCACGGTGGAGTATTGTGATGGTGATTAGTGGACTCGTGTGCGACAAATGCTTTTCAAGTGGTGTCAAGTAGGATAGCTTAGCCAAGAGTCAAAGCTGGCTTGCTGCAATAACTCCACTACCTTCTTGAGAATGTGCATGTATAGTAGGATTCTATTGTAAGACTTGCTGAGTACCTCCGTAATCATGTTTGCTTAATTAATGTTTTCAGACGACAACACCGCCCCCTCCGATGGGTTCTTTGTAGACCTTGACATCGACGAGTGACTAGCCACCCAGGTGGTGATCCAAGGCTTGTGAAGGGCCATCAGAGATAGAAGGGCTTCACAAGCCTCTTTCTTTTTAGTGTCTCAGTACTCAGACTAGTTTGCTCCAAAGATGTGCTTGTATGTTTGTATGACTTGAGTGTTGGGTCATGTGACCCCTATCTGTATGAATATGTTATGTATGGCTCCTTGGAGCCTCTTAAATAAAGTACTTTGAGTTGTAGAGTTTTGTTGTGATGCCATGTTGTATGTACTCATATCGGGCATATTGTGTGTATGATTGAAATGCTTGGTATGAGTGGGATCCGACAATCTAGTCGTTTATCCTTGGCAGCCTCTCATATGGGGAAATGTAGTCTAGTGCTTCCCGAGCGATAGTAGTCCGCTACAGCTCGGTCAAGTGGAGTCTCGCTAGCCCAAAGACTATCGCTCTGGACACTTGACTGGCCGGCATGTGTTTCACTTCGTTCCTATGTCTGTCCCTTCAAGGAAATTTCACGCGGTGACATCCGGAGTCCTGCCTAGCCTGCTACAGCCCGGGTTACCGGAGTCCTGTAGCCCAGTGCTACAGCCTGGATTCATACATTGATGACCGACATGTTCGATGTGATTCATGTATGCCTGTCCCCATGGGTTAGCGCCGCTTTGGGTTCATGACTAGCCATGTCGGCCCGGGTTCTCTGTCAGGTGGATGCTAGCGACACTATCATATACGTGAGCCAAAAGGCGTAAACGGTCCCGGGCCATGGTAAGGCGACACCCGTGGGAATACCGTTTGTGAGGCCGCAAAGTGATATGAAGTGTTACCGGCTAGGTCGATGTGACTTGGAATCGGGGTCCTGACAATTACAGTCGTCAGCGATGCTCAATTGTCAGAGATTCTACACAATAGAGATGCAACTAGTCGAGTGGCAAAGTGGGCGATTTTACTCCTTCCCTTAGATATCAAGTTTGAGGCAAAGAAAGCTATCAAGTCCCAAGAAATAGCAGATTTCCTCGCCGAGTGGATCAAACAGCAACTGCCGACTCAAGTTCACTCAGAGCACTGGACCATGTTCTTTGATGGTTCCAAGATGCTGAATTAGCCTGTGTCGGGTGGTACTGGTACTTTCGAGGAGACAAGCTCAGATATGTCCTCCAGATTCACTTTGATTCCTCCAATAACGAAGCAGAATATGAAGCACTCTTGTATGGGTTGCGTATGGCCATCTCACTCGGCGTCCATCGCCTCATGGTCTATGGCGACTCAGATTTGGTAGTCAATCAAGTGAGGAAAGAGTGGGACGTCAGAAGCCCAGCCATGACTGGTTACTGCAATGCGGTGAGGAAGTTGGAAAAGAAGTTTGAGGGGTTAGAGCTCCATATATACCCCAACTGAAAAATCAAGCAGCCGATGATTTGGCAAAGATAGGTTCCAAGAGAGAAGCCATTCCCAGCAATGTGTTTTTGGAACACATTCACACACCGTCAGTTTAGGAAGATCCTTTCACTGAAGAGCCCCCACAGCCTAAGAGTGCCATAGGTCGGACTGAAGTCGAGGTCCCAGCCGTGGTCGACCTGATCATGGAGGTTTTGGTCATCACTCCCGACTGGACAGTGCCATACATTGCATATATTCTTAGGAAGGAACTCCCAGAGGATGAAGTAGATGCTCGACAGATCGTCCGTCGATCCAAAGCCTTTACTGTGATAAGAGGACAACTGTTCAGGGAAGGCGTGACGGGAGTCAGTCAGAAATGCATAACGCCAGAAGAAGGTCGGATGATCCTCAACGACATCCACTCGGGGACCTGTGGTCACCATGCGTCCTCTCGAACCATCGTGGCTAAAGCATACCGAGATGGGTTTTATTGGCCACGAGCAAATGAAATGGTGAACGAAATAGTCGACAAATGTGAGGGCTGCCAGTTTTACTCCAATATGTCGCACAAGCCCGTGTCAGGCCTGAAGACCATTCCACTCGTCTGGCCCTTTGCTGTTTGGGGATTGGATATGATCGGACCGCTGAGAACTGGTAGGAGCGGCTTCACTCATGTGCTTGTAGCAGTCGACAAGTTTACCAAATGGATTGAATCTAAGCCTACCAAGAATCTTGAAGCCAAGATCATTGCCGGTTTCATCGAGAGAGTTGACATTCAGATATGGAGTTCCGCATGCGATCATCAACGATAACGGGTCGAACTTCGATTACGATGAGTTTAGAGCCTTCGCGCTTCTCAAGGCAATACGAGTCGACTATGCTTCAGTCGCTCACCCCCAGTCGAATGGACAAGCAGAAAGTGCAAATGGCCTAATTCTCAGAGGACTGAAACCCCGACTGATGCGTGATCTCAAGCACGCAGCAGGCGCCTGGGTCGATGAACTTCCATCAGTTCTTTGGGGTTTGAGGACAACTCCCAATCGGCTGACTGGCCGAACTTCGTTCTTTTTGGTCTATGGAGCTAAAGCTGTTCTACCAAGTGACCTGCTCCACAATGCACCCGAGTCGAGCTCTTCTCTGAAGAGGAAGCAGAACAGGCCCGGCAGGACGCAGTCGACCTCTTAGAGGAGGAAAGAGAGATGGCCTTGATCCAGTCGACCATTTATCAGCAAGACTTGCGTTGATTCCACGCCAGAAACGTGAGGGGTCGAGCCTTTCAAGAGGGAGACTTGGTTCTTCGAGTGGATCAACAGAAACCACACAAGCTCGCCCCTGCTTGGGAAGGCCCCTTCATCGTCACCAGAGTTCTCCACAATGGAGCATACCATCTTTACAATGTCGAGCATCAGAAAGACGAGCCACGAGCTTGGAACGCGGAGCTGCTCCGCCCCTTTTATACTTAAGTACTCACTCGGATGAGATGTAATAAGAAATACCTTTGTAGTTTGTTTATCAAAGACAAGAGGTTTATAGTCTTCCTAAATGATTGTTGTTGCTTTTGTTTGCGTTTGAAATCCCCCAGTGGGTGACTTCGCTGCAAATCCGTTTCGCCTAAGTTTGAAAAATCCTACCAAGTGGTGAGCAAGCCTCTCACTCGGGGGCTTAGCTGCGAATCCGTTTCGCCTAAGTTTGAAAAATCCTACCGAGTGGTGAGCAAGCCTCTCACTCGGGGGCTTAGCTGCGAATCCGTTTCGCCTAAGTTTGAAAAATCCTACCGAGTGGTGAGCAAGCCTCTCACTCGGGGGCTTAGCTGTGAATACGTTTAGCCTAAGTTTGAAAAATCCTACCGAGTGGTGAGCAAGTCTCTCACTCGGGGGCTTAGCTGCAGTCCAAGACTCGCCTAAGTTTGAAAAATCCCACCGAGTGGTGAGCAAACCTCTCACTGGGGGCTTAGGCTGTAGTCCAAGACTCGCCTAAGTTTGAAAAATCCCACCGAGTGGTGAGCAAACCTCTCACTCAGGGCTTAGCTGCAGTCCAAGACTACCTAAGTTTGAAAAATCCTACCAAGTGGTGAGCAAACCTCTCACTCGGGGGCTTAGCTGCAGTCCAAGATGCTACTTAAGTTTGAAAAATCCTACCGAGTGGTGAGCAACCTCCCACTCGGAGGCTTAGCTGCAGTCCAGTACTCGCCTAAGTTTAAAAAATCCTACTGAGTGGCGAGCGACCCTCCCACTCGGGGGCTTAGCTGCAGTTCAGTACTCGCCTAAGTTCTGAAGCTCATCCCTATCCGCAAGGACGACTAGGTGCAGGTCGACTGCAACCTTCTCCTTTGGAGCTACGCCACAAGTACAACGTGCGCTCCATCCCTATCCGCAAGGACGACAAGGTGCATGTCGACTGCAACCTTCTCCTTCAGAGCTACACCACAAGTGCAACGTGCGCTCCATCCCTATCCGCAAGGACGACGAGGTGCAGGTCGACTGCAACCTTCTCCTTTGGAGCTACGCCACAAGCACAACATGCGCTCCATCCTTATCCATAAGGACGGCGAGGTGCAGGTCGACTACAACCTTCTCCTTCGGAGTTACGGCACAAGCACAACATGCACTCCATCCTTATCCGTAAGGACGGCGAGGTGCAGGTCGACTGCAACCTTCTCCTTCGGAGCTACGGCACAAGTACAATGTGTGCTCCATCCCTATCCGCAAGGATGACGAGGTGCAGGTCGACTGCAACCTTCTCCTTCGGAGCTACGCCACAAATAAAACGTGTGTTCCATCCCTGTCCGCAAGGACGACGAGGCGCAGGTCGACTGAAGTCTCCACTTCAGGGCTGCATCTCAAACACAAAGGTCATTCCAAATGAAGAAAAAATTCAGATGAACCCTAAAAGTTCAAGACCACGGATCAAAGTACTCAAGCATTCAGCCCGAAAGAGTTTAACGGTTACAAAAATCACTCGGAATCCCGAGGCAAATTTAAGGTGGAGCATGAAAATTTGTTCACTCCGCAGGAGGAGGGCTGGCAGGCTCGACGAATTCATCCAGGTCGATACCGTCGGCGATCCTAGTGGCGGCTGCAATGAAAGTCTCCGTAAAGGATTGGAAGTCATGCTTCTTGGTGTTGGCAACCTTGATCGCGGCCAGCTTCTCTTCTCGCGCTTCCTTGCAATGGGCGCGGACCAAAGACAGAGCCACATCAGCACCGCACCGGGCAGAAGACTTCTTACACTCTTGCACTCGACCGGGGATCTTGTTAAGTCGAGTCATCAGAGACTCGAGGTCATTCTAGAGCGTTGCCTTCAGCCAGAGTGCTGTGTCAATCTGCGACATTGCGACCTTCAGTCGGGCAAGGTAGTCAACAACACCGTCGTCATGAGATTCCAGTCGGAGCACACTCATAGCAGCTTCATATTTCACGGGGGAGTTGATGGGGTCCAGGCTTGGTTCAATTCGCCCGGTCTCCTCCTTGAAGTTCCGGCAAAACTCTGCATGAACAATCCGAGAATGAGTCAATAAGTTGTATGCCGAGTCGACGTGGACAAATCAGTCGGAACAAAGAATATACCTTCAAGCTTGACGTACAACTTCTTAGCAAGGCTCCTCAGATAACTCTCCAGATCGTTCCTCCTGCGGGCAATACCTTCCATCTTCTCGCTCAGATTGACCTTGTCCTTCTTCAAGTGAGTTACTTCCTTTTTGGCTTCGTCCAGGGCATATTTTATCTTGGCGTTTTCTTCTTCCAATTTGCCGACTGAAGCCAACTTCTGTTTAGCCAGAGCGGTTTTGTCATCAGCCTTTTTCTGTGCGGCAGCCAGATCTTGATCCTTTTTCGCCAGAGCTTGGTTAAGTTTCTCTGAAAAGAAATAAGTCTTGATTCAGAAAAAGCAGAATGAAATCCAGATCAAGGGCAAACCAGTCGACAAGTTTTTCTTACTAGTGGCATCATCCTTGGCTTTTTGCAGTTCTGTCTTGGCCAGCTCCAGATCGAGGTTAAGTTGAATCTGTTGTTTCTCCAGGTCAGCAAAGCGAGCTCCAAGATCACAAGATTTTTGCAACCAATGAACGGGTCAGTCGACTGGGAAAAAGTTTGGTTATTTCGAAGAGGTAAAACGATAAAGCCCACAAATTCTAAGACTATTGTCGAATCAAACATCCAACAGTAGTCTCGGGGACTACACCCAGTGGGTGCACTTAGTGTGCCCCCACTGGTTCAGTTTACACTCGACAAGACCTTTCCAGCGCGAGTGAAAAGAGAGAGAGAGAGACAGCAACAAAACAGACTCTTCAGACCATAGTCGACTGCCAGCAGTCGACCACGATCTCGGGGACTACACCCAGTGGGTGCACTCAGCGTGCCCCCACTGGTTCAAACTCGACATGACCTGATCAGACCGAGTGAAGAAATTCAGAATTCAAGACTACAATCGACTGCCCACAGTCCACTATAGTCTCGAGGACTACACCCAGTGGGTGCACTCAGCGTGCCCCCACTAGTCCAAAAAATTCAATCGACAACAAACAGTGGATTCAACTCAAAGTACGAATTTGCTCAGTGACAAATCGAAACACCTAGTGGGTGTACAGAAGCGAAGATCCTTGGAAAGAGATTTTTCAGGTACCATATCCTAACAGAACAAGCCAAGAGAGTCAGTCGACAATCTGCTAACCTGAACGTTGCTCTAGAGAGCAGAGCTGGCATCATAAGCAGCCTGGCTGGCATCCCGCACCATCTTCATCTTCTCCGTCATGATGCCTGCTTGGCGTATATCTTCTTTGGCAGCACCCACTTCGTCCTCTGGGACGTGATGTGTAGCAAAAACAGAAGGTGGATCGGCAGGAGCATGTGCAGCTGACGCATAAGGTCGAGCACTCGACAGCGGTATGGCGAAGGAGACAGAAGTCCGATTGGCATCGCCAAGCGCCCCGAACTACTGGAAATTCCGCTTAATCGGGCGCCGACCGAGGTGTCTTGCCAGCAGATGTTTTCCTGTTTTTTTTCTCCCCAAGGGCCTCTGTGGCTCGTCCTCATCATCGTCGGGGAGGTCAATGACGTTGGGAGCTGCAAAATGATCAGTCGTAGAAATTTCATCGCCCGATTGAATATATCATAGTTCAGTCGACAAAGGGAAGACAGAATAACAAAGATTGTACCCAGATTGGAGGTGACCGCGTCTTCCATCTCCTCATCCTCGTTTTTGTAAGCTGAAGTCCCAGAGGTAGCGGCACTGCCAATTTCAAGATTCATTCGATCAAACCAAAGGAATGATAAACATCACATAATGTCGAGTGAAAGCGAAAGAAAAACACTCACACAGAAGCAACGGGAATGTCAATCTTGATTTTTGGCAGCGCCTTCCGAGTCTTTGTAACACCCCAAAATTAACCCTTGGTTTTAATTTTTTTAAATGGTTTCTTTATTTGGATAAGTTTTTGGTTTGGTTATTTTGTCTAACAGCAAAAGCATTTCTTATGTTAGAAGAAGTTTTGTAGCATTTAAAAATATTCCAAGGATTTGGTCACTTCACTCTTTTCAGACACTTCTAACTCATCCCAAAAAAATCTATTATGTCATTATAAATTCCTATCTTAGTCTTCCTCACTTTCTAGGATAGTGTCCAACACCTCACTTCTCCACAAAAATATTTTTCCTCGTATTTAATAAATTCCCAAGGTGGAATTTATATTTATCAAGGTTTCCTTTGTTTACAAAGGAACCACATTCTAGGGGACTCGTCTGCATCCACAAGTATTACACCAGAAACTAGACAGTACCCACAACCCATTTCACCAAAAAAATGGGGTTCCATAGTTCAAGATTTTCAAATTCCATGCAATTCAATTTTGGACCAGATCTACATTTCATGGTCAAAACCCAATTTTCCTTGCTCCAAAAATTCTAAGATTTGGCCAAACACTCTCTTATGAACCAACTCATCACCACAAATATTCTCAATATTTTCTAAAATGCCTAGAGCTCTCTGGCATTTCATCAAACACCTGGTGTGCACTGTTCATCGCTGTCAAAATGTTCAAGAATTCAGAAACGGATGTAAGTTCGTAGAGGGGCGAGATCGGCACCGCAGACCTGCACTCCACCGCCCCTCCTCGCCCACGCCTCTTCTCCTCTTTAATGCATCACCGGTCACCTCTAGTCGGCCGCCGACGACGCCAAACAGTAGCTGGCCGGTCCACTGCCACCGACCTCGGCAATGGCGGCCGAACAAGATCAAGACGCCACCGCCGCCTTCACTCCCTACCGCTCCCTCGCTTACCTCCTCTCCACGTGGCCCTCTATGGCGTGACCGACCGCTTGTTACCCCGCGCCCGTTCGCGCCGCCGTGAGACGGACACCGCTGCCGCACCCGTGCGAACACCTCGCTGTGGATAAGGCCACCGAGCTCGTGGACGTCGCGCTGGCGCTTCTGGAGTATTCCCTCGACCTCATCCACTCATCACCGCCCCCAACCGCCGTCCAAACCTACCTCGTCGGCCGGAATAACTCCAACGCGATCCACTCCGCCACTGACCTGCTCGGACCACCTATAAAAGGCCACCCTAGTCCCGTTCTTCATCCACGCCACTCCACCACCATCTCAATCGATCTCCCGCACACCACCTCGACCTTGAGAAGGTCTTCTTCCCCGGCTCCGACTACCAATCCGCCGCCACACTCCCCGATCAGAACGACGCCACTACTCCACCTCCACCTCCAAAAATCTGCCAAGAGTCTAATCGATCCACCATGTGATCGCTTCCGCTTCAATTTGACAACCGGAGCCCTCTCCGTGAAGCCCTAAGCACCCGACGCCGCCATCCGCCGGAGTCGACCTCGCCGTCGTTCTGGTGCTCGCCGGCGATCACTACCACCACCCACCGACGCGGGGTGCCACCCAGAACCCGTCCCGACCATCGCCGCGTCCTGAAACGCCGACGATCGCCGCCAGTGACCACCGCCTCCCCTCTGTAGACGCGAGCGTAAAGCGCGTTTGAATTTCAAACCTGACGGGTGGGGCCCACCGTCAGTATTCTGTTCTTTTCCTTTGTTTCCGAAAGCGTCTTTCTACGGTTACGCTTTCCCCGCTGGGAAGCGTATTTCCGTCCGAGGCGCTTTCACTTATTACCGCAGGGACCCGCTGGCAATTATTTTGTTACAGAGAGGTCCCTGGTTTTAAATCCTTAATAACTTTTAAACCACAGATCAGTTTCAATTGTTTCTTTTTTTGAAATTCTTGTTTTTCACTCTAGTTTATTTTAGTATTTATTTAAAAATAGTTTGAGACAACTTTTTGTGCGGTTGCAAAAAAGTTGAAGCTGGACTTGTATTTTCAAAAAACGAAGATGGGGACTGTACCAGGAGTTTTGAAGAACCTCTTGCTGATTACTTTGGTCAAGGCAAGCATTATTGGACTTGGGTTATAATGAATTACCTGCATGGTTGCATCAAAGTAGTTTTGCACCATATAGTAGTAATAGTAGAAGCATGCATCGGTCACATCAATTTGAGCACTATTGCATGGACCCAGTTGCATGTCATGTGAGCACTATTTCACTCTTCAGGTACTTTGCTAACGTATGAATGTGCAAAGAATCCAGGAGTGTATCTCCTGCCTTGGACGTGCGATGGGCACAGACTGTATTACGACACAACGGTGTCACTGTGGCATGTGAGACATGCCAGTCTTAATAGAAACACCTCCTGAGTCGACCTAGAATCGAGTCTTGTTCCATTAAGCCTAACTACACACCGTGCTGCCACTTGTCTTCCCGCAAGGGAAGTGCGATTAGTAAGTTGTTAACCCCTTTCCGTGTACACACCACTTAGAGAGGCCACGATGAGGGTTCCACGGCCATGGACTAATGCCAGTCATCGGGTCAGGGGGCATGGGTGTATCCGGCTGGGCCGAGAGGGGGGCACCCCTTGTAATCCGCGCGTACTAATAGTGATCCCATGCTATTCGAGACGATGGTCTCCCCAACTTAGAGTTTTTGTTGAAAGATGCCTTGGGTGATTCCTGGCATCTGAAAAGTTATTCTGGTGTGTGCTGGTCAGGTGTGTTTTCAACCCAAAAACCGTAATGGAAATTAGTCAAGGTCTAAACATTGGCTACAGAAATCCGTACATGCAGGTAAAGAGTACACCCTCTACAGAGTTACATGTATTCGAATAGCCGTGTCCACGGTGAAGGGCACAGTTGGGAAGGGTTAAGTATCGGCCCCGGTGTCGGTCTTTGGAGGAAAATAATTAAATTGAGCTTGTCCATCTTGCAGGATAATTATGGGCACCACTGAGGCTGCCATGAATAATATTGTTATACATATTATTGATGTAATGGACTAACCCGTTTCTCTTATTCAATTGTACTGAGTGTCACCGGGGATGGCTAGACTACCCGTGCACTCAGCTTTATTTTCTTTACTGAGTATCACCTGGGATGGCTAGACTACCCGGATACTCAGTTTTATTTTCAAGACCTTACGTGGCGTCGCTTGAGTTCTCGGGCGGTCCTGTCTCGCCCAATTCTCTTTTAGACACCCATTTGGCATTTCTTTTCAAGACCTCATGTGGCGTCGCTTGAGTTCTCGGGCGGTCCTGTCTCGCCCGATTCTCTTTTAGACACCCGTTTGGCATTTCTTTTCAAGACCTTATGAGGCGTCGCTTTCAGACACCCGTTTGGCATTCTTCCCGGAATTTCTCGGGCGGTCTAACGCTCGATGTTCCACTTTAAATTTGTTGGCTATCACTACTGTCATTTGATTATTTATCCACATCAGATCCACATTATTATGTCATGATTTAATTCCAGTCAACATGTGCATTTAGCATAGCCCATGATGAGCATATGCATTCGTTATACCCTTTTGTTCGTAATATTTGCGAGTACATTCCAACATACTCACAGGCTTGTCCCCGGCTATTGTCTTGGCCAGACCTGGAGGAGGACGAGCTTGCCGAGGAGGACTGCGCTACCGAGCCCAACGCGTAGAGGTGTTCCCAGTCAGTCACGTGTGGATTTGGAGTCTACCACGTGTATCATCCACTAGTGCTTCTGCTACACAAATAAAATAGTCAAGCCTCACCCCGACGCTTGGCTTACTTTATTGCGTCGGTGCTATATCATCCTCAACCACTGTCATATTCCACCGCCACCTATTTTAAAAGTTTGTACCAGATTGTAGAGCACTCTGGCTCAACCCGATGTAATATTACGTGTGTACTGGTTATCTATATCAAGGAAATCCACCAGCAGTCCTGATCTTGGGGCTGGTGAGACTTTGGGATATTCTGTGATTTACTACGGAAGTGAGCCTGACAGTCTTCTGTACTAAAACCTTGGACTGCTTTGGGGCCTTCTCAGTTGGTGCCAGAGAGGACGTCCGAGGACGTTTCGACGACTGCCCAGTCTGGGCGATCGCCTTGTCATGGGTGCTCGCCGGGTCTTGGTCAAGCTTGGATCGCCTTTCCCTGCGAGGAGGCGAGTCGACCTCTTCTTCGTCACTCGGGTCGTCGCTCTCCTCGTCCCCCTCTCCATCAGAGTGCCATTCACCGCTTTCACCTCCGCTTGCCTCGCCCTACGGATTCTGCTCCTGCTCTCCGTTGGGCATCGAGTAAATTTCAGTAAGAGTCTGGAAGAAAACAAGCAGGTCAAAGTCATTCGTTCAAGCACAAACAACTGTACGAATAAATCAAGATTACAGTCGGTATTTTGGATTTGGACCTTGTCTGGTTCGTAAGATTGGTCGAGCGGAGGAATTCTCCTGGCTCCTCTGGGGTTGTCTTTGTTCCCTGTGATACTCATCAGCCACCCCTCCAACATGGACTTGCCGACCTCCTCCGGATGAGTCCGAGTGGTCACTACTAGGGAAAACCTTATACGTAATGTTACCAGAGGCCAGTACAAAATCATACGCCATCGCTACTTAGTAGCAGCGCTGTAAATAAAACCGCCATCGCTATGACTTTAGCAAAGAGCGTGCATTCAGCAAAGCGTTGCTGCTTATGTTTGAATCAAGCACATGGCTAGCCCAACCTAGCAAGAAGGCCAGATATCAAGAAGCGCTATCGCTATTCTCCTTAGTCAGAAGCGCCGCTTACGTAAGGCGCCATCGCTAATGTAAATAAAATAAAGTGAAAAACAAGTAGAAAAGTAAATGAAACTGAAATAAATAGAAAAGGAGAAAGGAAAAATAAAATGTAAAGAAAAATAAAAGAAAAAGGGAAAAGGAGAAAGGAATAGCAAGAGATGGTTTCAGGAAACGCGATGTAGCTAACTTAGCTATAGCGCTGCTGAAATGCGCTACGCTTACGCTTTCACTTAAACAGCGGTTTCCCACCCCCGGCCTTCCGCCACCACACTTCTTCCCAAATCCTCGCCTCGCCGCCATCTCCCCAATTCCGTCACGCCCACTTCGTCATTGTCTCCTGCCGGCGTGGACGCCCATAACCTCACTGCCTCCCCAAGGTCAGTCATCCTCACCGCCCGCCCGCCGAGGCCAGCCCTCGACCTTACCGCCGCCGCCCGAGGCCGCCTCGATGTCACCGGTCGGCGCCCTCCACCTCACCGCGCCCGAGCCCGCCCAGGACCGCTGCTGCCCGTGTCGAGCCCGCCTCTCCGCCTCGGCCACCGAGCACCTCCCCACCACTGTCTCTCCTCTCTCAGAAGTCCCCCACCTCCCCCACTCTCTCTCTCTCTGCATTTTAGAGAAAAAATTAGTAGAGCAAAAGTTTGTTTATAGCAAAAAATTAGTTTAGAGCGAAGGACGTTAAGTAGTAGATGTTAGAGCAAAATTAGTTTAGAGCAAAAATTTGGTTTACAAATAAAAGTTAGTTAGGGCAGTAGGGTTTAATTAGGGTAGATGCTGCTTGTATAGTATATAGTGATACTAGTAGATGTTAATTAGGTTAGGGCAATAGTTACTAGTAGATGTTAATTAGATGTTTTTCAGTTAGGGCACTAGAGTTTTGCTAGGTTAATTAGGTTAGTAGTGCTGCTAGTAGTAGTGGTACAAAGAGGGTTAATTGGGTGATGTTAAATGAATAACCTAAATGAATGAAATTAGTAGTTAACTGAAATTTTTTTCCTTTCATCATTATAGAGCACTAAAGTTAACTGAATTTTGTTCTATTAGTAGTTAAATGAATTTTCTTCTACACTTTGTTTTTGAATTAGCTTGTGAAATTTGGACATGTGGTTGCTCGTGTATATTTGGACATGTGTTATGGTGTCGAAGAGGGATATTTGAACACTGCTTCCGTGGAATGATGTTGAGTGGTTTATGTTTTGCCGGAATGTTCATTCATTTATGTTCCTAAGAATTTCGGTTCTCGATTTGTCCACTTTTTAGCAAAGGTCATGCCGAAATTTTCTCGTGAATTTCGCATGACTTGTGCTACTTAACTAGGACATATCGAAAGTGCCCGGATTTGCCGCACTGTGAAGAAGTCAACATTCCTGCAAAACAATAGGCCTTTTTTTATGTCATTATTCATTTTATTAGGTCTAGAATTAATTGACTAGATTTAATCATAGGAAACATGGCTAGCAACAATGAAGGACAGGGTTCTGGTGATTGCGACGATGTCTACCGGGCCCACCGGTGGCATCGGGGACTGAGACCGACACGCAGACCGGTGCTGAGACTGAGACCGGCGCTGAGACTCAGACCGACATCGAGACCGGGCGCCAGATCGAGACCAAGTGCTGCCTCGGGAGCGGAGCCGTGTAGAACCAAAGCAAAGAGGCAACGGCTTCCTAACAAACTCAGGACTACTAGACCGGTGGTCACGGAGGTGGACGCATTACATTTTTGAGCCAAAGGCGCCCGAGGAAGCGCTGGCCGATGCTACAGCAATCAAATAGGCTGCATCAGACGCATACAACCGCCACCATCAACGGCGAGAAACTACAGAAGATAGATAATATGAGGAGCTCCCTCCTAAAGAAGTTTCACCAGATATTCTTGTTCCCGGGCCGGAATGAGAAGGATTATGAAGATCCAGACGAGGACCCGGCAATGAAGAAGATAAACAAACACGCCATGACCAAGTTTAGCGACGTGTTGGCCGCCTGGAAAACTCAAGTGAAAGCAAGGATCATCGACAATATTCAAGGAGGCTTGCGAGGCTGAAGCTGCCAAAAAAATCTAAGTACATGAAGGGGCTTCAAGAGAGGAACATTGGGAGCCACCACCTCGGAAGCCGTGGTTACGGCGGAAAGAGGTCCAAATGGGCCAAGGAGGACGCGGAAGCCGCGAGTCTGGGCATCCCAGACCCCTTGGCGGATTTGGAGCCAAGTTCTATCACATCCATCGCGAACTTGCCCAAATCATCATGAAGGAGGTCGTCGGAAAAACAGGGATGTTCTACGAAGAAGGACAAATCTCGCGGGAAGACGTCCGAACACGGGTAGCCGCCAAGATCTCGACCAAGCCTTTCACTAGGCTCGGGACTATCTCCCGACATGGATGGATGGAACGACATGTTGGAGTGATTGTCGATATATGACAATGTGTCAGTTTAGTCCATACTTTCTGTATGAAAAAACTTTGAGTTATGCACGGTGAAACTTTATTTGTGATGTAATTAAACCGTCCTCCTCCTCGACTAGCGAAAATCACTCTAGTTAGGGAATTTTGGGGTACGATGAACTTTGTTATTTATGCTTAGGATATGTTGTTTCTATTTTTGCCAAGTCTGTCTCTTTCTATTGCTCAACTATATATGTTGCATATCATCGACTCATGTGACGATGCAGGTGCATAGATCATCGATGGTGAATAAGTGCTACGCCAGGAGTATATATACGACAAGTGGCCGGAGTGTCAGGCCCAGGTGTACCGGTTTACGGTTTCCGAGCGACAGGCAGTAGTTAGTTTAGGTTCACGCTAATGCGAGAGAGGGATACAAACTCATGTACTCAAAGTGATAGCTCTTCTCGCGTATATCATTGTTTAGATGGATGGCGATGTATTTGCAAGTAATCGAGACTTGTATCGCTATTTTCGATATGATGACGAGAGACCACTTTGTGTTGGATGATGATTATGATGATGACATGATTTGATGAGACTAATTGTATGTATATGCTATGATTACATTTGTATGTGTATGACATGCTAAATATTATTGTATAAAACCTATTCAAATACAAAACAAATACAAAAACAAATATGCAGGGAAAAAACTAATAAAACTAGTAGTAGCGAGGGGGGGAAATTTAGCAGTAGCGCCGCCTTACCAAGATGGCGCTTCCCAAAGAACAGCGCTGCAGATAATATCAGCAGCGCTTTTTCTAAAGAGCGCCATGACTATTCATGTATAGCAGTAGTGTGGGACAACAGGCGCTACTGCTATATGTTAGCTATAGCGCCTTATTAGTAGCGCCGGTCCCCGCGCTACTGAGAGGCCCAAAACCCGCGTTGCTGCTAGGATTTTCCCTAGTAATGGGTGTCGTCAGTGCCCGAGTACATCCACATCGGATGGTCACGAGCTTGAAGCGGTTGGATGCGTCGCCGGAGGAAGACCTCCAACAAATCCATACCAGTCACCCCATCACGGATAAGCTGAACCACTCGATCAACCAGCACCTTGACTTGCGCCTTCTCTTCTGGGATCACCTTCAAAGGGGAGGGCTTCCCCACTCGGGCCATGGAAAAAGGGGGAAGTCCAGACGACTGCCCTGGAGTCGGCTGCACTTTGCAGTAGAACCAGGTCGACTGCCACCCACGGACCGAATCGGGAAGGATCATGGCTGGAAAGGAACTTTTGCCCCTCATCTGAATCCCATGACCCCCACACATCTGGATCACTTGCGTCCTCTCGTCACTCGAGTTAGCCTTTTCAACCGACTGGGAGCGGCATGTGAAAATGTGCTTGAAGAGACCCCAGTGGGGTCGACAGCCCAAGAAATTCTCACACAAAGACATGAAGGCAGCAAGGTACACAATGGTGTTTGGGGTAAAGTGGTGGAGTTGCGCCCTGAAAAAGTTCAAGAAACCTCGAAAGAAAGGGTGAGGAGGCAAGGAGAACCCACGGTCGATGTGAGTGGCGAGGAGAACACACTCACCCTCATGTGGTTGCGGTTCGGTTTCATTCCCCGGGAGCCACGCCGATCCGTCGGGAATCAACCCCCCTTCGACCAGGTCGTCGATGTCGTCCTAATGAATTGCCGAGCAAATCCAGTCACCCTGGATCCAGCCCGGCGGCAGGCCAGACCTCGAGGAAGATCCGCCCCGGCTGGACTTCTTTCCCTTCGCCTTCGCCGTCGCCTTCTTCGCGTGCTCCAGGGCCACCGTGGTCTCTTTCCCCATCGCCGCGGACGGAGCTCGAATGGAACAGAGGCACTGGGCGAGAGCAGGCGTGGAGGAGAAGTCTGAGGAGGAGGAAGAAGAATGGGAGCGCACTATTCAAAAACCCTGGTCCGGCGCCTTATATGAGGTTACTTCTGAGTGACTAACTTGTAGGCCCAGGCAATCTTATCAAATCCCGCAACAGTCGCGCGCGCGATACGTGGCAAAAAAGGCAACGCAGAAATCGAGGCGGCCCTGCCTAATCCAGCCCGATTACTGCGGCCTCCTCCGCCCCGCGCGCTTCCCAAAATTCGAATCCCGCGAGATCCGCGGACAACATAACAACTTGTCAGAAAGAAGATCCCCTCCACATCAGCACTCAGAGCTCTTCCAGTAAAAGTTGACTCGACGAAAACAAGAATGGATCAAGGCGACTGAAAAAGAAGTTGACATCATCACCTCAGTTCATTGATCCAAGACCAGGCACACCCGAAGTGCAAAAAATGAGTCAGAAGTATTTTCCAAACTCCTTCCCACTCAAACCCTGATCCATTTGGGGGCTAATGACGGAGATATGTACCTAGGGTAGGGTCATAGGCCTGGCCTAGATACCCTCCCCAAGGACATCACTTTACCACCAGAAACATTCAAAGAAAAATCATCCTTCAATCGACCATGGGTGTTCCAATCGATAGACTTGAAGTCACTCGACCACGAAGATTATCACTCGACCGCCAGGAAATCTAGAGCCACTCCACACTGCAACGGTCGGTCATTATGTGGCTTTAATGGTCATTATGTTACTTTATTCTTGGCGTTACCAGTAACGCCCTACCTAAATGTACTTTAAACCTCAAGATAATCGAGGGCCGAGGGGTCCGGCGAACTCTATATAAGCCACCCCCCTCCTCAGTGACAAGGGTTCGCACCCCTGTAACTCTCACGCATATAATCTAGTTGACCGCCTCCGGCCTCCGAGACGTAGGGCTGTTACTTCCTCCGAAAAGGGCCTGAACTCGTAAAACTTGTGTGTACAACTCCTCCATAGCTAGGATCTTGCCTCTACATCACTACCCCCCATTCTACTGTCAGACTTAGAACCACGATAGTTAGCCTCAGAGAGCTCCCCAACCTTGCCGACGATCGCGCCCTGCGCCTCTGTCAGGGCACTGTTAAGCGTGTCCCTCTCCTGGGACAGCTGGCTGCCTCCTTCAGACCGTCGGCCCGCCTCCAACTCCTCCACCTTGCCGGCGTGAACCTGGGCCTGGGCATTGAGTGCCTCTTTGTGCCTCTGCTCCAGCTCACTGGTCCACTGCAAGACAAGCTTCTCCACCTCTGCATCCTTGTCGTGAAGCATGGCGGCAAGCTTCTCCTCGCGTGAAGCGAGGCCCTCCTCCTGGGAGTTCAGCGCGGCCTCGTGCTGGGTCCGGGCGGCTTCGGCGGCCGCGGCCAAGTTCCTCCCCGCCTCTTGAGCTTTCTCGACGTCGGAGAGATTCATGGTGAGCTCCACGTCACGCTTGGCCAGCTCGCCCTAGGCAGCCTTGAGCTCCTTGTGGGCCTCGCAAAACCAGTCCTGCGTCTCAGCAACGCGCTTCTGGAGGTCTGCCTCCGCCTTCTCCACCACCGCCATCCTGGACTTAGCCTTGTCCAGGCGGGCGCGGTGGAGCGCCTGGAGCTTCCGGAAGCTGGCGCCCATGGTGTGGAGGAGCCGCTCTTCCTGCGAACCGTTGCCGCCAACGATCGCTTTGCCGACGACTTCAAGTCCGCAACGGGTAAAGCACTTCGGCCGAACACCTCTCCCTCAACGGGTGTCCTGGTGCTCGACGCACCTGGAAGGTGGACGAACAAGTCGTCGCTCACCCTCAGGTACTTGCCGGAGTCGGAAGCAGCAAAAGAGGAAGGCAGGCGGAGGTTTCCGAGATTGGGGATGCACGAAGGGTAAAAGGAACAGTGCGCCCGCGGTTATCCCTTTTTATGGGGAAGCCGCGGGGCGCGCTACCCATTTACTGGGATGTGACGCATGCGTGTGGAAACCGCCCCATGCATGCCGCCCATGTCACGCACACCCCTCCATGCCGCGCCGTGCACGCAGGTCGTGGGAAGCACAACGCGCGAAAAGTTTTACCACGGTAAAAACCGCCCCGCCTGCCCGCGCACCGTTTTGGGCCTGGCCCAACAACGTGTCGCGCTTATGTGTGGCCCGGGCCCGGGTGTAACGCCCTCGATGCGGCTATATCTCCCACGTGTCGAAGCACGACTTAGAGGCATAACCGCATTGAAAGCAATGTCGCAAGTGAGGTAATCTTCACACAACCCATGTAATACATAAGGGAAAGAGATACATAGTTGGCTTACAAATACCACTTCACACAAAGACATAAATAAACATCCATCATCCAGATTACACTCAAGGTCCGACTACGGAACCAAAATAAAAGAAGACTACCCCAAATGCTACACAGATCCTCGATCGTCCCAACTGGGCTCGACTCATCGATCATCAGGAAAAGACACATAGTAACGACTGTGTTCCTCGTCGAACTCCCACTTGAGCTCGGTTGCGCCATCTGACCGGCATCGCTTGCACCTGCAATCGCTTTTGGTAGAATCTGTGAGTCACGGGGACTCAGCAATCTCACACCCGCGAGATCAAGACTATTTAAGCTTATAGGAAGGACAGAGTTGTGAGGTGGAGCTGCAGCAGGTGACTAGCATATATGGTGGCTACATTCGCAAAAGAGGGCGAGAAGAGAAGCAAGGCGCCGTCGCTGCTAGTAGCGATCAAGAAGAGATCATGAAAATACTTACGTCAAAAATAACTCAAACACAGTGATCACTTCACGGACTCCGACGAGAAGAGACCATCACGGTTACACACGCGTTTGATGTATTTTAATTATGGTCAACTTCGGGTTTTCTACAACCGGACATTAACAATTTCCCATCTGCCTCATAACCGCGGGCACGGCTTTTCGAAAGATAATACCGCAGGGTGTCCCAGCTTAGCCCATTATAAGCTCTCACGGTCAACGAAGGATATTCCTTCTACCGAAGACCCGATCAGTCTCGGAATCCGGACTACAAGACATCTCGACAATGGTAAAACAAAACCAGCAAAAGCCGCCTCGACAGCCGACAAATCCCGATAGGAGCTGCACATATCTCGCTCTCGGGGCACACCGGATGAGCAAAGACGACGACAACCGAGGATACCCCAAGTTTCCTCAGGGCGGAACCGCAAGTGGCTCTAGTTTGGACCAACGCTCAGAGGAGCATTGGCCCGGGGGGGTTAAATAAAGATGACCCTCGGGCTCGCGAAAACCCGGGGGAAAAAGGCTTAGGTGGCAAATGGTAAAACCAAAGTTGGGCCTTGCTGGAAGAGTCTTATTCAAAGCGAACTGACAAGGGGGTCCCATAAATCACCCAACCGTGTAAGGAACGCGAAATCAAGGAACATAACACCGGTATGACGGAAACTAGGGTGGCAAGAGTGGAACAAAACACTGTGCATAAGGCCGAGCCTTCCACCCTTTACCAAGTATATAGATGCATTAATTAAACAATAGATATTGTGATATCCCCAACAAGTAAACATGTTCCAACAAGGAACAACATCTCCATGTTCCAACAAGGAACAAACTTCATCTTCACCGCAACTAGCAACGCTTATAAGAGGGCCGAGCAAAGCGGTAACATAGCCAATCAACGGTTTGCTAGGAAAGGATGGTTAGGGGCTTGACATGGCAATATGGGAGGCATGATAAGCAAGTGATAGGCATCATAGCATAGGCATAGCAAAAGAGTGAGCATCTAGCAAGCAAAGATAGAAGTGATTTCGAGGGTATGGTCATCTTGCCTTCAAAGTTCTCCGAGTTGTCGAAAGCTTGATCCTCGTAAGCGTTCTCAACAGGTTCCTCGTTCACGTGCATTTCGCCTCCGGCTCTACCCAAAGCAAGAACACAAACAATGGAACCACAATAAATCACGGTGCAATGCACAAGCAACATGATGCAATACATGGCATGATATGCGAGATGTGATATGCAATGCGTATGCGCGTTCGGAAGGAAAATGATGAACCAGGCATCAACTTGGAAAACCAAGTGTCCCGCTGGAAAGGTGAGATGATTTCGGTTGAAATCGATATAAAGATCACCGGAATCGGATGCACGGTTTGCAAATGACAAGCAAAACAAGAATGGCACAAATCTGCCATTAACAGCATGATGCCACATAACAAGCAACAATGAATTAAGTTAATGCACCCAAACGTAACAACAAAGCATATGGAAGTGATCTACTCAAGATGCTTGACAAAAGATGAACAATGAGATACGGCTAAATCACACCATAACAGGTCCAAACAAGCATAGAAAAAGTGCAAAATATATCAGCTTCACAGACTTGGTGACAATACTGAACATGGCAGAATCAGCATCAGGAAGCAATGTTCAGAGCAAGAAAACAGCATGCTACAGGAATTTATAATAGCAAAACAAGGCATGCCACGAATCTACTCAAAGCATAGAACAAAAGTCCCTTACTGACCATGAGCCAAAGGGGATCGGAAAATATTATGGCACCCACGTCAATATAGGAAGTTTCGTTAACAGATTCAGCAAACAGGGCATGACATTGACAGAATTATGAAGGCATCTTCTCGAGCTCGATGCACTCACTACAGAGCATTTCATGATAAACTAAGCATACATCCATCAAGAAAACATGGCATAGAAGCTATACATGGCAAGAACAACATCATATCATACACGGATCAACTACAACAACCTTGGAAAAATTGAATAACATGTAAACAACCTGCCAGGAAACATTTTATAGCAAAAGTAGAGCTAGATTGACTCAAGCTATGGCACTCCATAATTGCAAACAAGGGCATGGATGGATAGAGAATAACCATATGTTAAAAACATCCTTATTGAAGTATCTCAAAATAAGCATGGATCTCTCGGTAGCATCAAGTTTACATGGCATAAAAAATATCAGCAAAACAGGGGCTAAAATCAGCAACATCATGAAGCCTAGTTTGCATGCTTGTGCTAGTCACCACAGAGATCACAAAAATACATGGCATACACCCCTGTAAATATGGCATGGCATATTACAAAGCACATGTAGGACTCAAGATCATAGGATGCACACATCAATCATGGCAAAAATGACAAAAGTGCATGTTCTGATAAGAATCTGAAACTAACATCACATAGCCCTCTTCTAACAGCATTTCGGGCATCAACATGAGCTCAAATGAAAATGACACAATGATGTGAAATGATGTACTCAACGGGCCGAACAATTCGGTATGCTACATGCACAAAACGGAGCAACGGGTGCAAAGTTATGGCATGATGAAAATGCAACGAATTATCACAGGTAAATGACTTAGACGAAAAATTGGGGGGGGGGGGGGGAGAAGTCAAACGAGACCGGATATAGATCCGGGGCGCGCGGATCGGAATTCGCCGGCGGCGGCTCGCCGGATAAGAAGGGAGGAGAGGCCGACGAAGGCGCGCGGCGAGGCGGCGGAAGCGGCCGACGACGGGCGAGGTCGGGCGGGCGGGGGCGGCGGCGACGGGCTACGGCGACGGGCGATCGGGCGGCGCCGGGCAGCGGCGGCGCGGCTGGGCGCTACCGGGCGCTGGCCGGGAGGGTTTCGGGCCCCTGACGGGTTCAGCAGGGAGCCGCCGGCGATGCGGGCGCTGGTCGCCACGTGGCGGCTCGCAGCTAGCCGGGCGTAAGGCGGCGACGCTGTCTGCCCGTCCGGACGTGTCCGCGGGCGCGAGAGGAGCGGGACTAGGGTTAGGTGGAAATGACCCGAGATTTCGGGGAGGGTGTTTTATAGGTAGAAGGAGCTAGGAAGCTCCAAATGAGGTGTAGTTTTCGCCCACACGATCGTGATCCGACGACGGAGAGCATGGAAGTGACTTAGATGGTTTATTGGGCGGTTTTGGAGGGGTGTTGGGCTGCAATTTAAAAGAGGCCTTCGCGGATATGCGGATAACCGTTGGAGTACCAAACGAGCTCCAAATGACCCGAAACTTGACAGGTGGTCTACTGGTGGTGTACCAAGGACACTTGGCAAACCTCGGTCCATTCCGAGAAAGTACCCGCTCACGGAAAAATGTAAAAGGGGACGCCGGGGAACATAGGAGTGCCGGATTGCAAAACGGACAACGGGGAAAAAGCTCGGAATCATGAGACGAACACGTATGCAAATGAGATGCACATGATGACATGATATGCGGTGCATGACATGAACAAAAAGCAAAACAAAAGACAAAAACCCAACCATGGAGGGAATATCATATCACAATGCCGAAAATGGCAAGAGTTGGAGTTACAAATATGAAAAGTTACATCCGGGGTGTTACAACACTCCACCACTACAAGAGGATCTCGCCCCAGATCTAGGACTGAAAGAACTCCGGATATTCGAACGGAGGTGATCCTCGCGCCCCTGTGTGGCTTCTCGGTTGGAATGGTGTGACCACTTCACTTTCGTGAATTTGATTGACTTGTTGCGAGTCTTGCGCTTTCGGTTTCTTCAAGAATAGCAACGGGTGCTCATGATAAGAGAGATCTTCATGGAGGTCAATTTCTTGAAGTTGATGGTGCGCTTAGGAGCCTTGAAGCACTTAAGAAGGCTGTGACACATGAAACACATCGTGCACGCTCGCCGGTTGGACTAAGCTCGTTGATAGGCGAGATCGCCTCTTTTGCCAATGATCTTGAAAGGACCCACGTATCTAGGGGCAAGCTTCCCTTTGGTACCGGGTTGACGAGTGCCTTTCATTGGAGAGACGCGAGGTAGACATGGTCTCCGATTTCAAAAGCCACATCACGGTGCTTGTCATCATAATAGCTCTTCCGCGCGATTATGCTGCTTTGAGATTCTCACGAATGACTTTGCACATTTCTTCGCTTCGTGATCAAGTCGTTGCCAAGAAGTTGGCGCTCACCTGTCTCGGACCAATTGAGAGGAGTACGACACTTTCGCCATAGAGAATTTCGAATGGGGCCTTGCCGAACTCGCTTGGAAGCTGTTGTTGTAGGAGAACTCGGCATATGGAAGACTCTTCCCATTTCATACCGAAGGAAATGACACAAGCCCCGAGCATATCTTCAAGGATTTGATTGACTCGCCGACTTGGCCACTTGTTTGAGGGTGGAAAGCTGTCTTTGAAACGAATGTTGGTGCCCATGGCCTTACGAAAAGAATCCCAAAACTTGGAGGTAAAGATGCTGCCACGGTCTCAAGAGATCAATTGTGGAATGCCGTGCAAGGAGACAATCCCGGAGGTGTATAACTCTACCAACCGAGCTGGCTTGTGATAGATTCTTTGATTGGAAGAAAATGAGCCACTTCAAGAAGCTTGTCAATGACAACGAAGATAGCATCATTTCCACGCTTGGACTTTGGAAAACCAGTCACGAAGTCCATCTCGATATGATCAAACTTCCATTACGGAATAGCAAGAGGTTGGAGGAGACCAGCTGGTCGTTGGTGTTCTGCTTTCACCCTTCTCGCAGACATCACATTCATTCACTTAATTGAGCAATTTCTCGCTTCATTCGAGTCCACCAATATGATCGCTTGAGGTCATGGTACATCTTCGCATTTCCGTGATGAATGGATAGAAGGGAATTGTGTGCCTGCTCATAATGACTTTACGTAGATCACCCTTAGGAACCACAATCCGTCCTCAAGAAAAGAGTATCTTTGTCATCAATGTGGAAGCACTTGTATTTGGAAATGCCCTTGTCGATACCACGCTTTCACCTTTTTCACCATGGTATCCAGGAGTTGAGCCTCACGAATTTGGTCTTCCAAAGTAGGAGAAACTATGAGGTTGGCAAGAAAGCCTTGAGGAACAACTTGAAGATTCAAATATGGAAAACTTCACAAAGAGCCGGTTGGAAGGGCTTGAGGATTAAACTGCCAAAGAAGCCTTCCCGCTCAAAGCATCTGCAATCACATTGGCCTTGCCGAGTCTATTCAATACTTGGGTTGTACTCTTGAATCATTTCACCCATCGAGTTTGCTCGAGGTTGAGGTTGGGTTGAGTGAAGATATACTTGAGGCTCTTGTGATCGGTGAATATGTCCACTTTCCTTCCCAACAAGAGATGTCTCCATGTTATCAATGCATGGACAACTGCCGCCAACTCAAAATCATGAGTGGGTAGTTCTTTTCGATGGGCTTCAACTGACGAGAGGTATAGGCCACAACTTTCTTCTCTTGCATTAACACAGCACCGAGACCTTGAAGAGAAGCATCACAGAAAACTTCGAATGGCTTGGATTCATCAGAGGAGTTAAGACAGGAGCTGTGACGAGTTTGTCTTTGAGGGTGTTGAAAGCAACGTCACACTCGTGGGAGACCAGTACATACTTCACATGCTTCGGAGGAGGTTGGAAAGAGGCTTTGCAATCTTAGAGAAGTTCTCAACGAATCTTCGCAATAGCTTGCAAGTCCAAGAAAATCGCCAAGTCGCTTGACATTCGAGGAGGTTCCCAATTCACAACCGCAGACACCTTCTCGGGATTAACAAATATGCCCTTGGCGGAGATGATGTGACCAAGATAAAGAACTTCATCAAGCCAAAATTCACATTTGGAAAACTTCGATAGAATTGATGCTCGAGCTTGTCGAGCACCAATCGCAAAATGTTTGGCATGATCCTTCTTATTCTTGGAGAAGACCAAAATATCATCGAGATAGACCAAGACGAATTCATTGGTGTAGGGGTTGAAGATGAAGTTCATCATTCGAGAGAATGTTGGAGGAGCATTGACAAGGCTGAAAGACATGACAAGATATTCATAAGAACCAAAGCTTGTTCTGAATGCTGTCTTGGGAATATCTTGTTCACGAATGTGAATTTGATGATAACCCATACGAAGGTCAAGCTTGGAGAACACTTTAGCACCTTTGAGTTGCTCGAAAAGCTCATTGATGTTGGGAAGTGGATACTTGTTCTTGATAGTCTTCTTATTCAATGGACGGTAATCGACGCAAAGTCGGTCCGCGCCATCCTTCTTCCGGACAAAAGAACACCACAACCCCAAGGAGATGAACTTGATCCGATCAAACCCAGACGCTCTTGTTCATCGAGATGCTTCTTCAATTCCTTCAGCTCATTAGGTCCAAGCTTGTATGGACGCTTGCAAACGGGTTCGATGCCGTGCTCAAGATCGATAACGAACTCAATCGCCGGTGAGGAGGCATTCTGGAAGCTCTTATGGAAAGACATCTTGATACTCACAAACGACCGGAATCGAGAGATAGCATCCAACTCGCCCTTCTCATTGAGAGAAAACAACCAATGGTTTCATAACGAAGCGGCATAGATGATCACATCCTCGTAAGAGTGAGTCAATTGAATTTCCTGGCAGCACAATCAAGCTGAGCTTTGTGCTGAGAAAGCCAGTCCATCCCGAGAATTAGATCAATATCCAAGTCACCAAGGACAAATGGTTTAGCCAGAAATCTATAGTCGCCCAACTTGTAACGCCCTCGATGCGGCTATATCTCCCACGTGTCGAAGCACGACTTAGAGGCATAACCGCATTGAAAGCAATGTCGCAAGTGAGGTAATCTTCACACAACCCATGTAATACATAAGGGAAAGAGATACATAGTTGGCTTACAAATGCCACTTCACACAAAGACATAAATAAACATCCATCATCCAGATTACACTCAAGGTCCGACTACGGAACCAAAATAAAAGAAGACTACCCCAAATGCTACATGATCCCCGATCGTCTCCCAACTGGGCTCCACCATCGATCATCGTGAAAAGACACATAGTAACGACCACGCCTCGTCCGAACTCCCACTTGAGCTCGGTTGCATCATCTCAGACCGGCATCGCTGCACTGCAACAGTTTTGGTAGAATCTGTGAGTCACCGGGACTCAGCAATCTCACACCCGCGAGATCAAGACTATTTAAGCTTATAGGAAGGACAGAGTTGTGAGGTGGAGCTGCAGCAAGCGACTCGCATATATGGTGGCTACATTCGCAAAAGAGAGCGAGAAGAGAAGCAAGGCGCGGTCGTGAAGCTAGTAGCGATCAAGAAGTGATCCTGAAACTACTTACGTCAAACATAACTCCAACACCGTGTTCACTTCCCGGACTCCGCCGAGAAGAGACCATAACGAGTAAACAATAGATATTGTGATATCCCCAACAAGTAAACATGTTCCAACAAGTAACAACATCTCCATGTTCCAACAAGGAACAAACTTCATCTTCACCTGCAACTAGCAACACTATAGGAGGGGCTGAGCAAAGCGGTAACATAGCCAATCAACGGTTTGCTAGGAAAGGATGGTTAGGGGCTTGACATGGCAATATGGGAGGCATGATAAGCAAGTGATAGGCATCGTAGCATAGGCATAGCAAAAGAGCGAGCATCTAGCAAGCAAAGATAGAAGTGATTTCGAGGGTATGGTCATCTTGCCTGCAAAGTTCTCAGAGTTGTCGAAAGCTTGATCCTCGTAAGCGTTCTCAACAGGTTATTCGTTCACGTACTCATCTCCCGGCTCTACCCAAAGCAAGAACACAAACAATGGAACCACAATAAATCACGGTGCAATGCACAAGCAACATGATGCAATACATGGCATGATATGCGAGATGTGATATGCAATGCGTATGCGTGGTCCGGAAGGAAAATGATGAACCAGGCATCAACTTGGCAAACCAAGTATGCCGCTGGAAAGGTGAGATGATTTCGGTTGAAATCGATATAAAGATCACCGGAATCGGATGCACGGTTTGCAAATGACAAGCAAAACAAGAATGTCACAAATCTGCCATTAACAGCATGATGCCACATAGCAAGCAACAAGGAGTTAAGCTACTGCACCCAAACGTAACAACAAATCATATGGAAGTGATCTACTCAACATGCGTGACAAAAGATGGACACTGAGATACGGCTAAATCAGACCATAACAGGTCCAAACAAGCATGAAAAAAGTGCAAAATATATCAGCTTCACAGACTTAGTGACAATACTGAACATGGCAGAATCAACATCATCAAGAAGCAATGTTCAGAGCAAGCAAACATCATGCTACAGGAACTTATAATAGCAAAACAAGGCATGGCGTGAATCTACTCAAAGCATAGAACAAAAGTGTCTTACTGACCATGAGCCAAAAGGCATCAGAAAATATGATGGCACCCACGTCAGTATAGCAACTTTCGTTAACAGATTCAGCAAACAGGGCATGACATTGACAGAATTATGAAGGCATCTTCGCGAGCTCGATGCACTCACTACAGAGCATTTCATGATAAATTAAGCATAAATCCATCAAGAAGACATGGCATAAAAGCTATACATGGCAATAACAACATCATATCATACACGGATCAACTACAACAACCTTGGCAAAATTGAATAACATGTAAACCTGCCAGGAAACATTTTATAGCAAAAGTAGAGCTCGATTGACTCAAGCTATGGCACTCCATAATTGCAAACAAGGGCATGGATGGATATACAATAACCATATGTTAAAAACATCCTTACTGAAGTATCTCAAAATAAGCATGGATCTCTCGGTAGCATCAAGTTTACATGGCATAAAAAATATCAGCAAAACAGGGGCTGAAATAAGCAACATCATGAAGCCTAGTTTGCATGCTTGTGCTAGTCACCACAGAGATCACAAAAGTACATGGCATACACCCCTGTAAAGATGGCATAGCATATTACAAAACACATGTAGGACTCAAGATCATAGGATGCACACATCAATCATGGCAAAAATGACAAAAGTGCATGTTCTGATAAGAATCTGAAATTAACATCACATAGCCCTCTTCTAACAGAATTTCGGGCATTAAGATGAGCTCAAATGAAACTGACGCAATGAGACAAAATGATGTACTCAACGTGGTGAACAATTCGATATGCTACACGCCCAAAACGGAGCAACAGGTTCCAAGTTATGGCATGATGAAAATGCAACAAAATTATCACACGTAAATGACTTGGACGAAAAATTGAGGGGGGGGGGGAGAAGTCAAACGAGACCGGATCTGGATCCGGGCGCTGGATCGGAGTTCGCCATGGCGGCTGCTCGCCGGAGAAGAAGGGAGGAGAGGTTGGGACGAGGCTGCTGGCGCGGAGGCGGCCGGGCGACGGGCGGCCGGGCGGCGCGGCGACGGGCGACGGAAGCGGCGCTGCCCGGCGCTGGTCGGAGGGTTCCCTGCCCGCGGGCTCGCGCGGGAGCCGGGCGGCGATGTGGGCGCGGGTCACCCACGTGGCGGCTCGCGGTTGGCCGGGGGCGCGGCGGCGGACGCGTCCGGCTCCGTCCGGACGTGTCCGGCGGCGCGGAGAGGAGCGGGACTAGGGTTAGGGTGGAAATGACCCGGGATTTCGGGGGAGGGGGTGTTTTTATAGGTAGAAGGAGGTAGGAAGGTCCAAATGAGGTGTAGTTTTCGCCCACACGATCGTGATCCGACGACGGAGAGCATGGAACTGACTTAGATGGTTTATTGGGCGGTTTTGGAGGGGTGTTGGACTGCAACTTAAAAGAGGCCTTCGCGGATATGCGGATAACCGTTGGAGTACCAAACGAGCTCCAAATGACCCGAAACTTGACAGGTGGTCTACCGGTGGTGTACCAAGGCCACTTGGAAAACCTCGGTCCATTCCGAGAAAGTTTAGTACCCGCTCACGGAAAAATGTAAAAGGGGATGCTGGGGAACATAGGAGTGCCGGATTGCAAAACGGACAACGGGGAAAAAGCTCGGAATCATGAGACGAACACGTATGCAAATGAGATGCACATGATGACATGATATGAGGTGCATGACATGAACAAAAAGCAAAACAAAAGACAAAAACCCAACCACGGAGGGAATATCATATCACAATGCCGAAAATGGCAAGAGTTGGAGTTACAAATATGGAAAGTTACATCCGGGGTGTTACACCGGGGGCTCCTGTCGGTGTACAAAAAGAGGGGTGCGTTTTTGTACCCCTATACCTGTGCACGGGCAATCGGAGCCGCGCCTACGGTCACGCTAACCAGAACAGGGGAGGTGAGCCAAGGTAAGACTGAAGCCCAAGATAATCAGAACACCAAGGCCGAGACCACAAGGAGCAGAGGGACGAAGCTGGCTCCCCCGACAAGACCCTTGCCGAGGCAGCCCGCAAGACTCCTTGCCGGGCAGTTTCATTTCACACCAACAGAGCGAGCCACCCTTGAGCCCACGGTCCCCAACGCCATCAATCACGTGGGGCTGTGGCTCGGAAGGCACCTCTGTGGTGGCATGCAGATCTTTGTGAAGACATATTCAAGATCGATGAGGATTAGAAGACAACGATCCTCGGCAAGATCCTTGCCGAGGAAGGCCACCAGACTTCGGAAGGCCCTTGCCGGATGACAATACACACAAGAAGACCCTTGCCGGGCCACACGGCAAGACCCTTGCCGAGCCACCCGGCAAGGCCCTCACCAAGGACACCAGCAGGGCCACCGCCAGGCCCACGTATACCAAGCTTCCACCGACGTTCACATGCAGCTGCCAGCCCAACCAGCTGGGCGGGCACCTGCGTGGCAACATGCCGCTCCCTGGCCAACTCATCGAGCGCCTGCGTGGCGGCATGCGGATCTTCGTGAAGGATCCGCCACTGCGCCACCTCGCCTGCCCGCTCGCCTACATGGCACCACGCGCCTCACTGGCCAGGGCGCGTGTCAAAGCGAGGAGGAGCGGCGACGGACGGGACGGGCCTCGCCCCCGCCCCCAATAAAGCAAGGGGACACCTAAGGCACGCATTAAATGTGTCTTGTCCTGTTATACGAGCGATAAGCTCAGGGCACTATACGCCTTTCCACCTCCTGTGTGCCACTGTGGCAGCCCCTTCCGACTATAAAAGGAGGCCCATGGCATACATTGGACACACACTGACCACAACTAGTTCGAGACCTCAAGAACTCTCTGAAATACACCCACCAAAGCAGGACTAGTGTTTTACGCATCCTCGCGGCCCGAACCTGGGTAAACGATCCTTGTGTTGTCTACTAGCCCTGCTCTTCTCGCAACCCCGCGCCCCGACAACCGTTTCAATGATATAGCATATTCAAGAATTATCCTACTCTATACTATCGCCTCTAAAAAACATACACTATACAATAAAATCACTAAGGCATAGAAACGTAAAATAATCCTGCACTATAGAATAAAGAAATTACAGCCGAATATACCCACTAGGCATTATAGTTCGGCACCAGTGATAATAAAGCATACACAAATAGCAAATTACATACATTGGACAAATAAAGCTCATACATCATGGGCACGGATCAACAAAACTTACCATTTGAACTATAAACTCTTCAGAAAATAGGATTGGCTGGATTCAGATAGCACAAATTTCAGTCTGCAAAATCTCCAATTCCTTCGTGGCTACCTCAGTGTCTTGTTTCATTTTTTGACTCCTGCATCTAATACCTGCATCGCCAGTCTCAACTTATTGCTTGTACGTTGAGAATCATGTACACATTGTCTTGCCACCTCTAGTTGATGCTCGAGAACATCAGGACATTCCAATTCCAATCCATAATCATTCGGTAACGGCCATGCCGCACTACTCACAGATCTTTGTGTTGATGTCACTTCGTCCTGAAATGTTTTTGTAAGTACACATGACTAGGGCAAAAATATAGTTACAACAGTGAAGCGAGCAAGACAGACTATTTTGTACATGGAAAAATGGGAATAACAATAATGTTACACGTCATGAAGCATAAGCAGGTGATATTTTAAAAATTAGAAAAAGGGTAGTCTGCAGCCTGCATACAGAAATCTCTCTTAGCTCACCAGAGGAGCATGATGTTAGGGCCAAATCCAAAACACAGACAAGTTACAAATTTAGACAACACGTTGCGTATAAGTAAGCAAGAAGTTGGCCATTCTATAGCTCAATTAAAGTCTTAGGGAGCATAATGAACAACAGAGGGAGTCATACAAACCTACTACAACAAGCAAAGCTATGCAATCATTAGCCTAGTATAAACTAGATTGTGAGCCTCATGCAATAATAGTTGGTTAATAGACTTCAAAGCTTCAGGCACACTTCGCCAGAGTAATTAAATGGTAAGGCATTTAATTATGTCAACTAATAGTTATACAAGTACCGACATCGTGCATCATTGTTTGGGCATCTCATTAATCGAGGACAAATAAAGCAATTGAGAAGAGCAAATTAACTATGCCTGAAACAAACAAGGAATTGAACTGTTGAGTTGGATATAGTGACGCACCTTAACCTGGTTGAATGTGCTCGGCCACGCTCCTACTTCTCTTGCAAGGCTCCTTCCTAACATCTTGTACTTCGAAATCCTCAATCTTATCTGCATTGCACTCCCTCTGCAAGGTGACACAAACTAGTTACTCGTCTCCTTGGAAGATAAATATGCATACTTTCTAGTATGTGAACAACACAAAAGGATGAGATTATAACAAAACAACACCACATAATGAAACATGCCACATCTCTTGCACTTGCACACAATGAAATGAGCATTTACTATGTAAAGACTAGGCATACCTTCGAACTAGATCTCCAGGTACACTTGGAGAGCCTACTTTAGTGTACAACCAAATCTTTATGTCACCTATGAGTTAGACAAGACCCCACTACAGCAGCCCTTAGTGTTTAAAACATTGACAAGCTCTGTTAGAGTGTTAGGTCAAGAACAACAAGTAATCAAAGCAAACAGTTCTGGTATGGCTGGCTGATGCAAACAAGCAATTGAACAGATGTATCAAAAAAAGAAGCAAAGAAGGAGGCTTAAAGACCATCACTTGACTAACCAGATTTAAGGGGCATTTAAACATCATGTGCAACGTATGAACGAACATAAACATTGCATATTCCAGATTCTACAATGGAATGAATTGCAGGTTAAGGGACAGTTCTATTCCGCCTTTTCAAAGCGTATTGTCAAAATAAGCCATAAAAGATGTAAAGAAGTAATTTTTGAGTTATGGGCTTGGGCTTAACTTATTTCGCTTTGGAGGGGGTGTTTCGGGTAGAAGCTCACTAAAAATTGAAGCGAGGGGGAATAGTGAAATGACTCTGTTGTCTGCCAATATTACACTCAAAATGCAATTGCCCTGCCCGCTTGCATCCCATCTCCCCTTTCCCTCTACCTCGATCCCCTGCCTGGAACGCTAGGGTTCATCCAGGGAGCCGTCGCCACTGGTCCCATCTGGCCTGGTCCTCGACGATGCTCTGTCTAGCTAAGCTACATGGCCGGCTGGTAGGGCCAAATCTCCCCGGCTGCTCCTCCTTTTGGCGCCGCCCCTCATTCTCATGGTCTCAAGTAGCTGCTCCACTGTGGTTCGTCCAACGCACTACTCCGGCGGGCGCCGCACAACTACAGTTGATGCCACACCGTGGCAGAAGGCACCTTATTCCCCCTCCTCTCCTCCCATGGCGTGGCCTTGAGGTGATGTTGAAGGATGAGCTCATCCAACAAGGTGAGGATCTCCTCTGATTTTTTGCCAAGTTTTCATTCTGATCCACTATACGATGAATTATGGCGAGCTGCTTCGCCATTACTATATGATGCATTGCTATGAGCTACCTCGCCGTGCTGCTAAATGATGAATTGCTATGAGCTGCTGCTGCTATATGATGAATTGCTATGAGCTGCTGCTGCTATATGATGAGTTGCTATAAGCTGCTCCTGTTGCTGCTATATGATGAATTGCTATGAGCTACTTCTGCTGCTGCTATATGACGAATTGCTATGAGGTACTCCTGCTGCTGCTGTATGATGAATTGCTATGAGCTGCTGGTGGTATATGATGAATTGCACACTACTGCTGCTGCTGCTGCTGTATGATGAGTTGCTATGAGCTGATGCTGCTATATGATGCTTTCAGGTGGCTGCTATATGATAATAACCAGCCACTTGGACCATCGAATTTAAATAAATAATTGTTCTTTATTTAAATGTGGGTCATGCTTTCTTCATTTAAATTAGGTAATGGAATCTCTATGGAAGACATTGACCAAAGTAGATTGTGCCAAGTAGATGGTATCTTGTATTTGCATTGTGAACAAATAGTGATGGTTTGTTTTCCTATCATATTAATTACTGAAGTGGGTTCAATTTGTGATGTTTGCAAGTCAAATTGATTTTCATATGTGCAGAAAAATGAAAAAATATAATGCAATCTAGACTTTTCACTGATCATACCAAAGATAAGCTGAAAAGGAAGGCAATGAAAAGAACTGGTTGGCTTATTACCTGGAGCTTATATTCACATGTGCTTATTTTCTTAGGATAACTCATAATATCTGTCCCTAAGAAACTTGGCCAATAGAACTGACATACAAATAACATGTCACGATGATTGCAATGGAGGAGTGACCTACCATATCACATTGTATAGGCTCACCGCTGCCTCTCCTTTTTTTTGCGATGTTCCATGAAATTGCCACATACATCTTGTACTTTTTCATTGTGTAACCCTAACTGCAAGTTGACACGGCTAATTTCAGGCATCTCTACATGATAATACATTGCATATCCCTTGCGCATATTTAAACCACCAATTAACGATTGTTTGCGTAGCATAAACTAGCCATGAATCTGTGTGCTGGACTATCAGGCACTCTAAGGGAGCCTAATGTAGTGCACTGGAATTCCTACATGCCACCTGTGATTTTGTGTAATGTACTACATCTGTTCCTAAATATATGTCTTTGTAGAGATTTTAGTATGGACCACATACAGATGTATATAGATGTATTTTCGAGTGTAGATTCACTCATTTTGCTCCGTATGTAGCCTATAGTGGAATCTCTAGAAAGACTTATATTTAGGATTGGAGGTACGAGGTAGTATCATGTATGACATCTACATATCTAATTTAGCAGCCAGTAGTAGAAATCATTGTCTGCACAAAGAGATTACTGGTTGAAAATCCTAGCAAAGCACGCTGGCAGGCACACAGCAATACAAGAGAGAGAGAGAGACGCACTTACAAGATCATAGCAATGCCTCAGTCTAGGATCTTGGTTGGCCAAGCTGTTAGATCCAGAAGAAACATCGTCCTTATAGTTTTTGCCAGCTGCATAATAGGTAACAGCGACATGTTTCTATATTTGAAGTACATCGGGCAGGTGATGATGGATGGGTTTAAAGGTGAAGTACCTAGGCCGTGGCGGGTGCTTGGCATCTTGCCAGACGGTGGGAATCAGGTTAGAAACGTCAAGGGTGATGATGATGCGCTGGCTGTCGGGGTATGGTAAGGAGATCTAGAACCGTCGAGTAGGGTGTTTGTGGAGCAGCTCCGGTAGGGTGGACTACGGTGTGGGTGAAGCGGATCTATGGCCGTGGACGAGGGCATCGGTGAAGCTGCTCCGGTGGTTGGGTTAAGGATGGTGTCGATGATGCGGATCTGCGGCCGTGGACGGGGCGTCAGAAGCTCCTCTGGTAGGTTGGATCAGGGTGCGACGAAGCGGATCTATGGTCGTGGACTTGTGAGTTGGCAAAGTGGCCCCGGTAGGGTTGAGAATGGTATAGGCGAAGCTACTCCGGTAGGGTTGACGATGGTGTCGTGGCGGGTTGCCAGAGGGGTTGAGGAAGGTGTCGCCAAGAGGATCAGAGGCCGCCGACGGGGCGTCTGGGGCAGCTCCGGGTGGAAAGGCCTCCGGTGGGGAGTACGAATGAGCCGCTGCAGATGCACTGCGGTTGACGAGAGTACCGGCGAAGCAGATCCAGCTTCGTGGGCAAGGCCGGCACTGAATGGGCTGTGGTACAATGGTGGATGACCAGTCTACTTGTTTCTAGTGGAGGTGGGAGGGGTAGATGCGGCCGCAGAAGCAGATCCGGCGAGGTGGACGCCGCTGGAAGTGAATGGGCTCTGGTACACCGGTGGATGAGCAGTCTAGGGTTTCCAGAGGGGAGGGGTAGAAAGGTCGATGAAGTACGGATGACGTGATGTAAGATGCTCTAGTGCTGTGGAGTTAGTGGTTTTTGCGGGAGGGGGAGAAGAAATGGGGGTGCCGTGTGGTGGGGGGAACCAAAAGTTACCAAAGCAGCCCTAACCGATTATGTAGACAAGGGCGGTACTGTTACTGTTGTTCTCCGTGCACCAAGGACAAAAGGGAAATTTCGCATGCTAAAGACTAGGTGGCGGAAATTTTAGAAGGAGGCGGGAGATTTTGTTACCATGGGATTATTCGTGATCAGTTTCAACTAATTTTGGACCGTGCTAGCGGGAAGGTCATGCGAGTTGTGTACACGGGCACGCGTCATCAGCTAATAACCGGTATGAAGTCCACCCCAGAAAAAAAGACAACAACTCGGGATGATGCACCGATAACTTGGACGTTCACACGGGCGCGGCCAATCGTACGGGTGTAGAGGCGCGTTCACAAAAAAAGGGATCAAACGCTCAGCCTATGCATTTATCGCGTAAATAGATAATTTAGTGCCATTGGTTATTTACTTTAAACATAATGCATTGACGTGTTAGTGTAGAGGCGCACAAAAAGAAATGGATATTGTAGTCCGCTACTTAAAAGTGTTACCTCATATGATTACATAGCCTCCATTTCATAAATGCCGTACCCGTTGAATTCATATATGAATATTACATATATTACTTCATAATAGAATATTAAATCATCCAAGACTAATGAATTTGAATGCAAGAGTAACAATGGTGCATGTACATGATAGCTACATTGGTTGTTTGAAGAAACATCACTGTAAGTTTGGCATGCACAGTTGAAAAGGTTTATTTAGATAGAAAAAAAGTGATATGTGAGTGTCCAATCTTTATAGCGTTGAATCGATATTGTACCTTTGGCCACGTTACGAAGTAGATATTGATTTATGTTCAAGCGATGCACGTCCACTATCGCTAGATAGTGATACGTGAATGAATTGTGCAATCTCTCTCACATGCATACATATCTCATTTCCCCGTGGGCATCGGAATCACACACGCGCACTTCATGTATTTCTCTCCCTCCGTCAAGGTTAGAATTCGTCTTTCTACCCCATCCTACAAGTCTCTCACACAGAAACACACACGCTCTCTCAGTCGAACATGCCCACCCCTTTAATTCCGACCACCCACAGCCTCAAATGTCTTAGAGGATAATTATGTCTCTCACACATATGCCTAAGGTTAACTCGAGTTTCGGAACCATATGAATACATACAATGTGATTCCAGCAGAGCACCTTTTGTTTTGAGATTTCGCTCTCTCTCTCTCTCTCACACACACACACACACACACACACACTCACACAAACACACCCACACACACACGCGCGCGCGCGTAGACATTGTTTATCGCTTCATTTTTTCCGGCACTTGCACGCACACCGTTTGTTTATCTCTGTGATGCTTTAAGTATACCTCGCACACATCCTATCTACCTATCCCTTAATATAGATATGTGTCACACAAACTCCTTCTCCCTACTAGCAAGATGCCCATGCATTGCACGAAACATCAAGATGCATTTGTATGAGTAGTTTATCTTGTGGGAGAAAAGGATGAACGAGGGAATTCCTTATTTGCAAATTTGGGGAGGGGTGTGGGTAACTTTTTGCAAAATTGCCATAGTTTCCTTCCTATCCATCAGATATAAATCGCATGGCCTATAGTGCAGGATGGCAGGAACACCATCATCACCAACTCTGTTTTTTATAAGAGTAGAGATATGTAAGTGTCACTGTCCCCCCACCCACCCACACACACACTTCCCGACACCGAAGGAGTAGGGTGACACCTCGATCTTGATACTAATCTATCGACTGGCTTCTCTCTCAAAAACACACACATACTACCCGACACCGAAGGAGTAGGGTGGCACCTCGATCTTGATAGTAATCTATCTACTCCTCTTTCAAACGCACACAGATATACACACACTCGCTAGTTGTGCCTTTGTGACTACCGCGCACACTCTCGATACGTCTTTCTCTCCCTCCCCCTCCCCACCCCAACCCCAACAATGACAGCAGAAGGGTGACAACTCGATCTGATCTTAATCTGTCAATTGGTTTCTCTCTCAAACATTGTGTCTCTGTGCCTCGCTCAGACACACTTGATACGTCTTTTTCTCCGTAGACCCCACAATATGTAGACTTCTCGCGCACGCACAGCTGTAGTGACGATGATGCTGAACCCAATGTGCCTTGTTTTTACCGGCCTCATGTGATGGTTTTCACCCTGTTTTATGTTAATTAACAATACAACCTTTTCTTTGTTACTACTAGTGAATCTGAAATCATTCGGGGCACACATAAAATATATCACTTCAACCCAATTATCGCAGTAACTATTTTAAAAGAAACTAGCTAGATGCCTGTGCATTGCACGGAACATCAAGATGCATTTGTATGAGTAGTTTATCTTGTGAGAGACTAGCAAGATGCCCATGCGTTGCACGGAACATCAAGATGCATTTATTTGAGTACTTTATCTTTTGAGAGAAAAGGATGAATGGGGGAAGGCCTTATTTGCAAATGTGGAGAGGTGTGTGAGTATCTTTTTGCAAAATTGCCATAGTTTCCTTCCTATCCGCCGGATATAAATCGGACGGCCTATATTGCAGGATGGTAGGCACACCATCATCACCAACTCTGTTTTTTTATCTCTACTAGCAAGATGCCCATGCGTTGCACGGAACATCAAGATGTATTTGTATGATGAGTTTATCTTGTGGGAGAAAAGGATAAAAGGGGGTGTATCTAGACGTATTTTAGTTCTAGGTGCATCTCTTTTTATCCATTTTGATGACAAGTATTTCCGGATGGAGGGAGTATTTTGGATCCGTTGCAACGCACGGGCACATTGCTAGTAAAAGTAGAGAAAAGGATGAATGAGGGAAGGCCTTCTTTGCAAACGTGGAGAGGGGTGTGGGTATCTTTTTGCAAATTGCCATAGTTTCCTTCCTATCTGTTAGATATAAATCCGACGGCCTATATTGCAGGGTGGCACACCAACTCTGTTTTCTACTCCCTCCGTTCCTAAATATTTGTCTTTTTAGAGATTTCAACAAGTGACTACATACGAAGCAAAATGAGTGAATCTACACTCTAAAATATGTCTACATACACATCCGTATGTGGTAGTCCATTTGAAATCTGAAAAAAAAAGAAATATCTAGGAACGGATGGAGTATAAGAGTAGACATGGAGTTATATCTCCAACATGGTCTACAACAAAAATGTGTTGGACTGGTCAGCGCCAGATGCTCGCAACGCGATGACCTGAGTTCGAATTCTGTCTTGAACTTTAGATTGTTACGTTATATATTACTTATTTAATATATACTTCTTTCGCTACTATACTGATAGTGGAACCCACAGAGTACTTAGAATACAAGACTAAGGATGGACTTGTTTCTTTTTAACTTTCTGCATTAAGTCAGTAGCCACCACTCGCAAGTCACGTGTACACTGTACATGCAATTAACTTTTTGTAAAGGGAGAATCATACACGCAATTAACTCAAATGGATTGGATGTGCCTCTATTATTTCCAGCATAAGAGCATCTCCAACGGCAGCCGGCAAATTTCCTCCCGCTTCCTTCCGCGGAGGGCGACATCAAACGCCAACGGCATACATTTTCACAACTCTAACCAACCAGATGAAATTCGTGCAAACCAGACTGTTTTCATATAAGCATGCAGGATTTCGTATAAAAAGTCGGATCTTCATATAAACATGATGGATTTCATTACATTTACATGAACTAAGCGGTACTAATCCAGCTCTCTTGGTATAATTAATACTCCCTCCGTCCGAAAATACTTGTCCTAGAAATGGATGTATCTAGACTTATTTTAGTTATAGATACATCCAATTTATCCATTCTTAGAAAAAAATCCCGCCAGCCGGAGAGGGAGTACCTAATCTAAATGGCCACCCACGGATCCCTTTGTCTTCCTCATGTCCGGCAGACACTTGCGGGGTCGATGAAGGTCCTGGAAGAGACAAAGCAGCAAAGAAACCACCTGAATGCGCAGTCGTCGTCTCGGCGGTGGCCTTCATGGGACCCAAGTGGCGGCGGCCTCCTGTGTTCTACTTCTCCTTGATGATAGCGGCGGACACAAAGAAGCTGGCCACTGACTCGTCACTCTCCACGCACCCGGCTTCTATCTCTGCCTGCATGGCGTTGTCACAGGCACGAGAGGCGCGGCCACAGGCACGGGAGGCGCACCCACAAACATGGGAGGCGCGGCCACCGCAGACACTGGTGGCGCGGTACGACGCGGCAGCCACGACTCTGCATTCGCTGCGTTGCCGCTCGCCGGCGTGGAGCAACTCGCCACCTCGCCGAGCTGAACCGGAGCGGCGACTTGTCGAACCACGCTACCGATTAGCGGCAACTGCCCGTCCGGGCCAAGCGAGGTTGATGAAGCACCGAGCGGCCTCGCCCAGATCCGGAGGGCTCGGGCGGGCCACCCAGCCGGTAGTATGCCGGAGAACGGCTCCTCGGAAGCCATCGGAAGAGTGGAGAAAATGGTGAAGGAGGAGATGGGGGAGCGGCGGAGGGGTGCGATTCTTGCCCGCTGTCTGTCTGGCCTCGTTTAAATAGAGGGCGGATAGAGAACGGCTCCTCGGAAGCCATCGGAAGAGTGGAGAAAATGGTGAAGGAGGAGATGGGGGAGCGGCGGAGGGGTGCGATTCTTGCCCGCTGTCTGTCTGGCCTCGTTTAAATAGAGGGCGGATAGTAGGAGCTTGGTCGGCGTCTAGCCTCGTTTAAACTTATGGCGGACGAGAGGAGCTCGGCCAGTGTTGCGTTTAATTCTGGCCTGCTCATGAACAGACGTGTGGCCGGAGTAGGTTTCTCGGTTTTCATGCGGGTTTGACGGAGGGGTTTGATGGAGGCGAGGAGGCGTGTTCAGCCAGGCGTGTAGCGAGCGGCGTAGTACTATTCGATTTGACAGCGGGCGGTGCAGTTCCTGATACGGTTTAATGCAGACGAGGGAGGGGTAGCGGTTCCTGAAATGTTGAACGGCCAATGATGCATCCTCCTTCACTACAAAAAAAGACACATCCGTGACATTTTGGGCCGAACGAATTTTTTTTCTATCATACATATGACACTTCTATGACGATAATTGTGACAAAACCTGGTATTATCATAGATGTAGTGGGCTCCTACTTCTATGACAAAAAATCATGATGTAAAATGGGCTTTTCGGCCCGGAGGGCCAGAGACGCAGCTGCATGACATTCTTTGGGCTGGCCCATGACGGAAAAACCGTGGTAGAAGCGAGGGGAGGAAAATTTAGGGAGTTGCCGTTACGGTGGGAGGTCGGGGCCGAAAGCGATGCGCTGCTTTCTCGTACACGAGCAAGCGCTGCGTGTGTGCGTAGGCTTTGGCTCTAATCGAACCCGAGCGAGGCGTTGGGCTCTAATCGAACCCGAAGCGATTGCACCGCAGTTACGCTACATCGAACTCGAGCGATCTATCGATGGCTGTTAATCAACCCAATGGAGCGATTCTTCGCCATCGCCGCTAATCAAGCCGATCGATGCTGCCTCAGGATGAACAATGAGCGCTATGGGGGTTTGGATGAACAGTGAGCGGTGGCGTTGCCTCTGGATGAACAGGACCCCGTGGTGTGGAGGGCTAGATGAACAGTAGACGGTGGAGGGGTGCCCGCGGAGGGGTGGTTGAACAGGACCCCCTGGTGTGGAGGGCTTGATGAACAGTAGATGGTGGAGGGGTGGTTGAACAGTAGTCGGTGGAGTAGCGCCCGGTGGAGGCTGGATGAACAGGAGCCTGTGGAGGCTGGAGGCTGGAGGAGGTCGACGGTAGAGATGAACAGTATCTCGTGGAGTCCCGTTTTGCGGTACGCCACACCCTCCCGGCGAACAGACCTCCGCTTTGACCGTAGCGCCTAACACAAGTCCGCTTCGTCTGCTTTTGCGGTACGCCACACCCTCCCGATCAACAGGACCCCTGCTCGACCGTAGGGAGGTCCGTTGGTCTGCTTTATGGTACGCCACACCCTCCCGATCAACAGGACCCTGCTTGACCGTAGGGAGGTCCGTTGTCTGCTTTATGGCGGCACGCCACACCCTCCCGATCAACAGACACCTGCTTCGACCGTATGAGGTCCGCTTCTCCGCTTTGGCGGCACGCCACACCCTCCCGATCAATGTGACCTGCTCAACGTAGGAGGTCCGCTTCTCCGCCAGCGGTACGCCAGCCTCGCTTTCCACCGCCTGTTCCGGCCCAAGCCCTCCCGATGAACACGACCACGCATTCCGCTCGACCCAGCCGGTTGGCTCCCCATGAACACGCATTTACGACGCTGTTTCTCCGTTCACCCAGCCATGTACATATGCGCGCTGAGTAGGTGTTCGAGACCTCGCCAGATGTACGACGCGGGTCAGATTTCTTTCTTGCACCTCGCCAACAGACGTGACGCATACATGCTACGCGCGCGCTTCTACTACGACACGCACGCCTACATCCACCAAGATATATGTACGCATACACGCTTGTCGCACCGTAATGACAACGCCACGACGCTTCGACCGTGTGGGTCCCGACCGCCGTGCACTTCCTTGCGCGAAGATGTAGCCAGTGGGTCCCAGCAATGTGGGGCTTAATTGTTTTTTTTCGGACGCACTTCCTTGCGCGAAGATGTAGTCGGTGGGTCCCAACAATGTGGGGCGGATCATTTTTTTGCCCGGATGCACTTCCTTGCGTATAAGGTATCGCCGGTGGGTCCTGCCGGGTCGTGGGGGCGAATCGTTTTGTTTTTTTGCCCGGACGCACTTCCTTGCGTGCGAAGATGTAGCTGGTGGGTCCCAGCAGTCAGGGGGAAATGTTTTTTTAATGAAATACAGTGGCCCGTCCGGTAGGTCCTAGCTGGCATGTGGAGGAATCATTATTTTCCGCGTAATAAGGAGGCACTTCCTTGTCATGCGTCAGGACCCACTGTCACCTCTCCATGTATACCCATGTCCGATGGAAGTCGCTCGACCAAGTTGACCACGCCACGCCGAGAGCACCGTGGCGGTGGACGACGGCGAGGCCTAGGAAGGGGACGACGGGAGCTCGGGAAGACGCGGGCAAAGTGGAAGCCCGCCATGGAGAGGAGTACGAGGGTTCACCGTTCTGGCCATGTGAGGTTGCCGCCGCCGCAGCGTTCGCCAGCCGGTGGGAATAGTAGGGCGGTGAGGCCTCCGCTGGCAAAGACAACCGCCACGGAGGCGTGGAGCATGCGGCACGACCGGCTACCGCTTTGGGCGGCCGGAGCAAGAAGACCAGAGGTTGAAGATGCACTACGGCCGTTGGATGGACATCGACGGCCACCGAGCTAGAATCGTTCATATTGACTAAAGTTGACAAAGGCCCCGCCCCGGCCAACTTAGTAGGCCCATTAAGTCAGCCTCCCACCATGGTGGGTCCCAGCCTAGCGTGGGGTATTCATTTTTTGTGCGTAATAAGGAGGCACTTCCGGTGGGTTCGAGTGACAATGAGGGAACGCTTTTTCATTTAAATACGCCGTCTGGTCCGATGGGTCCCAAGCAATGTGGGGAACCATTTTTTCGCGAATAAGGTGGCCCATCCGGTGGGTCCGTCTTGTCGTGTGGAGGAATAATTATTTAGCGCTGAATAGGGAGGCACTTCCTTGGCGTCACCGACCCACCGCCAGCCTCTCCACGACAAGATTTTTCTCGATGGAAGTCGGTCGTTGACCACGTTGACCACGCTGCACCGAGAGCACCAGGGCGGTGGTCTGGACGACGGCGAGGCCTAGGAAGGGGACGTCGCGGAGCCGGGGAAGACGCAGCAGTGGAAGCCCGCGCAGAGAGGAGTACGAGGGTTCACTGGTTCGGCTGTGGTGTGAGGCTGCCATCGCGGCATAATAACAGGGGGTGTGGGTGAGTAGAGGGATGTCCTGGCCAGCGGTGGGAGTAGTACGGGGCGGTGAGGCCTCTGTGGCATCACAGCCGGCCACGGGAGGCAGGAGCACGCGACACGACCGGCGCTGCTTTGGGCGGCTGGAGCAAGAAGACCAGAGGTTGAAGAAGCACTACGGCCGTTGGATGGACATTGTACGATCACTGCAGCTAGAATCGTTTATATTGACTAAGTTGACAAAGCCCTTGGTACGCGTCAACTTAGTAGGCCCACAATTCGGATTTGGCAGAGAAAATATAGCCCATTTGCGATTTGTAAGAATGTACAGCCCATTTTTTAATGCTAATGGAATTTACTACAGCCCATTTACAGTTTGTTAAAAGTACAGCCCAACTTCTAGATAGGACAACGATTAATAATTTCAAACAACCGCTCAAAACAGAATTCAAAAAAAATTCTACATTTTGATGGGATCCAAATATTTTTATCCGAAATTTCTAGTCAGGTTAAATATAATTTCAAAATAAAGTTGTATTACGTTAAAATCCAACGAAATATTGTGCGCAAGAACAAGTAATGAAATTAAAATTTCCAAATTCCAAAAATAATATATTTTTCAAACTAATTACGTGTTTGGTGCATAGTAATTGCCTAGTTATTATAATTACATCCCATTTATTATTTCTTAAAGTCTATTTTCTTGTTAAGCCTAATGCATACCTCCTAGGAAACTTTGCAGCCCAACGGGGCGGATAACAAGTTGACCCGGATATTGTGCACAACTGTTGGCCCAGTTGCATTGCTGATGTTGAAAAAAAAGGCATGTGTAGTACAGTACAATCTAACATGGTTACTCAGCCCACATTCAAAGAACGCCGAAAGGCCCAAACAAGGCTTCGCACAACTTTTTGAAGTCATCGAGCTCAATTAATAACTTAAGAAAAGTTAGATTACAAAGTGGAACCTAATTAAAAGCTGTCACGAGCAAATAAATAATTCAACGGGTCCCACTTGTGCGTAGCGTGTGTGTGTGTGTGAGAGAAAGAGAGATAGAGAGAGAGACCCATCGGTCGATGCTCAGAATACATCTTTCAGCCATATGCACTGTTGATGCTCAGTAAAAACTTATATAGTTGACACAATCATATAGAACATCATAGCGCACTGAACTTGCATACAAAAATTTCACGCATGCGGCACAATCAGGATGGAAGCAGTGGATCGCTACGGGAAGGGCTATGTTGAAACCAATGAAGTCGTACATAATGGTTCATCGTCTTTATAAATGACAGGGAAATATCTTGAATGTTGTCCAAAGAAAACAAACAGACAACACAATAAGTTCTGCTAGCACATTAAGTTGAAGTACAACCCTTTCTAAAAAAAGTTCAGGTACAAAATTAGAACAGGTCACAATCAAATGTACTGGCGTATCCGTGCTTCAGACCCATAGCTCGGATTTAACTAGTACTATCTGACAAGATTCAGTTGTTACCTCAAATTAGAGCACATCCAGGCAGCCAGCCCTGCCTCTTCTCCGAAAGAAGCACCGGCTCCGCCGCCGATGGAGTAGGCCAATGCCATCCATCGCTCCGAGCAACACGGGAAAGTCCGACGCTGACTCATGTAATGGATGTTGTCGACGGACTTCGCACCAGCGGGCGGCGGCAAGACTTCGATTGATGGATTGACCACTTCTTCGACATGCACTAACACCGACATGTACATCCCTAACGTGGTCCGGGCGGCGGCCTTGGTGGCATTTAATAGTACAACCCCGGTTCCTACACCGTATCTCAACACCAATCACCTTCGGTATGGTGGATGGCTTCTTCATCCATGCCATAACCGCCTGAGCCCAACTGTCTGGAGGAACAAACATACTTACGAGCTCACCTCCAAGGTCGTTGATAAGCTCGTTCATGGACTCGTTGTTCCAAGCACGTCGAGGCATGCCGTGGAAGGTAAGCTTTGTTAAAAACTTAAGCTCAGAGGGCACCGAGCCCCATCCTGAGTGCCACCGATCAAAGCTCACCAGTGCTCCATCGCAGAACAAACGCCGGGAAGATTCGAACACACGACTGTAGTCGAAAGTTGTCCGGAACCTGACAAAGAAATCAGCCGGTGGTGGACAGACTTCGACGAGCAAGTCACTTATTTGGATGCCGTGCGCAATGCCAAGAGCTTTTACAAGGTCGTCCCGTGAGATGGGAGGCCGGTCGCCGCTGATGGTTACCATCAAGACTTTGCCGCAAACTGGTCGCCAAGCGCCGCCATGCCATCGCTGGAGCGACAAAGACGCAATGATCAAGGCGGTGATTGACCTCGTGACCTCCGGCTCGGAGATCCGCATTGACCGACCGACATGATAGTGCGCTGAGTATGTGGAGGACAGGAGGGGGATTTGGGGAACTGGAGTCGGAATCGAGATTCCAGCGGTGGGGTGGGGCGGGAGACTGGGGATGAAAAGGTAGCATGAATTTCGAGCACGCGCCAATATGCTCTCGGCGCGCAAGTGCACGAAAACACCGGTGGCGCCCACATGTCGGCCTAAGAGTCCTTATTCTTTCATTTTTGGAGAGCCTGGCCTTTTTTTCAGGTTCTTTTGAGAGCCTGGCCTGAGAGTCATAATTGACCTGTTTGGCATTGTGTTACTACTCGGCCCATATTCAACGACACCTCACTGGCCCAAACAAGTGTATATCATCGAAAAGACAATGAGCTTAAATTATATGACTTGAAAAAAGGAGATATACTCTGAACACTAGAGAATGGTGATGCCCTCATTTAGCCCACCAGTAGTTCGAGACAATAAACAGTTCGAAACAACGATATATACAACATTCAAACACTGACTAGTGACTACTATCGACATAAACAAAGAAGACATGATAGTTCATAAGAAGTCTTGCTACACCACCAAAACGCACTCCATCTCAGAAGGCCAGACTCTCGTGATCCGCATTTAGAATGACATTCTAAATGTATAACTATTACATAGAAAGAGTGACATAGACGAGGATGACCAAATGACAAGGAATATGCATAACAAAAGAAAGAACTACCCATCCAGAACCAGCAAAGAAAGACGACAAAGTCATTCAAGAGATGATCCAACACCATCATAATTTGCAGCCCCGCTTCAAATGATCAAAGGATCCGGAGACACCAAGATTCCACCCTTTCGATGCAACAGCCCAATTACCTATCAACCTCAAGGCTTGAACCACATCATCGCCTCGTCAGAATTGAGACATCCAAGGATCAAAGTTAATCTGGATGCCTTTGTCATTCTCACCTTCTTTTGGCTGCAGGCTGTATCGTTGACAATCGTGGGAGTTTGCTCCTCAACTCCTAGGGCTCGCCGTAGACACAGCTTTTCCATAGCAAACAGAGCCCCTCCGCCATCAAGGTCCTTGCTAACGGTGATCTCCTCGTTAATCGGATAATTGAGTCCGAGAAATGTAGAGTGTGAACAAAGGCTATTTACCCGCCTCCAACTAAAAAATCCTAAAGGCCCCAACAAGCTAGTATCCTGCTCATAGACGTAACAGCCACTGTCCGGATACTCACGTATTACACGGTGCTTGTATACAGTGGGGTTTTGCAATATAACTTTTCCGGCTCATGTGTCCGAATGATCATCAATCTTTTGCCGTCAGTTCGATCGAGCGAGGAACCAGTTGTGCTTCCTTGTTTTTGGCAAAGGTGGTGTGATTACAAAGGGCAGTAACTGTAGGGACACTGCATCATATCAAAAAGGATAGGCATTGTTAATATCAGATCAGCATTGTTCAGAGTATGAGTAGAATAATGCAAGAAACAGCATTGATATGTCCCTGTTGGAACTAGGAGGAAAATACAGGGAAATGTATACTGGGTTTGAAAATATAGAAGTGCCATGCATGGTTATACTCATGTTATCTCGCAATCGATTCTTCATGTGAAACTACCATGTCATGCATGTTATGTAATCATGTTCTCATTCCTCACAAACAAATTCTTCAAGGTAACTAACATACCATGCATTGTTATATACTCGTGTTCTGTGGGCAAAATTTTGTGAGGATATTATTCTAGCCATTGATTGTCAAGGGCTAATATAGGTATGTACACATGGTAAGCATTGCAGATTTTCACTACTTCCAAATATAGAGTTCTCCAAATGCACATTTACTTCCCTAATGTATGGTTAGATGAAACCAACAAAGGTGGTGCATGTTTCTACATCATGAAAAAGAGGAAACTAACATGGCCATTGATACACACTCATATTTAGTAGTAGTATATAGATTACTGTAAAATAAGGATAATATACATATATTCCTAACCGTTTGATTATTCAGGGTACAAATTGGTTGTAATGCCATGGTCACAATCGCATGAATTAACTCATTCCAAATATAGCTGATTTACGGCGTCTCTAATATATTGCCATAGTTCTACTCAAATTCTGCTCAAACAGGGATATGCCAATCATCACAAAAAATTCAAAAAGTGTCATGGCGTCATCATTAACATGAGATGGAAACAACTTACCCGCGCCGTCCCAGCAATACGTGGTGCCATCTGTTTTGTCGATCACGTAGATGATGCCATTGTGTTCAATAGCATCACAGAAGTGTGTATCAGCTTTGATGATGATCCACTGCGAGCCGAGTTGTCTCCATCTAAAGAAGGCACCAGCGTAAAGATAGGCGAGTCCGCGGTCGAACAAGGCAATTAGCTTGAAGTCTGCGTAATTCGCATGTCGTGTGGGCACTTGGCAGATTACAATCTTTTTCAAAACAAGGTCTGTCCAACTGACGTAGTAATCTAGATGACTTGGACCGCGATGGTAATACTCTATATAATCCAAAGGAGGAAGGATAATCTCATGGGAGGTCTGGAAGTTCACGAGCACCAACTTTTTACCGTCTTCTCTGAAGGCAGCCATCAAGAGGGGAGTTCATGACGACTCAAAGACATACCGCCAAGAAGTTTCGCAATGGTGATCGGATCGATGTCGAGGGAAATGATGTACGCCGACACACTACATACCGCAAAGAAGTTTCGCTAATGGAGATCATATTGAAGTCGAGGGGCATCATGCACGCCTCAGATCATGGTGAGCCAATCTCGCAAGACCAAATAGCAGCAAGGTGGTGTCTTGAAAAGCTTAGGCCTCGCTTCGATGATGGTCGTGTGCATGTCCCTCGAAAGCATGCAGCCAGCCATAGGGCGGTCAACATATCCATACACGAACAATGTGAGGTCGAGGATGTCACTGGGGAGATTGCTCCAATCGCGGCTCATATGGATGCCGCACGGTTCGCTCGCCATGGTGGAGTTTGGAAGGGGCTTGATTTACAGGGGAGAAGGATGTCGGTGCTGGAGCGGCTAGCGAGGGAATAGTGGTACTAGGGGAGGCGAGCGAGGCGACGGTACACGGGGGCACAGTGAGATGGAGACGGAGACGGAGACGGAGAAGGAGATGGAGATGGAGTGGTGCTATGGGAGCGGAGAGGGAGACGAGGCGAGGCGCCAATGTGTCAGACAACAAGCGGTGATAGGCTACACAAAGGCATGTGGTGAGGCTGACTTTGGTAACCCGAACACGCCTCACCCGGACTAGTGTCAGGCGCAAGGTGTTGTCACTTCACTGTGAGGACCGGATGAATAGTATTTTGACCATCAAGTGTACCACAGTTGTACTACTACTACTACTACTAGTAGTAGGAACATGAGTACTCCAAAGATTGTATAGCGGAAATAGGTCTCCGTGCTAGCATGCCTGTTCACTTCATCATTCGTGTATCATCCATATTATGAAGCGTAACCAAATTCTCGCAGCATGCCCAATTAACGCCTACCGTGATGCATGCAAAGTGGTCATTCTGGTGCATCAAGGACGGCATGCAGATCGCTCCACACTTGAGAAGAGGAAAATGGAAAGGTAGAACGCGACACAGAGGAAGAGAACGCCGCTAACGAGGTCGAGGGGATCGAGCAGAAGTTAATGCTCCACGCCTAATGGTTTTGCGAAATCCTGATTTTCATATGGTGACTTATACTCACCTTAACGGAGGGAGTATTCCTTAACCTGAGTTTGTTGTGTCTCCCACTCACGCCGCTAAAAAAAGCTACGATACATTTTTTATCTGCTTGCATAGGTCCCACCTATCGTGAAGGATGGGCACGCATACCTAACAGTACGACTCCTCAAAGATACCCGCATAGCCTTTTCGCTTAGTCTACCTAGCCGCCTAATCAATCGTCAAGACACCACTTCTCCTGCTTACTTCTCCATCAGAACCGATTTGCTCGCTTTCATCACCTCCCCTTCGCCTTTCATTTGTATCCAAACCCCACCGCGCTCACATTGTTTTAACCTCTTTAAATAATCATCTACTACTTCAGTTAGACTAGCCATCTAATCCTAATTCTCCAAACTATAGCCCCCGGCCCAGGGGTTCCAAATGGCGAAAGAGATCAAGATGCAGGTTTTTAGCGCCCAAAATGTCCTCGTCAAGGCTCGATGTGCATAGTTGCCACTGGCCACCGGCTCCACCCAAGGGTTGTTCAGCAGTGGATCAACAATGTATCCAACTCCCTCAAAAAGGTAGAGACGAGGGTCATCGGTCTCGACGCAGAGTACATGGAGCGTGCCCCTAGGAAGATCCAGCGCGCCACCGTCCTTCAGCTGTGCCTCAAAGATGATGTTTTGGTGTACCACATCATACACTCGCCCTCCATACCAGGTGAGCTTCCCGATTTCTTGTCTCGGAGGACGATACTATACGTGGGGCAGCCATCGAAGGGGACAAATGTAAGTCGGAGCCGCATAACCTTGATTTAAAAAGCATCGCTGGCCTACAAACCAGAATCAAAATTCATGTAGAAGATTGTGCTAAACAGACACCATCCCTATTCGACGTAGCAAATTTTGTGCTCGGTACAAATCTTCAGAAGGGTGACGAGACGGTGGCATTAAGGTCGCCTGGATGGGAGAATTATCCCTTGACGACGAAAGCGGATAAAATATGCTGCCCTCGATGCCCGTGGTGAGTTTTGAGATAGCTGCAAGGTCCAAAGAGCTTGTTGCGAAGCCGCCTCCACAGAAGAAGAAGAAGAAGAAGAAGAAGAAGAAGAAGAAGAAGAAGAAGAAGAAGAAGAAGAAGAAGAAGAAGAAGAAGAAGAAGAAGAAGAAGAAGAAGAAGAAGAAGAAGAAGAAGAAGAAGAAGAAGAAGAAGAAGAAGAAGAAGAAGAAGAAGAAGAAGAAGAAGAAGAAGAAGAAGAAGAAGAAGAAGAAGAAGAAGAAGAAGAAGAAGAAGAAGAAGAAGAAGAAGAAGAAGAAGAAGAAGAAGAAGAAGAAGAAGAAGAAGAAGAAGAAGAAGAAGAAGAAGAAGAAGAAGAAGAAGAAGAAGAAGAAGAAGAAGAAGAAGAAGAAGAAGAAGAAGAAGAAGAAGAAGAAGAAGAAGAAGAAGAAGAAGAAGAAGAAGAAGAAGAAGAAGAAGAAGAAGAAGAAGAAGAAGAAGAAGAAGAAGAAGAAGAAGAAGAAGAAGAAGAAGAAGAAGAAGAAGAAGAAGAAGAAGAAGAAGAAGAAGAAGAAGAAGAAGAAGAAGAAGAAGAAGAAGAAGAAGAAGAAGAAGAAGAAGAAGAAGAAGAAGAAGAAGAAGAAGAAGAAGAAGAAGAAGAAGAAGAAGAAGAAGAAGAAGAAGAAGAAGAAGAAGAAGAAGAAGAAGAAGAAGAAGAAGAAGAAGAAGAAGAAGAAGAAGAAGAAGAAGAAGAAGAAGAAGAAGAAGAAGAAGAAGAAGAAGAAGAAGAAGAAGAAGAAGAAGAAGAAGAAGAAGAAGAAGAAGAAGAAGAAGAAGAAGAAGAAGAAGAAGAAGAAGAAGAAGAAGAAGAAGAAGAAGAAGAAGAAGAAGAAGAAGAAGAAGAAGAAGAAGAAGAAGAAGAAGAAGAAGAAGAAGAAGAAGAAGAAGAAGAAGAAGAAGAAGAAGAAGAAGAAGAAGAAGAAGAAGAAGAAGAAGAAGAAGAAGAAGAAGAAGAAGAAGAAGAAGAAGAAGAAGAAGAAGAAGAAGAAGAAGAAGAAGAAGAAGAAGAAGAAGAAGAAGAAGAAGAAGAAGAAGAAGAAGAAGAAGAAGAAGAAGAAGAAGAAGAAGAAGAAGAAGAAGAAGAAGAAGAAGAAGAAGAAGAAGAAGAAGAAGAAGAAGAAGAAGAAGAAGAAGAAGAAGAAGAAGAAGAAGAAGAAGAAGAAGAAGAAGAAGAAGAAGAAGAAGAAGAAGAAGAAGAAGAAGAAGAAGAAGAAGAAGAAGAAGAAGAAGAAGAAGAAGAAGAAGAAGAAGAAGAAGAAGAAGAAGAAGAAGAAGAAGAAGAAGAAGAAGAAGAAGAAGAAGAAGAAGAAGAAGAAGAAGAAGAAGAAGAAGAAGAAGAAGAAGAAGAAGAAGAAGAAGAAGAAGAAGAAGAAGAAGAAGAAGAAGAAGAAGAAGAAGAAGAAGAAGAAGAAGAAGAAGAAGAAGAAGAAGAAGAAGAAGAAGAAGAAGAAGAAGAAGAAGAAGAAGAAGAAGAAGAAGAAGAAGAAGAAGAAGAAGAAGAAGAAGAAGAAGAAGAAGAAGAAGAAGAAGAAGAAGAAGAAGAAGAAGAAGAAGAAGAAGAAGAAGAAGAAGAAGAAGAAGAAGAAGAAGAAGAAGAAGAAGAAGAAGAAGAAGAAGAAGAAGAAGAAGAAGAAGAAGAAGAAGAAGAAGAAGAAGAAGAAGAAGAAGAAGAAGAAGAAGAAGAAGAAGAAGAAGAAGAAGAAGAAGAAGAAGAAGAAGACGGTGCACCAGCAGGATGGCATTATGTATGGATTAACTATTTCCTCTCTTGTAAAAAAAAAGTATTCCTCCTTGTATATTGATATAGATGGACTATTTCGATGGTGTGCATGTCTTGGAACTGAGTAGTAGCATGGGTCCGCTTTGACTATAAGGAACTATTTATCCGCATATATAGCTTTCTCGCTACTCCTTCCAAAGGATCGGTATGCAAAGTGCATGTGTCCGTAGACATGACAAATTGTCCATGGAAGTTCAACCACGGCCAGATCATGTTTCATCTCGCGATTCCCACGACGCCTCTCCAACCCACGGCAGACCACGCCTCGACGCGGCGCCTCACCCCTCTCGGCCGCACCGCCTCTGCCTTTGTGTTCATGACATGTGGGCCACCTAACATGCAGTGAGAATCAAGTTTCTACCACAGCCACCCGCGATTCCCACGACGCCGCTCGAACCCATGAAACCACACGTCCCCCGACCTGCGGCTCACCCCTCTTGGCCCCACTGCTAGGGGTGGGCATATAAACCGATGACCGAAGCACCGACCCGAACTAACCGGGACCGAACCCGAATGCACCGAAACCGATTTATTCGGTGAGAGCTTCGGTCGTCAACGCTGCATAACCGAAGTTAGTTCGGCCAGTTCGGTTGTTTTGCTCGAGGATCCAAATACACCGAAGTACCGAAAATATACCAGTGTAGAGGCCCAACTCTAGATAACACTTTACGGCCCACGGCCCAATTGCTCGCTGTTTGACCCCAACCCCAAGTGCGATGAAACCTCATCCCAACCCGCCGCACCCGGCCGTCATTCCTGGCCCCTCGCCATGTCTTCTTTGTCCTGCATCCATCTAGCCGCCCCCTCGTCTGCTCCTATCCATCTCTCCGCCCAACCCTCTGCTCCTATCATCCCGGGATACCAGATCCCTTGCGTAGGCACATCCAGCACCCGAGCTAACTCCCTCACCGGTGAGTTGCTTTGGCTCATGCATGAGCCTCAGTTGTGATGCGTCCTTTTCCTTCTGTCAGGGTGATGCTCATTGTTGTTGTTGTTCATCGGAGATGTATTGTTCTGGATCTTCCCTTGAAGTTTAGATTTGGACTTTATGCATCGATTGCGTCTTACAGAACGCAAGTCTTCTAGGTGTTAACCGAGCACCGAACCGAATCTTTGATGCACCGAACTCTCAGTTAGTCTTTTCTGAAGAAACCGCTCGGGTAGCACAATCTCGAAACCAAATTTCTTCATAACCCAAAGCACCGACCCGAATGGTTCGGGGGAACCGAATGCCCAGCCCTACCCACTGCCCCTCTACCTTCGGGAGCATTACATGTGGACCAGTCACCTATCGGGTCCACATGTTATTGACTCAAAGGTAGGTGTAGTAAGGCGTTGAAGCTCAGTCCCGACGGCCCTTAGAGGGAAATGTAACTCCTGCGCCAGGGCTTGTGGTGCTCCCGCAGCACGAACTCATGCCAAACTCAAGATTTGTTTCTTTACTATACATGCACGCAACGATTTAATGGACATTGTAATCTCAACATGTGATGGGGAGCTCGAAATTTGAATTTGAAACTTATAAAACGTAAAAGATTCAAAACAAATAAACTGGGAGAGAGGGAGTATATTGTAGGATGTGTCCCATACAAAATAAGTCCTCGGTTTGTCACCGCAAAGATGCGTTAGAAAGGAGCACAAAGTCTTCCTACTCAGACGGCAACAAATCGGGTCGCAGACAAAGATGGTACGCCTTTCGACCGCCATGTGCAAGGTTCGTGCTATCTTATTCAATCTCACCGTGGTTCCATCGCATCAATTCATGCGGTGGTCTGCTGTATGGCTGATCCCAATGTTGGACAAAGGTTCTACAGAACGGTGTCACTGTTGTAAATGTTGTGCAAATTGATGTTGGTACCTCCCGCACATATGCAAGCCAATCTCCACTCGCACCAAGCCTAGCCTCGTGAAACAAAGGGGAAGGGGAGAATTAGGAAATGGACACGGAAGTAGTCTTTAGAATGCATTACTACGTGATCAAACTCATCTTACTCCGCTCATCGGAGGAAATTCGAGTGCCCTCAACGTCGGCATCTCAAGGGGCGCTAACTTGCAACCACGGCCACGCCGCTACCGGAGAGACCCCCAAGGAAACATCCTCGCAGCATTCCACGTAACATCAAGATGCATTTGTATGAGTAGTTTATCGGTGAGAGAAAAGGATGAACGAGGGAAGGCCTCTAGAGATAGAGATGGACACTACTACTAGCAATGTGTCAGTCTGCATGCTGCAAATGGATCCAAACTAGTAGAATAATACTTGTTCACGTGCTTGAAATATAAACACTAGTTTTGATATACATGTGTCAAAGATACACGGCGCCTTGTCCATGGAAGTTGAACCACGGCGACCATCACGCTTCTTGTTTCTACCATCGCCACACCCACACGCCGATTCCCACGACGCCGCCTCCAACCCACGGCACGACGCCCCCGACGTGGTCATGGATCCTCCGACGTATTATCACCGCCTTGCCTTCGCTTTTTCTTCACGACAGTGGAACCCACGCTTATGGGTCCCACATGTCGCTGATGTAATGGTAGGATTGTTCGTGCCCTCATCCCTCTCGCCCCACCGCCTTCCGCTTTTGTGTGCATGACATGCGTGCCACCTGAATCAAGGGCGACCATCAACTTTCTACCATGCACACACCCGATTGGACGCGGTTTGCTCGCTTCCGCCGCCAGGTTCGATCCGCATCTCCCGCACCATCGAATTTTCATCCAAATTGTGACACATTTCGCCTCGGCATCAATCCTCACCGAGTACTTATGTACTACATGTAGTACCCGCCCAGGTGGCTAACTACGCCAGAACGCCCCGATGCCCAGCTGTGGCACCCTCGCCACAGCCACGCCACCACCGGCCGGTTCATCTCGAACGAGTGAGTCGCGAACCACGCCACCCCCATGAGAATGACGTATGGGCCAGCCGCATTTAAGGTCCGCATGTCATTGACTCATAGGCCGGGCACTAAGCCACTGAAGTTCGGTCCCGTGGGCCCCGAGAGGGAAATGTAACTCCTACGGCAGGCCTTGTGGTGCTCCCGCAGTACGAGCTCGTGCCAAAACTGGAATTTGTTTCTTACTACTACCAACTAGTACTAGTAAGGTACACGTGCATTGCACGCATGAGATTCGGGTGGTTTGTGCATTATGCTTCTACATGTGGAGTTTTCTGGATTCTAACATGTGGCAAAATCTGGTGGAATGTAAGGTTAGGCAAGTTTGATTAACTTAGGTGAGTGTTTGGTTCAAGCCACACCTTAGGCAAGCCACACTAAGGCCCCACATGACATACACACAAAAAATGTGGCAAGATTCCCTTAGGCTTGCCAACTTGTGGCTCTCATTTTGAAGAACTAATAACTTTGCCTAAGCTTAGTTGTGGCAAAGTTAGTCATGTATTAAGTTCAACCATGGAGTATTCTAGATTATACATGTGGCGTAATCTGGTGGATGATATCCAACGGCCAAGAGTGCTCGGATTTGCCATCTTTGTACCGTCGAATGGCTTCATCCAACGCACCAACTTTCAAAGTTTTTCACACTCATATAGGGGTATAGATATAGATGTGCCGGTCCGCTGCAATGGATCCAAAGTATATCTATTTAGTGGAGTGCACTCTAAACACATTATCTATTTAATTTTCTCTAACCTTCCGTGAGCCATGCAACCAAGCCACATAAGCTTCATGGGTGCCCCCACATCATATTATTCATACTACGTTGATTGAAAAAAAGATAAATCACCCAAAACAAGATCTTCCCGTTTTTTGTTCCTACGATGTTGTGCCGTGCACGTATCTACTAGTTGTATAGTGGTAGTACTAGTATTATAGTATTAGGATTACAAACTTGGTACTAGTACGAGTAGTACTAGTACGGAATGCTCCTACTCTATCAACGAGCCCCGTCTGACACAAAATTTCTTGGCTTCCGTACAGCAGCCTAGATCTTCCCTTGTTTCGCTTTTCCAACCCGGCGGGCGGGGTGTTGGTTTTCTCAACGGCGGTCCCACATGAAAGTGAAAATGCTAGGCAACACGCCTTCCCTAAGCTATGTGTCGTGCAGACGGGCCGTGGTTGTACTCTCGATTCCCCGCGTGGGGTGCGACGCTTAACGCCGGCAGCCTTTTCCTTTTACTAGCAATGTGCCCGCATGCTATGCACGGATCCAAAGTAGAAGAATAGTAGTATTTGTTCACAAACTTGAAATAAATCATTATTGTTTTGATATACTCCTAATATATTACTCCCTCCGTACCTAAATATTTGTCTTTTTTGAGATTTCAAATGGACTATCACATACGGATTATATAGACATATTCTAGTGTTACTAGCAAGATGCCCGCGCGTTGTAGGAAGTTGATGGAAAAGGTAAGCACAACTTATAAATTGGTGGATGGAGTACTAGTTACAGTGATGCATATAATTAAGCAAAGGGATCGCACATGTCGGTATTGACTGGAACAAGAATGCAACAGCACAATAAGAATTAAGGCCACGATGATGCGATCGCGGTGGTGGTTACAGAAGGCAAGAAGAAAGATGGATCCAAAAGTGTACACAGTCTCTTCCGAGGACCTTCGTCAACCCCGCAAGTGTCTGACGGACATGAGGAAGACAAAGGGATCCGTGGGCGGCCATTTAGAACTAAAATAAGATATATCCATTTCTAGGACAAGTATTTCCGGACGGAGGGAGTATTAATTATACAAGAGAGCCGGATTGGCACCTCTTAGTTCATGTAAATGTAATGAAATCCATCATGTTTATATGAAGATCCGACTTTTTATACGAAATCCTTCATGCTTATATGAAATCAGTCTATGTTGGCACGAATTTCATCTGGTTGGTTAGAGTTGTAAAAATGTATGCCGTTGGCGTTTGATGTCGTCCTCCGCGGAAGGAAGCGGGAGGAAATTTGCCGGCTGCCGTCGGAGATGCTCTTCATGCTGGAAATAAGAGTGACATCCAATCCATTTGAGTTAATTGACTGTATGATTGTCCCTCTATAAAATGTTAATTGCATGTACAGTGTACACGTGACTTGCAGGGTGGCTACAGCTTCGTACAGAAAGTTAAAAGAAACAAGTCCATCCTTAATATTCTAAGTACTCTATGGGTTCCACTATCAGTACAGTAGCGAAAGAAGTATATATTAGATAAGTAGAGTAATATATAATATAATAAAAATATAAAGTTAAAAGACAGAATTCGAACTCATGTCATTATGCTATAGCATCCGCACTAACCAACCCAAAGACATTTTGTTGTAGACCATGCCGGAGATATATCTCCATGTCTACTCTTATATATGCTCCATCTGCTCCTAAATATTTGTCTTTTCAGATTTCAAATGGACTACCACATACGGATGTGTATGTAGACATATTTTAGAGTGTAGATTCACTCATTTTGCTACGTATGTCTTTTCGTGAAGGGCCGATTTGTCCTTGATTTATTTATGAGGTATCCAGATGGCACCGCACCGCCAAGAAAAGAGGGTAACGCCAAAATTATGGACTACTTTTTTGAGTATGTTGGTAAGGTACGGTCATAGTCACTTGTTGAAATCTCTAAAGATGAATACACCTCCGTCTTCGAATACTTGTCATCAAAATGAATAAAAGGAAATGTATCTAGACGTATTTTAGTTTTAGATACATCTCTTTTTATCCATTTTGATGACAAGTATTTTCGGACAGAGGGAGTAGAAGACAGAGTTGGTGATGATGGTGTGCGTGCCATCCTGCAATATAGGCCATCGGATTTATATCTAATGCATAGGAAAGAAACTATGGAAATTTTGCAAAAATATACCCACACATCTCTCCACGTTCGCAAATAAGGCCTTCCCTCGTTCAGCCTTTTCTCTCACAAGATAAACTACTCATACAAATGCATCTTGATGTTTCGTGCAACGCACGGGCAGCTAGCTAATTTCTTTTAAAATAGTTGCTGCGATAATTGGGTTGAAGTGATATATTTTATGTCTGCTCAATGATTTCAGATTCACTAGTAGTAACAAAGAAAAGGTTGCCTTGTTAATTAATGTAAAACAGGGTGAAAACTATCACATGGGGCCGGTAAAAACAAGGCACACCGGGTTCAAAGGTCATCGCCACTACAGCCTGCTGCCGAGTAGTCTATATATCGAGGGGGCTACCGAGCGAGGCACCGAGACACAATGTTTGAGAGAGAAACCAATTGATGATTATGATCAGATCGGGTTGTCACCCTTCCGCTGTCATTGTTGGGGGAGGGAGAGAAAGACGACGAGAGTGTGGGCGGTAGGCACAGAGGCACACCTAGCGAGTGTGTGTGTGTTTGAAAGAGGAGTAGATAGATTATTATCAAGATCGATGTGCCACCCTACTCCTTCGGTGCCAGGTAGTGTGTGTGTGTATGTTTGAGAGAGAATCCAACAATAGATTAGTATCAAGATCGAGGTGTCACCCTACTCCTTCGGTGCCGGTAGTGTGTGTGTGTGTGTATGTTTGAGAGAGAAGCCACCGATAGATTAGTATCAAGATCGAGGTGTCACCCTACTCTTTCGTGTTGGGAAGTGTGGGCGTGTTCTGGGGGGCAAAGTGACACTCACATATCTCTACTCTTATAAAAAATAGAGTTGGTGATGATGGTGTTCTTGCCATCCTGCAATATAGGCCATCCGATTTATATCCGATGGACGGGAAGGAAAATATGGCAATTTTGCAAAAATATACCCACACCCCTCTCCGCATTTGCAAATAAGGCATTCCCTCGTTCATCCTTTTCTCCCACAAGATAAACTTCTCATACAAATGCATCTTGATGTTCCGCGGCAACGCATGGGCATCGTGCTAGTAGGGAGAAGGAGTTTGTGTGACACATATCTAGCTATATTAAGGGATAGGTAGATAGCATATGTGTGAGAGACATTATTATACTTTGAGACATTAGTGTCTGTGGGTGGGCGGAATTAAAGGGGTGGGCGTGTTAGACATAGAGAGCGTGTGTTTCGTGTGAGAGACTTGTAGGACGGGTAGAAAGACGAATTTAACCTTGACGGAGGGAGAGAAATACATGAAGTGCGCGTGGTGTGATTCCGATGCCCACAGGGAATGAGATATGTATGCGTGAGAGAGATTGCACAATTCATTCACGTATCACTATCTAGAGATCGTGGACGTGCATCGCTTGAACATAAGTCAATATCAACTTCAGATCGCGTGGGCCAAAGGTACAATATCGATTCAACGCTATAAAGATTGGACACTCACATATCACATTTTTTTCTATTTAAATAAACCTTTTCAATTGTGCATGCCAAAGTTACAGTGATGTTTCTTCAAACAACCAATGTAGCTATCATGTACATGCACCATTCTTACTCTTGCATTCAAATTCATTAGTCTTGGATGACTTAAGTTTCTATTTTGAAGTAATATATGTAATATTCATATATGAATTCAACGGGTACGCAATTTATGAAATCGAGGCTATGTAATCATATGAGGTAACACTTTTAAGTAGCTAACTACAATATCCATTTCTTTTTGTGCGCCTCTACACTAACACGTCAATGCATTATGTTTAAAGTAAATAAACAATGGCACTAAATTATCTATTTACATGAGAAATACATAGGCTGAGCGTTTGATCCCTTTTTTGTGAACGCGCCACTACACCTCGCAGACGATTGGTCGCGCCTGCGTGAACGCCCAAGTTATTGGCGATCATCCCGAAAGTTATTGTCTTTTTTCTCGGGTGACTTCACATCGCTTATTAATCACGACGCTGCCTCTGTGTACACAGCCTAGCATGACCTTCCTGCTAGCATGGTCCAAAATTAGTTGAAACTGGATACGAACGATCTGCTGGGCGGCAAAATCTCCTGCCTCCTTCTAAAATTTCCGCCACCTTAGTCTTTAGCATGTAAATCCCCTTTGTCCTTGGTGCACGGAGACCAACAGCCCAATACCGCCTCATCTACATGATAGGTCGGGCTGCTTTTGGTAACTTCCGTTCCCCCACTACACGGCACCCCCATTTCTCTCCCTCCCAAGAAAAACGACTAACTCCACAAAGACCAGAGCATCTTACATCACGCCGTCTGCATTTCATCGCCTTTTCTCCCTCCTCTCAAACCCTAGATCGCTCATCCACCGCGCACTATAGCCCATTCATCGCCAACAAGGCCCACCTCGCCGGATCTGCTCAAGGCCGCATCTACCCCTCCCACCTCCCCTAGAAACAAGTAGATCGCTCATCCACCACTGCATTACAGCCCATTCATTGCCGGGCCTTGTCCATGGCGCCGGATCTGCTTTGTTGGTACTTCTCACAACCGCCACAAGATCCGCAGCTGCTCATTCAGATTCCCCACCGGAGACGCTTCATCCACACCCCCCACAGCTGCCCCACTGACGCCCCCGTCGACGGCCTCTGATCCTCTTCACCGACACCTTCCTCAACCCTACCGGAACCGCTTCGCCGACACCTTCCTCAACCCTACCGGAGCCGTCACGACACCATCACAACCCTACCGGAGTAGCTAACCCTATACCATTCTCAACCCTACCGGGGCCGCTTTGCCAACTCACAAGTCCACAGCCTCAGATCCGCTTCCTCGCACCCTCATCCAACCTACCGGAGCAGCTTCTAACGCCATGTCCACGGCTGCAGATCTGCATCGTCGACACCACCCTTAACCCAACCACCGGAGCAGCTTCTGACGCCCCGTCCACGGCCGCAGATCCGCATCATCGACACCATCCTTAACCCAACCACCGGAGCAGCTTCTGACGCCTGGCCCATCACCACAGATCTGCATCGTCGACACCATCCTTAACCCAACCACCGGAGCAGCTTCACCCACGCCTCGCCCACGGCCACGCATCCACTTCGCCCACACAATAGTCCACTCCTACCGGAGCTGCTCCACAAACACCCTACTCGACGGTTCTAGATCTCCTCATCGACCTCGATACCAAAGACAACAATATCACCCTCGACGCTTTCTAACCAGATTCCCATCGTTCGAGAGATGCCAAGCACCCGCCACGGCCTAGGTACTTGTCACCTTTAAACCCGGCCCAAAGATCACCGCCCGATGTACTTCAAATATACTAACCGGTCGCTGCTTTCCTGTTATGCACCGCAAAAACTACAAGGACGATGTTTCTTCTAGATCTAACAGCTTGGCCAACCAAGATCCCGGACCGAGGCATTGCTATGATCTTGTAAGCGCTGCCTCTCTCTCTTGTATTGTTCTCGGCTCGCCAAATAAGTGCTTTACTAGGATTTTCATCAAGAATCCCTTTATGCGCATAATGGTTTCTACCATCGGCTGCTAAATTAGATATGTAGATGTCATACATGATACTACCTCGCACTCCGCTCCTAAATATAAGTCTTTCTAGAGATTCCACTATAGGCTACATACGGAGCAAAATGAGTGAATCTACACTGAAAATGCATCTATATACATCTGTATGTGGTCCATAATCGAATCTCTACAAAGACATATATTTAGGAACAGGGCAAGACATTACACAAAATCGTAGGTGGCATGTAGGAATTCCAAAGGCACTACATTAGGCTCCCTTAGAGTGCTCGCTAGTCCAAAGATACGTAGTCATGCCTAGTTTATGGTACGCACACAATCGTTAATTGGTGGTTTAAATATGCGCAAGGGATATGCAATGTAGTATCATGTAGAGATGTCTCAAATTAGCCATGTCAACTTGCGTATAGGGTTACACAATGAAAAGTACAAGATGTATGTGGCAATTTCATGGAACATCGCAAAAAAAGGAGAGGCAGCGTGAGCCTATACAAGCAGGTGTTATGGTACGCTACTCCTCCATTGCAATCATCGTGACATGTTATTTGTATGGGTTCTATTAGCAAAGTTTCTTAGGGATAGTTATTACGAGTTATCCTAAGAAAATAAGCACCCGCGAATATAAGCTCCATGTAATAAGCCAACCAGTTCTTTTCATTGCGTTTTCAGCTTATCTTTGGTATGATCAATGGAAAGTCTAGATTGCATTATTTATTTTTCATTTTCCTGCCCATATGGAAATTAATTTGACTTGCAAACATCACAAATTGAACTTAGTGCAGTAATTAATATGATAGGAAAACAGACCATCACTATTTGCTCAAAATGCAAATATAAAGATACCATCTACTTGGCACAATCTACTTTGGTCAATGTTTTCCATAGAGATCCCATTGCCTAATTTAAACGAAGAACGATGACCCACATTTAAATGAAGAACAATTATTTATTGAAATTGATGGTCCAAGTGGCTGGTTATTATCATATAGCAGCACCACCGAAAGCATCATATAGCAACAGCAGCTCATAGCAACTCATCATACAACAGCAGCAGTCTGCAATTCATCATATACCAGCAGCAGCTCATAGCAATTCATCATATAGCAGCAGCAGGAGCAGCTCATAGCAATTCATCATATAGCAGCAGCAGGAGCAGCTCATAGCAATTCATCATATAGCAGCAGCAGGAGCAGCTCATAGCAATTCATCATATAGCAGCAGCAGGAGCAGCTTGTAGCAACTCATCATATAGCAGTAGCAGCAGCTCATAGCAATTCATCATATAGCAGCAGCAGCAGCTCATAGCAACTCATCATACAACAACAACAGCTCATAGCAATTCATCGTATAGCAGCAGCAGGAGAAGCTCATAGCAATGCATCATATAGCAGCAGCAGAAGCAGCTCATAGCAATTCATCGTATAGTGGATCGGAATGAAAATTTGGCAAAAAATCAGAGGAGATCCTCACCTTGTTGGATGAGCTCATCCTTCAACAGCACCTCAAGGCCATGGCTTGGGAGGAGGGGAGGGGGAAAAAGGTGCCTTCTGCCGCAAAGGTGGCATCACCGTAGTTTTGCAAATACCACGGAGTAGCTCGCTGGATCTAACCACAAGGAGCAAATTGCTAGAGACCATGAGAATGAGGGGCGGCGCCAGAGGGAGGAGCAGACAGGGAGATTTTCCCCTACCCGTCGGCCATGTATCCTAGCTGGACATGGCATCATCGAGGACCAGGCCAGATGGGACCAATGGCGACGACTCGCTGGAGGAACCCTAGTGCTGCAGGCGGGGGATCCAGGTAGAGGGAAAGGGGAGAGGAGATGCAAGCGGGCAGGGCAATGAATGCTTGCGTGTTTGTTTTTACTTGAGGTTCAGGTGTGATACGCAAGGCCAAGATTTGCATTTTGAGTGTAATATAGGCGCATAACAGAGTCATTTCACTATTCCCTTCCCTTCAATTTTTAGTGAGGTTCTACCCAAACACCCCCTCCAAAGCTTAAATTAGTTAAGCCCAAGCTCATAACTCAAAAATGACTTCTTTACATATTTTATGGCTTATTTTGACAATATGCCCTAAAAGGCGGAATCGAATCGCCCTTAACCTCGCAATTCAATTGTGCGTGTAATGATGAATCACTCCGCTCGCTATCTCAGACGCTTAGGCATCATCATACATGGCATAACCTAATACATGTGCATTCCATTGTAGAATCTAGAATATGCAATGTTTATGTTAGTTCATACGCTGCACATGATGTTTAAATGCCCCTTAAATCTGGTCGCTAAGTGATGGTCTTTAAGCCTCCTTCTTTGCTTCTTTTCTTGATATGTAAGATTTGCTCACACATCTGCTCAATTGCTTGTTTGCATCACCAGCCATACTAGGACTGTTTGCTTTGATTACTTGGTCGTTCTTGACCTAACACTCTAACATAGCTTGTCAATGATTTAAACACTAAGGGCTGTCAGAGGGGGCCTTGTCTAACTCATAGGTGACATAAAGGTTGGTCAGACACTACAAAGAGGGCTCTCCAAGAGTACCGGAGATCCAGCTCAAGGTATGCCTAGTTTTTACATAGTGCGTATATAGTAAATGCTCATTTCATTATGTGCAAGTGCAAGAGATGCGGCATGTTTCATTATGTGGTGTTGTTTTGTTATAATCTCATCCTTTTGTGTTCACAGACCGAAAGTATGCATATTTATCTTCCAAGGAGACGAGTAACTAGTTTGTGTCACCTTGCAGAGGGGGTGCAATATAGATAAGATTGAGGATTTCCAAGTACAAGATGTTAGGAAGGAGCCTTGCAAGAGAAGTAGGAGCTACTGAGCCTCTTCAACTGCTAAGGTAAGTCACCGATGCAACTCAACAGCTCAATTCCTTGTTTGTTTCTTTCAGGCATAGTTAATTTTCTCTTTTCAATTTCTTTATTTGTCCTCAGTTAATGAGATGCCCAAATAATCATGCCCGATGTTCGATACTTGTATCACTATTAGTTGACATAATTAAAGGCCTTACCATTTAATTACTCTGCCAAGTGTGCCTCAAGCTTTGAAGTCTATTAACCAACTATTATTGCATGAGGCTCACAATCTAGTTTATACTACGCTAATGATTGCATAGTTTTGCTTGTTGTAGTATGTTTGTATGAAACCCTCTGCTGTTCATTATGCTCCCTAAGACTTTAATTGAGGTACAGAATGGCCAACTGCTTGCTTACTTATACGCAACGTGCTGTCTAAATTTGTAATTTGTCTGTGTTTTCGATTGGGCCCCAACATCATCCTCCTCTGGTGAGCTAAGAGGGATTTCTGTATGCATGCTCCACAGACTATCTTTTTTATAATTTTTAAAATATTACCTGCTTATGCTTCATGACGTGTAACATTTTTTTGTGAAAGTGACGTGTAACATTATTGTTAGTCCTGTTTTGCCATGTAGTACAAAATAGTGTCTTGTTCGCTTCAATCGTTGTAACTATATTTTGCCCTAGTCATGTGTACTTACGTAAACATTTCAGGATGAAGTGACATCAACACAAAAATCATGAAAGCAAAGGCGGCATGGCTGCTATCAATGATTATGGATTGAATTGGAATGTGCCGATGTTCTCGAGCATCAACTAGAGGTGGCAAGACAACGTGTACATGATTGTCAACGATAATCAACAAGTTGAGACCGGACATGCAGGTATTAGATGCAGGAGTCAAAAATAAACCAAGACACCGAGGTAACCATGAAGGAATTGGAGATTTTGCAGACTGAAATTTGTGCTATCCGTCGGCCAATCCTATTTTCTCAAGAGATTATAGTTGAAATGGAGTTAAGTTGATGCGTGTCCATGATGTATGCGTTGTATTTGCCCAAAGGTATGTAATTTGCTGTTTGTGTATGCTTTGTTATCACCGTGTCAACCATGATGCCCAAAGGGTATCATCGGCTGTAATTTATTGATTGTATAGTGTAGGATTATTCTACCTTTCTATGCCTTGATCTCTTTGTTGTATAGTGTATGCTTTTTAGAGGTGATAGTATTGAGTAGGATAATTCTTTGAATATGCTATATCGTTCAAACAGGGGCCAACTCGCCCGACCATGGCCCTTCATGGGCCGTCGGATCCATGGGCCTTCTACGCCCTCGTAGAGATCCATGGGCCTTCTACGCCTCATAGGATCCATGGGCCTTCTACGTATCGTGAGATCCATGGGCCTTCTACGCCACGAGAGGATCCATGGGCCGACTCATTTATGGGTCTTGTACGGCCTTTAATGGGCCGTAGATGGGCCTATAATGGAAATCAGACGCTTTATGGGCTGACCATAACGGGCCGTTAATAGGTCAGATTTGGTGATGCTATGAAAATGGCCCAACAGATTAACGGACCACAAATGGGCCGATCAGAACGACGGGCTGAATTTGGCCCACAAGCGTAAAATGACAAGAACGGGTCGTAAGTAACCGAATGCCGCAAATGAGCCTAAGAATAAATGGGCCTCGATGGCCGAAAGTTAACTTTGTTGAAACGGCTCAATGGAATAACGGCCCGTTAATGGGTATAAAGTGTTACACTGCTCATTACGGGCCGCTTTCACCGCTGGCCGTTAATGGGTGTAAAGTAATACACTGCTCATTACGGGCCGCCAAAGACGGGTCGCTAATGGGCCAAGAGTTACGAAGGGCCTCATATGGACCGAAGACGCCATGGGCCATACATGGGCCGGCGAAAACGGGCCGAATCATATTGGATGGCCCAGATGACGCCATCGGGCCTAATTCGCATAGGGCGAACGGGCCTTTGGGTTAGCAGTCAGAAATGGGCTATATGCTAACAGGCCATTAACAAGTTTCCATGGGCCGCCCGCCAGCTTGACCAAGTCAAACGGGCCAGCCTTTTCACATGAATGGGCCATCGTTGGGCCGCCACATGTCGACGTATCATAGGCGCCTTCATTCAAAGGAGTGGATGACATCCGTCCCAAGAATGAGCCGACACGCAGTTTTCCTCCAGCCAATGATGATTTTACACGTGGAAAATCCCCATTGGTCGGGTCGTTAACGGGTTATCGGATCCAAAACTCGACCCGATAGCTTAACGGTGTTCCATTACGGTGGATGCCATGTGTCGGTCACCCTTGACGAAAAGCACTTCAGGACGCTACGATTTATCATCATGGAAGTGGACACTTCCGTGATGATAATTTTGGTAATTTCATGGAACACTTCTACGACAAAGACAGTGTATGACTATCTTGATTCTGTCATAAAATCATCATGGATGTACATGCATGACAAAAAACGCGACCTACTGTGACAAACACGTATCATCACGGAAGTGTATTTTTTTTGTAGTGCTTCAATTAGCATCGTGCATGCATGAGGGAAGTAATGGGAGGAGGATCGGGAAAAGAGGTTGCACGATGTGAATGCAACGCATTTTGCACTCATATAAAGGCGCCCCTCCATTCCAATGCATCTACCACATCGTACGCACCTAAGCATTTGCCTAAGCACCTACACTAAGTGCAAAAGTGCTCACTCCAGACCCATGGCGGCGATGCGCGCGAGCGGCAACCAGCTATGCCAAATGGTCCACGTCGCCAGCCTGGGGCATGGCGCCAAGGATTGTCTCCAGATGGTGTTCGCGACTGGCTGGTGGATGGCCGCCGTCGATGCCAACTACGACTCTCAGTTGGACCAGATGATCGTTGCCACCACCAACAAGTTCACCGTCCTCAAGAAGCTCGGGGACGACATCGCCAGATTCCTCCAGCCCGCGTCCGGCTCCTCATTGCCTGCCACCCTAATCGGCCTCCATGGTCGGAACCTCTTTCAAGCACCGGTGGCCCCTGCGATCGCTCACGACGCCACGAAGAATGTCCATCAGAGTCAAGGCCGCGAGGCGCCGCCTACAAGAATTCGTTGACCTACACATCCACATGTACGAGCAAATCATGTACATAGGTATCTACAAGGCCGTTGAGGACGCTACGACGTTGGCCTTCCTCAACCGGCTGGAAGACTTGGATGCCTTTGATGAGAAGCACCTTGACCTCGCCACAAAACTCGCCGCTCCTTAGCCGTCGGTCGGTAGCTCGGCGCACTAAGTTGAGGATTAGGAGGAGGCCGTACATTGATGGATGCATCTTTCTTCTTGCCTCCTGTAACCACCACTACAATCGCATCATCGTGGCCTTAATTCTTATTATGCTATTGCATTCTCGTTCCAGTCAATACCGACATGTGCGATCCCTTCGCTTAATTATATGCATCACTGTAACTAGTACTCCATCCGTAAATTTATAAGTTGTGCTTACCTTCTCCATCAACTTTGTGCAATGCACGGGCATCTTGGTAGAAACACTAGAACATGTCGGACCGCATGTGACCAAACCGACGATGCGCCAACCTAGCTACTATGTACCCTGCTTATCTGGCGGAAATAGCCCTGCCCTAGCATTTCCAATCGTTATTTCTATCTATCAATCATGCCAAGGAGCAGAACCAAATGTTACAATTTATACATTTTTCTCTACTACTACTACTCCTATAAAAGACTCAGTTGGTGATGGTGGTGTGTCTGCCATCCGTCGTTTCTGACCATTAGATCTGCATCTAACGGTTGTGAGGTAAGTTGTGGCATTTTTGCAACAATAGCCCACTTCTCTGCTCCAACTTGCAGAAAACCCCTTATTATATTGAAAGCAACCACATCCCTCCCTCACCTCATCAAAACAGCCTGAGAAATATATTTTGAGTGAAAAGTAATATATTAGGAGTATATCAAAACGAGAGTGATTTCTTTCAAGTTTGTGAACAAGTACTACTATTCTACTACTTTGGATCCGTCGCAACGCACGGGCACATTGCATGTAAAAGGAAAAGGTCTGCCGCGTTCGCGTCGCACCCCCACACGCCCGGGAATCAGGAGTACTCCATGGCCCGTCCGGCACGCCACATAGCTAGGGAAGGCGTGTTGCCTAGCATTTTCACTTTCATATGGGACCGCCGTTGAGCAAACCGACTATTGGCAAACCGCACCCCGCCCGCCGCCGGGTTAGAAAACAGAAATGAGGGGAAGGTCTAGCTGTAGCACGGAAGCCAAGAAATTTGGTGTCTAATGGGGCTCGTTGATAGAGTGTTACTTATTCATAACTAGCAAGATGCTCGTGCGTTGCACAGAAAATCAAGATGCATTTGTATGAGTAGTTTATGTTGTGGGAGAAAAGGATGAACAAGAGAAGGCCTTATATTTGCAAATGTGGAGAGGGATGTGGGTATCTTTTTGCAAAATTGACATAGTTTCCTTCCTATCCGTCAGATATAAATCGGACGGCCTATATTGCAGGATGGCAGGCACACCATCATCACCAACTCTGTTTTTCATAAGAGTAGAGACACGTAGACAGGATGCACTTAGAGGAATTTTGTTACTGCATGTTGTTACGTACAACTAGTACCTACTCCCTCCTTCTTGTTCACTACTAGTACTCCCTCCGTCCAGGCTTATTGGTCCCCTTTGTACTCAATTCATGAGCTCGTTTTCCTCAAGAAATTGTCTTTACAATTGCATTAATATCGGGAATGCATGCGTGAACAACGAATGATTAAACCTTGCATGCAACGTTTTGACAAAGCATTAACTTACGAACATGTGAATGTGAGGGACTACAACCTCGTGCATGCATGCAACAGTTACACGTACACATGGACGCAAAAACGCGCGCGACGCCCTAATGCATGCATGTCCGAGCACATGACGGAACACACACGGTCACGCTCAAGTGCTCAACCTACACGTGCATGCACACACATACTCAGCCAGGGTGTGCTAGTGACCGTATAAACACCGGAAAATGTATATGTTGACCGCAATGAGCGTATTATGAAGTTGACTGACCATATTTTTACAAATATACAGATATAGAGAGTAGAGATTTGGTTACCAAATCTCATGCGTGCAATGCACGTGTACCATACTAGTTGGTTACCAAATCTCATTGGTGTTTGGCACGAGCTCGTACTGCGGGAGCACCACAAGGCCTGCCGCAGGAATTACATTTCCCTCTCGGGGAGCTTCAGTGGCTTAGTCACCGGCCTATGAGTCAATGACATGCGGACCTTAAATGCGGCTGGCCCACATGTCATTCTCATGGTGGTGGCGTGGTTCGCAACTCACTCGTTCGAGATGAACCGGCCGATGGTGGCATGGCCGTGGCGAGGGTGCCACGGCTAGGCGTCGAGGCGTTACGAGGTGTAGATGGCCACACCGGAGGGTACTACCTGTAGTACAGAAGTACTCTAGCTGAGGATTGATGCCCAGGACGAAATGTGTCACAGCCGCTGGATTTTGTCCGATGAGCAGGTAAGATGAGTTTGATCACGTAGTAAATGCATTCTAAAGACTACTTCCATGTCCATTTCCTAACTCTCCCCCTGGCCACTGTTTCATAGGTTAGGCTTGGTGCGAGTGGAGATTGGCTTGCATATGTGCGGGAGGGTACCAACATCAATTTGCACAACATTTACAATAATGACACCGTTCCCGTAGAAACTTTGTCCAACATTGGGATCAGCCATGCAACGGGCCACCGCCTGAATTGGTACGATGGAACCACGGTCAGATTGAAGAAGATAGCACGAACCTTGCACATGACGGTCAAAGGTGGACGATTGATACGTCTCCAACGTATCTATAATATTTTATTGTTCCATGCTATATTATATTCTGTTTTGGACATTATTGGGCTTTATTATACACTTTTATATTATTTTTGGGACTAACCTATTAACCGGAGGCCCAGCCCAGAATTGCTGTTTTTTTACCTATTTCAGAGTTTCACAAAAAAAGAATATCAAACGGGGTCCAAACGGAATGAAACCTTCGGGAACGTGATTTTTGGAACGAACGTGATCCAGAGGACTTGGACCCTACGTCAAGACATCAACCAGGAGGCCACGAGGTAGGGGGCGCGCCTACCCCCCTGGGCACGCCCTCCACCCTCGTGGGGCCCCTGTTGCTCCACCGACGTACTCCTTCCTCCTATATATACCTCTACATCGTGTCATCTTGCTTAAAGCGTTACTCTGTCCTTATGAACTTAATACTCTAGATGCATGCTGGATAGCGGTCGATGTGTGGAGTAATAGTAGAAGATGCAGGCAGGAGTCGGTCTACTTGTCTCGGACGTGATGCCTATATACATGACCATACCTAGATATTCTCATAACTACGCTCAATTCTGTCAATTCCCAACAGTAATTTGTTCACCCACCGTAAAACTTATGCTCTCGAGAGAAGCCTCTACTGAAACCTATGGCCCCTTGGTCTATTTTCCATCATATTAATCTTCCAACACTTATTTATTTTTATTGCCTTTTATTTTACTTTTCATCTTTATCATAAAAATACCAAAAATATTATCCTATCATATCTATCAGATCTCACTCTCGTAAGTGACCGTGTAGGGATTGACAACCCCTTATCGCGTTGGTTGCGAGGATTTATTTGTTTGTGTAGGTGCGAGGCACTCGTGCGTGGCCTCCTACTAGATTGATACCTTGGTTCTCAAAAACCGAGGGAAATACTTACGCTACTTTGCTGCGTCACCCTTTCCTCTTCAAGGGAAAACTAACAATGCTCAAGAGGTAGCAACGATGTTGTCTGCGGCCGATTTGTTGTCGTACGAGTACGAAGACGTTGTGGTCCTTTCTAACCGTATCTTCGCGGTGACAAACCAGGGGACTTGTTTCGTATGGGACACATCCTATGGTATACTCCCTCTCTCCCAGTGTATTTGTTTTGATTTTTTTCGTTTTATAAGTTTCAAATTCAAATTTTGAGCTCCCCATCACATGTTGAGATTACAATGTCCATTAAATCGTTGCGTGCATGTATAGTAAGGAAACAAATCTCGAGTTTGCCATGAGTTCGTGCAGCGGTAGCACCACAAGGCCTGGCGCAGGAGTTACATTTACCTCTCGGGGCCCTCGGGGCTGAGCTGCAGCGCCTTACGACACCTGCCTTTGAGTCAATAACATATGGACCCGATAGGTGGCTGGTCCACATGTAATGCTCCCGAAGGCAGAGGGGCAGTGAGGCCGAGAGGGGTGAGCCGCAGGTCGGGGAACGTGTGGTGTCATGGTTTCGAGCGGCGTCGTGGGAATCGCATGTGGCTGTGGTAGAAACTTGATGCCCGCCGCATTTCAGTTGGCCCACATGTCATGCACACAAAGGCAGAGGGGCGATACAGCCAAGAGGGGTGAGGAACACGTCGAGGGACATGGTGATGTGGGTTGGAGTAGCGTCATGGGAATCGTGAGTGGCAGTGGATGAAACGTGATGGTCGTTGTAGTTGAACTTCCATGGACAAGCTGTCATGTCTATGGACACATGCATTGCATACCGATCACTAGAAGGAGTAGTAGAGAAAGCTAGGCGGATAAATAGTTCCTTATAGTCAAGTGGACCCACGCTACTACTTGTTCCAAAGACATGCACACCATCGAAATAGTCCATCTATACCAATATACACAGAGAGGGAATATTTTTTTACAAGAGAGGAAATAGTTCATCCATCCATAATGCCCTGCTGCTAGTGCAGCATCTTCTTCTTCTTCTTGTTGTTGTTGTTCTCATTTTCTATGGGAGACGGCTTCGCAACAAGCTGTCTGGACCTTGCAGCTATCTCAAAACTCACACGGGCATCGAGGGCAGCATATTTTATCCGCTCGTACGTCAAAGGATAATTCTCCCATCCAGACGACCTTAATGCCAGCGTCTCGTCACCCTTCTGAAGATTTGTTCCGAGCACAGAATTTGCTATGTCGAATAGGGATGGTGTCGGTTTATCACAATCTTCTACAGGAATTTTTATTTTGGTTTGTACGTCAGCGATGCTTTTCAAATAAAGGTTGTACGGCTCCAACTTCTGTTTGTCCCCTGCAATGGCTACCCCGCAAAAGTATATGTCCTCCCGAAACAACAAATCGTGAAGCTCACCTGCTATGGAGGCCGCGTGTATGATGTGGTACACCAAAACATCATCTTCGAGGCACAGCTGAAGGACGGCGACGCGTTGGATCTTCCCAGTGGCACGCTCCGTGTACTCCGCGTCGAGACCGATGACCTTCATCTCCACCTTTTGGAGGGAGTTGGATACATTGTTCATCCACTTCCGAACAACCCTTGGGTGGTCGATGACTGTGGCAACTATGCTCAACGAGCCTTTGACGAGGACATGTTGGGCGCTAAAAACCTGCATCTCGACCGCTTTCGCCATTTGGAACCGCTGGACCGGAGGGCAATGGTTTGGAGAATTAGGATTAGATGTCTAGTCTAACTGAAGAAGATGATTATTTAAAGGGGCTTCGGAATTACTCCAGGAGGATGTGAAGAGGTTAAAACAATGTGAATGCAGTGTGGTTTGGATGCAAATGAAGATGAAGGAGTAGTGAAGAAGCCGAGGAAAATCGGTTCCCGATGGAGAAGTAAATGGGAGAAGTGGCCTGCAGGCAGTTGATTAGACGGCTAGGTAGACTAAACAAAAAGGCTACGCGGGTAGACTGAGGAGTGGGGCCTGTCCCTGTACGTGTCCATCCTTCTAGCGCTACATGTGCCACTGGCTAGTTGAGGTCACTCTTTCGAATCACCATGGCGAGACATTTTATGATTCCTTTTTATTTCAGCACCCCTCCTGATAGGTGGGACCTATGCAAACGGATAAAAAATGTGTCGCAACTGGTTCAGATGGATATTGGCGCATGCGCGGGAGACACAACATTCTCTAGTTAAGTAATATGCAGTTATCCTCAAAAAAGAAAAGTCCTTCTTCGCGCTTCCGCATGCACGAGAATTCGGTTCTGCTCGCAATATGGATGATGCCTGGAGGATGAAGTGAACCCAGAGGCATGCTATCATGGGAGTTCTACTCATGTTTCTACTATTCCTACTAGTAGTAGTACAACTGTGGTACACTTGATGGTCAAAATACTATTATTCATCTGGTCCTCATAGTGAAGTGACAAGACCTCATACCGAGGTGACACCAGTCCAGCGGGCGTGGTCTGGGTCACCAAAGTCGACTCACCTTGTGCAATCGTGGCAACATCACACCGCCAGATAGCATGCCTCGCCTCGTCTCCCTCTCCCCTAGCACCACTCTGCTACCTCTTGAGCATGCGTTAGTTTTCCCTTGAAGAGGAAAGGGTGATGCAGCAAAGTAGCGTAAGTATTTCCCTCAGTTTTTGAGAACCAAGGTATCAATCCAGTAGAAGACTACACGCAAATCCCTCGTACCTGCACAAACAAATAAGAACCTTGCAACCAACGCAATAAAGGGGTTGTCAATCCCTTCACGGCCACTTGCAAAAGTGAGATCTGATAGAGATAAATAGATAAATATTTTTGGTATTTTTATGGTATAGATTGGAAAGTAAAGATTGCAAAATAAAGTAGATCAAAAACTTATATGATGGAAGATAGACCCGGGGGCCATAGGTTTCACTAGTGGCTTCTCTCAAGATAGCAAATTCTACAGTGGGTGAACGAATTACTGTCGAGCAATTGATAGAAAAGTACATAGTTATGAGAATATCGAGGCATGATCATGTATATAGGCATCACGTCCGTGACAAGTAGACCGAAACGATTCAGCATCTACTACTATTGCTCCACACATCGACCGCTATCCAGCATGCATCTAGAGTATTAAGTTCATGAGAACAGAGTAACACATTAAGCAAGATGACATGATATAGAAGGATAAACTCAAGCAATATGATATAAACCCCATCTTTTATCCTCGATGGCAAAAATACAATACGTGCCTTGCTGCCCTCACACATCGGGAAAGGACACCGCAAGATTGAACCCAAAGCTAAGCACTTCTCCCATTGCAAGAAAGATCAATCTAGTAGGCCAAACCAAACTGATAATTCGAAGAGGCTTGCAAAGATAACAAATCATACATATAAGAATTTAGAGAAGAATCAAATATTGTTCATAGATAATCTTGATCATAAACCCACAATTCATCGGATCTCGACAAACACACTGCAAAAAGTATTACATCGAATAGATCTCCAAGAGAATCGAGGAGAACTTTGTATTGAGATCCAAAGACAGAGAAGATGCCATCTAGCTAATAACTATGGACCCAAAGGTCTGTGGTAAACTACTCACACATCATCGGAGAGGCTATGGTGTTGATGTAGAAGCCCTCCGTGATCGATTCCTCCCATGAGCAGGAAAAAGGCCCCAAGATGGGATCTCACGGGTACAGAAGGTTGCGGCGGTGGAAAAAGTGTTTTGTGGTGCTCCTCGATGTTTTTAGGGTATAAGAGTATACATAGGCGAAGGAAGTAGGTCGGTGGAGCCACGAGGGCCCCACGAGGGTGGGGGGCACGCCTCCCCCCTGGGAGCGCCTCCCTACCTCGTGGCCGCCTCGTTGCTTCCTTGACGTCCACGCCAAGTCTCCTGGATTGCGTTTGTTCCAAAAACGATCCTCGCAAAGGTTTCATTCCGTTTGGATTCCGTTTGATATTCCTTTTTCATGAACACTCGAAATATGCAAAAAAACAGCAATTTGCACCGGGCTTCCGTTAGTAGGTTAGTCCCAAAAATAATATAAAAGTGCATAATAAAGCCCATTAAACATCCAAAATAGATAATATAATAGCATGGACAATAAAAAATTATAGATACGTTGGAGACGTATTATGCATCCCCAAGCTTAATTCCTGCTCGTCCTCGAGTAGGTAAATGATAAAAATAGAATTTTTGATGTGGAATGCTACCTAGCATAATTTTCAATGTAATTTTCTTTATTGTGGCATGAATGTTCAGATCCAAAAGATTCAAGACAAAAGTTTAATATTGACATAAAAATAATAATACTTCAAGCATACTAACAAAGCAATCATGTCTTCTCAAAATAACATGGCCAAAGAAAGTTATCCCTACAAAATCATATAGTCTGGCTATGCTCTATCTTCATCACACAAAATATTTAAATCATGCACAACCCCGATGACAAGCCAAGAAATTGTGTCATACTTTTGATGTTTCTCAAACATTTTCAATCTTCACGCAATACATGAGCGTGAGCCATGGACATAGCACTATATGTGGAATAGAATGGTGGTTGTGGAGAAGACAAAAAGGAGAAGATAGTCTCACATCAACTAGGCGTATCAACGGGCTATGGAGATGCCCATCAATAGATATCAATGTGAGTGAGTAGGGATTGCCATGCAACGGATGAACTAGAGCTATAAGTGTATGAAAGCTCAACAAAAGAAACTAAGTGGGTGTGCATCCAACTCGCTTGCTCACGAAGACCTAGGGCATTTTGAGGAAGCCCATCATTGGAATATACAAGCCAAGTTCTATAATGTAAAATTCCCACTAGTATATGAAAGTGATAACACAGGAGACTCTCTATCATGAAGATCACGGTGCTACTTTGAAGCACAAGTGTGGTAAAAGGATAGTAACATTGTCCCTTCTCTCTTTCTCTCTCTTTTTTTCTCTGTTTTTTTTTTGTTTGGGCCTTTCTCCTTTTTTTGCCTCTTTTCTTTCCCATTTTTTAGTCCGGAGTCTAATCCCGACTTGTGGGGGAATCATTGTCTCCATCATCCTTTCCTCACTTGGAACAATGCTCTAATAATGATGATCATCACATTTTTATTTACTTACAACTCAAAAATTACAACTCAATACTTAGAAGAAAATATGACTCTATGTGAATGCCTTCGGCGGTGTACCGGGATATGCAATGAATCAAGAGTGACATGTATGAAAATCATGAACGCTGGCTTTGCCACAAATACGATGTCAACTACATGATCATGCAAAGCAATATGACAATGATGGAGCGTGTCATGATAAACGGAACGATGGAAAGTTGCATGGCAATATATCTCGCAATGGCTATGGAAATGCCATAATAGGTAGGTATGGTGGCTGTTTTGGGGAAGGTATATGGTGGGTGTATGATACCGGCGAAAGGTGCGCGGTATTAGAGAGGCTAGCAATGGTGGAAGGGTGAGAGTGCGTATAATCCATGGACTCAACATTAGTCACAAAGAACTCACATACTTATTGCAAAAATCTATTAGTTATCGAAACGAAGTATTATGCGCATGCTCCTAGGGGGATAGATTGGTAGGAAAACACCATCGCTTGTCCCCGACCGCCACTCATAAGGAAGACATTCAATAAATAAATCATGTTCCGACTTCATCACATAACGGTTCACCATACGTGCATGCTACGGGAATCACAAACTTTAGCACAAGTATTTCTCAAATTCACAACTACTCAACTAGTATGACTCTAATATCACCATCTTCATATCTTAAAACAATCATAAAGAATCAAACTTCTCATAATATTCAATGCACTTTATATGATAGTTTTATTATACCTATCTTGGATGATCATCTCTTTAGGACTAGAATTTTAACCAAAGAAAATTACCATGCTGTTCTAAAAGACTCTCAAAATAATATAAGTGAAGCATGAGAGATCAATAATTTCTATAAAATAAACCACCACCGTGCTCTAAAAGATATAAGCGAAGCACTAGAGCAAAATTATCTAGCTCAAAAGATATAAGTGAAGCACATAGAGTATTCTAATAAATTCCAATTCATGTGTGTCTCTCCAAAAGGTGTGTATAGCAAGGATGATTGTGGTAAACTAAAAATCAAAGACTCAAATCATACAAGAAGCTCCAAGAAGAACACATATCATGTGGTGAATAAAAATATAGCATCAAGTAAAGTTACCGATAGATGAAGACGAAAGAGGGGATGCCTTCCGGGGCATCCCCAAGCTTAGGATTTTGGTTGTCCTTGAATTTTACCTTGGGTTTCCTTGGGCATCCCCAAGATTAGGATCTTGCCCCTCCTTGTTCCATAATCCATCAAATCTTTACCCAAAACTTGAAAAGTTCACAACACAAAACTTAACAGAAAATCTCATGAGCTCCGTTAGCGGAATAAAACAAACCACCACTTTAAGGTACTGTAATTAACTCATTATTTATTTATATTTGTGTTAAACCTACTGTATTCCAACTTCTCTATGGTTCATACCCCCCGATACTAGCCATAGATTCATCAAAATAAGCAAACAACACACGAAAAAACAGAATCTGTCAAAAACAGAACAGTCTGTAGTAATCTGTATCAAACGCAAACTTGTGTAACTCATAAAAATCTACCAAAATATGAAGACCTAGATAATTTTATTATTGATCTACTGCAATTGGAATCAGTATTTTCTCATTTTCTGGTGATTTTTAACAGTTGTTTTCGTGAGCAGAAAGTTTCTGTCTTTTTCAGCAAGATCAAATAATTATCATCCAAGAAGATCTTATAGGTTTTACTTGGCACAAACACTAATTAAAACATAAAACCACATCTAACCAGAGGCTAGATGATTTATTTATTACTAAACAGGAACAAAAAGCAAGGAACAAAAATAAAATTGGGTTGCCTCCCAACAAGCGATATCGTTTAACGCCCCTAGCTATGCATAATTTTGATGATGCTCACATGAAACATAGCAATTGAAAGACAAAGAGAGCATCATATAGCATGTGAAAAACACATATAAGTCTAACATACTTCCTATGCATAGGCATATTATAGGCAAACAAATTATCATAGCAAGCAAAAACTAGCATATGCAAGGAAGAGGAAAGAAACAATAGCAATCTCAACATAACGAGAGGTAATTTAGCAACATGAAAATTTGTACAACCATATTTCCCTCTCTCATAATAATTACATGTAGGATCATAATCAAATTCAAAAATATATCTCTCACATTAAATTTTCTCTACATGATCCACATGCATGCAAAGTTGACACTCTTCCAAAATAGTGGGAATATCATTAACTAAAGTCATGACCTCTCCAAACCCACTTTTATCAAAAATACCATAAGATTGAATATTCTCCAAATATGTGGTATCTAAAGTTGACACTCTTACAAACCCACTTTCAATATTATTGCAAACACTATCATCAATCTCATATTCATCATGGGGCTTAAATAAATTTTCAAGATCATAAGAAGAATCACCCCAATCATGATCATTGCAACAAGTAGTAGACATAGAAAAACTAGCATCCCCAAGCTTAGGGTTTTGCATATTATTAGCACAATTGAAATCAAGAGAATTTATAGTAAAATCATTGCAATCATGCTTTTTATTCAAGGAGCAATCATGAATCTCTTCATAAATTTCTTCATCACAATTTTAAGATTCACGAATTTCAAGCAAAACCTCATAAAGATAATCTAGTGCACTCAAATTACTAGAAATTGGTTCATCATAATTGGATCTCTTAAAAAGATTAGCAAGGGGATGAGGATCCATAAACTTTTAGCAAGCGAAGATGCAAGCAAAAAGAAGGCACATGGTAACACAAGATCAAACAGAAGAAGGGCGAATAAAACGGCAAAGGTGAAGTGGGGGAGAGGAAAATGAGAGGCAAATGGAAAATAATTTAATGCGAGGGATAAGAGTTTGTGATGGGTACTTGGTATGTCTTGAATTGTGCCTAGATCTCCCCAGCAACGGCGCCAAAAATCCTTCTTGCTACCTCTTGAGCATGCGTTGATTTTCCCTTGAAGAGGAAAGGGTGATGCAGCAAAGTAGCGTAAGTATTTCCCTCAGTTTTTGAGAACCAAGGTATCAATCCATTAGGAGACTACACGCAAATCCCTCATACCTGCACAAACCAATAAGAACCTTGCAACCAACGCGATAAATGGGTTGTCAATCCCTTCACGGCCACTTGCAAAAGTGAGATCTGATAGAGATAAATAGATAAATATTTTTGGTATTTTTATGGTATAGATTGGAAAGTAAAGATTGCAAAATAAAGTAGATCAGAAACTTATATGATGGAAGATAGACCCGGGGGCCATAGGTTTCACTAGTGGCTTCTCTCAAGATAGCAAATTCTATGGTGGGTGGACAAATTACTGTCGAGCAATTAATAGAAAAGTGCATAGTTATGAGAATATCTAGGCATGATCATGTATATAGGCATCACGTCCGTGACAAGTAGACCGAAACAATTCAGCATCTACTACTCTTACTCCACACATCAACCGCTATCCAGCATGCATCTAGAGTATTAAGTTCATGAGAACAGAGTAACGCATTAAGCAAGATGACATGATATAGAAGGATAAACTCAAGCAATATGATATAAATCCCATCTTTTTATCCTCGATGGCAACAATACAATACATGCCTTGCTGCCCCTGCTGTCACTGGGAAAGGACACCGCAAGATTGAACCCAAAGCTAAGCACTTCTCCCATTCCAAGAAAGATCAATATAGTAGGCCAAACCAAACTGATAATTCGAAGAGACTTGCAAAGATAACAAATCATACATATAAGAATTCAGAGAAGAATCAAATATTGTTCATAGATAATCTTGATAAAAAACCCATAATTCATCGGATCTCGACAAACACACCGCAAAAAGTATTATATCAAATAGATATCCAAGAGAATCGAGGAGAACTTTGTATTGAGATCCAAAGACAGAGAAGATGCCATCTAGCTAATAACTATGGACCCGAAGGTCTGTGGTAAACTACTCACACATCATCGGAGAGGCTATGGTGTTGATGTAGAAGCCCTCCGTGATCGATTCCCCCTCCGGCGAAGCACCGGAAAAGGCCCCAAGATGGGATCTCACGGGTACAGAAGGTTGCGGCGGTGGAAAAAGTGTTTCGTGGTGCTCCTCGATGTGTTTAGGGTATAAGAGTATATATAGGCGAAGGAAGTAGGTCGATGGAGCCACGAGGGGCCCATGAGGGTGGGGGGCGTGCCTACCCCCCTGGGCACGCCTCCCTACCTCATGGCCTCCTTGTTGCTTCCTTGACGTCCACTCCAAGTCTCCTGGATTGCGTTTGTTCCAAAAAATGATCCTCGCGAAGGCTTCATTCCGTTTGGATTCCGTTTGATATTCCTTTTCTGCGAAACACTGAAATAGGCAAAAAAACAACAATTTGCACTTGGCCTCCGGTTAGTAGGTTGGTCCCAAAAATAATATAAAAATGCATAATAAAGCCAATTAAACATCCAAAACAGATAATATAATAGCATGGAACAATCAAAAATTATATATACGTTGGAGACGTATCACACTCCATCTCCATCTCCGTCTCGCCAGAGATCCTGAGGTCACTCTTCATCATCTCACTGTGCCCCTCAAGATACCCCGCCTCGCCGCCTCCCCAAAGACCACTATTCCTCGCTAGCCGCTCCAACACCGAGAGCCTTCTCCCCGTAAATCAAGTCCCCAAAACCCCACCTTCCAAACTCCACCATGGCTAAACGCGAATCACAAGAAGCATCCATATGAGCCGCGATTGGAGCAATCTCCCCAGTGACGTCCTCGACCTCTATTGTTCGTGTATGGATATGTTGAGCGCCCTGCGGCTGGCTGCATGCTCGAGGGGCATGCACACGGCCAAAGTCGAAGCGAGGCCTAAGCTTTTCAAGACACCTCGCTTGCTGCTATCCGGTCTTGCAGATTTGCTCACCATGATACGGAGGCGCACATGATGCCCCTCGACTTCAACCCGACCTCCATTAGCCAAAACTTTTTGCGGTGTATGTAGTGGGTCGGGCGACATCATTTCCCTCGACTTCGATCCGATCACCATCGCCCGAAACTTCTTGCAGGTATGTACTGGGTCGGCATGAACTCCCACTGGATGGCTGCCTTCAGAGAAGACGGGAAAAAGTTGGTGCTCGTGAACACAGACCTCCCATGAGATTATCCTTCCTCCGTTGGATGATGACGCCATGACACTGTTTGAACTTTTTGTGATGATTGACATATCCCTGTTTGAGCAGAATTTGAGTAGAACTATGGCAATGTATTAGAGACGCCGTAAATCAGCTATATTTGGAATGAGTTAATTCATGCGAGTGTGACCATGTCATTACATCCAATTTGTACCCCTGAATAATCAAACGGTTAGGAAGATATTGATATTCTCCTTATTTTATAGTAATCTATATACTACTGAATATGAGTGTGTATCAATGGCCATGTTAGTTTCCTCATTTTCATGATGTAGAAACATGCGTCACACTGTTGGTTTCATCTAACCATACATTAGGGAAGTAAATGTGCATATAGAGAACTCTATATTTGGAAGTAGTGAAATCATGTAATGCTTACCATGTGTACATACCTATATTCGCCCTTCAGCAATCAATGGCTGGAATAATATGCTCACAACAATTTTGCCCACAGAACATGAGTATATAACAATGCATGGTCTGCTAGTTTCCTTGAAGAATTTGTTTGTGAGGACAAAACATGATTACATAACATGCATGACATGGTAGTTTCCTGTGAAGAATCGATTGTGAGATAACATGAGTATAACCATGCATGGCACTTCTATATTTTCGAACCCAGTATACATTTCCCTATATTTTCCTCTCAGTTCCAACAAGGACATATCAATGTTGTTTCTTGCATTATCCTACTCATACTCTGAACAATGCTGATCTTACATTAACAATGCATGTCCTTTTTTATATGATGCAGTGTCCCTACGATATCGCCTTTGTAATCACACCACCTTTGCCAAAAACAGGAAGCACAACTGGTTCCTCGCTTGATCAGACGACGGCAAAAGACTGATGATCATTCGGACACATGAGCCGAAAAAGTTATATTGCAAAAACCCCACTGTATGCAAGCATCGTGAAATACGTGAGTATCCGGATAGTGGCTGTTACGTCTATGAGCAGGATACCAACTTGTTGGGGCCTTCAGGATTTTTGAGTTGGAGGCGGGTAAACAGCCTTGGTTCACACTCTCTGCTTCTGACTCAATTATCCGATTAACTGTGAGATCACCGTTGGCAAGGACCTTGATGGCAGAGAGGCTCTGTTTGCTATGGAAAATTGTGTCTACATGACGAGCCCTAGGAGTTCGGGAGCAAACTCCCCTGATTGTCAACGATACAGCCTGCAGCCAAAAGAAGCTGAGAATGACAAAGGCATCTGGATTAACTTTGATCCTTGGATGTGTCGAGTTCGACAGGCAGTGATGTGGTTCAATCCTTCAGGTTGATAGGTAACTGGGTTGTTGCGTCGAAAGGGTGGAGTACTGGTCTCTCCGGATCACTAGTGGCGGAACCGAGGCTGCAAATTATGATGGTGTTGGATCATCCCTCTTCGAATGGCTTGTTGTATTTGCTGCTTGTTCTGGATGGGTAGTTCTCTCTTTTGTTATGCATATTCCTTGTCATTTGGTCATCCTCGTTTTTGTCACTCTTACTATGTAATAGTTGCCTCTATTTAGAATGTCATTCTAAATGCGGATCACGAGAGTCTGAGCGCTGCAGATGGGTGCGTTTTGGTGGTGTAGCAGGACTTCTTATGAACTATCATGTCTTGTTGTTTCTGTCAGTAGTAGTCACTACTCAGTGTTTGAATGTTGTATATATCGTTGTTTCGAACTGTTTATTGTCTCAAACTGCTGGTGGGCTAAATGAGGGCATCACCATTCTCCAGTGTTCGGAGTATATCTCCTTTTTTCAAGTTATAATTTGAGCTCAGTGTCTTTTTGATGATGTACACTTGTTTGGGCCAGTGAGGTGTCGTTGAATATGGGCCGAGTAGTAACGCAATGCCAAATAGGTCAATTATGACTCTCAGGCCGGGCTCTCAAAAGATCCTAAAAAAAGGCCGGGCTCTAAAACAAGAATAGGGACTCTTAGGCCGACATGTGGGCACCACCGGTGTTTTCATGCGCTTGCACGCCCAGAGCATATTGGCGCGTGTTCGAAATTCATGCTACCTTTTCATCCCCAGTCTCCCACCCCTCCCCTACCTCTGGAATGCCGATTCCTATTCCAGTTCCCCCAAATCCCCCTCCTGTACTCCCTGTACTCAAGAGCACTATCATGTCGCCGGTCAACGCGGATCTCCGAGCCGGAGATCCTGAGGTCCGTCCTGCCTTCGGGCGCTGCATGTTGTCGCTCAACAGTGGCATGGCGGCGCTTAATGACCAGTTTGCCGGCAAAGTGTTGATGGTAACCATCAATGGCGACCGGTCTCCCGTCTCGCCGGACGACCTTGTCAAAGCTCTTGGCATTGCGCACGGCATCCAAATAAGTGACTTGCTCGTCTAAGTCTGTCCGCCACCGGCTGATTTCTTCGTCAGGTTCCGGACAACTTTCGATCGCAATGCGTGTGTTCGAATCTTCCCAGCGTTTGTTCTGCGATGGCGCTACCGGTGAGCTTTGATCGGTGGCACCCAGGATGGGGCTCGGTGCCCTCTGAGCTTGAGTTTTTAACAAAGCTTACCTTCCACGGCATGCCTCGACGTGCTTGGAACAGCAGGTCCATGAATGAGCTTATCAATGACCTTGGAGGTGAGCTCGTAAGTATGTTTGTTCCTCCAGACAGCTGGGCTCTGACGGTTATGGCATGGATGAAGAAGCCGTCCACCATACCGAAGGTGATTGGTGTTGAGATACCGGTGCAAGAACCGAGATTGTACTATTCGTCGCCACCAAGGCCGCCGCGGACCACGTTAGGGATGTACCTGTATCGAGTGTTCGTGCATGTCGAAGAAGTGATCAATCCATCAATCGAAGTCCCGCCGCCGCCGCTGGTGCCCGGGTCCGTCGATGACGTCCATTATAGGAGTCAACGTCAGACTTTCCCCGTGTTTCTCGGAACGATGGATGGCACAGGGCCTACTCCATCGCGCGGCGGAGGCCACTACTTCTTTAGGAGAAGAGGCAGGGTTGGCTGCCTGGATGTGCTCTAATTTGAGGTAACAACTGAATCTTGTCAGATACTGGTTAAATCCGAGCTATGGGTGTGAAGCACTGATATGCCAATACATTTGATTGTGACTTGTTCTATTTTTTTTACCTGAACTTATTTTAGAAAGGGATGTACGTCAACTTAATGTTCTAGCAGAACTTATATATTGTGTTGCTTGTCTGTTTTCTTTGCACATCATTCAAGATATTTCCCCGTCATTGATAAAGACGATGAACCGTTATGTACGAGTTCGTTGGTTTCAACATAGCCCTACCCATAGCGATCCACTGCTTCCACCTTGATTGTGCCGCCTGCGTGAAATTTTTGTATGCAAGTTCAGTATGTTATGATGTTCTATATGATTGTATCAACTATATAAGTTTTTACTGAGCATCATCACTGCATATGGCTGAAAGATGTATTTACGAGCATCGACCGATGGGTCTCTCTCTCTCTCTCTCTCTCTCTCTCTCTCTCTCTCGCACACACGCACACACGCACAAGTGGGACCCGTTGAATTATTTCTTCGCTCGTGACAGCTTTTAATTAAGTTCCACTGTAATCTAACTTTTTTCTTAATTTATTAATTGAGCTCAGTGACTTAAAAAAGTTGTACAGAAGCCTTGTTTGGGCCTTTCCGGCGTCACTGAATGTGGGCTGAGTAGCCATGTAAGGTTGTACTGTACTACACAGGCATTTTTTTTTCAACATCAGCAATGCAACTGGGCCGACAGTTGTACACAATCCAGGTCAACTTGTTATTCTCTGCCCCGCTGGGCTGCAAATCTTTCCTAGGAGGGATGCATTAGGTTTAACAAGAAAATGGTTTTAAGAAATAATAAATGGGATGTAATTATAAAAACTGGGCAGTAACTCTAAAAAAATGCACCAAACACATAATCAATTTATAAAATATTACTTTTGGATTTTGAAAATTTTAATTTCATTAATTATTGTGCGCACAATGTTTCGTTGGATTTTTACGTAATACAAATTTATATTGAAATTGTATCTAATCTGACTAGACATTTCGGGACAAAAATATTTCGGATCCCATCAAAATGTGGGAAAATTTATTGAATTCTGTTTTGAACGGTTGGTTGAAATTATTAATCATTGTCTTAGCTAGAAAATGGGCTATACTTTTAACAAACTGTAAATGGGTTGTAGTAAATTTCATCAGAATTCAAAAATGGGTTGTACATTCTTACAAATCACAAATGGGCCATAAGTTCCCTGTCACACACTTGTGGGCCTACTAAGTTGACGCGTATGCTAGGCTTTGTCAACTTATAGTCAACACACGGTTCTAGCAGCAGTGTCCGTTGGATGTCCATCCAATGGATGTCGTGCCTCTTCTTCAATCTCGGATTTTCTAGCTTCAGCCATTCAAAAAATGATTCCTCCCCGTGACATCTGGGGCGCACTGTTTCGGAGGCTGACCTGTGGGCCTACTAAGTTGTCGCGTACCAAGGGCTTTGTCAACTTAGTCAATATAAACGATTCTAGCTGCAGTTGTTGTACGATGTCCATCCAACGGCCGTCGTGCTTCTTCAACCTCTGATCTTCTTGCTCCAGCCGCCCAAAGCAGCGCCGTCGTTACCGCCATCGCCTTCCGTGGCGGTTGTCTTTGCCGCGAGGCCTCACCGCTTCTACCACTCCCACCGTGGCCAGGCCCTCGCGACGGCATCCTCACACCGCATTCGAACGGTGAACCTCGTACTCCTCTCCGTGGGCATCCATCGCCGCGTCTTCCCTGGCTCCGCGTCGTCCCCTTCCTAGGCCTCGCCATCGTACACCGCCTTGGTGCTCTCGGCGCGGCGTGGTCAATGTGGTCAATGACCGACTTCCATCGGAAGAGTACTATACGTGGAGAGGCTGACAGCTGGGTCCACGGCCGCAGCAAGGAAGTGCCTCCTTATTACGCGGAAAATAATGATTCCTCCACCTGACAGCAGGGATCCACCGGATGGGCTACCGTATTTCGCGAAAAAAAGTTTCCCCCCTGACTGCTGGGACTCACCAACTATATCTTCGCTCAAGGAAGTGTGCCCATATTACTGGCAAAAAAATGATTTGCCCCTGACTGCTGGGACCCACCAGCTACATCTTCGCATGGAAGGAAGCGCCTGACAGTCAGGACCCACCTGGTCGAAGCGTGCGTAGCATTGTCATTCTGGTCGCGAACGTGTACGTACATACTGGTCGATGTAGAGGCTTGCACGTGTCATAGTAGAGGCGCGCACGTAGTATGTACACGTACAGCGGCCAGGGTGTAAGAAAGTAAATACAACCACGTACGTACATACGGGCGGGGTCTCGAACGCCTACTCGCGCACATATATACAGACGGCCAGGGCTTGTGTACATGGAGAGGCAACGGACGGTAGCAACGACGTCCTGTTCATCGGGCAATGAATCGGCTGGGTCGGAACGGAGAAACAGCGCCGTGTTCATCGGGAGGCAACTGACTGGGTCGGAATACGTCGTGTTCATCGGGAGCCAACCGGCTTGGACGAAACAAACGATGGAAACGAGGCCTGGCGTACCGCAGAACGGAGGAAACGGCCTTGGGTTCGACCGGCCACGGTCGAAACGGGATCCTGTTCATCGGGAGGGGTCTGGCGAACCGCAAAACGGAGGAAACGGACCTCCTACGATCGAACAGGGTCCTATTGATCGGGAGGGGTGTGGCGTACCGCAAAACGGAGGAAACGAACTTGTGTTGGAGCGCTACGGTCGAAACAGGGGTCTTATTCATCAGAGGGTGTGGCGCATCAGAAACGGGACTCCACGGGATACCGTTCATCTCCACCGCCGACCTCCTCCAGCCTCCACGGCCATCGTTCATCCACCGTCGACCTCCTCTAGCCTCCACCGCGATCGCTCAACCCGTGCTCCTCGCTCATCCAGCCTCCACCGCACGCTCCTCCACTTGCTACTGCTCAACCAGCCTCTCCACGGGTCCTGTTCAACCACCCTCACGGGCATCTGCTCATCCACCCTCCACCGCCATCGCTCAACCAGCCCTTCACGGGTCCTATTCATCCAGCCCTCCACGGGTCCTATTCATCCAGCCCTCCATGAGGTCCTGTTCATCCACCGCTCGATCGATCGGGTATCGTTTCATCCAAATGCAACGGCCTCTACTACCACGGGTTCCTGTTCATCCAACCCCCCACCGGGAACTGTTCATCCAAACCCCCCAACAACGCTCACTGTTCATCCAGAGGCAACATCGATCGGCTTCAGTTAGCAGTAGTAGCGAAAGAATCACTCGGGTTCAGTTAACAGCTAGGGATCGATCGATCGCTCGGGTTTAGTTACGCGTAGCTCGCAAAGGCAATCGCCGGGTTCGATTAGAGCCCAACGCCTCGCTTCGGGTTCGATTAGAGCATTAACGCCGCACATGTGGCGTATGTACAAGAGAAACGCGCATCGCTCGGCCCCCGACCACCCACCGTAACCGGGAACTCCTTAATATATTCCTCGCTCTCGCTTCTATCACGGTTTTTTCGGTCATGGACGACCCAAAGAATGTCATGCAGCTGCGTCTCCGGCCCGACCAGGGTGAAAAACCCATTTTCTGTCATGATTTTTTGTCATAGAAGTAGGACCCCACCACATCTATGATAATACCGGGTTTTGTCACAATTATCGTCATAGAAGTGTCATAAGTATGACAGAAAAAAAATTCATTCGGCCCAAAATGTCACAGATGTGCCTTTTTTTGTAGTGCATCCTACCAAACAAATAACAAACATATATGAATACATGAACCATATTAAACAATACAATTTCCTTCTCCAAGTTATGCCATATGCACACACCATTCTTCTCAAACATAACCACATCATTTTTTTTCTTCATATGCACACATAATTCTTCTCAAACATACCAACATCATCTCAATCAAATAAATTTGTCAAATAATATGGTGTCACATATGCAAATACATATCATCTAGAGTACCAAGTTTCATCATATCTTTTGCAAATAAAGTATGCCAACAATAGGATTATCTACACATAATTATCAAACAAGTCTATTTTACATACAAAAATCGTGTATTCATCACCCTTCTTAGTACCAAAAAAATACTATGGACAACATATGCACCAAATGGAATTGATTTTGCCTACATGTTCAACTACACATCATCTACTACCTAGCAAATCATCTATCAACTACAAACAAATTCCTAAAACAAAGAAACAATCTACTCATCTAACATCACCTAGTGTTGAATAATGCATCAAAAAGAAGAGGACTCAACCCAAATAAATTGGAGGAGACGGGGGAGAATACCTCAAGGATGCTTAGGGGGCTCATATCCACGAACTAGAGTGGAGGATGGAGTAGATCAAGGGAGGATTTGGTGTGAGGGAGAAGAGGGGCGAAGGAGAGGAACCCCTCTGTTCATGCGCCGCCAGGGAGAAAAGGAAATGGGTGGGTGGGCTCGGCCCGCGCGCGTTATCCACTTACCAGGGCCGGACGCCAGGAACCCTGGCGCCTGGGTCCTTTGACACGTCAGCAGGTCAACGGGCAGGCGGATCGTGCGGGCCAGGGACCAGGCGCCAGATTGCGTGGCGTCTCCCTTGCAACCCAGACGCCAGAGATGTTGGCATCACCTAAAAAGGTTAGGATCGGATTTTTTTTTCCAAAACAAGGTCAATTCGGGATTTTGTTAGCCCTACAGGTCAGAATAGTAATTTTGTCCTCGACGGTAGCCACTTTGCGTTGCGCGAGACACATATTCTGGGCATCTACACAGGTAACCGAACCCACTCATTCGCTTGTTGGAATATATGTTGAACATAATTTTTTTTGGAACATCCATCCAGGGACAACCGTTATGAATAGTAAAATCAAAAAAATACTGGAGAAAAATAAAAAATCTGATATTTTGGGGTGTTAAACTTGGTCGACTCTACTCACACGTGAATTTTCGCGAAGAAATGACATCTTTGGTATTCTAGGGAAAAAGTTCAAAATCAAAGCTATAAAAATGCAATGTTTGAAGTTCCTTTTCTTCGGTTTTCTCTTTCCATGTCGCCTAATCCTATGGGATGATGCATATAGTGCTACCGATCTCCCATAACAGAAAAGCCAGCAATTGTTGGATCTTTCAAAATAAAATTGTTTTGAAGTAATAATGGTACTAAGATCTAAGTTCATTTTCATCGCTGAGAAATTTTGGGGTGTCAAACTTGGTCGATTGGTCTACTCACACGCGAGTCTTCGCGAATAAATGACATCTGTGCTATTCTAGGCATCCCGGGGTGAACTTTTGCAAATGCGAGAAAACATGCTAATCTACAACCTGCCAGTTCAAGCAGAGACAGCAGCAGCAACACCTACAATGTTAGTACCATCATACCCTTCAGTGCGACACATGTTTCAGGGCTAGCAACCATACAACAAACCAACCCAGGTGCATATTTCGGTACATGTATCCATTCAGTCATTTCAATGCATGCAACCTAAAACCAAGCCATGCACCTGAAGGAGAATTCCTTGCTCGCACATTCATAAATTCCACAAGGCCGCACGGACCATGCAGCCTAAAGCAAAACTACATCTGAAACTCGTCGGTTCCAGCAACAGAATCAACAAGTAGTTAAACAGCACACCGAACTGGTAGCAGTGACACGTCTCTTACTAAGATCTGAACATCTGTCAGTAAGTAGTACACTCAACTACAGAACTAACTGTAAAAACTTCAGAGCTCTTGCCACCCTGAACATCTCCTACACTGACTGCAAAAGAGCGACTGCTCTGTTTCTCTGCTGGAAGAGCAAGCTCCTGAGAATAATCTGCTAGGGTTGGCTTGAAATGACTGAGCATGCTGTAACTAAGAGGCTGGGAATCGACCACGGCATCCTTATACTCCAAATATAACCGAGCAGTGCCAACATGATCCTACACATCAAAGGTTCAAAATTTGTTGGACCACACCACACCTACATAAATTCGAGATATCGTGCAAATTCATACGTGCATCATACTGCCACAGAAGCTGCTGCTGATACCGCGAGCAGTGATAACCATGCATCAACAGAATCGATCATCAGGGACATGAATAGAACATACTGGGCACAACCTAGTGCCACAGTTTATGAAAATAGAGACTTCTCCCTCCAGCGGTTTGCCCAATTCAAATGTGATCCACTCTCTAGAATTACCAGACTTCGATGATATGTTACATTGGAGAAGAATGCTGCACTGCTGGGCTATGCAGCAGAAAGTGTTTCCAAAAAGCAAGAGAATTACAGCACTGTACTCGGCTTTATCTATTTGATGCCTGCCCATGTCCTGAAAGCTCGGACATCATCAATCCTTTTGCTCTGAGCTTCTGTTTTGTCATGCAATGAATTCAAGTTCCTATACAGATTCTTGTGCAGCTTCAGAAAGACCTGCCTATATTTCCACTTGTCGCAGTAAATATTATGGGTTGACATGTAACTTATAACCTCCATCACCCTTGAGAAATAGCCACCTTTCAGGAAATCCAAAACTAAGCAGTCAAGCAAATCCCTATCCACAGATATTTCTCTGTACTCGAGTCTGCGTTTTATTTCTCCCCACAGTATGGTAATCTCCCTATACATGCTTAATGACGAATATCCACACAGTATATGGCAAAAGGTATGCAGATTGGGTCTAATATTTTGCTCTCTCATGCGTTTATATGTGCTCAGAGCATCTTCCATCATGTTTGCCTTGCAGAAGAAAAGAATTGAATTATTGAACTCAAAGGTTAAGTGGTCTCCAGGATTATACTGTTCAGTTTCTTCAACCAAACTGGAAAGCAAAGATGATTTAGTTTGGGGGATCTCATCCTTGACTATTTTGGCAATGTCCTTTATGGTAAATGATGGACTAGTATGAAATTCCGCCATGGTAGATGCTATTTTCTGTATCTGTTGGAGAAGCGAATTGAATTCTTCGGGTTTATGATTATTCTCGTATTCTCTGAGAAGAGACATGTAAGTACCAACCCCGACAGGAATCTCAGCTGACTCTAAAGCATCCAGGATATCATGAGAGGCATGCAACCATCCCATCTGAATGCATGCATTAATCACATCTGAAGCAGAAATTCCCTTTAGTTCTTCCTTATGCAATGTAATACAGAAGCTAGACAATGCACCCAGTTTCTTTGCTTTCACACAGCCTACGATAAGTTTAGCAACAGCCTTTTCACTAGGAACAAGATTTCCACTGATAGGAACAACAAGTCCAGACTGGTTTTTTGTATCTAACACAAAACCTTTGTCCAACTTTGTGGGGTCAAACATTATTCTGTATCCACTTTTTAGGTTACCAGAGCCAATTTGTATCACACCTTGTTTCTGCACATCATTGTCCGAGAAAATGCATGACTTTTGTTGCCGATACAGATCGATTATAAGATCTGCAGCAGCATCCATGTCATTACCACTGAATTGCAAGCTCAATAAACTGTCGTAAAAATGTAGATATTGCTGAGAGAATGGCAAAGAGGAGAAAGAATTGATGCTTCCTTTCATGGTCATCAATTCATCTCGCTGCCCAACCATTTGACAGACCCGGCTAGCGACCGCCATTGTATTCACATCGGCCACAACCCCGACCAATGACATCAGCTCCATTATTTTCTGGGCTCTGATGATGCATTTGAAGTTAACACAAGACTCCAAAATCATATTGAACAAGGTAACATTGTTCTTTATTGGGTCCAATTTTTTCAGCTGTCGCCTATCTGAAATTTGATCCAAGAAACACTCGCAGGTCTCAGCCAGAACATCAGCTGCAAGATAGGATCCTATTTGTGACTTCAACATGTGCAAAAACACCATGCTCAACATATCAGCATCAGGAAGCTTGCCGCTCTCCAGTATGATCCTAAGGACTGCAGAGGCAGGGACAGGTGTCTGATCTCTTGCAAGTGCCAGAGCTAGCCTCATCAGCGAGCTAGAGTTGAGAAGATTGCCGTTACACTGATAAACTGACAGAACCAAGTCATACGCTCTCTGAAGCCACCTTTGACTAGATGTGTACGACAGAGACACAATCACACCATTCAATACCCTTGGCTCGGGAAGGCCGTGCAGGCTTTTATAATTGCCAAATGCTCGCAGCGCGTGGTCAACATTGCCATCCTTGAGAGCAACATCAATCGTCCTCAGTAGAGTTTCACGGGATGGCGCTTCCCATGGCAGAATCGAGCCGGCAGTTGTGCTCATGGAAAGACACTGCGCAGCTAGAACGCCACGCCTCCTCCATGGGCTCCCGCCGCAATTGGCCTAGGACAAGTGCAAAAGCATTTATCTTAAATTCCAGTTGAATAAGAACAAGAGAAACTATGAAACCCAAGTACACTAGAATTGTACATTGATCACCAAGGTAGTGCTCTTACAGTGAAGGCAGCTCTGGCAGCCCGGGAAAAAAATGGGAGCCTGCAGCAATTGCGACACGCTCGGAGCAAGATCCTCATTGCTTCAATCAAGCATAGACATCACGCTTGGAAGGTGAACCGGAGAGAGGGGATCATACAGAGCAATCCAGGAAATATGAAGTGGTGGACTGATGCAACTACACAAACATGGAATGGAACATTATAGAGATTTGTTAACTAGTACAAAAACATTGAGATCGAAACTAGGAGTTACGCGCTGCGAAACCATACATCAATGGAGGCCTGAGAGGTGAGATTGAGGGGTAAACCTGGCTGGCCGCATTCTCCGCCCCCCGTCGCAGCACGACGGCGCCGCCCGCGCGCGTCTGCGCCGGGATCTCCGTCCTCCCTCGATGCGCTGACGCCGCGCAGCCGCAGCACGAGATCGCCTCCGAGCTCACCTGCCACTGCTAGCTCGAGGCGTCGCCGCCGGCTCGTCGTGGGTGCCTGGCCGCCTGAGATGGGATGGGAGCTGGGGGTTAAGAAACTAGATGGGCTTTATCGGGGCATGGAGGCTCAGAGAATTCCAGCCACTCACGGGCCGCAGCCCACACCTCACCCGTCGTTCTCCTCTTCCGCGCTGATGATGGCGCTGAGGGAGAATCCCCTTCCCCCCCAGCTCACCCGGTCCTCCCGCCGCCGGCTCCTGAATCCGGCGACCGCCCAGGCCTCCGTTTGCCGGCGCTGTATAAGAAGCGTCGCGTCATCCTTCCACCTCCAGTGGACTGGCGTGGCGTGGAGTGGATTTGAAGACTGGAGAAACCGAGATCCATCCAGGGTGATTTCATTTCATTTTCTCGGTACGGAAATCCTAAGAGCAAGTCCAACGGGCCCAAACGGACGGCGCATTTGTCCGTTTTTTGTCCGTTTAGATTGACCGTTCGCCCGACGTCCGCTCAGTTTTTTATTTGAGTCGGTAGTGCGTCCAAAACGCCGATCCATTTCATGACCGCACTCAACTTTAAAAAAAAGGCCCACGGCCGATTATGCCAGCGGCCATGTCTCATGCCTAAGATTGATGCTTAGCGCCGCAGATATAATACCGCTTCAAAAATATCACCACAATTCATCTTTGGCAAGACTTTTCAACCGGCAAGACACATGCCAAAGACAAAAAAGAGTGGGACTTGAATTCGACCATGCCATCACGCCTCCCGTGGTCATGCCAGCACACCTGCCGACATAAAAAAAGATGGCGATCGCCGCCATAGATCACTCGTCGTCGAACTTGAGCATGTCGGCCTGCATCTTCTCGAACCACGACCTCTTTCTTGGCGACACGGTGTTGAGATCCACCTTCATGATCTCCACCCCGGTCATCATGCTCGCGAGAACCACTTCTTTCGCCTTGGTCTAGGTGTTGGCGGCCTCGATCACTAGCATCTTGGCTTGCTTCTGTGCGTCCATCTCAAGCCTCCTTCTTTGGATCTCCATGAAAGCGTCCATTTGCTCCGCCTTGAAACGCCGGCGCTCCTCCTCCCTTGAGTCCTTCTTGTTCATCATGCCCTCCACGTTTGCGATCAAGGCGTTGGATGCCGCATCCCGCTTGTCCTCCTTCTTGGAGTTGGTCTTCCCCCGCGGCCGTGCCGGCTCGCCCTCCCCAACCTCCTCCACGGCTCACTTCCCCCCACGCGACTTGAGGGCGGCATATTGCGCCTTGAACTTCTCCTCGTCCTTGATGACCCGAAAGCAATGGGAGAGGTTGAAGCACTTGCCATTGTGTTGAACCTTGAATGCCTCCAAAGCTTGAAATGCCTACAAAATGTTTCCATGCAAGCATATGGGCAAATGATATGCAAATGAACACGCAAGCATGAACTTGATGACACAAAAGAGGGCGGCTTGCTAGCATACCATGTCTTGCATGCCGATGCCGCAGCTGTATGGGCCTTGATGCTCTCAAGAGTGGCGCAAAACTTGTTGCACTCTTGTTGGATCACCCTCCATCTCTTGGAAATGGACACCCACCCGCATGTGCTCACAAATTGGTAAGGCAGAAACTTCTTGCGCTCATGAAACTCTTGGCGGACACGAATCCAAAAGGTTGAATGCTTTTGTTCGGCGCCCGTCTTGGGGTCTTGTCCAATGTCTTGCCAGCACTCGCAAAGAAGCTTGTCCTCGGCAGCCGTGTATGCCTTCGTGCGCTTGCTCTTGCGCTTCGTCTTAGGACCAGCGGCTTGGTTGGTGAGATCGTCCTCGAACAAAGGCTCCACTTCGATGTCGCACTCGTCCTCTTCCTCTAGCCCGTAGTCGTCCAAGAACTCGTGGTCGAGTGGGAAGCCGTCCAGGTCGACGCCGACCTGATCACGCATGAAGGCCGCCTGGTCGGGATCATAGCTGGCCGGTGGCGTGAAACGCCCGCGGCCGTCTGGCTTTGTGTCTCGTCGGGATCGTAGCTGCCGGCCGCGACCGCCTCGAAGATGAGGTTCTGCATGTAGTCCTCGTCGACGGCGGACGGCATTCCCTCGAACAGGTTGCACGCGTCCGAGAGCACGCCGGCCGGCGTCTGCCGCGCGCGTTTCCTCGCGTCGCCGGATGATGAGCCACCGGCCACCAGGGTGGCATTGAGGTCAACGGGCGCGGGCGCGGTCATGGAAGGCGCGACAACGCTCACGTCGGGCGAGCACTCCCCGGAGAGGCGGGAGGCCTGCGGGTACACGTGGAAGCCGGGCATCGGGTTGCAAGCCGACGCGCGGGGCGAGTCGGGTAGCACCGTCCGAGGGAACGCCGATGAGCTGGTGCTGGCCGCGGCGTTGACGAGGCCGTGCTGGCTAGGGTTTAACCCTAGCATGTAGAGAGCCTCCCTCGTTGCTGCCGCGACGCGGGCGTTGGTGACCTCCTGCTGCACGGCGGTGACGACGGCGGCCTGCGCGGCGGCCTCATCCCTCACGTCCGCGGCGTGCCTCCGGTCCTTCCTCTTGGCCAACTCCATTGCCCGTATGCGGCGGGCCGACTTTTTGGCTTGGCATGGCGGCGGTCTTATGCGGGCACGAGGCTTGCCTTTTCCGGAGGGGGCGGCGGCGCCGGACGAGGCGAGGGAGGCGAGGCCGGCGGTGGCGTCGAGGTCGATGGCATCGTCCATGGCGGGTGTGGGGTGGGAGCGCGCGGGCGGGAGGGTTTTTGAGGCGAAATGAGGGAAAATGGTGGTGTTGCCACCGGCCGTGAGGGGAAAGAAAGGAGTAAGCCAGCAGCGTATGTCCTGTGTCTGCGCCGACGCAAATCCGGCTCAAAATTGGGCCAGGAATGGGTCGCCATGCAGATGCCAAGCAGACGCGCGTCCGTTTGGGTCAGCGCGTTGGGCCGTCTTTCCTGTCCGTGCCGACCCAAACGGACGCCAGCGGACGAAATGGGTCGCCTTATTGAAGTTTCTCTAATGGGGTTATATTTTGGATTGTTGTTAAACAAAAAAAATGTATATGCAACACAAGCCCTTAAACCGACACCACAAATGTTCGCGGACATGTTGGGAGCCATCCAACAGTTACGGCAAAATTTATCCATTTGTCTAGTGGCCGCGCCCACCTCTTCTGCCCCGACCTCCATCTGCCACCGCACCAGTGGCAATCGTGGTAGGCTACGCTATCCTCGGATCCCTCACCACTGAAGGAAATATGCCCTAGAGGCAATAATAAAGTTATTATTTATTTCCTTATATCATGATAAATGTTTATTATTCATGCTAGAATTGTATTAACCGGAAACATAATACATGTGTGAATACATAGACAAACAGTGTCACTAGTATGCCTCTACTTGACTAGCTCGTTAATCAAAGATGGTTATGTTTCCTAACCATAGACATGAGTTGTCATTTGATTAACGGGATCACATCATTAGGAGAATGATCTGATTGACATGACCCATTCCGTTAGCCTAGCACTTGATCGCTTAGTATGTTGCTATTGCTTTCTTCATGACTTATACATGTTCACCGTAACTATGAGATTATGCAACTCCCGTTTACCGGAGGAACACTTTAGGTGCTACCAAACGTCACAACGTAATCGGGTGATTATAAAGGAGTACTACAGGTGTCTCCAAAGGTACATGTTGGGTTGGCGTATTTCGAGATTAGGTTTTGTCACTCCGATTGCCGGAGAGGTATCTCTGGCCCTCTCGGTAATGCACATCACTATAAGCCTTGCAAGCAATGTAGCTAATGAGTTAGTTACGGAATGATGCATTACGTAACGAGTAAAGATACTTGTCGGTAACGAGATTGAACTAGGTATTGGATACCGACGATCAAATCTCGGGCAAGTAACATACCGATGACAAAGGGGACAAAGTATGTTGTTATGCGGTTTGACCGATAAAGATCTTCAGAGAATATGTAGGAGCCAATATGGGCATCCAGGTTCCGCTATTGGTTATTGACCGAGAATAGTTCTAGGTCATGTCTACATAGTTCTCGAACCCGTAGGGTCCGTGACGCTTAAAGTTTCGATGACGGTTATATTATGAGTTTGTGTATTTTGATGTACCAAGGAGTTCGAGTCCCGGATGTGATCACGGACATGACGAGGAGTCTCGAAATGATCGAGACATAAAGATTGATATATTGACGGCTATATTCGGACTCGGAAAGGTTAGGAAGTTTCCGGAGAAACGGAGTCTTGGGAGGGTTACCGGAACCCCCCGGGGAAGTAATGGGCCTTATTGGGCCAAGAGGGGAGAGAGAGGGCTGCGCCAGGAGGTGGCGCACGCCCCCCCATGGGGAGTCTGAATTGGACAAGGAAGGGGGGCGCGGCCCCCTTTCCCTCTTCCTCTCCCTCTCCTTCCTTCCCCCTTCCTCCTTCCTAGTTGGACTAGGAAAGGGGAGTCCTACTCCCACTAGGAGGAGGACTCCCCCCTCCCTTGGCGCGCCTCCAAGGGCCGGCCGGCCCACCCCCAAGCTCCATAATATACGGGGCAGGAGGCACCCCATGACACACAAGTTGATCCTTGAGATCGTTCCTTAGCCGTGCGGTGCCCCCTCCACCATATTCCACCTCGGTCAAATCGTAGCAGTGCTTAGGCGAAGCCTGCGTTGGTAGAACATCAAGATCGTCCACCACGCCGTCAGGCCGACGGAACTCTCTCTCCCCGGAGCTTTGCTGGATCGGAGCCGAGGAGCGCCACCGAGCTGTACGTGTGCCAAGAACTTCGGAGGTGCCGGAGTAACGGTGCTTGGATCGGTTGGATCGCAAGGAGAACGTCGACTACTTCCTCTACGTTGTGATTGCTTCCGCTTGGTCTCACGAGGGCACGTAGACAACACTCTCCCTCTCGTTGCTATGCATCACCATGATCTTGCGTGTGCGTGGGAAATTTTTGAAATTACTACGTTCCCCAACAAAGTGGCATCCGAGCCTAGGTTTTTATGGTTTGATGTTTTGCACGAGTAGAACACAAGTGAGTTGTGGGCGATACAAGTCACCGCCTACCAAAGCATGTCATACTTTGGTTCAGCGGTATTGTGAGATGAAGCGGCCCGGACCGACATTACGCCAGACGCTTTACGCTGAGACTGGTTTCACTGCTACGAGCACTTTCGTGCTTAAAGGTGGTGGCGGGTGTCTGTCTCTCTCACTTTAGTTGAACTGAGTGTGCTACGCCCGGTCCTTGAGAAGGTTAAACGGAGTCTATTTGAAAGTATCGTTGTGGTCTTGATGCGTGGGTGAGATTGTTTCTTGCTTAAGCCCGTAGCAGCCACGTAAAATTTGCAACAACAAAGTAGAGGACGCCTAACTTGTTTTTGCAGGGCATGTTGTGATGTGATATGGTCAAGACGTGATGCTATATTTTATTGTATGAGATGATCATGTTTTGTAACTGAAGTTATCGGCAACCGGCTGGAGCCATATGGTTGTCACTTTATTGTATGAAATGCAACGCATCGTAATTGCTTTACTTTATCACTAAGCGGTAGCGATAGTCGAGAAAGCAATAGATGGCGAAACGACAACGATGCTACGATGGAGATCAAGGTGTCGCGCCGGTGACGATGGTGATCACGACGGTGCTTCGAGATGGAGATCACAAGCACAAGATGATGATGGCCATATCATATCACTTATATTGATTGCATGTGATGTTTATCCTTTATGCATCTTATTTTGCTTGGTTGACGGTAGCATTTTAAGATGATCTCTCACCTAAATTATCAAGTAGTGTTCTCCCGGAGTATGCACCGTTGCCAAAGTTCGTCGTGCCGAGACACCACGTGATGATCGGGTGTGATAAGCTCTACGTCCATCTACAACGGGTGCAAGCCGGTTTTGCACACGCAGAATACTCAGTTATACTTGACGAGCCTAGCATATGCGAGATATGGCCTCGGAACACGGAGACCGAAAGGTCGGCGTGAATCATATAGTAGATATGATCAACATAAGATGTTCACCATTGAAAACTACTCCATCTCACGTGATGATCGGTATGGTTTAGTTGATTTGGATCACGTGATCACTTAGATGACTAGAGAGATGTCTGTCTAAGTGGGAGTTCTTAAGTAATATGATTAATTGAACTTAAATTTATCATGAACTTAGTACCGATAGTATCTTGCTTGTCTATGTTTGTTTATAGATAGATGGCTCGTCGTTGTTCCGTTGAATTTTAATGCGTTCCTTGAGAAAGCAAAGTTGAAAGATGATGGTAGCAATTACACGGATCGGGTCCGTAACTCGAGGATTATCCTCATTCTTTGCCTGTAAGAGTTACGTCTGGATGCACCGCTAGGTGCAGACTCACGCTAATGCAACCGACAACGTTAAGAACGTCTGGCGCAGAAAGCAAAGTCGATGACTACTCTATAGTTCAGATGTGCCATGATTTACGGCTTAGAACCGGGTCTTCAACGACGCGTTTTGAACGTCATGGAGCATATGAGATGTTCCAGAGTTGAAGTTGATATTTCAACAGTAATGCCCGGATTGAGAGATATGAAGTCTCCAATAAGTTCTATAGCTGCAAGATGGAGGAGAATGGGTCTGTCGGTGAGCACATACTCGTAATGTCCGGGTATTACAATCACTTGACTCAACCGGGAGTTGATCTTCCGGATGATTGTGTCATTGATGTAATTCTTCAATCACGCCACCAAGCTACAAAGGCTTCGTGATGAACTATAATATGCAAGGGTTAGTAAAGACTATGCTCGAGCTCTTCGCAATGCTAAAGGTCTGCGAGGTAGAAATCAAGAAGGAGCATCAAGTGTTGATGGTCAATAAGACCACTAGTTTCAAGAAGAAAGGCAAAGGGAAGAAGGGGAACTTCAAGAAGAACAGCAAACAAGTTGCTGCTCGGGAGAAGAAACCCAAGTCCGGACCTAAACACGAAATCGAGTGCTTCTCGCAAAGCGTAGTCCTTTGGAAGCGGAACCGCCCCAAGTATTTGGCGGATAAGAAGGATGGCAAGGTGAACAAAGGTATATGTGATATACATGTTATTGATGTGTACCTTACTAGAGCTCGCATGTAGCACCTGGTATTTGATATCGGGTTACATTGCTAATATTTGCAACTCGAAACAGGGACTACGGATTAAGCGAACACTGGCAAAGGACGAGGTGACGATGCACGTGGGAAATGGTTCCAAAGTCGATGTGATCGCGGTCGGCACGCTACCTCTACATCTACCTTCGGGATTAGTTTTAGACCTAAATAATTGTTATTTGGTGCGGCGTTGAGCATGAACATTATATCTGGATCTTGTTTGATGCGAGACGGTTATTCATTTAAATCAGAGAATAATGGTTGTTCTATTTATATGAATAATATCTTTTATGGTCATGCACCCTTGAAGACTGGTCTATTTTTAATGAATCTCGATAGTAGTAATACACATATTCATAATGTTGAAACCAAAAGATGCAGAGTTGATAATGATAGTGCAACTTATTTGTGGTAATCGCCCGTTTAGGTCATATCGGTGTAAAGCGATGAAGAAACTCCATCTTGATGGACTTTTGGAGTCACTTGATTATGAATCACTTGGCACTTCATGTAACCGTGCCTCATGGGCAAGATGACTAAAACCCGCTTCTCGGTACTATGGAGAGAGCAATGATTTGTTGGAAATCATACATACAGATGTATGTGGTCCAATGAATGTTGAGGCTCGTGGCGGATATCGTTATTTTCTCACCTTCACAGATGATTTAAGCGAGATATGGGTATATCTACTTAATGAAACATAAGTCTGAAACATTTGAAAAGTTCAAAGAATTTCAGAGTGAAGTTGAAAATCATCGTAATAAGAAAATAAAGTTTCTACGATCCGATCGTGGAGGCGAATATTTGAGTTACGAGTTTGGTCTACATTTGAAACAATGCGGAATAGTTTCGCAACTCACGCCACCGGAACACCACAGCGCAATGGTGTGTCCGAACGTCAGAATCGCACTTTACTAGATATGGTGCGATCTATGATGTCTCTACAGATTTACCGCTATCGTTTTGGGGTTATGCATTAGAGACAGTGCATTCACGCTTAAGAGGGCACCATCTAAATCCGTTGAGACGACACCATATGAACTATGGTTTAACAAAACATAAGTATGTCGTTTCTTAAAAGTTTGGAGTTGTGATGCTTATGTGAAAAAGTTTTCACCGATAAGCTCAAACCCAAATCGAGAGAAGTGCGTCTTCATAGAATACCCAAAGGTAACTATTGGGTACACCTTCTATCACAGATCCGAAGGCAAGTTTTTCGTTGCTAAGATGGATCCTTTCTAGAGAAGAAGTTTCTCTCGAAAGAAGTGAGTGGGAGGAAAGTAGAACTTGATGAGGTAATTATACCTTCTCCCTTATTGGAAAGTAGTTCATCACGTAAATCAGTTCCAAGTGATTCCTACACCAATTAGTGAGGAAGTTAATGATGATGATCATGAAACTTCAGATCAAGTTGCTACCAAACCTCGTGAGGTCTTCCAGAGTAAGATCCGCACTTTTGAGTAGTACGGTAATCATGTTCTGGAAGTCATGTTACTAGACCATGATGAACCTACGAACTATGAGGAAGCGATGATGAGCCCAGATTCCGCGAAATGGCTTGAGGCCATAAAATCTGAGATATGATCCATGTATGAGAACAAAAGTATGGACTTTGATTGACTTGCTCGATGATCAGCAAGCCATGTTAAATAAATGGATCTTCAAGAGGAAGACAAACACTGATAGTAGTGTTACTATCTACAAAGCTCGACTTGTCACAAAAAGGGTTTCGACAAGTTCAAGGTGTTGACTACAATAAGATTTTCTCAACTGTAGCGATGCTTAAGTCTGTCCGAATCATGTTAGCAATTGCCACATTTTATGAAATCTGGCAAATGGATGTCAAAACTACATTCTTTAATGGATTTATTAAAGAAGAGTTGTATATGATGCAACCCGAAGGTTTTGTCAATCCTAAAGGAGCTAACAAAATGTGCAAGCTCCAGCGATCCATCAATGGACTGGTGCAAGCATCTCGGAGTTGGAATATACGCTTTGATGTGTTGATCAAAGCATATGATTTCTCTGAGACTTTTGGAAAGGCCTGTATTTACAAGAAAGTGAGTGGGAGCACTACAGCCTTTACGATAAAGTATATGTGAATGACATATTGTTGATCGGAAATAATGTAGAATTATTACGCAAAGCATAAAGGAGTGTTTGAAAGGAGTTTTTTCAAAGAAAGACCTCGGTGAAGCTGCTTACATATTGAGCATCAAGATCTATAGAGATAGATCAAGACGCTTGATAAGTTTTTTCAATGAATACATACCTTGACAAGATTTTGAAGTAGTTCAAAATGGAACAGTCAAAGAAAGAGTTCTTACTGTGTTACAAGGTGTGAGATTGAGTAAGACTCAAAACCCGACCACGGCAGAAGATAGAAAGAGAATGAAAGTCATTCCCTATGCATCAGCCATAGGTTCTATAAAGTATGTCATCTTGTGTACTGGATCTATTGCATACCCTACCACTAAGCTTGGCAAGGAGTGCAATAGTGATCTAGGAAGTAGATCAATGGACAGCGGTCAAAATTATCCTTAGTAGAATAAGGATGTGTTTCTCGATTATGGAAGTGAAAAAGGTCCGTAAGAGGGGTTACGTCGATGCAAGTTTTAAACACTAATCTAGATGACTCGAGTCTCAATCTAGATACATATTGAAAGTGGGAGCAATTAGCTAGAGTAGCTCCGTGCGAGCATTGTAGACATAGAAATTTGCAAAATACATACGGATCTGAATGTGGCGGACCCGTTGACTAAACTTCTCTCACAAACAAAACATGATCACACCTTAGTACTCTTTGGGTGTTAATCACATAGCGATGTGAGCTAGATTATCGACTCTAGTAAACCCTTTGGGTGTTGGTCACATGTCGACGTGAACTATGGGTGTTAACCACATATAGATGTGAACTATTGATGTTAAATCACATGGCGATGTGAACTAGATTATTGACTCTAGTGCAAGTGGGAGACTGAAGGAAATATGCCCTAGAGGCAATAATAAAGTTATTATTTATTTCCTTATATCATGATAAATGTTTATTATTCATGCTAGAATTGTATTAACCGAAACATAATACATGTGTGAATACATAGACAAACAGTGTCACTAGTATGCCTCTACTTGACTAGCTCGTTAATCAAAGATGGTTATGTTTCCTAACCATAGACATGAGTTGTCATTTGATTAACGGGATCACATCATTAGGAGAATGATCTGATTGACATGACCCATTCCGTTAGCCTAGCACTTGATCGCTTAGTATGTTGCTATTGCTTTCTTCATGACTTATACATGTTCTGTAACTATGAGATTATGCAACTCCGTTTACCGGAGGAACACTTTGGTGCTACCAAACGTCACAACGAATCGGGTGATTATAAAGGAGTACTACAGGTGTCTCCAAAGGTACATGTTGGGTTGGCGTATTTCGAGATTAGGTTTTGTCACTCCGATTGTCGGAGAGGTATCTCTGGGCCCTCTCGGTAATGCACATCACTATAAGCCTTGCAAGCAATGTAGCTAATGAGTTAGTTACGGAATGATGCATTACGCAACGAGTAAAGAGACTTGTCGGTAATGAGATTGAACTAGGTATTGGATACCGACGATCAAATCTCGGGCAAGTAACATACCGATGACAAAGGGAACAAAGTATGTTGTTATGCGGTTTGAACGATAAAGATCTTCGTAGAATATGTAGGAGCCAATATGGGCATCCAGGTTCCGCTATTGGTTATTGACCGAGAATAGTTCTAGGTCATGTCTACATAGTTCTCGAACCCGTAGGGTCCGCACGCTTAAAGTTTCGATGACGGTTATATTATGAGTTTGTGTATTTTGATGTACCGAAGGAGTTCGGAGTCCCGGATGTGATCACGGACATGACGAGGAGTCTCGAAATGATCGAGACATAAAGATTGATATATTGGACGGCTATATTCTGACTCAGGAAAGGTTAGGAAGTTTCCGGAGAAAATCGGAGTGCCGAGGAGGTTACCGGAACCCGGGGAAGTAATGGGCCTTATTGGGCCAAGAGGGAGAGAGAGGGCTGCGCCCGGGAGGTGGCGACGCCCCCATGGGGAGTCCGAATTGGACAAGGAGGGGGGGGGCGCGGCCCCCTTTCCCTCTTCCTCTCCCTCTCCTTCCTTCCCCCTTCCTCCTTCCTAGTTGGACTAGGAAAGGGGAGTCCTACTCCCACTAGGAGGAGGACTCCCCCCTCCCCTGGCGCGCCTCCTAGGGCCGGCCGGCCCTCCCCTTTGCTCCTTTATATACGGGGGCAGGGGGGCACCCCATGACACACAAGTTGATCCTTGAGATCGTTCCTTAGCCGTGCGGTGCCCCCTCCACCATATTCCACCTCGGTCAAATCGTGGCGGTGCTTAGGCGAAGCCTGCGTTGGTAGAACATCAAGATCGTCACCACGCCGTCGTCTTGTGAACTCTCTCCCGGAGCTTTCTTGGATCGGAGCCCGAGGAGCGTCACCGAGCTGTACGTGTGCCAAGAACTGGAGGTGCCGGAGTAACGGTGCTTGGATCGGTTGGATCGCGAGGAGAACGTCTGACTACTTCCTCTACGTTGTGATTGCTTCCGCTTCGGTCTACGAGGGTATGTAGACAACACTCTCCCCTCTCGTTGCTATGCATCACCATGATCTTGCGTGTGCGTAGGAAATTTTTTGAAATTACTACGTTCCGCAACAACCACGTCATATCGCAGGCAGGCACGCACGAAGTTGGGCAGGTAGGTGGGCACGCGCTCGCACGGCCAGGCAAGCTGCCCTCGTCACCGAGGTGTCCGGCGACTCCATGACGGCGCTACGAACCTAGGAAAGGGTCTATGAGGGTCGGGGCTCGCCAGAAGTGAGTGAATCGATGACGAGCCATCGGTTAGATTCCAATCGATGAGGTTATCTCCCACTCGGTAGGCCCACGGTGACCTAAACCCAACAGAAGCCCATGGGGACCCAAGCCCACATTCATCATATACGAATATGCCAACCAATATGCTAGAGGTTTGGTCACTTTGGACAAACTACCTGAGTGGAGATCCCTACACTTGGTTCAAACCAAGAAAAACGTATCCTCACTTGGCGGCAAGAGTTCAGTAGCCAGTAACATTAATTGGAGTGTTACCACAACCATGAAGCATGGTGCTTCATCCACTCATTAAGGCGCTCGCTACTGCTAGTAGCGGGCATGTATTGTTAGGCTTAAATTCACCTGTAACGTAGCATGCAAGGGGATAACAAACTCTATATAAGCACCCTTATCATTGGGTTATGGGTTCGGAACTTTGTACTTTCAAACAAATACTGAAGAACACTCACCCCGGATAACAAGACCAGGGTTTTTACCTCCACCACGAGGATCCTGAACCTGTATACATCCTTTTATCAACCCCCTGTGTCTCACTAGAGACTAGACTAGGCCTCATTCCTCCCCCTATCTTATTGTCGATCCACCGTGGGGCTCGAACCCACGACCACAAGGTTAAGAGCAACATAATTTATCATGGGGAGTATCCGGTACTTCAACCGGCTCGACCAAGGTATCCAAGTCGATAAAAGAGGTGATCTGACAGGCAACTTCGATAAAGGTTTCCATATGATCTTCAAAGTGTTGGTCCTCCATATTTCCTACACCAACTCATTTCAGCTTCCCTTCATTTATCATGGTATATATGTGTACCTGAATGAGAGCAAGAGCAACGTCAGCTCCACACCGTGCAGTGGATTTCTTCCACCTTGACACTCGGCCTGGTACCTGCCCAAGTTGTTCCATACAGGCAGACAGATCTTCACCAAGCACTTCTCCAGGACGCAAAGTTGCATTCATCTTCTTCATAGATTCTTTCACTTGGGATGCGCTGCTATTTGCTGATTCAGTACGTTCTTCCAGTCAGATAACAAATTCAGCAACCCAAGTGGATGCCCAAGGAGTATTTGCGATATCCATCATGTATGCTTGAAGTTCCTTCTGCACCCTATGTGCCTCTGTTCTTGGATCGGGGCAAAACACTGCACAAGGGAATTCAGAACATTTAATGGAGTAAGAGCAAGTTCATGAACTTAATTTATCAAAATTCACTCAGGAAGAACATGCAGGTTTACCTTCGAGCCTCTGGTTAACATCATCCAACTAGCCTACCAAGAAGGTCTTAGTTTCTGCCATGCCCCGAGTAAGATTATCGAGATTCTTTTCATACTATTTTATTCTTTTCCATAAGATCAGACATGTCGAGATACTTCATGTACCATTCCTGCTCGGAAGCTTTAAGGTCATTGATTTCCTTCTTCTACACCGCAACTTCGTCCTAAAAGTGTTGTTTGAGCTCTTTGGTTTCTTGAAGTTCAGACAGTCTCTCTTCAGCGCTTTGAGTTTTCACTAAGGTTTCTTCCCAAGCTTTGACTAGCATGATGTCCTTGTCCTCCAGAGCCTTTTTTGCAGATTCTACAGACACACAGTTCCACGGTCATTTGGTTAGGAGTGCATTTTCAGCATGAACCTCTATTGAGATCGTTACACTCGGAATCCGGTTTTAAGATTAGTTTGAAGTTCACTTGGATAACAAAGTTTACCTCCCATGGCGACTGTCGTGGTTTTGTCACGGCAGATGTCCCAAGGAAAGGACTTAGTCATGGAGCCATCGCTACGGGTTAGCTTAAAGGGTTTAAAGCGGACAAGGGACGCAGAGAGTTTATACTGGTTCGGCCCCTTGCGGTGAAGGTAAAATCCCAATCTAGTTGTTGTGGAATTGCTAGGGTTTCGATGACCAGGGAGCGAATACGCTTTGCACGAGTCTCGAGTTGTTGTTCCATCCTCCTAAACCGCCGCCGGTCGTCCCCTTATATACATGGGTTGACGCTTGGTCGGTTTCTGAAATCCCGAGGCCGGCTCATAAACGTGTCCGGCTCGGTCTCTGCTCTTTTCTATCTTACAACACAAGTTTACATATCAATGTCGGTTTATGTCTATAAGCCTTAAACCGGCCTTGGGCCTTGGGCCTTCTCAAAGCGTCACCGTCTTTGTCTTCATGGGCTTCAGATACAGTGAACAATCATGGGGTTAACCCGGCCTCTCCTGGCCAGTTTAGGCCCTGTAGTAATATCCCCAACATTAGGCCCCAGATTGATTTGAACTGGTTCATGTCAATCCTCAATGCATCATCATCTTCACATAAATTTTGTAAACCGCCGTGACGTCACCTTCCAGGACCATGATAAGTCGCCATGATGTCATCTGTTATTAAAAACTGCGCATAACCCATCTTCATTAATGGGCCCCCAACAATCGAGGCAACAGAGCTGTCACATATCCCATTTTTCGGGCTCCTCGATTCTCGTGCCTGTCTTTTATCCATTCACCTTATAAATAGGCCGAGGGGCCCCTTTCACTTTTCCCCCTCGTGCCTCTTCGCGTCGTCTTCTTCGTCCGCCGACCGACCTTCAAGCTTCCGCCATTGCCGTCCCTTCGCCTCGCCTCAACGACGGCCGCTGCATCAACCTGACTGTATCAGAGAAACGCGGCAATCCTCCGCTGCTTCCTCAGCACCAGTAAGTTCCTCCTTTCCTCACTCCAGATCCACCATTAGGGTTCGGTGTTCTTCATAGTTCTTCAAAGTTCTTGAAGCTATTCTTCCTTGTTCCTCTTCAGTAATACCAATGGCTAGTCACTGCGGGAAACAGGAGATTTGCCGTCAGCATTTTGTCTGGATAGACGGCAAAGAAAGGGTTCGCCGTCATCAACAGACGGCAAAGAGAAACTATCGGCAAAATATACTTTGCCGTCTGCAGAAAAAAAATTAGACGGCAAAGAGCTCACTTTGCCATCTACAAAACGAACTACAGACGGCAAAGATCTTTGCCGTCTGTGTTGTTTATTACAGACTGCAAAATATGCCTTTGCCGTCTGTACGAATAAATACAGACAACAAAGATCATATTTTTCCGTCTGTAATAAAAAGGCAGACGACAAAGAATTTTGCCGTCTGTAGTTTGTATTTGCAGACGGCAAAGCAAAGAAGCACACCTCGCGGATCCATCCACGGATCGATGACATGGCACGATCCGATCTGCGGTGCCTCTCTTTCCATCTACCACGCCCGACCCCACCCACCCATCCCACCACATCCCCACGTACCTTATCCCCACGCCCCCACCCACCCATCCATCGAACCCACCTCTCCCCCACTCCAACACCATCTTTCCCCCTCGATCTCGTCTTCTACGCTATCGTATTTGCATCGCCGCGGTTGGTCTCGGCCTCGCCGCCGCCCGTCGGCCCGCCTCCTCATCCGCGACCCATGTTGCATAGCCCTGCCTCGCCGCCGCCGCTGCCTTGTCGGCCTCGCCTCCCCATCCACGACCCTGCGCTTAACTGGCCCCGCCTCACTTGCCGCCGCCGGTCAGCCCCGCCTCCCCATCCGCGAGGCCTGGCTTCACGCGCCGCCCGCCTCCGAGTACCAGCAGCCGCCCGCCTCCGAGTACTCTCCTTCTCCCCTGCCTTCGCACGCCGTGGGCCCCCGCCTCCTCTGCTCTCCTCTGCCGGCGGCGGGGCTTGGCGCTGACAGAGTTGGCGGGGTCAAGTGGATCCAGGTGCGGACGAGGTGGCGAAGCTCCCAAGATGCCGGGCCGACGCCTCTTGGGCTCCTCGGACGTCTGTGTGTTCTTAACTTCATATGCGAGGATGAAAGGAAGGAGAAGGGAGAGAGGCGCAATCGCTGCTCCAAAGGAGGCGTGGGCGTATAGATCCAACTGATGTATTGTAACGTAGTGTAGTCTGTTTGTGTGTAATCCATTCATCTTGTTAAACAGAGTAGTTTTGTTTTGTCTTGTGAAATCCGTTCGTTCGTGTTTGATTCTTAAAACAACAGTTTTGATGGATACTGTGGAGTTCTTCATCAGTTTGTTCCTGGTCGCCTGTGCAATTATTTGTACAATATATTTTTTAAATAAAAAATTCTTTGCCGTCTGTGATGTTTGAGGATGACGACAAAGATGGATTCTGGCTGACAGCAAAGCACTAACGCCGTCCGTCAGTCCGTCCGTTCCATCTGTTGCCATTTTTTGCCGTTTGATTTAGCTGGCTGACGGCAAACAGTATAGACTGACGGCAAAGTCTTTGCCGTCATCTAGAAAAAATAGCAGACGACAAAGTATTCTTTGCCGATTTATCTTTGCCGTCTGACTTTGCCGTCTACTTCCTGACGGCAAACTCTTTGCCGTCTGACTTTGCCGTCTTTGCCGTCTGTGATCCACAGACGGCAAATTTCCTGTAGTTAGATCTGATTTCTCCAGCGCCCTTGTACTTTAAACTCCTTTTTTCTTTGTTAGGGCATAAAACTCATCTGAACTTGCTGAACTCTTCAAACGCTTGAAACTAGGTCAGAATATATTTTGATTTTCAACGCACGTTAGATCTGAAATTACCATGTCAAGCCATGAAACTTGTTTTTCCTTCACTTATGCACCTTTAGACATATATCTTTTATACCAAATTAGGCGGTTTAACCTCATAGAAAAATGATGACCCAGTAGATACCATTAGTCCCCTGTTGAACCGCCAATGCCTTTGTCATTGTACTGTCTCCATTGTCAGACTCCGGTTTGCCAATAACAAACCCGGTTCAACAATATGCATACATCCTTGTATCGCTTTATAGTTGCCCACTGTGAATCTTAAACCGCCAATAATCATATTTTAACTTCTCATTGCAATGGCCAAGCAAGTCTATGAATGCAACTGGGCTCCTTCCCGGGTCACGGAAGATCAGTTAAACAGATGCGTCACAATGGGCGCTTTAGCCAAGAAAGATGTCATCCACTAGAGGGCCCCTGGCCCGGAAAATCCTCCTACACCCAAAGACGGAGAGGTAGTCATTTTTGTTGACCATCTGGGCCGAGGCTTTAGCCCTCCTGGTTCAAAAAATTTCCGAGATGTGCTGGCTAGTTTTCAACTTCACCCTCAGGACATCGGTCCAAATTCTGTGACCAACATTTGCCACTTCCAAATCTTCTGTGAGGCTTATCTGCAAGAGGAACCTACAGTTGAACTATTTAGGGATTTCTTTCACTTAAAACGTCGTACAGAGTTCACGGATGGACCCAATACTAAATTGGGCGGAATGACATTTCAGAAAAGGAAGGAAGTCACCTTCCCTCATCCCAAGCTCCACAGTCACCCCAAAAAGTGGAACTAGACCTGGTTTTATTGCAAGGATACATCTCCAACTGATGAAGACCCCTTGCCGGGTTACCGCCCTCACCGCCTTAGCAATACACATCCTTTCTCTCAGAGCTTAACAGCAAAGGAAAGGGCCATCTATGCCCCACAACTGTCGAAGCTTAGAGTCTTTATGGCAAACAGTTTAACAGGTGTTGATTTTGCTCGTTGCTGGATCGGCTGGAGCGTTCTACCCTTAAGACGGCGCCCCGGATTCATGTGTGAATACACAGGGAGTTTGACCGACCCTGAACGGCACATTAATATTCAACTGACAGAGGCTGAAATCACTGAGGCTGACAAGAAATGTTGAATGAACCGGAGGCCGTCTGCGGCCAGACCGGACTAAGTCCTTTTTGCACCTTCAACAAACTGCCATCTGTAAGAATTATATAACCTCCTTGTCATAAGTTGCTTATTTCAAAATATTCTCTGAAAGTTTGTCTGATTTTGACAGGGTGATGATCCGTTCTGGAATAAAAAACCACAAGACAAACCGGCAAAACCGCAAGACAAACCGACCAAGCCAGTTCGCCCAAAGACCAAGGTTGTTAAAAAACCTGCCAAGAAAAGGACCACTGCGTCTTCCGAGCCAAATGCTGATAACGATGTGGCTAATCCGGACTCAGAGGTAGAACTTGACTCTCTTGGTTCATTTTTCATACACCTCATTGACAATGACTATTATCAGGACGGCGTTGAAGGCAGTCAAGCTGGTGACGTAGAGGTAATCATTCTCTCCTCCGATTCAGATCCTCTGCCAACATCGAAAATCCGTCGAGCAAACCGGAAAGTAAAATTTTCTCACCCTCTTGCTTACTTGGACCCAAACTTTCTTTTGAAGACGCAGCAGCACGAGGCTCGCCGCACAACCCGCAATGACGGTGTAGTTACCTCCGCCGGTTTATCAACACTCCGGTTCGGAAACGCCGATCAGAGGTCTCTTATACCCTTGACACTTCATGCCCCAAAGCGGGTTGTTTTCGTCAGCCTCTTAACCCGTCTGATTCAAATTATCAGGGTACTTCCCACTCATCGTCTGGCGAGTCATCAGCCACAAAACTTCCACCCCTCAAGACAGTTCCTGGGTGAGTCATACCTTTAAACTTTGTTTAAAAATGTCGTATGTTTGACATAACATCTTGACCTTTTATATTTGTTCTTCTCAGTGCCAAGCCAAGACCCAGCAAAAAGGCTCGGTTAAATAAACCGGCTGATGATAATGTGGCTGTTGAACCGGAAAAAACTCTAGATCCCGAAGAGACCGACACTGACGCCATGCTTAATGATCCGCCGCCTCAAGACCATGACTTCTCTGCTGAACAAGTGGAGGTTGATACCACAAGCCATGCTGACCAGCCAACCAGCCCTGTCCGAACTGATGACAAACCGGTCAGTCCAGCTAAGGATACTGACAAACCGCCAACTCCAGTAAAGGCTGCTGATGATAAAGATGATGATATTATGATTACTGGCATTGGCCACACCACTCCTGGCAATCCTGTTGCTTTGTCAAAGCATACTGCCAAGGACGAGCTCTCTGCTATCGGCAAAGGCAAATGGAATGCCGATTTATCAAGCTACGCCCATCTCAATGCTCAAGACATTCACTCTGGCTTCTTGAACTGCTCAGATACCGTCGTGGCTATGAAGCTGGTTTGGTAAACTTGATGAAGGAGCGATATGAGGTAACTACATAACTGTTTCTCTCTTACGTCCAATTGCAATTTAACAACTCCAGTAGCCCCCAAGTGACGGTTTATGATACCAATCTGAACCGGGACTTAGTAATAACTTTATGTTTGCAACACTGCATCTTTTTTCACTGCTGTAGCCCCCAAGGGCTGGTTTAACCTTATAAAGATGAACCGGGACTTTTAAAAGATTGCCCAGATTAGTACTTGGAGCAAACATACATTAGCCCCCAAGTGCCAAGAGTAATACTTGTATTATGCTTGGGACTTGTAGAAATTTCCGAGAACAAGCAAATATGCATTAGCCCCCAAGTATCAAGTGCATAACTTGTTATGTGCTTGGTACTTCAATCATGTAGCATCAACTCATTATACTTACATGCATTATAGGCTAAACCGAGCAAAAGGAAGCTCAAACCGCTGATCTGCAAGAGAATATCAAATCCCAGCAAGTTGAAACCTCCAAGGCAAAGGATGAACTGACTAGCGCTTTAGCCGCTATGGAAAAACTAAAGGAGGATTTCAACAAAGAGCGTGCGGATTGGAACACGGAAAAATCCGCTTTGAAGAAAAGAGCCAAGGACGCCGAAGCAGCTCTTAAACCGGTGGTAGATGAACTGACTGGCGTAAAGCGGCAGATACATGCCATGACTGCTGCTGTGTTCGGTAAGCATCCTTGCTTTATACCTTCAACATATATTCCCATGTGTTGTTGGTTTACTGACGTTTGTAATGATGCAGGAACTCGCATTAGTCATCTGGGCTCTGATGTACAGAAGAAGTTGAAGGCTGCTTACACGCTGATAGAGCAATTGTATACCGGCGCTCAACGAATTGTCTGCACCGCTTCTCATAATAAGCCACCGCCAACGTTAATCAAGGATACTTTAAAACATGCTATCTATGCTGCCTGCCCGGGTTGAGGAGCTAAAGAGATTTGCTGCAAGGGCTGGCGCTCTGACTGCACTAACCCGAGCAAAAGCATGGGTGCCTGATCTTGATCCGGCGGACGTGGCTAAAGGCTACCCAAGCTTAAAAGATGACGGATCAGAATTTGTCAATGAAGATCTCTGCGCTCTAAACCGGGAAGTACGTCCACTGGCTTGTCAACTCGCTGAAGAGGCTGATCTTTCATTTTACCAGGCGAGTTACGACACCAACAACAAACGGGTTGCTGCACCGACTCCTGAGGCTCAAAACCTGATCCCTCCAATCCGTAAGCACACTTATGCCCCTGACATTGAACCGTCCACCCTTATAAGCGACGAAGCTGTGTTCCAAGCATTAAGTGGGATCGACTGGACAACTGTTGACTTCCAGCCGCTGGGTAGAGACGAAGAGGATGAACCGGTGCAAGATGATCTGCAGTCGTCAGGTTAAGCTGGGGACCAACCATAATTCAGATGCCGGTTTAGTCTTCCACGTGCTGCAACACGTATTTGAGAAAACAATTATCCTTTTGGGCACTGAAACGCCTTGTAATAGGCTAGATAAAACACTTGGTCTGTTATGCCTTCATGCATATTTATCTGCAACTGATGCTTGTTAATCCGCCATGCTCAAGATATGATGTTCATAATCCGTAGCAATTTACTCAAGCTATCCCTGCAGATAAAAAGCTTAAAGCGCCCTGGCGGTTTACCACCGAGCGGGTCATAATGCCCATATATATATATAACCAAGGTTTATAACCAAATTTATAAAAAGATAACCAAATATGGAAATACGTGATACCTGTGACCTTGAGTCATAATGTTGGCTGACCAACTATGTAGTGAGGGTAACAACCCTAATCCGGAGCATCAGTAACTCCTGTTATATGATGCCGGTTTACAATAAAACCGTTCCGGGTTGTGATAAACACCGGTTTATTCAATACTGGTGACTCTGAGTCGAAACCAGACTGGTCTGATAGTCTTCAGATTATAACTGATCATGTACTGACAACTTGGAGTTGACAACCTAACCGGGTTGATGAACACCGGTTTAAAAACATCACAAATCTTGTCAATAGAGAGAAAAACTTAGCAAAAAGCAAATAAAAACCTTGTAGTCAAGGCTTTTCACGGGCTGCCAGGCCCCAAATTCGAGGCTTTTCATGGGCTGCCAGGCCACTGAGTTAAACCATTTTTCAAAGCCTTTTAAGATGATCCTCAATCCTTAACTAAACATCATTTTAACTTGACAAGTTCAGGGTCTTATTAGAGTAACTTGTCAAAGTTCGATGGGTCATACCGGGGTTTTAGGTGTATACACCAGGCTTCCAAGCCATGGCTTGATAGCCTATTACAAGTGTAGATTCTTTGTTCATTTCGACAACAAAGAATCCCCAAGTAACATTTTGAGCTGTGCTCAGTGGGTGCCTATGTTTGAGTTGTTGTTTTATAACACTCTCTTTGGCCCCGTATTGATTTGGCTTTGAGCCGATCAAGAGGTGTGACTATGGTTCGGATACGACCAAGCCCCCAAGTGATGTTGTGGCATTGCGCCGATCAAGAGGTGTAGCTATGGTTCGGATACGACCAAGGCCCCAAGTGATATTGTATAAAGCTTTGATAAGCTGAATCAAGGGGTAAACCGGACGCCGCTTTATAAACAAAAGCTCCATGTAACCACACATGATGTAAGAAAAACAACAGATACCCCGCTTTAGCTGAGGTTCCGGTTTATTATATTTATCATAATATATACATTGTCATAGCTATGTACATAAGCAGAGCCTATGGCTCAAGTATAGTAGGGTCGAAGATGAGCTATATTCCATGGCCGGTGGGTCTCCTCCTCCGATTTACGTGAGTCTTTGCGCTCTCGAACATCGATTAGGTAGTATGACCCATTGTGCAGATTCTTGCTGACCACTAAGGGTCCTTCCCAAGGGGGGGGGATAACTTGTGAATATCCGTCTGATCCTGGATGAGTCGGAGCACCAAATCGCCTTCTTGAAAGGTTCTGGTTCTAACCCAATGGCTGTGATAACGACGCAGATCTTGCTGATAAATTGCCGAACGGGCTGCTGCCATGTCACGCTCCTCATCTAACAGGTCAAGAGCTTCCTGCCGTGCCTTCTCATTGTCAGCTTCGACATATGCCGCTACACGGGGTGAGTCATGACGGATGTCACTAGGAAAAACCGCTTCCGCTCCATAAACCATGAAGAACGGTGTGTACCCCGTCGATCTGTTGGGCGTGGTATTGTTGCTCCATAACACAGAAGGTAACTCCTCAACCCAACAACCCGGCGTCCGTTGCAAAGGAACCATAAGCCAGTGTTTTATGCCTCTCAAGATCTCTTGGTTGGCCCTCTCCGCTTGACCATTGGACTGGGGGTGAGCCACTAATGACACATCAAGCCAGATGTGCTCACGTTGACAGAACTCCTTCATGGCACCCTTTGATAGATTGGTACCATTATTTGTTATAATGCTGTGTGGAAAGCCAAACCGGAAGATCACCTTTTTGATGAATTGAACCGCCGTAGCTGCATCACATTTACTGACTAGCTCTGCCTTTACCCACTTAGTGAACTTATCAACCGCCACCAGAAGGTGGGTCCTTTTATCCTTGGATCTCTTAAAGGGTCCAACCATATCGAGCCCCCAAGTCGCAAACGGCCGAGTAATTGGAATCATCCTCAACTCTTGAGCCGGTACATGAGCCCGTCGTGAGAACTTTTGACATCCATCACACCTTTTGACCAAGTCCTCGGCATCAGCATGAGCCGTCAGCCAATAAAAAACCATGACGAAACGCCTTAGCAACTAGCGAACCGGCGTGGTGACCACAATCTCCTTCGTGGATCTCACGCAAAATTTCACGGCCTTCTTCAGGGGATACACAGCGTTGAAACGCCCCTGTCACACTGCAATGATGTAACTCTCCATTGATAACAGTCATGGACTTGGACCGTCGGATTATCTGCCTGGCCAAAGTTTCATCTTCTGGTAACTTGCCCCGGTTCATATACGCCAAATATGGAACCGTCCAATCCTGAATAACATGGAGAGCCGCCACCAACTGAGCCTCCGGATCAGGAACAGCCAAATCATCTTCACCAGGGAGCTTGACGGACGGATTATGCAGTACATCCAGGAAGACATTAGGTGGAACCAGTTTACATTGGGAACCCAAATGGCTTAAAGCGTCCGCCGCTTCATTCTTCCGCCGGTCCACATGATCCACCTGATAACCTTTGAAGTGACCTGCAACAATATCCACCTCACGACGATATGCTGCCATGAGTGGGTCCTTGGAGTCCCAAGTGCCGGACACTTGTTGAGCCACCAGGTCCGAATCACCAAAGCACTTTACTCGGCTGAGATTCATATCTTTAGCCATCCGAAGACCATGGAGTAAAGCCTCATATTCAGCTGCATTGTTAGTACAAGGGAACATTAAACGGAGAACATAGCAAAACTTATCACCTCATGGGGAAGTTAACACGACTCCAGCCTCCGAGCCCTCCAATTGCCTGGACCCATCAAAATGAATAGTCCAATAAGTATGATCCGGCTTCTCTTCTGCCGCCTGTAATTCTGTCCAATCATTAATGAAATCCACAAGTGCCTGAGATTTGATCGCCGTCCTGGGCATATATTTTAACCCGTGAGGCCCAAATTCAATAGCCCACTTAGCAATCTGGCCAGTTGCTTCCCTATTCTGGATTATATCCCCCAAAGGAGCAGAACTGACCACGGTGATGGGATGACCTTGGAAATATTGCTTAAGCTTCCGGCTTGCCATGAAAACTCCATACACCAGCTTCAGCCAATGTGGGTACCTTTGCTTGGACTCAATAAGTACCTCACTGATATAATAAACCGGCCGTTGAACCGAATACTCTTTGCCGGCCTCCTTGCGCTCCACCACAATAGCCACGCTAACAGCCCTGGCGTTAGCTGCCACATATAGCAACAATGGCTCTTTGTCAACCAGAGCAGCAAGAACCGACGGATTAGCCAGCTGCCGCTTTAAGTCCTCAAATGCTTCATTAGCAGCGTCACTCCAGACGAAGTTATCCGTTTTCTTCAGCATCTGATACAAAGGGATGGCCTTCTTGCCAAGGCGACTGATAAACTGGCTCAACGCGGCAATCCGGCCTGCCAGGCGTTGAGCATCATTGATACACTTCGGTTTGGCCAAAGAAGTGATGTCTTTGATCTTTTCCGGATTAGCTTCAATGCCCCTGTTAGACACCAAAAATCCCAAGAGCTTGCCTGTCGGTACACCAAAAACACACTTGGCCGGATTAAGCATCATTTTATAAACTCGGAGGTTACCAAAGGTCTCTTTCAAGTCATCAATGAATGTCTCCTCCTTCCTTGATTTCACCACAATATCATCTACATATGCATGAACATTGCAGCCGATTTGATGATGAAGACAATTCTGCACACACCGCTGATAAGTCGCCTAGGCACTCTTGAGCCCAAAGGGCACAGACACATAGCAGAAGGCTCCAAAAGGAGTTATGAAGGCCGTCTTCTCCTGGTCCTTAACTGCCATTTTGATCTGATGATAACCAGAATACGCATCCAGAAAGCTCAAACACTCACAACCCACCGTAGCATCAATGATTTGATCAAAACGAGGGAGGGCAAAAGGATCTGCTGGACAAGCTTTGTTGAGATCTGTGTAGTCCACACACATACGCCAAGTCCCATTCTTCTTAAGTACCAGCACCGGATTAGCCAACCACTCAGGATGAAATACTTCAACAATGAATCCGGCTGCCAAAAGCCTGGCAACCTCCTCACCAATAGCCTTGCGTCTTTCTTCATTGAACCAGCAAAGAAACTGCTTGACCGGTTTATACTTGGGATCCACATTGAGAGTGTGCTCAGCGAGTTCTCTCGGTACACCTGGCATGTCAGAAGGCTTCCATGCAAAGATGTCCCGGTTCTCACGGATGAACTCAATGAGCGCGCTTTCCTATTTCAGATCCAAGTTAGCGCTGATGCTAAACTGTTTGGATGAATCGCCAGGAACGAAATCAACAAGCTTAGTCTCATCAGCCAATTTAAACTTCAGGGCCGGATCATGATCTGTAGTTGGTTTCTTCAATGAAGTCATATCTGCCGGATCAACATTATCTTTGTAAAACTTCAACTCTTCTGTTGCACAAACCGACTCAGCATAAGCCGCATCACCTTCTTCACACTCCAAAGCGATCTTGCGGCTCCCATGCCTTTATTATAGTTCCCTTGTGACCCGGCATCTTGAGCTGCAGATAGACATAACAAGGCCGTGCCATAAACTTAGCATAAGCTGGCCGTCCAAACAGGGCATGATACGGGCTTTTGATTTTCACCACTTCAAAGGTCAATGTTTCTGATCTTGAGTCATGCTCATCTCCGAAAGCCACCTCCAGAGCTATTTTACCAACAGGATATGCCGATTTACCAGGCACCACACCATGGAACACTGTATTGGACGGTTTAAGATTTTTATCTGTTAACCTCATGCGACGGAAAGTTTCATAATAAAGGACATTGATACTACTCCCCCCATCCATGAGTACCTTAGTGAACTTATAACCTCCCACCTGAGGCGCCACCACCAATGCCAGATGACGCGGTCTGTCAACCCGGGGTGGATGATCCTCTCTACTCCACATGATCGGCTGCTCAGACCAGCGCAAGTAATGGGGCACCGCCGGTTCAACGGAGTTCACTGCCCTCTTATGAAGCTTCTGATCGCGCTTGCACAAGCTAGTGGTGAAGACATGATACTGCCCACTATTCAACTGCTTTGGGTTGCTCTGATAACCGGACTGCTGCTGTTGCTGCTGATTGCCCTGATGATTATAACCACCTTGATTGCCCTGATTGCCTTGATTGTTATGTCCACCCTGATTACCATGGAAGCCTGAACCGGAATTGCCTCCACCATAACCCGGCCCATGAGATCTGGGGCCTGAACCGCCACCCGGTCCATGATCATACCGAAAGAGATCAAAATTTTTGAACTCCTGCATGATATAACAATCCTTCCAGAGGTGCGTGGACGGTGTCTCCTTCGTCCCGTGTTTTGGGCAAGGCTGGTTCAACAGATAGGACAGGCGGTCCGGGTTAGGACTTGGCCCTCCACCGCGCTGGGGAGGTTTACCCTTACGCCTCTGACCCTTATCCTGCGTGTTGGTATTAGCCACAAAATCCAGGCTGGCATCCGCTTTACGCTTACCATTGTTTCCATGACCCGCCGGGTTATGCTGCTGCCCCTTGGTATTGCCGCTCTTCTTTTCCTTCCCTGTCTTGTCATCGTCAGACTCGGGATCCTTGGTACTATCAGAATCGGCATACTTTACAAGAGCAGCCATGAGAGTCCCCATGTCATCGCAGTGACGCTTGAGCCATCCCAATTTCAACTTCAGTGGTGTAAACCGGCAATTGCCTTCCAACGTCAAAACTGCTGTATCAGCGTTGATGCAGTCTGATGAATGCAAGATTTGTGAAACCCGACGCACCTAATGAGTTGTTGATTCTCCTTCCTCCTGTACACAGGCAGCTAAGTCCACAATCGACATAGGCTGCTTGCATCTGTCTTTGAAATTCTGAATAAACCGGGCTCTCAGCTCGGCCCATGACCCAATGGAGTTAGCTGGCAAGTTTTTCAACCAAGTGCGAGCCGTTCCTTCCAACATAATGGTAAAGTATTTAGCACATGCCGCATCGTCCACATCCAACATCTCCATTGCCATCTCATAGCTTTCAACCCATGACTCAGGATAAATCGGCGGTATAATTCGACACTTTTCGTGGGCCTTTGAAATCCTTGGGCAGGCGCATGTTGTGCAGCGCTGGGACGAGACACAGTACTCCCAAAGAGCTAGAAGTAACTCCTGGCTCCACCGATGTGGTTGGACGAACCGGAGTAAGTTGGCGGGCCTCTTGCTGCGCTGCTAACTCGGCCTCTCGACGAGCTCGAGCGCGATCCACCACATCCTGAGCATCACCTCCACCACCCGCCGGGTTATGGCCACGGGGCGGATCACGGTTTCGCGCATTGCTTGACACGGCCGGTTCATCCATACGCCTGCTGTAGCTCCGGCTTGGGCGGGGAGTAGAATGGATCCTCTCGCGACTATATGAATAAGCCTGCTGCTGAACCAAAGTTGTCTGAAGAATCTCCCTAGCCCGTCGTGTCTCGACTGCCACCGGAGACTTGCCTTCAATTGGGAGGTCCGCCAGCCGTGAAGCGGCAGCGACAATGTTGTCCATCGGGTTAGAGTAATGACCCGGTGGTGTTGGGATATGCTGTGCCACAATGTTGTTCTGGTGAGGCGGATCCACCAAACGTGGCTGAACCGGCACCCCCGCTCCAGGTGCCTCCGCCCGGTTTACCACCGGCAGATTACTGGTCCCTGCTCCTAGGGTATTAAAGAGGTTCCTAGCTTCATAAACCGGCAGCAGGCGAGATCGGTACCTCCTCTTCAGAACATTGTTCGACGCACTCTGATCCAGCATAAGCCGGTAAGCCTGTGCATCCAATGCGGCCCGTTACACAGCCATCCTGGTATCCTCAGCTGCCAAGTCGGCTTTGGCCTGGGTGATCTGATCCTTCACCTTCACGATTTCCGCATTATGTGCATCTTGATCTTCTAGGTTAACCTCCGCCATCAGCTTTGCCAAAAGCGTCAAATAAATCAGATAGAACCTGAGCCGGTGGTCGCACAAGGCCTCCTGCCCTGGCCGCTGTCGTTGCTGCTGATCCGGAAATCATTGCCGCTGCGGTCGAAGAGTGGAGTGCTGGTTGTGTACCAGCCATGAAGATTGCAACCCGGTTTGGCGGATCAAAGGGGTCCGGAATACTGTCGCCATCGGAATAGCCCCCAATCCAGCCATCATGCAACTGATATAACGACTCGGTCTCTCCGGTCGATGACTCGTCGCCGGAATAAACGACGGTTTCACCACCAGATTCCGATCTATCCTCAGATTCCCCTCCGTGGATGACTCCCACGAAGGCACGCTTCATGACAGGCTTAACCTGGACAGATCTCACACGCTGAGCCATTTCGACGAGTTCGGTGCAGATGTCCAGCTCAGGGCCCGGTTCGCCGATCTTGCCAATGAAAACATGTATGCCACCGAAGGGGACCCGGTACCCATACTCGATTGAGCCGGCCTCGGGGCCCCAGCCTGCATCGTCGATGTAGAGCTTGCTGCGATGACTCTTGGTCATCCGGCCCACAGCATAGCCCTTGAGTCCTTCGAAGCTGCCCTCTAGGAAATCGAAACCATCGTGCGATAGCCCCACGGTGGGCGCCAACTGTCGTGGTTTTGTCACGGCAGATGTCCCAAGGAAAGGACTTAGTCGTGGAGCCATTGAGGGACTCCTCGGTTAGGGGGTCCTCGGACAGCCGGACTATATCCTTCGGCCGGACTGTTGGACTATGAAGATTCAAGACTTCGTCCCGTGTCCGGATGGGACTCTCCTTGGCGTGGAAGGCAAGCTTGGCAATCCGGATATGTAGATCTCCTCCCTTGTAACCGACTCTGTGTAACCCTAGCCCCCTCCTGTGTCTATATAAACCGGAGGGTTTAGTCCGTAGGACAGGAACAATCATAATCATAGGCTAGCTTCTAGGGTTTAGCCTCTATGATCTCGTGGTAGATCAACTCTTGTAATACTCATATCATCAAGATCAATCAAGCATGAAGTAGGGTATTACCTCCATCGCGAGGGTCCGAACCTGGGTAAACATTGTGTCCCCCGCCTCCTGTTACCATCCGCCTTAGATGCACAGTTCGGGACCCCCTACCCGATCCGCCGGTCTTGACACCGACATTGGTGCTTTCAATGAGAGTTCCACTGTGCCGTCACCATAAGGTTTTATGGCTCCTTCGATCATCAAGAACGATGCGATCCAGGGTGAGGTTTTTCTCCCCGGACAGATCTTCGTATTCGGCGGCTTCGTACTGTGGGCCAACTTGCTTGGCCATCTAGAGAAGATCGAGAGCTACACCCCTGGCCGTCAGGTCAGGTTTGGAAACTTAAACTATACTGCCGACATCCGCGGAGACTTGATCTTTGACGGATTCGAGCCTATGTCAGGTGCGCCGCACAGTCACGATGAGCATGACATAACTCTGCCATCGAACGGTGTTCGGGAGATCACACCTCTGGCTACTCCGGCCCTAAATCCGGAGCAGAGTGCACCGTCCGAGAACAGGGGGATGGACCCCGCCACGGAGGCAGCACACTCAGCAGCGTTAGAGCCGAATACTGATTTCACCTCCTATGAGACCTGTGTTGCTGGACACTTGGATTCGTCCCCGGCCACAGACTCCGCACCGCCCGCGTCCGTGCCTATCGAACCTGATTGGGCACCGATCATGGAGTTCACCTCCGCGGATATTTTCCAAAGACTTCGCCCTTGGGCGGCGTGCTTGATTCATTAAGGTCTCTCTCCTTGTCGGAGACCCTTGGCCGAACTATGTCCGGCTTGAATGGGAAGCGGACGACGAAGAAATTCGTTCCCCACCCACCACCCACTTAATAGCCACTGTCATGATCTAACCAACATGCTCGATTTCGGCTCTGAAGACATCGAAGGTATGGACGACGATGCAGGAGACGAACAGGAAGCACCACCCACAGGGCGCCGGACTGCCACCTCATCATATGATATATACATGGTGGACACCCCCAAACAAGGCTATGGCAATAAGGCAACGGAGGATAATCCCTCCGAAGAGCAACCCAAGCACCGGCTTCAACATCGCCGTTCTAAGCCCCACCATAGCAAAAGCAGCGATACTGGCACAAGAAACAATAACGCCGCGGATAGTGCCGAAGACGAAGACAATCCCCTCCAGCCAGACCTCAAGCGGGAGGATGGGCAAGCTAGCCCTAAGGAACAGGCAGCAGACGGAGAATGAGAGGATGACAATTACATGCCTCTCTCCGAAGATGATGTGAGCCTCGGCGACGAAGAATTTATCGTGCCTGAGGATGCCGTCGAACAGGAGTGCTTCCAGCACCGGCTTATAGCCACAGCAAATAGCCTGAAGAAAAAGCAACAGCAGCTTCAAGCTGACCGAGATCTGCTAGCGGATAGATGGACTGAGGTCCTAGCGGCCGAGGAATACGAACTCTAGCGCCCAACCAAAAGTTACCCAAAGCGCGGGTTGCTACCCCAACTCGAGGAGAAAGCATTAAAGCCTACGCTTCCAGTGTATGATGAGGCTGACCGGCCACCTAGTGGTCGAGACAAAGCGGCATATCAGGCTGAAGTCCAGCCCACACCCCGCCGCCAGTCAAACAAAAATACTAAGGCCCGTGGTAATACAAAGGACCTGCGAGATGTATTGAAAAACAAAGCAGGACATGCAAGATCGATCTACAGATCACAGGGGCGCGCCCCAACGTGTGACGACAACCGTCACGCCGGATATACTAAAAGCAAATCCGGCTGGGCCGAACACAGCAGACAAGACTCGTATGAACTGCGTCGTGATATAGCCCGACACAGAGGCGCCGCACACCCCCTATGCTTCACTGATGAAGTAATGGATCATGAATTCCCAGAAGGGTTTAAACCCGTAAACATTGAATCATATGATGGCACTACAGACCCCGCAGTATGGATAGAGGATTTCTTCCTCCACATTCACATGGCCCGTGGGGATGATCTACACGCCATCAAGTATCTCCCGCTAAAACTCAAAGAGCCGGCTCGACATTGGCTGAACAGCTTGCCGGCAAACTCCATTGGAAGTTGGGAGAACCTGGCAAACGCATTCCTGGACAACTTCCAGGGCACTTATGTGCGGCCACCGGATGCTGATGATTTAAGTCACATAACACAACAGCCCGGAGAGTCACCAGAAATTGCGGACTCGGTTCCTAACTAAAAGAACCAAATTTTCGATCGCCGGATGTCAAGCCCTAGCGGCCTTTAAACATAACATCCGTGACGAGTGGCTTGCCCGACACCTCGGCCAAGAGAAGCCAAGATCCATGGCAGCCCTCACGATAATAATGACCCGCTTTTGCGCGGGCGAGGATAGCTGGTTGGCCCGTAGCAACAACACAGCAAGCAACCCTGGCACATCAGAGGCCAGAGATAACAACGGCAAACCCCGACGCAACAAACACAAGCGTCGCAAAAATGGTGATAACGCCGAAGACACGGCAGTCAATGCCGGATTCAGTGGCTCTAAGTCCAGTCAGCGGAAAAAGCCATTCAAAAATAACAATTCGGATCCATCCAGTCTGGACCACATACTCGACCACCAATGCCAAATTCATGGCACCCCAGGAACGCCAGCCACCCATACTAACAGAGAATGCTGGGTCTTCAAACAAGCCGGCAGGGCAGGCGCCAAAAACAGAGATGGGGAGTCTCAAAGCGATAACGACGACGAAGAGCCCAAACCACCAAGCACAGGAGGGCAACAGAAATTTCCCCCGCAAATCAAAACGGTGAACGTGATAAACGCTACCCACATCCCCAGCCTGGAACGGATGAGCACCCTTAGGGACATCGACTTAGCGAAACCAGTCATCCTACAATATAAAATCAGGCCGATCACCTGCAACCGCATGGATCGTCCGGTTAGCACCAATCAGGGCAATCCAGCCGCACTAGTCCTAGACCCAATAATTGACGGGTTCCACCTCACAAGAGTCCTTATGGACAGAGGCAGCAGTCTAAACTTGCTTTACCAGGACACAGTGCGCAAGATGGGCATTGATCATTCGATGATCAAACCCACTAAAACCACCTTCAGAGGTATTATACCAGGTGTGGAGGCCAGTTGTACAGGCTCCATCACCCTTGAGGTAGTCTTCGGATCACGAGACAATTACCGTACCGAAGAATTAATCTTCGAAATCGTCCCTTTTCACAGTGATTATCAGTCACTGCTACGACGAACTGCGTTCGCTCGATTCAACGCGGTTCCACATTATGCCTACCGTAATCTCAAGATGCCCGGTCCACGCGGCGTCATCACGGTTAATGGCAAGGCTGAACTCTCCTTCGGCACCAACAAGTACACTGCTGCCTTAACAGCAGAAGCAACGAGAAGCACCCTGCAGCCGAACCTCGAGTCGACGGCCAGGCTCCCGGACACTGCTAGAGGACTCCGAACTACTTCGCGGCAGGATAGCCCGGCTCGTCCAGAGCTCAATTAAACACTCCGGCGAAGGCCAGGACAGGCCGTGCACAGCGGCTCAACCGCTCTCCGGCACACAAACACTTCTTACATTTCCTTTGTAGGTTCACCTTTGCGCCGACCAGGACGGGCGATGTGGAGGCAGCTCAACTGCGCAAGGGAATCCTTAGACATCCCCCGCGATGACCATCCGACTATACTCCGGATCCGCACACAACTTCTCCTCCCCCGGTCTCAGCAGGTTCCACAGTCATATTTCCTTTTTATCACATTACCTGTACTCATACGCATCGACGTACTATTCAAATACAACATGTGGATTCATATGACGCTTATCTGCTGTTATTTCTTATTAAAATTCTTTTGTCAAGTGGCATCCGTACACCACGATATGCCTTCAAATATGCCAGGGGCTTCGTTTTACACATAATATGGCAATAAAGTCCGAACACCTTCACGGAAGTTCGGCACCCTAAACCTATAGCATTATATGCATCAGCTCCGAATCATGTCTTGGGTCAATAGTTGGGTTTGCCCGGCTCCCATGTTTTGGTACCTTACATTCCGCTATATCGGCTAAGGTAGCACTGGGAGAACTATCTGCGATTGTGTCCGGTTCTTCCGGACGAGCACCTCGAGAGAAAGCCAAAACTATACGTCATGATACGGCGAGAGCTGGTCAGCTGTTCGAGAGGTTGTAAAATCTTTAAGGATTTCTCCCGCATAATGCCATAACCAATGCAGCGTGCGATGGATCGGGCTTTCTTCCGATCATGTGCTTATAGAGCCCCTCGTGCGGTCTTCCGAACACCAGGGGTTGCGCCTACCTTCCTAAAGCTCCTATGGCTAAGTGAGAGTGATAAAGCCCTATAGTCCGATTGCCTGGTTCGTTGTGCTGAACACCTCCTTCGAAGGACCCAAAACTGGGATAAAGAGTGATCAGGTTTATCCCGAACACCCCCTTACTTCTTACGTGGGGGCAGAAGCCGACGACTGGCCAACTCTCAAGATTAATATATAAAACGGCCGTGCAGGAGGATAAACTTTTATATAACAGGAAATAAATAATATAAATGACCTTGTTCAAGCATTACAAAGGACAACATGATTTGCATTCATGGAAATATAATGTCCTTGGTGCATAGCTCCACTGCATGGTAGGATCCTTTCGGGACACTTTCATAATATAATTTGGGCTTGCGGTGCTCCTTGCCCTCTGGCGGTCCCTCGGTCATCAACTTTTCAGCATCCATCTTCCCCCAGTGCACCTTTGCGCGAGCGAAGGCCATTCGCGCACCCTCTATGCAGACCGACCGCTTGATGATGTCCAGTCGAGGGCAAGCACTTACAAGCTGCTTCACGAGCCCGAAGTAGCTGCTTGGAATCGGCTCGGCGAGCCATAGCCGGATAATCAAATCCTTCATGGCTAGTACCGCCGCCTTATGCAGTTCGATCAGCTGTTTCAGTTGATCGGCAAAAGGCACCGGATAATTCGGTGCCAGATACTGCGACCAGAAGAGCTATCCGCAGTGTTCCTTTCTTCGGCTCGGTAGAATTAGGCGGCATCCGATATGCTGCGGGGCAGCTCCGCGAATACCCCTGGAGAAATCCGAATTCAAAATTAGACACATGATTTTCTCCTCGAATACTTGCTTTACATGGAAAAAAGCCTTACCCGCCGCGATTTTCCTCTCCTCCTTGATCTCCTCCAAGGTGCTATGGGTTTCCCCCCGGGCATCGCTCGTGGCCTGATGAGCCTTGGTGAGTTCGGATTGCTTCTACATTAAACTCTGCTCCAAGGTCTCGCATTTTTTCACGGCCTCTTGAAGCTCCTGCTCAGCTTCAATAACCCTGGCCTCGTGCTTCTCATGAAGAGCCTGCTCTATGGCTGCCTTTTTCTCGGCCTCGGCCACAGCCTTCTTAAGAGCCTCGACTTCGGTCATCATCCCTAGCGCAAATTATGAAACATATTTTATCATATTAAAAATTCGTTCGCAATAAACGCGAACAATCCTCGTGCATACCTTGTTTATCTCCCAACTGCATTTTCAACTGGCCAAGTTCTTCTTTGGCCCGCTCCAGACTTTGTTTCAGTTCGGAGACCTTCGCATTATGAGAGGCAGCAGCCGCTACAGACGCCTGCTTATAAAAAGAGAGATAGATGTCATCAAGTGAGTCTTCCTGCAAACATAAATTTGATCCTCTGTCCGGTTCTTTCTTTCACCGAACAGTGTATCGGGGGCTACTATTCATACCATGACACTCTTCAAAACCTCATAAAACATACCTCAAAACCTTTTATAAGGCTGATACAGGCTTCATTCAGTCCACTCTCAGCAGACTGAATCTTCTCAATCACCGCACCCATAAGGGCACGGTGTTCATCGACGATGGAGGCGCTCTTCAGCGCCGCCAATAAAGCATCCGACACCTCTGGTTGGACAGAGGTTGCCGGTGGAACAGGAACGCCCCCTCCAGCCAAGGGAGGCCGCCCGCTTGATTCTGGAGCCGTATTGGTCTCCGGAATTACATCTGGCTGGGAGCCGAATTCAAGATGGCCTCCGCCGTCAACTCCCATGGGAACCTTCTCCCCCATGTGTCCGGCTCCCGAAGTTTGACCTCTAGGCACCGCCTTCATGATCTTTTTCTCCCCTCCTTGGCCAGGGTCCTTCTGGGATGAAGCCTCGGTGTTATCCACATGTTTGGGGGAAGGGGCCGTCAGGGGCGTCCCACTCTCCATAGCATCCGAGCTCAGCAAATCCTCTAATGAGGATTGTTTGGTGCGGGACCTCGCCGGACTACAAAAAATATGGCTCAGGTTAGAATATTATGCCATGATGAGTCTAGGCGCATAAACATATTCGGACTTTATATACTCACGAGTTCACCAGGGGCTGGGCCCTGGGATCCCACGCCGGGCCGCTGTCGGCGGCGGCAATGGGCTCTTCTGGAATAGGAGCTTTTCCCCTTTTAGGCGACTCGACCTCCAGGTTTGCGGAGGCCGACCTCTTCTTTCTTCCCCCCGCGGGGGATTCATCTTCCTCCTCCTCCCCCTCCTCGTCCTCTTCGGAGGCGGAACGGGAATTGGAGCCTTCGGATATTGTGTCCGAAGTGCCGCGGCGACGAAGGCCGCCCCGGGTCTTTTTGGCCTCCTTCTTGGCTGTCTTCTTCGGCACCTTGTAAGGCGCCGGGACCAGCTTCTTTGTCAGAAGTGGGACGGCCGGTTCTTCGGGCAGCGGGGCTGGACAATGGATCCGCTCCGCCTTCTTTGCCCAGCCATAGGAGAATGGTGGAAAACACATTAAAGCGTTTCCTTTGGGTTATGCAGATAAAAAGTATGATGACTTACCGAGCTTGCGTATGGACGGTTGGTACCATGGTCCTCGGCTGAGTCCGGCCATGATTTGCCGGACTTGAAAAGCACCTTCCAGATGTGTTTGTGCGAGGAGCCAAAGAGCTCTCGCAGGGTTTGGTGCTTGGCCGGATCGAATTCCCATAGATTGCTAGTCCGGTGTTGACAAGGCAGGATCCGGCAAACTAACATCACCTGGACTACATTGACAAGTTCGATGTTCTTGTCTTCCATATCTTTAACGCGCGTCTGGAGCACTGATAGTTCGTCGGACTAAGACCAGTTCAGGCCCTTCTTGACCTAGGATGTAAGCCGCAGAGGGGCTTCAGATCGAAACCCGGGAGTAGCGGCCCATTCCGTGCCGCGCGGCTCGGTGATGTAAAACCATTGCTGTTACCACTCCTTGATGAAATCATTAAATGTGCATGTTGGCCATGTGACGTTGGGCATCTTGCTCACCATAGCATCCCCGCACTCGGCGTGCTAACCGCCCACTACCTTGGGCTTCACATTAAAAATCTTCAGCCATAAGCCGAAATGTGGCGAGATGCGGAGAAAGGCCTAACACACGACGATGAATGTCAAGATGTTGAGGAAGGAATTGGGGGACAGATCGTGAAGATCGATCTCGTAATAATACATGATGCCGCGAACGAACGAGTGGAGGGGAAACCCTAGCCCACGGACAAAGTGAGGGAGGAATACAACCCTCACGTTGGGTTCCGGATTAGGGACAATCTATCCTGCCGTCGGGAGACGGTGGCTGATTCTCTTGGCCAGATACCCGGCCTGCCGAAGCTTTTTGATATCCTTCTCCCGGACGATAGAGGCCATCCACTTGCCTCCTGCTCCGGATCCGGACATTTTCGGAAGGCCTTTGTGGGCGGAGAAGATGAACGCTTGGGCGCTAGAGCTCGAGCGAAGGGGAATGGATCGGGAAGAAGAGAGCGTGGGTGCGAAAGGGAGTCCTTATCCCTTTATAATGACAGCAGGGATTCTGCGCCTCCACACTTGCCTGGTAAACTCGCTTATTCCTCGAGCGCCGTGATTGATGGCACGGTTGGGTTACCCACACCCATATTGATGAGAATCCCATGATAAGGGGACACGATCTATGCTTCGACAAGACGTGCCAAGAAAACCGCCTCACAATATGTGCAGTAGCTGGTTGAGAAAAACGGTTCGAATAATGACCGGGCCGTGGTGTGATGTCACGTTATGAAAAGTTGTCAGCAGATTAGATTTGTGGAAATATTATACTCTCTACGGTGGTATGTGAAATTTATTTTACAGAGCCGGACACTATCCTTGTGTTCAAAATCTTCTATGGAGTATTCGGAGGAAGAACCCGCCTTGCAATGCCGAAGACAATCTGTGTGCCGGACTCATTGCCATTGAAGCCTGGTTCAGGGGCTACTGAGGGAGTCCTGGTTTAGGGGGTCCTCGGACAGCCGGACTATATCCTTCGGCCGGACTGTTGGACTATGAAGATACAAGATTCAAGACTTCGTCCCGTGTCCGGATGGGTCTCTCCTTGGCATGGAAGGCAAGCTTGGCAATCCGGATATGTAGATCTCCTCCCTTGTAACCGACTCTGTGTAACCCTAGCCCCCTCCGGTGCCTATATAAACCGGAGGGTTTAGTCCGTAGGACAGGAACAATCATAATCATAGGCTAGCTTCTAGGGTTTAGCCTCTACGATCTCGTGGTAGATCAACTCTTGTAATACTCATATCATCAAGATTAATCAAGCAGGAAGTAGGGTATTACCTCCACCAAGAGGGCCCGAACCTGGGTAAACATTGTGCCCCCGCCTCCTGTTACCATCCGCCTTAGACACACAGTTCGGGACCCCCTACCCGAGATCCGCCGGTTTTGACACCGACAGCCATCGCTACGGGTTAGCTTAAAGGGGTTAACGCGAAAAAGGGACATAGAGAGTTTATACTGGTTCGGCCCCTTGCGGTGAAGGTAAAAGTCTAATCCAGTTGTTGTGGAATTGCTAGGGTTTCGATGACTAGGGAGCGAATACGCTTTGCCTGAGTCTCGAGTTGTTGTCCGTCCTCCTAAACCGCCGCCGGGTTGTCCCCTTATACACATGGGTTGACGCCCGTCGGTTTACATAATCCCGAGCCCGGCTCATAAACGTGTCCGGCTCGGTCTCTGCTCTTTTCTATCTTACAACACAAGTTTACATATCAATGCCGGTTTATGTCTACAGGCCTTAAACCGGCCTTGGGCCCTGGGCCTTCTCAAAGCGTCACCGTCTTTGTCTTCACGGGCTTCAGATACAGTGAACAATCATGGGGTTAACCCGGCCTCTCCTGGCCGGTTTACGCCCAGTAGTAATATCCCCAACAGCGACCTTCTCCTTTTCCAACCGACTGTTCTTAGTTTGCTCTTTGTCGAGTTCTTGGTGTACCTTTTCCAATTCTTTTTCCAGCTCCAAATACTTGGAGCTAAGTTCACATGATTTCTACACAAGACAAAGACAAAATTTAACTAGACTCCAAGCGTTTACAATCAAACACTCGGAGTCTTGGGGGCTATACACGATGGGTGATACGTCTCCAACGTATCTATAATTTTTGATTGTTCCATGCTATTATATTATCTATCTTGGATGTTTTATATGCATTTATATGCTATTTTATATGATTTTTGGGACTAACCTATTAACCTAGAGCCCAGTGTCAGTTTCTGTTTTTTCCTTGTTTTTAAGTTTCACAGAAAAGGAATATCAAACGGAGTCCAGTTGACCTGAAAATTTACAGAGAATATTTTTGGAAAATATAAAAAATACTAGAACGAAAAGATATCACATAAGAGTCCTAAGGCCACCACAAGGGTGGAGGGCGCCACCACCCCCCTAGGGCGCGCACTCCATGCTTGTCATCGCCTCGTGGGCCCCCTTGACTTGTCCCCGACGCCAACACCTCTTATAAATCCCAAAAACTCTAGAACAGAACCTAGATCAGGAGTTCCGCTGCCGCAAGCCTTTGTAGCCACCAAAAACCAATCTGGACCCTGTTCTGGCACCCTGCCGGAGGGGGGAATCATCACCGGTGGCCATCTTCATCATCCCGGTGCTCTCCAAGACGAGGACGAAGTAGTTCACCCTTGGGGCTGAGGGTATGTACCACTAGTTATGTGTTTTATCTCTCTCTCTCTCTCTCTCTCTCTCTCTCTCTCTCTCTCTCGTGTTCTTGATTTCGAACGATCTTGATGTACTGCGAGCTTTGCTGTTATAGTTGGATCTTATAAAGTTTCTCCCCCTCTACCTTCTTGTGGATTGAGTTTTCCCTTTGAAGTTATCTTATCTGATTGAGTCTTTAAGGATTTTAGAACACTTGATGTATGTTTTGGTGATCAACTTGCGGGTTCTGTGACCTTGTGAACTTATGCATAGGGGTTGGCACACGCTTTCATCTTGACTCTTCAGTAGAAACTTTGGGGCACTCTTTGAAGTTCTTTGTGTTGGTTTGGATGGATGAATATGAGATTGTGTGATGCATATCATATAATCAAACCCGCAGATACTTATGGTGACATTGGAGTATCTAGGTGACATTAGGGTTTTGGTTGATGTGTGTCTTAATGTGTTATTTTAGTACGAACTCTAGGGTTGTTGGTGACACTTATAGGAATAGCCCAATAGATCGATCAGAAAGAATAACTTTGAGGTGGTTTTGTACCCTACAATAATCTCTTTGTTTGTTCTCCGTTATTAGTGACTTTGGAGCGACTCTTTGTTGCACATTGAGGGATTGTTATATGATTCAATTATGTTATCATTGTTGAGAGAACTTGCACTAGTGAAAGTATGAACTCTAGGCCTTGTTTCAAAGCATTACAATACCGTTTTCGCTCACTTTGGTTACTTGCTACCTTGTTGTTTTTATATTTTCAGATTACAAAAACCTATATCTACCATCCATATTGCACTTATCACCATCTCTTCGCCGAACTAGTGCACCTATACAATTTACCATTATATTGGGTGTGTTGGGGACACAAGAGACTCTTTGTTATCTGGTCATAGGGTTGTTTGAGAGAGACCATCTTCATCCTACGCCTCCCACGGATTGATAAACCTTAGGTCATCCACTTGAGGGAAAATTGCTACTGTCCTACAAAACTCTGCGCTTGGAGGCCCAACATGAGTCTATAAGAAGAAGATTGCGTAGTAGACATCAATGGGTACACAGATCGTGCCCCTCACTGGAAGAGAATAAATCTCAAATCCCCTTGGTTCATCAGGAAACCAAGTGAAGTCATGGATCTAATGTAAACAATCTAGAACAATGAAGTTCTAAGCCACTTGTTCTCAAGACTGTAAGCAACTATTAGCAGCTAATCAGATTCTCGGGGGCTACACCCAGTGGGTTCACTCATCATGCCCCCACTGGAAGAAAAAACATCAATTCCATCAGTTAATCTGCAACCTAAGTGAATCCATGGATTTAACATAAACAATCTAGATCTGTGAAGAATTAGAATTACTTGTTCTTGAGACTCTAGCCAACTGCCAGCAGTTGATCAGAGTCTCAGGGGGTAAACCTAGTGGGTGCACTAGTCGTGCCTCCACTGGAAGGAAAACCTAAAGGGTTTCATTCGGTTATGTCAATCCAGCTAAGAGAAAAATGATCTGGTCATCTGAATGTAAATGAATGACACTTACTCTAGTACTTACTCAGATATTCACCTTCAAGATCCCATTTGACTTGATTAATTCTTCCAACCGAGATTCCATTGTTGGCCCCTACAATTGGTGTCGCGGGTATCAGGTATCCACAAACCCTCCTGTGTGGGGTCTACAATGGCTTCTTGCTGGGAGATCGCCAAGACATGAGCATAGCTGAAGAGTCGTCCAAGGCTCTTCTATGAAGATACAAGCGAAGTAGGGCTCGAAAGACCTCCTGGCAGGTCATTGGGAGGTACTTTTTTCGATGGCCCTCGACTTCCACACCAACAATAAGGTGTAAGAAAATGTCAAGATGGCAACATCCTTTCTTGGGAACACCCAAGGCATGGGCTCCCGCAAAGGAGACGCTCCCCTAGGAATGACTCGTTCAACCCAATCCGCAACGCTCCAGGTTCGACCCACTAGGGTGACAACACCTTATTGCCATAGTGGCCCGGCCCAGCAGCGGTGCAGCTCGCGGGCCTTTTCCATCGCGTGGCACACCGAAGTTGTGTCGTGTCAAACATCTAACCCCTTCTTTCGCATGCCTAACACCTGTTACATGTGTGGCATGGTAATAAGAGGCGGTTATGCTAAGCGGCGGTGATGGGATGTGTGTCCGTTCCCGGGATCAGGAGAAGAAGATACATGCCCCTGCATTTAATGTGGTAGGTATGTAGTAGGTATCCCACTGTATATACACAGTGTCTAGTGTACTATCTATAGCCATGTTGGTGACCCTTGCACTATAAAAGGAGGCCCAAGCTATAGAGGGAGGAGGATTCAGTTCATGTCAGATCTTAGATAGGCTAGATAGAAAGGAAAACCTGCTCGTTCCCTTCGCGAGACAAGCATGCATTCCACGATCATTGTAAGCTCTCCCTGTCTAAGAAAGCAACCAACAAGAGTAGGGTTTTACGCACCATGTGGACCAAACTTGGGTAAAACATCAGTGTCCCCAATCACCTTCATCGACGTAATATCGGTGTCCACCACGCCACCCTCGAACAAGCAAAAAGGTCGCCCCGGCCCCTAGTGTCGCATGCTCTCGAGCATGGCCCATGGCTTACTTCATCCTCTGAAGATCTGTCACATCCCTAGTCTGGTGATGACCTAGGCTAGTTATTCTTGTTTGCATCATGTCTAAAATTCAAATGAATTTGAAGTGGGGACTGATTAAACCCTAACACCACACTAATAAACTAGATTTAACTAAAATATTTTTCAATGAACCCAAAATTCCCTTAAAAATGTTCATGATTTAAGGAAAAAGGTGAAAGCCCTAACCAGAGATGATGCACATATTTTCCATGGCATTTATGGCCTTTGAATTAATCCATATTGTATTTGAATTGGAGTTATAAAATCCTATAATTATTTTTATAGCTCCAAAGTAGGTTATAATTCAAATAACCTCTTTCCACCGGCAAGTTTGAAATCATAGTTAAGTTATTTAATTGCCCAATAAGCTTTATGTTCTAACTCAAGAGGCAAATGACATGCTTTTCCATAGACCATTTTGTAAGGAGACACACCCATGGAATTTTTATAATAAGCAGTTATGTATGCCCAAATGCATCATCAACTTTCTTAGACCAATTATTTCTAGATCTATTAACAGTCTTTTGCAAAATCAACTTTGTTTCTCTATTACTCAATTCAACTTGACCACTAGACTGATGATTATAAGGTGATGCAATTCTATGGTTGACATCATATTTAGCAAGGAGTTTATGAAATGCACCATGAATAAAATGTGAACCAATATCTAGGGACTCCAAACCTCAGGAAAATAACTTCTTTAAGCATTTTACTAGAAGTGACAACTAGAATATGTGTATACCCATTAGAGGAAGGGAAAGGTCCCATATAATCAAATCCCCAAACATCAAATGGCTTAATAACAAATGAATAATTCATAGGCATCTCCTGACGTCTACTAATATTACCAATGCCTTGACATTCATCACATGATAAGACAAACTTATGTGCATCCTTGAAGAGAGTAGGCCAATAAAAGCCATATTGTAATACCTTATGTGCAGTTCTCTCTCCAGCATGGTGTCCTCCGTATGCCTCGGAGTGACACTTCCGTAGGATTTGTTCATGTTCATGCTCAGGTACACGTCTAGTGACACCATCTACTCCTTTATATAAATGTGGGTCATCCCAAAAGTAATGTCTTAAATCAAAGAAGCATTTTTTATTTTATTGTTATGTGAAGCTAGGGGGTATATATTTAGCAATAATGTAATTAGCATAGTCTGCATATCAAGGAATATTATGAGAAGCATTTATAATAGCTAATTGTTCATCAGGAAAACTATCATCAATAGGAAGTGGGTCATCAAGAACATTTTCCATTCTAGACAAATTATCAGCTACGGGATTCTCCGCTCCCTTTCTACCACTAATATGCAAGTCAAATTCTTGTAGGAAAAGAACCCACCTAATCAACCTAGGTTTAGCATCTTTCTTTTCCATAAGATATTTAATAGTAGCATGATCAATGTGAGCAATTACTCTAGAATCAACAATATAAGATCTGAATTTATCACATGCAAACACAACAGCTAAAAATGCTTTCTCAGTAGCAGTATAATTTCTTTGGGCTCTGTCTAGAGTTTTACTAGCATAATGAATAGCATTCAATTTCTTATCAACTCTTTGTCCTAGAACAACACCAGCAGCATAGTCACTATCAACACACATAATTTCAAAAGGCAAGTTCCAATCAGGTGGTTGAATAATAGGTGCAGAGGTTAAGGCTTTCTTAATTATTTCAAAGGCTTCTACGCAATCATCATCGAAAACAAATGGAACATCTTTTTGCAAAAGATTAGTAAGAGGCCTAGAAATTTTAGAGAAGTCTTTAATAAACCTTCTATAGAAACCAACATGACCAAGAAAACTTCTTATACCTTTTATATCTTTAGGACATGGCATTTTCTAAATTGCATCAACTTTAGCTTTATCGACTTCAATACCTATTTTAGAGATTTTATGCCCCAAGACAATACCTTCATTCACCATAAAGTGACACTTCTCCCAATCCAAGACAACATTAGTTTCTTCACATCTCTGCAAAACTCGATCAAGGTTGCTTAAGCAATCATCAAAAGATGTCCCGTAAATGAAAAAATCACCCATGAAAACCTCAACAATCTTCTCACAAAAATCAGAGAATATAGCAGTCATACATCTTTGGAAGGTAGCAGGTGCATTGCATAAACCGAAAGGCATACTGATACGTCTCCAACGTATCTATAATTTTTGATTGCTCCATGCTATTATATATATTCTATTCTGGATGTTTAATGGGCTTATTTATACACTTTTATATTATTTTTGGGACTAACCTATTAACCCAAGGCCCAGTGCAAATTGCTGTTTTTTTTGCCTATTTCAGTGTTCCGCAGAAAAGGAATATCAAACGGAGTCCAAACGGAATGAAACCTTCGGGAGTGTGATTTTTGGAACAAACATGATCTAGAGGACTTGGAGTGGACGTCAAGCAATCAACGAGGAGGCCACGAGGCAGGGGGCACGCCTACCCCCTGGGCGCGCCCTCCACCCTCGTGGGCCCCTCATGGCTCCACCGACCTACTTCTTCCTCCTATATATACCTACGTACCCCAAACCATCGAGGAGCACCACGAAAACCTAATTCCACCGCCGCAACCTTCTGTACCAGTGAGATCCCATCTTGGGGCCTTTTCCGGCGCTCTGCCGGAGGGGGCATCGAGCATGGAGGGCTTCTACATCAACACCATAGCCTCTCCAATGATGTGTGAGTAGTTTACCACAGACCTTTGGGTCCAAAGTTATTAGCTAGATGGCTTCTTCTCTCTCTTTGGATCTCAATACAAAGTTCTCCTCGATCTTCTTGGAGATCTATTTGATGTAACTCTTTTCGCGGTGTGTTTGTCGAGATCCGATGAATTGTGGGTTTGTGATGAAGATTATCTATGAACAATATTTGAATCTTCTCTGAATTCTTTTATGTATGATTGGTTATCTTTGCAAGTCTCTTCGAATTATCAGTTTGGTTTGGACTACTAGATTGATCTTTCTTGCAATGGGAGAAGTGCTTAGCTTTGGGTTCAATCATGGAGTGCTCGATCCCAGTGACAGTAGGGGAAACGACACGTATTGTATTGTTGCCATCGAGGATAAAAAGATGGGGTTTATATCATATTGCATGAGTTTATCCCTCTACATCATGTCATCTTTGTCACGACCGGTTTTTCAATAATTTTTTTTATTGAACAACCGACCTATGAAGTCCAATATGAGGAAAATCCCTCATACCGGTTGACAAAAACCTTGATACAAAAAGCCAGTAGTATTATAATATTACAGGGGTCGGACTGGAGATGCCCGACCAATTATTACAACACGCCAATAATTATACATAGTGGCGGATATGACTCAAAGGGGTGGGGTGGAAATACTACTGACTCGAGCTATGAGAGGCTGGTGGAATAACACAGCGGGGTGGTTAATAAGTCTACTGCACTGACGGCTCATCGAGCATCGAGGTGAGGCTCGATGAATTTTATTTGGGTAGCGGAAGCGGATATATCATAGTGACAGGGGTCGCACGAGACTGACTGGGATTCCTCTAGGCGTCGGACTCGCTATCGAACTCTTCATCCATGAGATCGCCTTCGTCAGCATCTGGCCAAATCAACAAGCCAGGTGAGTACTATGAAAGTACTCGCAAGACAGTTCGAACAAAAGATATAACAAATGAATGCATGAATGCGACATGGTAAATCTTAACAATGCTCAATTTAAACAGTATAGCAAAAATAATCAAGAAGGGAATCGGCGGTAGTCCGCTCGAAAACCCAAAGAAGATAAACACAAAACCGATCGGGTGTCTGAAGCGACTCCTCGAAGGGTGAATAAATAAACAAAACATGCCACAGTCGGGCGTCTGAGCGACACCTCATAAAGGGCTTATATTGAAATAAGAATACATGCGTGCCGCAGTCGGACGTCTGAGCGACATCTCGGAAAGGGCTTATAATGAAAATAAATAACAACAATGCCGCAGTCGGACGTCTGAGCGACATCACAGAAAGGGCTTATAATGAAAATAAATAATAACAATGCCGCAGTCGGACATCTGAGCAACATCACAGAAAGGGCTTATAATGAAAATAAATAATAACAATGCCGCAGTCGGACGTCTGAGCGACATCACAGAAAGGGCTTATAATGAAAATAAATAATAACAATGCCGCAGTCAGACATTTGAGCGACATCACAGAAAGGGCTTATAATGAAAATAAATAATAACAATGCCGCAGTCGGACGTCTGAGCGGCATCACAGAAAGGGATTTTATCACAAGAAAATAGCACTCATAATAATTATTCAACACCGGAATATAAACGGGTTAGTCCATCCACAGGAATAAACATTTAACCGGACTTAGTACTCATGTGAAACACCGGTGTATCTGTCACCAAAAACTGACACTTGTCAGGATAAGATAAAACAGAACTTGGGCATGGATAAGATGATTCGAGGAATTAGGACTCTGCAGAGTTTGTACTAAAATTACTCACAGCCAACGGATTTCCGTAGTCCTGAAGGACTAGTTCCGTTTATGGTATTTCGGAAGGAACACAGCTAACCAAGACACACCCATCCTACCTCATGAATGCCAGGAATCACCCTAGACATCGTCCAAGAAAAACTTTTGAGACGGGGAGATCACAATCTCGAATAGCATGGGATCAAATTTATATTCGTGCGCTCTAAGGGGTGCCCCCTCTCGGTCCCAACCGGAAACACCCATGCCCCTAACCGGATGACTGGCTTTAATCCAGGGCCATGGAACCATCATCACGGCCTCTCCATTTGGTGTGTACCAGGAAAGCGGTTCGCAACTTACTAAGCCATATCCCTTGCGGAAACATGTGGTAGTACGGGAAGGGAAATGGATGGGAACCGAACTGATACGGGTTGATACTGAATTCAAATAGTATGGCATAAGACTGGCATGCTACAACACTGCCATCTTACCCATCCTCATGCCAACACATGGCCATGCACATTCACATCCATCACGTATGGATTATCGAACTCACTTGCCTCAAATTTGCATGAAAAATAACCTTCATTGGTATGCTCACAAACATGCCATGAAAGTACTTAATGCAAACCTGCCAGAACATTCATCATATCAAAAGTTCAAACATGCTTGCTTGGTTCAGAGTAGTCGGGGTCTAGCTCGGTGAAGTTCGCGGTTCCGTCACCTCCTCTGGAACCTACGGTATAGCGAAAAGGCATACTAACGTGAAAACCAACGCGTGCCTAAAAGTTGTTCCAAAATTTTTCCAAATAAATCCCATAAAAAACTAGACAAAATTATAAGACTGTCAGAAAAAGAATCACTCAAAAATCACTTTTTATCAAAACGTTATAAGGGTTTTTGTCCAGGGACTCATCGGTAATGAAATGTAAAAAGTTTGTGGTTTAAGCGAGAAAACAGAAAACGGTTCGAATAGAAACGCGCAAGCCCACACGAAAACGATTTCTGCCCAAAGGTGCCAACGGAAAACGGTTCATGAAAAGAAGAGAGGCTGACATGGGGGGTCCACATGTCAGGTTTAAAAGACCTCGCCGGCGCCCGAAGGCTGCGGTGGTCGCCGGCGTCGAACCACGGCGAGTCAGGGAGATCGGAGTGTACCAAGAGTATCAGCGTGTCCTTCCGCGTCGGTGGGTGGTGGACTTGGGCGTCAGGGAGCACCACTGACGGCGACACTTTCTCCGTGGACGGCGGCTCGGGCGATGGTGGATCTCGCCGAGGAGGGCTGCAAGGATCGAATTGAGGTGGGGGTTAGAGCACTAGGTGTAAGAGGAGGCTGCGGACGAGGTTTGAGCGCCGGAGATGGCCTCACCGCAGTGAACCAAGCTGGTGGCCGAGGCGGATCGGGGCAGCCGGAGTTGGGGGAGGAGACCTCCTCGAGGTCCTCCCAAAGTGTGCAGGTCTTGGTGAAGGGCAGGGGTGGTGTGTGCACGAGAGCGAGCTCGGGACTCCTTTTTTATAGGTGATCCGAGGTGGTGGCCGCGAACGGACTTCTCCGGTGATGGTTACGGCGGCGCAGGGCTTGGTCGGGGAGGTTTAGGGAGTGGGGCGTCAGCGTGGAGTTCCACTGGTGCCGTTTTGACGCTAAACCAGCTTAGATTAGGAGCCTTGGGTGGATTCGACGGAACGGGCGGCTGGGTCGTCGGTGGCGAGAGCATGCTCAGGCGTGTTGCCGCCACGGCGATGCTGCATGCACGTCTTTGGGCGAGGATGTGGCCACGCGAGCCACCAGAGGGATTGGGCGGCGCCCGAACGGCGTTACGCTGCTCGCTTCGCCGGCCGCTACGGTGGTTCGGCCACCGCAAGACACGCCGGCGGGTTGTGGCGCCACCGACGCCAGTGAACGCGCCAAGCACGCGTGTGAGGCTCGGACAGGCACACTAGGCCGTGAGCAACGAGCCAAAGGCACCGTGAACATGTGACTGAATTAATCGGCGAAGATTGACAATCAAAACTCTGAACTTTACGAATTTAATCAAGATGCATGTAAGCGGTGCATGCAAGGTGTTCGACAGAATGGTTTTGGCACGTGGGAAATTTTTCTTGAGCTGATCTTTGGTGTGGTGGTCTCTCATTGCATCCGAGGGCTGCCTGAATTTTGGTAGAATTTTTGGAGAAGTGTAGATATGAATTTCATCAAAAATGATGAATCTGGTCCAAACTTGCAAGAGATTAAATTTTGAAATTTTGAAAAGAGAAAGAGTGGATCAAGATGGTTCTGGGTTGTGGGTACCAAGGACTATCCAAGGGAGTTGGTTTGAGGTCAAAATCAAGAGCATCAGGGTACTTGCTTTGCAAATCACTTAGGCTCAAAAGAAAAGATGTAATTATTTTGGGAGAGGAAAATAATTGGAATAAAATCCAAATGGATTTCACTAGTTTGGACAGAATGTTTGAGTTGAACCAAAGTGGAAGGAGGGTTTTGGGAGAAATTTACCACATGAGACATGGTAAACCCAAGGATGGATCAAAACCAAAGAATAACTAAAAACCAAAAAGGTTTCTTTTTAGAAGAAAATAAATCCAAGAAATGCTTTTGAGAAGGAAACTCAGAAAGAGGTTTTTAAGAAGGGTTTAAAAGACCTTCTTCAAACCAAGTAAGGCTTTTCTTTGGAAACAAAAACAACAAAAATTTTGGAGTGTCACGGCACCTACCCCTTAGGAAAAATCTCGTCCCGAGATTCCAGTTGATTTTCAAATAATTGCGGGTGCTCTGCTCAAGGAAATCCTCTCTTTCCCAAGTGGCTTCATTTTCGTGTGGTTGCTCCACTGAACTTTGAAGAACTTGGTGGTTTTCTGTCGGGTCCTCCTTTCTGACTCTTCCAAGATTTTTATCGGATGCTCCCGATATGTGAGATCTGGTTGCACGTCAATGTTTTCATGGGGTACTTGTTTCTCTGGATTGCTTACGCACTTCCTCAATTGGGAGACGTGGAATACGTCATGGATGTCGGATAATTCTTCGGGTAAGTCTAGCTGGTAGGCCACCGTGCCTCTTCGTACTACTATGCAGAAAGGCCCGATGAATCTCGGTGCTAGTTTTCCTTTAATCTTGAATCGGTGCAGGCCTCTCATGGGTGATACTCGTAGGTACACAAATTCACCGGGTTCAAAATGGACTCCACGATGCTTCTGATCGTAATAAATCTTTTGTCGACTTTGGGCTGTCTTGAGCCGGTCCTTAATTACCTTGACTTTATCCTCAGCCTCCTTGAGCAGGTCTGGGCCGAAGATATGACTGTCTCCGGTTTCTGACCAATTTAGCGGGGTACGACATCTTCGTCCGTACAGAGCTTCAAAGGGTGCCATTTGTAGGCTGGACTGATAGCTGTTGTTATATGTGAATTCTGCGTATGGTAAGCTCTCCTCCCAACTGGTCCCATAGGTGAGGACACAAGCTCTCAACATATCTTCTAGAATTTGATTTACTCGTTCAGTCTGCCCATCTTTCTGGGGATGGTATGCGGTGCTGAATGCCAGCTGAGTTCCCAGAGCTTGTTGTAAGTGATCCCAAAACCGGGAGATGAATTGAGTGCCTCTGTCCGAGATTATTTTCTTTGGGACTCCATGTAGGCAAACTATACGGGAGAGGTAGAGCCTAGCAAGCTTCTGAGTGGTGTGTGTTGTCTTCATGGTGATGAAGTGAGCTACTTTAGTCAGTCTATCGGTGATTACCCATATGGCATCATGTCCGTGTCGCGACCGAGGTAGTCCAACAATAAAATCCATTCCGATCTCGTCCCATTTCCACTCAGGTATCTTATTTGGTTGCAATAGTCTGGCCGGTTTCTGGTGCTCGGCCTTGATGCGTTGACAAGAGTCACAACATGCAATAAATGTGGCTATGTCTCTTTTTATACCATGCCACCAAAATGTTTCACGAAGATCTTTGTACATTTTTGTTCCTCCGTGATGGATTGAATATGGAGTGGTGTGGCTTTTCGCCAGGATTTGTTGTTTAAGGTTAGGGATATTTGATGCACGCAGAGCCTATTCCCGTACCACAATATTCCTTGCTCATCAATACTGAATTCGAGGCCTTGCCCAATTTCATCTTACGCTTTATGCCTTCAATCTTTGGGGTGTCCACGTTGAGCCTCTTTAACCTTCTCTATCGTGGTAGGCTGTACTTCTAAGTTTGACACATCGCCTTCGGTGACCACCATCGGGTTGAGCCTTGCGAACTCCTGCTTGGAATTCAGGTCTTAAGTCCGGCATCTTTGTCGTAAATTCGGACTGGGGTTCCGACTCAGAGCGTCTGCTACAACATTTGCTTTGCCCGGGTGGTAGTGGATCCCAACATCATAATCCTTTACTAATTCCAACCAGCGTCGCTGCCGAAAATTCAGTTCTGGTTGTGTGAAAATATACTTGAGGCTTTTGTGGTCTGTGTATATTTCACAACGGTTACCAAGTAGAAAGTGTCTCCATTCCTTGAGTGCATGTATCACTGCTGCTAATTCCAGGTCATGGGTAGGATAATTTTCCTCATGCTTGCGAAGCTGTCTGGAAACATATGCGACAACCTTGCCTTCTTGCATTAATACGCACCCGAGGCCCTTTCGAGATGCGTCACAAAATACTTCAAAATTCTTGTGTATATCTGGCACAATTAGTACTGGTGCTGTCGTCAGTTTCTTTTTTAGTTCTTGGAAACTTTTCTCGCAGGCTTCTGTCCATTCAAACTTCCTGTCTTTCTTGAGTAGTTGCGTCATTGGCTTTGCTATGGTGGAGAATCCTTCAATAAATCTTCGGTAGTATCACGCCATTCCCAAGAAACTTCGTACATCCGTCACATCGGCTGGTGGCTTCCAGCCAAGTGGCACGGCCTTGACTTTCTCCGGGTCACTGGCGATACCTTCTTGAGTTAGTACGTGGCCCGTAAAACCTACTTGCTTTAGCCAAAATTCACACTTGCTGAATGTGGCGTACAACCGATGTTTCTGAGTTCTCCTAGTACAATCCGGAGATGTTCAAGGTGTTCTTCTGGTGTTTTGGAGTATACCAGAATATCATCGATAAATACCACAACAAACTTATCCATAAACTTCATGAATACTTTGTTCATGAGGTGAACAAAAAATGTGGGGGCGTTTGTTAGTCCGAATGGCATCACGGTGAACTCGTATAATCCAGATTCCGGAGGTGAAGGCGGTCTTGGGAATATCCTCGGTTCGTACTTTCAGTTGATGATATCCCGATCTCAAGTCAATCTTTGAGAATACCTTGGCCTTAGTGAGTTGATCGAATAAATCATTTATTCGAGGCATCGGATATTTGTTCTTGATTGTGACCATGTTTAGCGCTCGATAGTCTATGCACAACCTCAGTGTTCCATCCTTCTTTTTGGCGAATAAAGTTGGTGAACCCCATGGTGAGGAACTGGCTCGTATGTACCCTTTTTCCAACAGTTCCTTTATTTGCTTCTTCAGTTCCACCAATTCAGATGATGCCATTCTGTATGGTTTCTTGTATATGGGAGCAGTTCCGGGTGCTAGCTCAATGCTGAATTCTATCTCTCGATCTGGTGGCATGCCTGATAGTTCTTCGGGGAATACGTCTGGAAATTCACACACTACCGGAACTTTGCTCAATTCAGATATATCCACCTTGTTCAATTTCGTTGTCCGGATGTTTTTCTTTCCTTGGCTGAAACTTTTATGGTCTTCCCGTGGTGATGGGTGAGAATTACGGTCCTGTTGAAGCTGTCAATAAAACCTTTGTTGGTGGTTAACCAATACATCCCTAAGATGACATCCAGTCCTTTATTTTCCAATACGATAAGATTTGCGTGAAACTTCAACCCTTCAAACTCGATAACCACACCCTGGCAATAATTTTGGGTAACTTGCTTAATTCTGTGGGGACTTGACGATCATAGATTTTCCCAAGGGAAGCATCGAAAAATTATTTTGCAAAGCAAAACTTTTCGAAACGAACGAGTGAGAAGCTCCAGAATCAAACAAAACCATGGCAAGTATTGTGTTGACAGGAAACGCACCGAGTACGATATCTGGGGCATTTTGTGCTTCCTCTTTGGTCACGTGGTTCAAATGACCCTTCCTGTGGTTGTTATTTGGGTTGAAATTGTTGCGCTTTGGTGCCGAATTATTGCTTCCGTTGTTCGGCTTTGGGGTCGAAGTTCCTTGGCTTGGGGCACCGCTTGGCATAGTGCCCTTCTTCTCCACATGCGTAACAGGAAACGCCTGGGCGGTATGTGAACTCCTTGTCCCTTGCATGGAAATTTTTGATTGGGCGTGAGACGCTAGTCGTGGGTTTGGGTGTCCAGTTCTTCTGAACATCTGTCTTTGCGGTGGTTGCGGTGTGTTTAATCTGGTCCCTCTTCCGCTTATGGAAATCTTCTAAGCTGCGTCTCTCATTTTCCAAGGTAATGGCCTTATCCACCAGCGTCTTAAAATCTGGAAATGTGTGTACGACCAATTGACATTTAAGCGCGGGTGTCAGACCATCTAGGAATTTCTCCATCTTCTTGTTTTCTGACATATGCTCCTCGTTGGCGTAGCGAGACAGCAGGGTAAACTGACTGTTGTATTCTGACACTGTCATTGTCCTTTGCTTGAGGTGGTCAAATTCTCTCTTTTTGATCTTCATAAGGCTCTTAGGAATATGTGCCCCACGAAAACCTTCTTTAAATTCCTCCCATGATATATTATTTTTGTTGGGGTGCATGTGCAGGAAATTTTCCCACCACGATGCGGCTGCTCCAGTGAGATAGTGCGGAGCATAAAGTACTTTCTCAAGGTCTGAACACTGAGTGATAATTAATTTTCTCTCCATGTCTCGAAGCCAGTCCTCGGCTTCCAGAGGTTTGTCAGTATGAGAAAATGTTTGGGGACGTCTTACGTAGCTCGAGATAACTTGGATTGCTGCTGATATGGTCCGCGGTGATTTCCCATATTAATGACTTGGTTCAAGATTTCTGATGTTGCTGCTGACTTTGTTCATAAAGACGGCACATTTGGGAAAGTGCCGCTTTCACCGTCTCCGCTGATTTGTCTGTCCTCGTGTGAAATTGTTGCACTGGGGTGTGCCATAATTTTCCTCTGTTGGAGTTGGCATGGAGCTGGCCCAAGGACGAGACATAGTTCACTCTGGGGATATATTTTGCAACACTCATAAGAAAAGGAATTGAGCCGCAAAAACAATAAATTCAGGAAGATGCAACAAAAGTTTCGCAAAAGCTCCCGAATTTTTCAAGAGACAAAAAAAATACGTTTGCGCACGGAGAAGGACTGTTCATTACATATCTTACACGCAAGCAGTAATTATACAAATACATCACTCAGGATATGCGTACATAAATCCTGACATGTTATTTAGTCTAGTGCACTCCTTCGGATCCTACATCATGCGCAAACAGACTACTTCTCACAGCCTATTTACATATAAACATATCGCACAAGTCGGTACATCGCATGGCGGCTAAGCGCACTTAGTCGGAGATGGTAAGGATTTCCCTTGGCCTGCCAAGGGTGAGGCATAGAGAGGCTGGGGACTCAATCTCCTCCTCAGAGATAGGCTCCAGACGAGAGGTGCTGCGCGGAGTTGGTGGAAGCGGGTGCCTGTCTTGGGACAACACGAATCTGAGCGGGCACGATGGGTGGTGCGGAACGAACCGGAGTAGGCGCAATGAAGTGGTTGAATTCCTCCGTGGTAGGTAGGCGACGAGTAGTGGTGCGAGCAGTAGGAGCGAACGATGCTGATGATGAGACGAAAGTCAGTGGTGGTGCAGCACGCAGGAGCTCCCTCCTATTGGCGGTACAGCCATGGACTGAGTTCATGCGGGCAGCTACAAAGTCGTCCACCAGGTTGTCGAAGGCTGCCTCCAAAGCCCGAAGATACTCGATGAGCATCTCAAAAGCTTCATCCCGTTCTCCTCTGGGGCAAGAGAACCCGTAGTGGCAAGTGTATGGCACGTGACATGGCAGGTAACGGTAGCGACGAGTCTTCATCGAAGGCAGGATATCCCTGAGACGGGCTATCGCCTCACGGGCTGCCATCTCATGGCGCTGCTTCTCTGTGGGCATGGCTCTCCCCACGAACCGGTAACGCTCAACTCGTCCTCTCTTGAATTCCACCGCGGCTTGGTGCATGGTTAGATGGTCATTGACCTTGTGCCGAGAGAGAGAAAACTGGGCACACATCTGGCCCCATCGCGACTTGGACGATGTAGGAGAGAAGCTTGACAAACCCATCGGGCATGTTGGCGAACATCTGCGACTCGCAGTCGTTGCTGGCCATCTACAAAGTAGGCAAAAATCACGAGGAGTCAAATCATAAATTTTATGTCGATCGTCGAAATTGACTACATCTGTAGAAATAATAAATAACTCTACTATGCTAATAACCGATTAGCGATCGTACCTAGTGGCTTCCTACAGTCAGCCTGGCTCTGGTACCAAGCTTGTCACGACCGGTTTTTCAATAATTTTTTTTATTGAACAACCGACCTATGAAGTCCAATATGAGGAAAATCCCTCATACCGGTTGACAAAAACCTTGATACAAAAAGCCAGTAGTATTATAATATTACAGGGGTCGGACTGGAGATGCCCGACCAATTATTACAACATGCCAATAATTATACATAGTGGCGGATATGACTCAAAGGGGTGGGGTGGAAATACTACTGACTCGAGCTATGAGAGGTTGGTGGAATAACACGGGTGGTTAATAAGTTCATCGCCTTGACGCGGCTCATCGAGCGTCCAGGTGAGGCTCGATGAATTTTATTTGGGTAGCGGAAACGGATATATCATAGTGACTAAACCAGGGGTCGCACGAGACTGACTGGGATTCCTCTAGGCGTCGGACTCGCTATCGAACTCTTCATCCATGAGATCGCTTTCACAAGATTCCGCCAAATCAACAAGCGGTGAGTACTATGAAAGTACTCGCAAGACGATTCGAACAAAAGATATAACAAATGAATGCATGAATGCGACATGGTAAATCTTAACAATGCTCAATTTAAACAGTATAGCAAAAATAATCAAGAAGGGAATCATGTAGTCCGCTCAACAACCCAATGATGATAAACTCAAAACCGACCGGGTGTCTGAAGCGACTCCTCGAAGGGTGAATAAATAAACAAAACATTCCACGATCAAGGCCCGGCGACACCTCATAAAGGGCTTATATTGAAATAAGAATACATGCGTGCCGCAGTCGGACGTCTGAGCGACATCTCGGAAAGGGCTTATAATGAAAATAAATAACAACAATGTCAGCGATCGGACGTCCGAGCGACATCACGTAAAGGGCTTATAATGAAAATAAATAATAACAATGCATGATCGACGTCGAGCGACATCACGAAAGGGCTTATAATGAAAATAAATAATAACAATGTCATGATCGGACGTCCCGAGCGACATCACAGAAAGGGCTTATAATGAAAATAAATAATAACAATGCCGCAGTCGGATGTCTGAGCGACATCACAGAAAGGGCTTATAATGAAAATAAATAATAACAATGCCGTAGTCGGACGTCTGAGCGACATCACAGAAAGGGCTTTTATCACAAGAAAATAGCACTCATAATAATTATTCAACACCGGAATATAAACGGGTTAGTCCATCCACAGGAATAAACATTTAACCGGACTTAGTACTCATGTGAAACACCGGTGTATCTGTCACCAAAAGCTGACACTTGTCAGGATAAGATAAAACAGAACTTGGGCATGGATAAGATGATTCGAGGAATTAGGACTCTGCAGAGTTTGTACTAAAATTACTCACAGCCAACGGATTTCCGTAGTCCTGAAGGACTAGTTCCATTTATGGTATTTCGGAAGGAACACAACTAACCAGTACACACCCATCCTACCTCACGAATGCCAGGAATCACCCTAGACATCGTCCAAGAAAAAATTTTGAGACGGGGAGATCACAATCTCGAATAGCATGGGATCAAATTTATATTCGCGCGCTCTAAGGGTTGCCCCTCTCGGTCCCAACCGGAAACACCCATGCCCTCGACTGGATGATCGGCTTTAATCCAGGGCCATGGAACCATCATCACGGCCTCTCCATTTGGTGTGTACCAGAAAGCGGTTCGCAACTTACTAAGCCATATCCCTTGCGGAAACATGTGGTAGTACGGAAGGGAAATGGATGGGAACCGAATCGACACGGTTGATACTGAAGTCAAATAGTATGGCATAAGACTGGCATGCTACAACACTGCCATCTTACCCATCCTCATGCCATCACATGGCCATGCACATTCACATCCATCACGTATGGATTATCGAACTCACTTGCCTCAAATTTGCATGAAAAATAACCTTCATTGGTATGCTCACAAACATGCCATGAAAGTACTTAATGCAAACCTGCCAGAACATTCATCATATCAAAAGTTCAAACATGCTTGCCTGGTTCAGAGTAGTCGGGTCTAGCTCGGCGAAGTTCAGTTCCGTCACCTCCTCCGGAACCTATGGTATAGCAAAAAGGCATACTAACGTGAAAACCAACGCGTGCCTAAAAGTTGTTCCAAAATTTTTCCAAATAAATCCCATAAAAAACTAGACAAAATTATAAGACTGTCAGAAAAAGAATCACTCAAAAATCACTTTTTATCAAAACGTTATAAGGGTTTTTGTCCAGGGACTCATCGGTAATGAAACAGAAAAGTTTCAGGGGTTTAACTGAGAAAACAGAAAATGGTTCGAATAGAAACGCGCAAGCCCACGGGGAAAACGTACTCTGCCCGAAGGTGCCAACGGAAAACTGTTCGTGGGAAAAGAAAGAGAGGCTGACATGGGGGTCCACATGTCAGGTTTAAAAGACCACGCCGGCGCCCGAAGGCTGCGGTGGTCGCCGGCGTCGAACCACGGCGAGTCAGGGAGATCGGAGTGTACCAAGAGTATCAGCGTGTCCTTCCGCGTCGGTGGGTGGTGGACTTGGGCGTCGGGGAGCACCACTTCGACGGTGACACTTTCTCCGGCGGACGGCGGCTCGGGCGATGGTGGATCTCGCCGAGGAGGGCTGCAAGGATCGAATTGAGGTGGGGGTTAGAGCACTAGGTGTAAGAGGAGGCTGCGGACGAGGTTTGAGCGCCGGAGATGGCCTCACCGCAGTGAATCAAGCTGGTGGCCGAGGCGGATCGGGGCGGCCGGAGTTGGGGGAGGAGACCTCCTCGAGGTCCTCCCAGTGGCCAGGCAGGGTCTTGGTGAAGGGCAGGGGTGGTGTGTGCACGAGAGCGAGCTCGGGACTCCTTTTTATAGGTGATCCGAGGCGGTGGCCGCCAACGGACTTCTCTGGTGATGGTTACGGCGGCGCAGGGCTTGGTCGGGGAGGTTTAGGGAGTGGGGCGTCAGCTGGAGTTCCACTGGTGCCGTTTTGACGCTAAACCAGCTTAGATTAGGAGCCTTGGGTGGATTCGACGGAACGGGGCGGTGCGGGTCCGTCGGTGGCAGAGAGCATGCTATGTGCGTGCCGCGCCACGGCGACTGTGCTGCATGCGCGTGCTGGCAAGGATGTGGCCACGTGGAGCCACCAGAGGGATTGGGCGGCGCCGAACGGCGTTACGCCGCCGTTCTGCCCCCGGTCGGCCGCTACGGTGGTTCGGCCACCGCAAGACACGCCGTCGCGGGCGGGCCAGGGCGCCACCGATGCCAGGAACGCGCCAAGCACGCGTGTGAGGCTCCGGACAGGCACACTAGGCCGTGAGCAATGAGCCAAAGGCACTGTGAACATGTGACTGAATTAACTGACGAAGATTGACATCAAACTCTGAACTTTACGAATTTAATCAAGATGCATGTAAGCGATTGCATGCAAGGTGTTCGACAGAATGGTTTTGGCACGTGGGAAATTTTTCTTGAGCTGATCTTTGGTGTGGTGGTCTCTCATTGCATCGAGGGCTGCCTGAATTTTGGTAGAATTTTGGAGAAGTGTAGATATGAATTTCATCAAAAATGATGAATCTGGTCCAAACTTGAGAGATTAAATTTTGAAATTTTGAAAAGAGAAAGAGTGGATCAAGATGGTTACGGGTTGTGGGTACCAAGGACTATCCAAGGGAGTTGGTTTGAGGTCAAAAATCAAGAGCATCGTGGTACTTGCTTTGCAAATCACTTAGGCTCAAAAGAAAAGATGTAATTATTTTGGGAGAGGAAAATAATTGGAATAAAGTCCAAAAATGGATTTCACTAGTTTGGACAGAATGTTTGAGTTGAACCAAAGTGGAAGGAGGGTTTTGGGAGAAATTTACCACAAGAGACATGGTACACCCAAGGATGGATCAAAACCAAAGAATAACTAAAAACCAAAAAGGTTTCTTTTTAGAAGAAAATAAATCCAAGAAATGCTTTTGAGAAGGAAACTCAGAAAAGAGGTTTTTAAGAAGGGTTTAAAAGACCTTCTTCAAACCAAGTAAGGCTTTTGCTGGAAACAAAAACAACAAATTTTTTGGAGTGTCACAATCTTACCTAATGCGTTACTCTGTTCTTATGAACTTAATACTCTAGATGCATGCTGGATAGCGGTCGATGTGTGGAGTAATAGTAGTAGATGCAGGCAGGAGTCGGTCTACTTGTCACGGATGTGAAGCCTATATACATGATCATGCCTAGATATTCTCATAATTATGCACTTTTCTATGAATTGCTCGATAGTAATTTGTTCACCCACCGTAATACTTATGCTATCTTGAGAGAAGACACTAGTGAAACCTATGGCCCCCGGGTCTATTCTCCATCATATTAATCTCCCGTCAACAAGGTATTTCTTTCCCCGTTTATTTTGCTTTCTTTACTTTTAATCTTTATCATAAAAATACCAAAAATATTATCTTATCATCTCTATCAGATCTCACTTTTGCAAGTGGCCGTGAAGGGATTGACAACCCCTTTATCGCGTTGTTGCAAGGTTCTTATTGTTTGTGTAGGTACAAGGGACTTGCGTGTGGCCTCCTACTGGATTGATACTTTGCTGCATCACCCTTTCCTCTTCAAGGGAAAACCAACGCAGTGCTCAAGAGGTAGCACATACATCTACAAGCATAAGTTCCAAATGGACAAGTAAAAGTAGTTTTCTCTTGATCTTCTTTTGGCACAGGTATTTGAGAAAAACCAGAATATCCATCAAGGAAACAAAAGTGTGTATTGTCGGTGTACTAGAGTAGGGGTACCCTAGTATCCCGTACTCGTGCACGGACAGTTGCAACACCCCACGGCAAGGTTTTGCCTGGTCACCGCCAAGATCCTCCGTGGCTCCTTTGGAGCCATTTAAGAACAAAGTATTTGACTAAGAAGACAAGGCCCCGGCAAGAGGAGCTTTCCGGGAAAGCTCGGAGCGCGACAAACCTCCGGACGCGACAAGGATTCGGCCGCGGCAAGGCGCTTGCCGCGGCAAGCAACCTCTCTCCATCTCCGCTCCAGCTCATCCAACAACGTGTCGCCATGGGACCATTCCATGCGCGCGTGTCAAGAGGCTGTGCAGCCAGCGGAGAGCAGCGATAAGCGGCGCTGACAAGCTTGCCATCGTGGCGAGCGGTGGCGCACCCGACGGTCTCTGTTGCACTGTTTAGGCGACACAGACGGGCATTTATTGCTTTTGTCGCTTGCCATCAGAGTTAGGTATTTTGCACTTTACACTGTTCAAGTAGGTGTACCAACTCCTGTTTTTACATTTGTACCCTCATCTATGTTGCCGCCTGTCGGAGACCCCTTGAGCATATAAAAGGAGGCCCATGCGCAACGTAGAGGAGGGTTCGGTTCATTCGACTCACTCGAGACCAGAGACGCTCACGCTAGGTTTTGTAGCTTGCACCGCTCCCTAGCAAGAACACAATACATCAAACAAGCAGCAATAGGAGTTTTATCTCTCCGGAGAGCTCCGAAGCTGGGTAAACTGCTCGTGTGCCTCGCCTCGATCCGCTCTTCGTGCGATCTCCGCCCCCCTCCGAACCACAAGGGGCCTGGTCCACCGGCCCCATAGGTGTTCGTGGGTACGATCACCCTCCCCGACATGTATGCTTAGACAATCCTTCCGACATTTGATCAAAATAAGGCAAGGGGTAATGATCTTTTCTAGTAGCTTTTTTTAATTTCCTAAAATCAATTACCAACCTATAACCAGTTACAATTCTGATACGTCTCCAACGAATCTATAATTTTTGATTGTTCCATGCTATTATATTATCCATCTAGGATGTTTTATATGCATTTATATGCTATTTTATATGATTTTTTGGACTAACATATTAACCTAGAGCCCAGTGCCAGTTTTTGTTTTTTTCCTTGTTTTTGAGTTTTACAGAAAAGGAATACCAAACGGAGTCCAATTGACCTGCCAATTTTTGTGGATTTTTTATGGACCAAAAGAAGCCCCCGAAGTAAAAGAGTTGGGCCATAAGAGTTCAGAGCCATCCACGAGGGTGGAGGGTGCGCCCTATCCCCCTGGCGCGCCCCCCTACCTCATGGATGACTCGGAGACCCCCCTGATGTGAGACCGACGCAAAAAATTCCTATAAATACAAAAACTCCCGAAAAGAAACCTAGATCGGGAGTTCCGCCGCGGCAAGCCTCTGTAGCCACCAAAAACCAATCGGGACCCTGTTCCGGCACTCTGCCAGAGGGGGCATCCATCACCAGTGGCCATCTTCATCATCCCGGCGCTCTCCATGACGAGGAGGGAGTAGTTCACCCTCGGGGCTGAGGGTATGTACCAGTAGCTATGTGTTTGATCTCTCTCTCTCTCTCTCTCGTGTTCTTGAGATGGCACGATCTTGATGTATCGCAAGCTTTGCTATTATAGTTGGATCTTATGATGTTTCCCCCCCTCTATCTTCTTGTAATGGATTGAGTTTTCCCTTTGAAGTTATCTTATCGGATTGAGTCTTTAAGGATTTGATAACACTTGATGTTTGTATTGCGTGGGATACCCGTGGTGACAATGGGGTATTCTATTGATTCACTTGATGTATGTTTTGGTGATCAACTTGCGGGTTCTGTGACCTTGGGAATCTATGCATAGGGGTTGGCACACATTTTTGTCTTGACTCTCCGGTAGAAACTTTGGGGCACTCTTTGAAGTTCTTTGTGTTGGTTGAATAGATGAATCTGAGATTGTGTGATGCATATCTTATAATCATACCCACGGATACTTGAGGTGACATTGGAGTATCTAGGTGACATTAGGGTTTTGGTTGATTTGTGTCTTAAGGTGTTATTTCACTACGAACTCTAGGGCTGTTTGTGACACTTATAGGACTAGCCCAATGGATTGATCGGAAAGAATAACTTTGAGGTGGTTTCGTACCCTACAATAATCTCTTTGTTTATTCTCTGCTATTAGTGACTTTGGAGTGACTCTTTGTTGCATGTTGAGGGATTGTTATATGATCCAATTATGTTATTATTATTGAGAGAACTTGCACTAGTGGAAGTATGAACCCTAGGCCTTTTTTCGAAGCATTGCAATACCGTTTGTGCTCACGTTTATCATTAGTTACCTTGCTGCTTTTATATTTTCAGATTACAAAAACCTATATCTACCATACATATTGCACTTGTATCACCATCTCTTTGCCGAACTAGTGCACCTATACAATTTACCATTGTATTGGGTGTGTTGGGGACACAAGAGACTCTTTGTTGTTGGGTTGCAGGGTTGTTTGAGAGAGACCATCTTCATCCTACGCCTCCCACAGATTGATAAACCTTAGGTCATGCACTTGAGGGAAATTTGCTACTATCCTACAAACCTCTGCACTTGGAGGCCCAACAACGTCTACAAGTAGAAGGTTGTGTAGTAGACATCAAGCTCTTTTCTGGCGCCGTTGCCAGGGAGGTGAGTGCTTGAAGGTATATCTGTAGATCTTGCAATCAAATCTTTTAGTTTCTTGTTTGATCACTAGTTTAGTATGTAAAAGAAAACTATAAAAAATGGAATTGAGGTTGCCTCATATGCTTCATCTTTTTAATGTCTTTCGTGAAAATAAGGATTCCGATAATTGTGCCAAAGTGTTAGAAGAAGAATGCAATAAAATGTTTGGCACTACCTATTTGAATGATGAGCATGATTGCAATGTTAAGTATGAATTTTTGAATATCCGTAGTACTAATGATGATTGCACTAGTCATGATAAAAATATATCTTATAAGCATGTCAACTTTTGTGGGGTGCATAGAGTCTGCAAGTACACACCAAATAGGGAAGATAGGTTTTGCAATAAGCATAATTATTTAGAAACTAAATGGTTTTAAGAGAGGCTAGATGCTTGTGCTGAAAATTTAATTTTTCTTTGCCATCCTTGTGAACTTTGCAATGAACGTGATCATTTAAATCTCCAATGCAAATTGTTCCATGATCGAATCATGTCCAAAAATTGTGATGACTTGATTTCCCTTGTGCATCATAATGAACTTAGTTTGCTTTTGGGTTATGAAGGAATGAAACGTATAACTAAGGATATTCATGAATTTTTCCTTGATAAAGTTCTTGATTTTGATCTAGAGGAAATTTATATGTATTGTGCGGTGAATTGCATTGAAAATCCTTATATTGCCAATCACATAAAGACAAGAAAACAAATAGAAGATGAAGATAATACTAATGAAAGGGAAGAGATTTCACGATATCCTCCTATTATTTCTTATGATGAATCAGGTAACGAGGAGGAGCTTTCTATTCAACCAATCTCATTAATAAGGAGCTCCAAAAAGAGGATTAAACCCATACTTAATGTGAAGAAGGAAAAGAAAATACGGAGAAGCAAAGGTAAAAAGGTATCCCTCCCAAATGATGTTGCTCCTATTACTCATTGTGATGATGATAATTGTTATACTATTGGTGCTATCCATACTATTAATGATGAGAGTGATTATGCTTATGATATGAAAAGGCCCAAGCTTGGGGATGCTATGTTTGATGAGAATGACATGTTTGAGAATTTATTTGCTGCAATTAATGTTTGTCCCAAGCTTGGGGATGCTATGTTTAATGAAGATGATACTTTTAGTCTCCCAAGTTTTGATGAGCAAATTTATTATGATGATAGCATGCCTCCTATTTATGATGATTATATTGATGAAAGTGGGTTTGGAAGAATGTCAACTTTAGGAAGTAATGATCCCACTATTTTGGAGGATGTTGAATCTTATTGTGATAATTATAAAAGTGGATTTGGAGAGGTCATGACTTATTTAGTAATGATTCCACTATCTTGGAAGAGGTTTCAATTGGTTATGATGAGAACAAAGTTGCTACTTATGATGATTATTGTGATCATACTTATGTTATAAAAAGTAGTGATGATTATATTTATAAAATTTGTCCATTATGATTACCCTTTTTCTGAACATTACTCTTTTAGTGTGGAAACAATTTTATAGTATCCGAGTTTCTTATGATACTCCCACTATTCCGAATGAGAAGAATTTTGCTTATGTGGAGAGTAGTGAATTTTCTATGCTTGTAGATCATGAAAAGAATGCTTTATGTGATAGTTATATTGTTGAATTCATTCATGATGCTAGTGAAATTTATTATGAGGGAGGAATATATGCTTTTAAGAATTTCTAGTTTCCTCTCTATGTGTTGAAAATCTTGAAGTTTTGCTTGTTTTGCCTTCCTATGCTAGTTCTTTCTCCCATGAATTGTTTGCTCACAAAAACCCTAGGCATAGGAAGTGGGTTAGACTTAAATGTTCTAGTCATATTCTTCATGATGCTCTCTTTGTGTTTCAATTCTTATGTTGACGCCCTGCGACGCCTCTGCACGTCTTCCACCTCTCTCTGCGACGCCTCTGCACGTCTGAGCACTCCCGCCGCCACGAAGCTCATCGTCGTCCTCGACCTCGGCCACTGCATCAACCTGAACGGGACCAGAGAAAACTGCAGCGCTTCTCCATTGCTCAGCGGTTCCAGTAAGTACCTTATCTTATCCACCATAGATCTTCATTAGGGTTTCTTCAGTTCTTACGAGTTCATCATCGTTCTTCATCACACTTCTGTTTAATCCTTACTTTGATCCAAAGCTGGCCTTTAGAATATGCAGATCCTGCTTCTATCCTTTGCCTTAATCATTGAACATACCCCTTGGATGCAGAAATCTTGCCAATGCACTAGTTCTTCCACTACTGCACTTTTTAAGTTTTAATTTATTTTCTTTTTCCTCACGGCGCTAGATCGAAATCACCTACTCCAATCTGTAAAACCTGTTTATTCAATACTTAGCAGATTTCAATCTTGATAGATACCAATCTGGTCATGGCAGCTTATATTACTGGTTATTACTAGCCATATGTCATTAGGCCCCATTTTAGCCGCCACTCTGAATACTGTTGCATTTTGCTTCCGGCTTACTGAATCAATTTAAACCGGCAGAATTTTTCTTTCCCTTAGGCTTCTTTCTTCACAAGCCGCCGAAGACAACCACCTCATGCAATTGGGTTCCCTCAATTGTCAATGAGAACATGCTCAAAGACTTTGTCAAAATTGGCTACCTACCGACAAAAGATATCATGCATTGGCGCGCCCCCAAACCAAGTGAAGAAAGACCTCACCCAAAGGATGGTGAAGTCATAGTTTTTACTGATCAGATGAACCGGGGCTTCTCACCGCCCGGATCAAAAAAATTCTGATATGTTCTGCACTTCTTTCAGCTCCATCCTCAAGACATTGGACCCAATTCCGTGTCAAACATTTGCAATTTCCAAGTTTACTATGAAGTATACCTTCAAGAGGAACCCAGCGTTGAACTCTTTAGGGAATATTTTTACCTAAACCGCCAAAATGAGTATACGAACGGACCCAGCTTGGAACTTGGTGCAATTTCAATTCAACGAAGAAGAGATGCTATCTTCCCCTATGCTTGCTTACCGAGTCACCCCAAAGATTGGGACCAGACATGGTTTTACTGCAAAGATACCTCTCCGGCTGATGAGAATCCACTGCCGTGTTATCGTGTCCAGCGTCTTGACTCAAAGCATCGTCTTCCTGAAAAACTTACCACTGCTGAACGTGCAAAACTTGCCCCTACCATCACAAAGGTCAAGGCTCTGCTGGGAAACGGGTTAATTGGCATTGACTTGGTTCGATGCTGGGTTTCATGGCGGATCATACCCTTGAGTCGCCGGCCCGGTTTAATGTGCACTTACACGGGTGATATAAAGGATCCACCGCGCCACAGCTCCGTGCGTTTAACTGATGAAGCCATTAATGAAATAACAAAGACCCTTCTGAATGAAGATTCAGAAGACTGCAACAAAGTGGGTCTGAACCCTTTCTGCACACTTAACCCGCCACTATATGTGAGTTTCTGAATTACTTACTTTACTTCATCATTCAAATATTCTATTTACTCAACTTTGATGACTATCACAGGCTGAATCTGACTTTTGGAAAAAGCAATATGACCATGAAGCTGCCAAAAAGGCTAGGGCTGCCAAGAAAGCTGCAAAGAAGACTGTCAAGAAAGTTGCCAAGAAGAAATTAACTACTTCCAAGATGCTTGGTCTGGACTCCAGTTCTAAGTCGGAGGTAGCCCTTGATTCCCTTGCCTCATTTTCAACCATCTTATTGAAACTGATTATCATCAGGAGGACACGGCGACCAGCCAGGCAGTCAAAGAAGAGGTAACTATCATTTTGTCTGACTCAGAGCCTTTGCCAAGACAGAAAATTCGACGGGTAACCCAGAAAGTAAGCTTTTCACACCTTTTAGCTCATTTGGATCCTCACTTTCTTTTGAAGCAACAGCAGCACGAGAGCCGGTGACAAACTCGGACCAGCAGAGGTGAAGAGTTATCGTTCGGCTTACCAAATACTCAAGCTCCACGGAAACGTTAAAACAAGGTCTTTCCAAACTTACTCTTTTACCCACTGGCGGATCTCATTCACCAACCACTTAATCCTTCCGGTTCAAACTATCAGGAGGTTTCTCGCTCTTCCTCTGGCGACTCATCTCAAACCCAGCTGCCGGATTTCAAGACTGCCCCTGGGTAACATCTCTTTTACTTCCTATCTCCTTATGCTCTTATACTTGTACTTATCTCTCATGAACCATGCAGTGGAAAAGCAAAGCCTAACAAGAAGGCAAAGGTGACCGAGCCGGTTGAAGATCCTAAAGTCCCTGAACCGGAGCAACAAGTCCCAGCATCAGACGTTTCTGAAAAACAACCAGAAGAACCTACCCATGAAGCCCCACCAGAGATTCCTGACCTTTCAAGTGACCATTCAGTACTCACTCCTTTGAATACTGAACCATCAAGCCCACTTAAACCGTCGGAGACACATGCCGACGATGTTATGATCACTGGCACCAGCTTTACAGAACCGGGAAATCCAACTGTCTTGGCCAAACACTCCGCTAAACAGGAGTTCACTGAAAAACGGAGAGTGAGATTTGATGTTGCCCACTATTCTCAATTGAGTAGTAGTGAAGTACTCTCTGGCTACCTCAACCAAGTACACACCAGCTGCGATCTTGAAATCGATATGGTGAAACACATGCATAAAAAATATGAGGTATGAATTCCGGCTTAAGTACATGATGCATATCCTATCAGTCCCCAAGTCTACTGTGTATAATAGAATTGAGTATGTTGTAGACTTTAAAATAACAATGAATATAGAGCATCTTTGATAAAAAATCCATCTTTCACTTAAACCGGATTTTAATGATCAACATTGCATTCGTATCCCCCAAGGGCCGGTTTAATCAGCATGATTGAACCGGTACTTATCATTGTTTAAAGATCAAAACTTACTCATGTAGACTCCATGAACCGGCTGTGTTTGTCTGTGGTACTACCGGGTCACCATAAAGTAGTAATAAAATATGAGCAAATATGCATTAGCCCCCAAGTGCCAAGTAATGTTGCTTGCAAAGTGCTTGGGACTTAGTCATATAAGCCGTTGTATGAAGAATTCTTCAGTAGGCATTAGCCCCCAAGTGCCAAGTGTTGTTGCTTGCAAAATGCTTGGGACTTATATTCCTGTAACCCGGCTATAATTGTAACTCCGTTTGTACAGGACGCCACTGCTGAACTTCAATCACAATTGGTTGATTCAAATACCCGGCTGGAGAATCAAGAATCTGAGACCCGAAAAGCGGATGCAAAATTCCAATTTAGCGTGACTAAAATGGAAGAACTGAAAACCAGTTTTGAGGCTGAAAGAAATGCCTGGGCTGAAGAAAAATCTGCTTTGACTCGGCGGGCTGAAAAAACTGAAGCGGCTCTTCAAGAGGTGACCACTGAGCTTACCGATTTAGAGCACCGTGTATCCCAGATGGTGTCTGCTATCTTTGGTGAGTCGCCTTGCCAGCGTTCAACTTAAATCTCTTCATTTGATATCATAAACCACCACTAATTATTTCACAACTGTTATATAGGTCCAAGAAGCAGCAATCTTAGTCAAGATACACTGGTGAAGCTGAAAGCCGTATATACGTTTGTTGAACAGCTGTATACTGGAGCTCAGCGCACGCTATCCACAATTCGCCAACAAATCAAGGACCCAATCTGCTGAGCAACGTCTTGAAAAAAATTGTCAATTCTGCCTGCAAGGATTCAAGAGATCAAACAGTCATGTGCAAGAGCCGGTGCCGTGACGGCCTTGAGCCGTGCTAAGGCATGGGTACCAGAGCTAGACCCGGATGAGGTAGCTACTGGGTACCCAAGTTTGAAGGAAGATGGTACTCCTTTTGATGAGAAGGACTTCACTGCCTGCATGAAGGAAATACGTCATGTGGTGACTCTGATTGCTGATGAGACAAATTTATCCAAGTATCAACCGGCTTATGATGCATAAAATCAAAAGAAACCCACGCCGGCTTATAAATTGATGGATCTGATTCCTCCAATTCGTAAGCATACTTTCACCCCTGAAGTTGACGCGTCGAATCTTATTGATGATGAAGCTGAATTCCATGCCTTACGTGGCATTGATTGGTCATCACCAAACTTCCAGACGGTAGAGGAGGACGAAGAACCGGAAAAGGATGATCCAGAAGCTTCAAGTCGCCAAGACCAAGAAGATTTATCGGCTGGGCGGTTCAAATATTTGAACTTTGGAAAACACTTGATCTTTTTGGCTCACTGAGTCATGTAATAAGCTAGTAAAACTTTGATCTATCGTGCCATCGTGCATGTTTTTGCTTTGTGCCACACCGTTTGATCCGCCATTTGAAGAGCGTATCACTTTATGCTTATGAGAATGTAAATTTTTGCAGATGAGATTTTATCATGACCCTGCACACAAGTAAATCACAATTGCCCTAGCGGTTTACTGTGGGCGGGTCATAATAACCCATATAAAACCACTGGTGATGAAAATAATATATAACTAGGGCCGGTACAACCATGATAAGAAGAATATCATATCTTTAATTAAAAACGGCCGGCTTACGAGACCATTGCAGTAAGGGTGATAACCCAAAATTTAGAAGACAATACCTCCAAGTACTTAATATCATCATATGCTGCCGGTTCACCAGATACCTATGTTTGAGCTGTGCTATGCAACCGACTCTCTTTGGTCTTTGTAACCCGGTCATTAATCCTTCAAGTAGATCAAAATTATGCCCATATGAAGCTATAATACTGGCGTGATAGTCAAAATCGCAAGGTAATCAGAGCTATGCTCTTATGAAGTTATCATATTGGCTTGATAACCGAATTACCAAGGCAATCAGAGCTGTGCTCTTATGAAATTATCATATTGGCTTGATAGCTGAATTACCAAGGCAATCAGAGCTGTGCTCTTATGAAATTATCATATTGGCTTGATAGCCGAATTACCAAGGTAACTAGAGCTATCACTGGTGCACGTCGGTCCTAAACAAATGGTTTTTTACCCCTTTCCGCGACGGCATTTGGAACCGTCACCAATTGAGTGTGGGCGATAGGGGTGTCCTTCCCACACGACCCAGAAACCGTCGGGGATATGCCCTCCTGGCACACATGTTCGGCAAAATGAGGTCGTGTGCGACCGGCGAACACTCAAATGCGGAAATACGTACAGTAGAGCTAAGAAAATACAATTATATGGTGAAATTGTTTCCGGTCGCAAGTACATCCCACACAGTCAGTCCCCGCTTAACGTTTCCGTTCACATGCACATCCCACATAGTTGCTCCAAGGAAAACGTTTTAGTTCACAGGTACATCACACACAATTTTTCCCGTTAAATCGTTTGCGTTATTGAATGTATCACACATGGTCCGTAGAAGAAACTGTGTGGCAAAGGCTGTCCATGACACACAATTTTTATGTGGTAAACATTTGCACAAGGTGGCCTAACGCAAACAGTTTTCAAGAGAAAGTCGTGTGTGATTGTTCATTGATTCAACACGGTTTATTCCTAGAAACTGTGTGCGTTGCCTGAGGTCATCGCCCACGGTATTGTTTCAACAACCGTTTGCAATATCAAAACCCAATTAGCAGGCTAATTGCCCTATTATTAATTATCCATTTATTAATCTAATTGACATTCATATTAAGCACACAATATATTTCATTTACATATTAAGGAAGCAGAATTTCATAATTAAAATACATCAGAGTACAACATGATATAGCTTCAGCACTTAGCTACCCCATTACACAACTGCACCAGCAGCAAGTTCCACATGCAACATGTAGAGCCTTTCGAAATTAGCATCATAGATAGTATATAGACAGATGCATCTTATCTGGAAAACTGCTGAAGCGGAAGGCGAATATTGAGCCTTCATTCATGTTGAAGGTCTTTGCAACTTTGGGCCAGTGCCTGTGGATGACTTACCGTCCGTCCTTTGTCCTCTTTAGGAACACTTCAATATTGAACCGTGGGTGTTGTATGAAAACCTTCCTCGCCTCCTGACCATAGAGGTGGTTTGAGAGGTAATCATCAGTGAACTGCTTTGGAAAGGCCTGAAAACAAGGATGTGCATAAATATCTTCTGTATATTGGAAATGGGGCAAAGGAATAAAAAAAGGCAAGGTATAATAGTTAGTACCATCTTGTAGTGAACTGATGTCTTCGTCATTGTGCAGACAAAGATCTTGCTGTTTTTTGTCGCTAATTTGTTTATCCTAACAATCTTTCTGAGTTTCATGATTTGATTGATATTCATGGACAACTCATTTCCCCATATGCAAAAAGGGTCGAACAGTGGGTCAAAACCTCTGACAGCAGGATCTACATGTGCAAGACCAAATTGTCAAAAACCAAAATATTAGAATGGTTCCTGCAATCGCACAATAATGTGCTATTAGACAACAGACCATGCACGTGCTAACCTCGATTGTAAACTTCAGTGCTTCCCATTGTTTCCCTACAACAAATATAAGGTAGTTAGTCATCAGATTAAGTAAGGGTTCGCATGCTATCAGTAAAATATGTTGATGAAAAATAAGCACATTGCAGATTCATCAGATTAATTGAAGCCACACGGAAAACCCATTTACCCAAACCAAGCATGATTAAGAACTAGGAAATATAGCACTTGTATATGTTTCTCATGTATTAAGTGCAGCCAAATTCAATTTATTCCTCACATGCACAACAATACAAAATTCTACCCACGACAATTGGACATCGCATTGCAGGATTGAACCAAGCAGTTAACTAAACACCACAACAAATGAACCAAACATTAACTTAGCACCACATTGCACAATATAACATTGAACCAATCAGTTAACTAAACACCACAACAAATGAACCAAACATTAACTGAGCACCACATTGCACAATATAACATACTCCTAATAGAAGATCAGAGAGTTAACCAAACAGTTAATTACATCCAATTGTAGCAATTGTATTTGTTTCTCATGTATTTACTATAGCCAAATTCAATTTATTCCTCACATGGTATACAATAACAGAATGCACCCACAATTTTGTAAATATAAATTCGATTTATTTCACGCATGGAAGACAATACAAAATTGCAGCCTGAAGAATTGAACATCACATTTGCAGAATTGAACCAAACAGTTAACTGAAGATGACAACTAATTAACAAAATAGTTAATAAGTGATCACCACACTGCACGACATATAGAACATATGCACTATAACAACAGATTGCATGGAGAAATTAGATAGCACAATTCACTAGATTTTGTGAAGGAAAGGCAGGAGCAGCAGACACAACGGGTAAACCGAGCATGCTTAACCGGCATAGCTAGCAATTGGCAAGGTGCTCCTCCAAGATCCGGGGGTCGGCACGAATGGCAGCCATCGCGACCTCATCCGCGCGTGCGGCCGCGATTTGCTTCTCTGCTACCAAATGCTCCTTGAGGTCCTAGCTATACTGCGTGCACCATGGCTTAGGCCGGCGCTTATTTGGTGGAGGGGTCGGTGATTTGGGTGGATGGTGTCGCGCTCACGCCGGTGGTCGGGGCATGTGGGATGTGGAAGGAGGAGGAGGATGGGGGTCGGGTGTGGATTACCTGCCTGGATAGAGGAGGTTGAGCAGCGTGAAGGAGGGTCGCCGGCGAGGAGGCGGCGGCGCTGCAAGCAAGGAGTGAAGGTTTCAACTTGGAAAGGAAGGCAGGAAGAGGGGAAATGTGGCTTTTGGTAAGGGGAGGGTGGGGAGGTAGATATTTCATGAAGCCGAAAATTTGGAATCGCTTCAGCCAAAAAAATCATGCCAAGAAAGTGTCAATGACACGGTCCCTTATTCAGAACTGTGTATGATATGTGGACATCACAAACGATTCAGATAGCTTAACCCGTGTGTCATGAGTTTGAACGTCAAAAGTTTTGGTTTGAATTTCCATGGTTACAGTGGTCATCCACGTCATTGCATAATTTGGGTACACAAAGGAGACTACAGCACACCCACACTTCTTAATCGAGCAGGTTCAGCAATTAAATAGAGCTAGCTGACCTAAACATTACTCTAACAATTTAAAGACCGACGCTCTTAATTAAACGTACTACTACGGCTGGTGCTCGTCGATCTCCGCCGCCGCCTCCATGTCCAGCTCGCGCCCGACGGTCTCCTGGGGAAGGGGCTCCATGGCATCCATCGCACCATACTCGGCAAGAATCTCGCCATCCGCGTCCGCCATCTCTTTGGAAAAGGCCGCCACGCGCTGGGCATGGGCGGACACGATCTGGGCTTGGACGTGCTCCGTCGTCGCAAGGTATGCGGCGGAGGAACGGACGGCTGCTCGAACGCTCTCGGTGATTGCTAGCTCTCCGGTCGTGGGTTGCCGACCGTTGTCGGAGGAGCTTCGTTCGATTTGTGCGGTGACCGCCAAGAGCTGGGCGTGGGCGGCCTCGACATGGTCGTGGGCGGCCTCCATCAGGGCTAAGGCCACCGACGGAACATACAGCTGATGTGCCGCTCTCGCCAGTTGCTATCCCCGAGGCAGATGTTGCTGCCGCCACCTGAGAAGCAACAACGGCCGTTTGGGCTGCCTTTGCCGCCCGATCGCAAATTGTGGCCGCGCTCATGCACCTTGTTAGCATGCGCATGGTGGCTGCGGCTGCGCAATCGCCGGGGTGGGCCACCGAAGTTGCCCTCATGACGCGGGTCCATGTGCCCATCTTTCACCGGCGACGATTGAACAGTGAAATGATATTTGGGGAGCGAGCTAGTGTGCTTGAGACGCCGGCTGTGGACTATAGCCGACACACCTTCTCGCATAAGCCATAGGGGTACTATACACCGACGGTGCTCCAAGATATTTTGTACTACATCTCACATGGTTCACTACAAAAAAAAGACACATCCGTGACATTTTGGGCTGAACGAATTTTTTTTCTGTCATACATATGACACTTCTATGATGATAATTGTGACAGAACCCGGTATCATCATAGATGTGGTGGGCTACTAATTCTATGACAAAAAATCATGACAGAAAATGGGCTTTTCGTCCTGGGCGGGCCGGAGACGCAGCTACATGACATTCTTTGGGCCGTCCATGACGGAAAAAACCGTGGTAGAAGCGAGGGGGAGGAAAATTTCGGGGAGTTGCCGGTTACGGTGGGAGGTCGGGGGCCGAGCGATGCGCGTTTCTCTCGTACACGTACGCACATGTGTGTGAGGCGTTGGTTCTAACTGAACCCGAGCGAGGCGTTGGGCTCAAACTGAACCCGGCGACAGACCGCAGGCTACGCTACATCGAACCCGAAGCGATCGATTGATACTGCGAATCGAACCCGATCGAGCGATTCTTCGCCATCGCTGCTCGAAGCCGATCGATTGGATGAACAGTGGCGTTGGGGGGGTGGATGAACAAAGGAGCGGTGGCGTTGCCTCTGGATGAACAGGACCCGTGGTGTGGAGGCTGGATGAACAATAGACGGTGGAGGGGTGGCCGTGGAGGGTGGTTGAACAGGACCCGTGGTGTGGAGGGCTGGACGAGCGAGAAGCGGTGGAGGGGTGCCCGTGGAGGGGTGGTTGAACAGAGCGGTGGAGAAGCGGCGGTGGAGGCTTAATGAACAGGAGCCCGTGGAGGCTGGAGGAGGTCGACGGTAGCCCGTGGAGGCTGGAGGAGGTCGACGGTGGAGATGAACAGTATCCCGTGGAGTCCTTTTTGCGGTACGCCACACCCCTCCCGATCAACAGGACCCCGTTTCAACCGTAGGAGGTCCGTTTAAATCCGTTTTGGCACGCCACACCCTCCCGATCAACATGACCCTGTTTCGACCGTAGGAGGTCCGTTTAAATCCGTTTTGCGGTACACCACACCTCCCGATCAACAGGACCCCGTTTCGACCGTAGGAGGTCCGCTTCCTCTATTTTGCGGTATGCGGACCCTCCGGTCAACAGGACCCGTTTCAAGCGTGGCGGTCAAACACAAGGCCGTTTCCTCCGTTCTGCGCAGACGCCAGCCTCGTTCCATCGCCTGTTCCGTCCAAGCCGGTTGGCTCCCACGCGTTCCGTTGCCTCCCGATGAACACGACGCATTCCGTTGCCTCCCCATGAACACGACGATGACGCTGTTTCTCCATTCTGACACAGCCATGTACACGAGCCCTCGCCATACGTATGCGCGAGTAGGCGTTCAAGACCCTGCCCGTATGTACGTACGTGGCCGTATTTTCTTTCTTGCACCTCGCGTATGACGTACGTGTACATGCTACGTGCGCGCCTCTACTACGACATGTGCGCGCCTCTACAACGACCAGTATGTACGTACACGTTCGCGACTAGAATGACAACGCTACGTATGCTTCGACCAGGTGGGTCCCGACTGTTAGGCACTTCCTTGCGTGCGAAAATGTAGCTGGTGGGTCCCAGTAGTCAGAGGGGTGAATCGTAATTTTTTTTTGCTCGGGCGCACTTCCTTTGCGTGCGAAGATGTAGATGATGGGTCCCAGCAGTCAGGGGGACGAATCGTTTTTTTTTGCCCGGACGCACTTCCTTGCGTGCGAAGATGTAGCTGGTGGGTTCCAGCAGTCAGGGGGGCGAATCATTTTTTCCCGGACGCACTTCCTTGCGTGCGAAGATGTAGCTGGTGGGTCCCAGCAGTCAGGAGGAAACGTTTTTTCGCAAAATACGGTGGCCCGTCTGGTGGGTCCCCGCTGTCAGGTGGAGGAATCATTATTTTGCACGTAATAAGGAGGCACTTCCTTGCTGCGGCCGTGGACCCAGCTGTCAGCCTCTCCACATACAGTCCACGTCCGATGGAAGTTGTTCCTTGACCATGTTGACCACGCCGCGCCGAGAGCACCATGGCGAGGCCTAGGAAGGGGACGACTCGGAGCCGGGGAAGATGCAGCAGTGGATGCCCACGCGAAGAGGAGTACGAGGGTTCACTGGTTCGGTTGCGGTGTGAGGCTGCTGTCGCCGCAGAATAACAGGGGGTGTGGGCGACTAGAGGGATGGCCTGGCCAGCGGTGGGAGTAGTAGGGGGCGGTGAGGCCTCCGCTGCATCACAGCCGGCCATGGGAGGCAGGAGCACGCGGCACGACCGGCGCTGGTTTGGGCAGCTGGAGCAAGAAGACCAGAGGTTGAAGAAGCACTACAGCCGTTGGATGAACATCGTACGGTAACATGAGCTAGAATCGTTCATATTGACTAAGTTGACAAAGCCCTCCGTCCCCGTCAACTTGGTAGGACCACAAGTCAGCCTCCCACTATGCTGGGTTCCAGCTGGCAGGGGGAGTATTCATTATTTTGTGCGTAATATGGAGGCACTTCCTTGCGCACAAAGATAGCTGGTGGTTCCGACATGTCAGCGGGGGGCACGTTTTTTTCGTGAAATACAGAGGCCCTTCCGGTGGGTCCCAGATGTCTGGTGGAGGAATCATTATTTTGCATGTAATAAGGAGGCATTTCCTTGTGTGCGGCCGTGGACCCGGTGTCGACCTCTCCACGCACAGTCTACTTCCGATGGTGTCGTTCGTTGACCACGGTGATCACGCCGCGCCGAGCGCATCCAATGTGGTGGACGACGGCGAGGCCCCGGACAACAACGAGCCGGAGATGGGAAGACGCGGGAGTAGAGTTGCAGACGGAGAGGTGTACGAGGGTTAACTAGTTCTAGTGCGGTGTGGTTCGGCAGTCGGTGGAGAAGAACAGGAGGTGTGGAGGGGTGGAGCGATGGCCTGGCCAACGGTGGAGTAGCACTTCATAGCGAAGCATGCTAAGCAGAGCTGCTAGCAGCAGGAGGCGGGAGGTGGTCCCGACAGCGCTGGAGGAAGAAGACGAGAGATTGAAGATGGATGCCGGTCGTTGGATGTAAATCCAACGGCTAACATGTCAGAATCATTTGTTGACTAAATTGACAACGACTTGCATTGGCTTCGACCTATTGGCCCACATTTCAGCCTCCAAAAATGTGGCACGTATTCAACCCATTTTTCAGAATTTACAGTCTTTTTTTTGCGCGGTAGAATTTACAGTCAATTTGATCTTTTTCTTGAATTACAGCCATTAGATGGGCTGGGTGAACAAATAATGTAGCGTCCATGCGGCCCATTTGTTTTATTTCCTAAAAAATTACAGGCCATTTGCACTTTCTCGAAATACACGATTTTGCTGGGCTGATTCTAATTATAATGTGTTGGGGAACGTAGTAATTTCAAAAAATTTCCTACGCACACGCAAGATCATGGTGATGCATAGCAACGAGAGGGGAGAGTGTTGTCTACGTACCCTCGTGAGACCGGGCGGAAGCGATCACAACGTAGAGGAAGTAGTCGACGTTCTCCTCGCGATCCAACCGATCGATCCCGTTACTCATTCGGCGCCCGAAGTTCTTGGCACACGTTCAGCTCGATGACGCTCCTCGGGCTCCGATCCAGCAAAGCTCCGGGGAGAGAGAGTTCCGTCAGCACGACGGCGTGGTGACGATCTTGATGTTCTACCGACGCAGGGCTTCGCCTAAGCACCACTACGATATGACCGAGGTGGAATATGGTGGAGGGGCACCGACACGGCTAAGGAGCGATCTCAAGGATCAACTTGTGTGTCCATGGGGTGCCCCTGCCCCGTATATAAAGGAGTGGAGGAGGGAGGGCCGGCCCTCTCTATGGCGCCCTAGGGGAGTCCTACTCCCACCGGAGTAGGATTCCCCTTTCTAGTCCAACTAGGAAACCTTCCATGTAGTAGGAGTAGGAGAGAAGGAAAGGGAAGGAAAAGGAGAAGGAAGGAAGGGTCGCCCCTTCCCTAGTCCAATTCGGACCAGACCAAGGGAAGGGGTGCGGCCACCCTTGAGGCCCTTTTCCTTCTTTCCCGTATGGCCCAAAAAGGCCCAATACGTATTCCCGTAACTCTCGGTACTCGAAAAATACCCGAATCACTCGGAACCTTTCCGATGTCCGAATATAGTCGCCCAATATATCGATCTTTACGTCTCGACCATTTCGAGACTCCTCGTCATGTCCCTGATCTCATCCGGGACTCCGAACTCCTTCGGTACATCAAAACTCATAAACTCATAATATAACTGTCATCGAAACCTTAAGCATGCGGACCCTACGGTTCGAGAACAAATGTAGACATGACCGAGACACGTCTCCGGTCAATAACCAATAGCGGGACCTGGATGCCCATATTGGCTCCTACATATTCTCTGAAGATCTTTATCGGTCAGACCGCATAACAACATACGTTGTTCCCTTTGTCATCGGTATGTTACTTGCCCGAGATTCGATCGTCGGTATCCAATACCTAGTTCAATCTCGTTCTTGGCAAGTCTCTTTACTCGTTCCGTAATACATCATCTCACAGCTAACTCATTAGTTGTAATGCTTGCAAGGCTTAGTGATGTGTATTACCGAGAGGGCCCAGAGATACCTCTCCGACAATCGGAGTGACAAATCCTAATCTCGAAATACGCCAACCCAACATCCGCCTTTGGAGACACCTGTAGTACTCCTTTATAATCACCCGATTACGTTGTGACGTTTGGTAGTACCTAAAGTGTTCCTCCGGTAAACGGAGTTGCATATTCTCATAGTTATAGGAACATGCATAAGTCATGGATAAAAGCAATAGCAACATACTAAACGATCGGGTGCTAAGCTAATGGAATGGGTCATGTCAATCAGATCATTCAACCAATGATGTGACCTTGTTAATCAAATGACAACTCCTTTGTCTATGGTTAGGAAACATAACCATCTTTGATTAACAAGCTAGTCTAGTAGAGGCATACTAGTGACACTCTGTTTGTCTATATATTCACACATGTATTATGTTTCCTGTTAATACAATTCTAGCATGAATAATAAACATTTATCATGATATAAGGAAATAAATAATAACTTTATTATTGCCTCTAGGGCATATTTCCTTCATAATGTTGGGTTGGGCCAGCAATGTTATCAAAAAATAAAAAAGGGGCTGAGCATTTTGTTATAAATATATTTAAATAATAAGTGATATTATTACATTCGTCCTTAATCTTACCAAGCTTTTGTACACAATCACTAGGATTTTCGTACAAAATAATCCAGGATTTTATTTGTTAAGAAATTATTTTTATAAGTTAATAAGATGTGGGATATTGTTTTCTTACACATGTAAGTATCATTAAATATATGACGACAATAAAAATAATATATAATAACATATAAAATAATTTAAATATATATAATATAGTTAGAAGGTAAACATAAGTTGGACTGGCGTTCCTATTCTTATATAGAAAAATAGAACATACCTCTGCTTTTCTTAAAAAAACATAAATTGGGCTGCCAAAAAATAAAACCTCGGATGTGAGGTCCATAGGCCGGTCGATACATGACGACCCTAAGAAAATACAAACAGGCCTATGGACCTCCCATTCGAGGTCGTGGGCTGCGCATGTTAAAAATGAAAGCCTAGACGGGGAAGCCCAAAACAGATTCCAACACTTGCCAAAACTTCGTCCCTTGTTTTCTCTGTGTTTCGCACACTCGACATTGTGTGGGCATTTTGACTGTGCATCATATGAAGATGTGCTATGCATGAATGTTGATCAACATGATGTTAATTGGCTTGTAGTTCCATTTTTGACCATGAATAAAACTTCCAACATGATGTTAACCCTGTTTGAAAAGGCTGTGTTAATATAAATGCTCGCCTCACGAAAGTTGCGATTTCTTATCTGGCCCGAACTTGCAATTTCTTATCTGGCTGAAACTTGCAGTTTCTTCTTTGAGAATCACATTGTCTGCACTTTTATACTCCTATGAAACTACATTTTTTAAGTGCTAATAATAGATCTCTAGAATTTATAAAATACTTCATATGCTCAATACTGCAAATCTGAAATTCAAAAGACATACATATCTGAAAGTACTCTCAAAATACAAAACACAAAACACAATTCACAACCTGCAAATACTGACAACACTAAGCTCCTCCGGACAATTCACAACCTGCCCGACTTTTGCACTAGAGTCAATAATCTAGATCACATCACCATGTGATTAACATCGATAGTTCACATCATCATGTGATTAACACCCATAGTTCACATCGCCATGTGACCAACACCCAAAGGGTTTACTAGATTCAGTAATCTAGTTCACATCGCTATGTGATTAACGCCCAAAGAGCACTAAGGTGTGATCATGTTTTGCTTGTCAGAGAATCTTAGTCAACGGGTCTTTCATATTCAGATCCGTTATGTATTTTGCAATTTTCTATGTCTACAATGCTCTGCACGGAGCTACTCTAGCTAATTGCTCCCACTTTCAATACGTATCTAGATCGAGACTTAGAGTCATTCAGATCGGTGTCAAAACTTGCATCGACGTAACCCTTTACGATGAAACTTTTGTCACTTCCATAATCGAGAAACATATCCTTATTCCACTAAGGATAATTTTGACCGCTGTCCAGTGATCTACTCCTAGATCACTATTGTACTCCCTTGCCAAACTCAGTGTAGGGTATACAATAGATCTGGTACACAGCATGGCATACTTTATAGAACCTATGGCCAAGGCATAGGGAATGCCTTTCATTCTCTTTCTATCTTCTGCCGTGGTTGGGTTTTGAGTCTTACTCAATTTCACACCTTGTAACACAGGCAAGAACTCTTTCTTTGCTTGATCCATTTTGAACTTCTTCAAAATCTTGTCAAGGTATGTGCTTTGTGAAAGTCCAATTAAGCGTCTTGATCTATCTCTATAGATTTTTATGCCTAATATGTAAGCAGCTTCACCGAGGTCTTTCATCGAAAAACTCTTGTTCAAGTATCCCTTTATGCTATCCAGAAATTCTATATCATTTCCGATCGGTAATATGTCATCTAGATATAATATCGTAAATGCTCTGTAGCTCCCACTCACTTTCTTGTAAATACATGCTTCTCCAAAAGTCCATATAAACCCAAATGCTTTGATCACACTATCAAAGCGTTTATTCCAACTCCGAGATGCTTGCACCAGTCCATAAATGGATCATTGGAGCTTGCACACTTTGTTAGCTCCCTTTGGATCGATAAAACCTTCTGGTTGCATCATATACAACTCTTCTTCCGTAAACCCATTCAAGAATGCAGTCTTTACATCCATTTGCCAAATTTCATAATCATAAAATGCGGCAATTGCTAACATGATTCGGACAGACTTAAGCATCGCTACGGGTGAGAAGGTCTCATCGTAGTCAATCCCTTGAACTTGTCGAAACCCCTTTGCGACAAGTCGAGCTTTGTAAACGATAATATTACCGTCGGCGTCAGTCTTCTTCTTGAAGATCCACTTGTTTTCTATTGCTTGCCGACCCTCGGGCAAGTCAATCAAAGTCCACACTTTGTTTTCATACATGGATCCCATCTCAGATTTCATGGCCTCAAGCCATTTTGCGGAATCTAGGCTCACCATCGCTTCTTCATAGTTCGTAGGTTCATCATGATCTAGTAGCATGACTTCCAGAACGGGATTACCGTACCACTCTGGTGCGGATCTTACTCTGGTTGATCTACGAGGTTCTGTAGTAGCTTGATCTGAAGTTACATGATCATCATCATTAGCTTCCTCACTAATTGGTGTAGTAGTCACAGGAACTGATTTCTGTGATAAACTACTTTCCAATAAGGGAGAAGGTACAATTACCTCATCAAGTTCTACTTTCCTCCCACTCACTTCTTTCGGGAGAAACTCCTTCTCTAGAAAGGATCCATTCTTGGCAACGAATGTCTTGCCTTTCGGATCTGTGATAGAAGGTGTACCCAACATTTTGGGTATCCTATGAAGACGCATTTCTCCGATTTGGGTTCGAGCTTATCAGGATGAAACTTTTTCACATAAGCATCGCAACTCCAAACTTCAAGAAACAACAACTTTGGTTTCTCGCCAAACCACAGTTCATACGGTGTCGTCTCAACGGATTTAGATGGTGCCCTTTTTAACGTGAATGCAGCTGTCTCTAATGCATAGCCCCAAAACTATAATGGTAAATCTGTAAGAGACATCATAGATCGCACCATATCTAGTAAAGTGCGATTACGACGTTCGGACACACCATTGCGCTGTGGTGTTCCGGGTGGCGTGAGTTGCGAAACTATTCCGCATTGTTTCAAATGTAGACCAAACTCGTAACTCAAATATTCGCCTCCACGATCAGATCGTAGAAACTTTATTTTATTATTACGATGATTTTCAACTTCACTCTGAAATTCTTTGAACTTTTCAAATGTTTCAGACTTATGTTTCATCAAGTAGATATACCCATATCTGCTCAAATCATCTTGTGAAGGTCAGAAAATAACGATACTTGCCACGAGCATCAACACTCATTGAATCGCATACATCGGTATGTATTATTTCCAATAAGTCAAGAGCTTGTTCCATTGTTAGGAGAACGGAGTTTTAGTCATCTTGCCCAAAAGGCACGGTTCATAAGCATCAAATGATTCATAATCAAGTGATTCCAAAAGTCCATAAGCATGGAGTTTTCTTCAAGCGCTGTACACCAATATGACCTAAACGGCAGTGCCACAAATAAGTTGCACTATCATTATTAACTTTGCATCTTTTGGTTTCAATATTATGAATATGTGTATCACTATGATCGAGATCCAATGAACCATTTTCATTGGGTGTGTAACCATATAAGGTTTTATTCATGTAAACAGAACAACAATTTATTCTCTTACTTAAATGAATAACCGTATTGCAATAAACATGATCAAATCATATTTATGCTCAACACCAAATAACACTTATTTAGGTTCCACACTAATCCCGAAAGTATAGGGAGTGTGCGATGATGATCATATCAATCTTGGAACTACTTCCAACACTCATCGTCACTTCCCCTTCAACTAGTTTCTGTTCATTCTGCAACTCCCGTTTCAAGTTACTACTTTTAGCAACTGAACCAGTATCAAATACCGAGGGGTTGCTGCGAACACTAGTAAAATACACATCAATAATCTGTATATCAAATATACCTTTGTTCACTTTGCCATCCTTCTTATCCGCCAAATACTTGGGGTAGTTCCGCTTCTAGTGACCAGTTCCATTGCAGCAAAAGCATTTAGTCTCAGGCTTAGGTCCAGACTTGGGCTTCTTCACTCGAGCAGCAACTTGCTTGCCGTTCTTCTTGAAGTTCCCCTTCTTTTCTCTTTGCCCTTTTCTTGAAACTAGTGGTCTTGTCAATCATCAAAACTTGACGCTCTTTTCTTGATTTCTACCTTCGTCGATTTCAGCATCACGAAGAGCTTGGGATTTACTTTTGTTATCCCTTGCATATTATAGTTCATCACGAAGTTCTACTAACTTGGTGATGGTGACTAGAGAATTCTGTCAATCACTATCTTATCCGGAAGATTAACTCCCACTTGATTTCAAGCGATTGAAGTACCAGACAATCGAGAACATGCTCACTAGTTGAGCGATTCTCCTCCATCTTTTAGCTATAGAACTTGTTGGAGACTTCATATCTCTCAACTCGGGTATTTGCTTGAAATATTAACTTCAACTCTGGAACATCTCATATGGTCCATGACGCTCAAAACGCCTTTGAAGTCCCGATTCTAAGCCGTTAAGTATGGTTCACTAAACTATCAAGTAGTCATCATATTGAGCCAGCCAAACGTTCATAACGCCCGCATTTGCTCCTGCAATAGTACATCACCTAGCGGTGCATTAAGGACATAATTCTTCATGCAGCAATGAGGATAAACCTCAGATCACGGATCCAATCCGCATCATTGCTACTAATATTTTTCAATACAATTTTCTCTAGGAACATATCAAAACAAACACATAAAGGCATAGGGAAGCAACAACGCGAGCTATTGATCTACAACATAATTTGCAAAATTCTACCAGGACTAAGTTCATGATAAATTAAAGTTCAATTAATCATATTACTTAAGAACTCCCACTTAGGCAGACATCTCTCTAGTCATCTAAGTGATCACGTGATCCAAATCAACTAAACCATAACCGATCATCACGTGAGATGGAGTAGTTTTCAATGGTGAACATCTTATGTTGATCATATCTACTATATGATTTACGCCGACCTTTCGGTCTCCGTGTTCCGAGGCCATATCTGCATATGCTAGGCTCGTCAAGTATAACCTGAGTATACTTCGTGTCCAAAACTGTCTTGCACCCGTAGTAGATGGACGTAGAGCTTATCACACCCGATCATCACGTGGTGTCTCGGCACGACGAACTTTGGCAACGGTGCATACTCAGGGAGAACACTACTTGCTAATTTAGGTGAGAGATCATCTTAAAATGCTACCGTCAACCAAGCAAAATAAGATGCATAAAGGATAAACATCACATGCAATCAATATAAGTGATATGATATGGCCATCATCATCTTGTGCTTGTGATCTCCATCTCCAAGCACCGTCGTGATCACCATCGTCACCGGGCGCGACACCTTGATCTCCATCGTAGCATCGTTGTCGTTTACGCCATCTATTGCTTCTACGACTATCGCTACCGCTTAGTGATAAAGTAAAGCAATTACAGTATGCGTTTGCATTTCATACAATAAGCGACAACCATATGGCTCCGACCCGATTTGCCGATAACCCGGTTACAAAACATGATCATCTCATACAATAAAATATAGCATCACGTCTTGACCATATCACATCACAACATGCCCTGCAAAAACAAGTTAGACGTCCTCTACTTTGTTGTTGCAAATTTTACGTGGCTGCTACGGGCTTAAGCAAGAACCAATCTCACCTACGCATCAAGACCTAGCGATACTTCGTCAAATAGACTCCGTTTAACCTTCTCAAGGACCGGGCGTAGCCACTCAGTTCAACTAAAGTGAGAGAGACAGACACCCGCCAGCCACCTTTAAGCACGAGTGCTCGTAGAACGGTGAAACCAGTCTCGCGTAAGCGTCTGGCGTAATGTCGGTCCGGGCCGCTTCATCTCGCAATACCGCTGAACCAAAGTATAACATGCTGGTAGGCAGTATGACTTGTATCGCCCACAACTCACTTGTGTTCTACTCGTGCAAAACATCAAACCATAAAACCTAGGCTCGGATGCCACTGTTGGGGAACGTAGTAATTTCAAAAATTTCCCTACGCACGCAAGATCATGGTGATGCATAGCAGCGAGAGGGGAGAGTGTTGTCTACGTACCCTCGTGAGACCGAAGCGGAAGCGATCTGGCGTAGAGGAAGTAGTCGACGTTCTACTCGCGATCCAACCGATCCCAGCGCCGTTACTCCGGCGCCTCCGAGTTCTTGGCACACGTTCAGCTCGATGACGCTCCTCGGGCTCCGATCCAGCAAAGCTCCGGGGAGAGAGAGTTCCGTCAGCACGACGGTGTGGTGACGATCTTGATGTTCTACCGACGCAGGGCTTCGCCTAAGCACCGCTACGATATGACCGAGGTGGAATATGGTGGAGGGGCACCGCACACGGCTAAGGAACGATCTCAAGGATCAACTTGTGTGTCCATGGGGTGCCCCTGCCCCGTATATAAAGGAGTGGAGGAGGGAGGGCCGGCCCTCTCTATGGCGCCGCCCTAGGGAGAGTCCTACTCCCACGGGAGTAGGATTCCCCTTTCCTAGTCCAACTAGGAAACCTTCCATGTAGTAGGAGTAGGAGAGAAGGAAAGGGAAGGGAAAAGGAGAAGGAAGGAAGGTGCGCCCCTTCCCTAGTCCAATTCGGACCAGACCAAGGGAAGGGTGCGGCCACCCTTGAGGCCCTTTTCCTTCTTTCCCGTATGGCCCAACAAAGCCCAATATGTATTCCCGTAACTCTCCGGTACTCCGAAAATACCCGAATCACTCGGAACCTTTCCGATGTCCGAATATAGTCGTCCAATATATCGATCTTTACGTCTCGACCATTTCGAGACTCCTCGTCATGTCCCTGATCTCATCCAGGGCTCTGAACTACCTTCGGTACATCAAAACTCATAAACTCATAATATAAGCATCATCGAAACCTTAAGCATGCGGACCCTACGGTTCGAGAACAAATGTAGACATGACCGAGACACGTCTCCGGTCAATAACCAATAGCGGGACCTGGATGCCCATATTGGCTCCTACATATTCTACGAAGATCTTTATCGGTCAGACCGCATAACAACATACGTTGTTCTCTTTGTCATCGGTATGTTACTTGCCCGAGATTCGATCGTCGGTATCCAATACCTAGTTCAATCTCGTTGCTGGCAAGTCTCTTTACTTGTTCCGTAATACATCATCTCACAACTAACTCATTAGTTGTAATGCTTGCAAGGCTTAGTGATGTGTATTACCGAGAGGGCCCAGAGATACCTCTCCGACAATCGGAGTGACAAATCCTAATCTCGAAATACGCCAACCCAACATCTGCCTTTGGAGACACCTGTAGTACTCCTTTATAATCACCCGATTACGTTGTGGACGTTTGGTAGTACCAAAGTGTTCCTCCGATGGCAGGAGTTGCATATTCTCATAGTTATAGGAACATGCATAAGTCATGGATAAAAGCAATAGCAACATACTAAACGATCGGGTGCTAAGCTAATGGAATGGGTCATGTCAATCAGATCATTCAACCAATGATGTGACCTTGTTAATCAAATGACAACTCCTTTGTCTATGGTTAGGAAACATAACCATCTTTGATTAACAAGCTAGTCTAGTAGAGGCATACTAGTGACACTCTGTTTGTCTATATATTCACACATGTATTATGTTTCCTGTTAATACAATTCTAGCTTGAATAATAAACATTTATCATGATATAAGGAAATAAATAATAACTTTATTATTGCCTCTAGGGCATATTTCCTTCATAATGTTGGGTTGGGCCAGCAATGTTATCAAAAAATAAAAAAGGGGCTGAGCATTTTGTTATAAATATATTTAAATAATAAGTGATATTATTACATTCGTCCTTAATCTTACCAAGCTTTTGTACACAATCACTAGGATTTTCGTGCCAAAATAATCCAGGATTTTATTTGTTAAGAAATTATTTTTATAAGTTAATAAGATGTGGGATATTGTTTTCTTACACATGTAAGTATCTGTTAAATATATGACGACAATAAAAATAATATATAATAATATATAAAATAATTTAAATATATATAATATAGTTAGAAGGGAAACATAAGTTGGACCTGGCGTTCCTATTCTTATATAGAAAAATAGAACATACCTCTGCGTTTTCTTAAAAAAAAACATAAATTGGGCTGCCAAAAATAAAACCTCGGATGTGAGGTCCATAGGCCGGTCGATACATGACGACCCTAAGAAAATACAAACAGGCCTATGGACCTCCCATTCGAGGTCGTGGGCTGCGCATGTTAAAAATGAAAGCCTAGACGGGGAAGCCCAAAACAGAGTCCAACACTTGCCAAAACTTCGTCCCTTGTTTTCTCTGTGTTTCACACACTCGACATTGTGTGGGCATTTTGACTGTGCATCATATGAAGATGTGCTATGCATGAATGTTGATCAGCATGATGTTAACTGGCTGGTAGTTCCATTTCGACCATGAATAAAACTTCCAACATGATGTTAACCCTGTTTGAAAAGGCCATGTTAATATAAATGCTACGCCTCACGAAAGTTGCGATTTCTTATCTGGCCCTGAACTTGCAGTTTCTTATCTGAAACTGAAACTTGCAGTTTCTTCTTTGAGAATCACATTGTCTGCACTTTTATACTCCTATGAAACTACATTTTTTAAGTGCTAAAAATAGATCTCTAGAATTCATAAAATACTTCATATGCTCAATACTGCAAATCTGAAATTCAAAAGACATACATATCTGAAAGTACTCTCAAAATATAAAACACAAAACACAATTCACAACCTGCAAATACTGACAACACTAAGCTCCTCCGGACAATTCACAACCTGCCCGACTTTTGAGCTAGGGGGGCAGCCCCCTCCTATTCCTCGGCGGCAGACAGCCGCCCCGTGAGACGATGTGAACGGCGAGGGAGACGATGGCGGGGAAGCATCGTCAGGCCAACTGCTTTTCTCCTCTTGCAATTGGGTTCGGTCGACGAAGACTCCACCGACTCGCTCTGGCAGGACACCCTCACAAACAGCACCCTGTAGATGCTCGATCCTTTAATCTCTGGTGGATGCTCCATCTGGGATCGATACTCCCACCACCGCTCCCTCACGATCGGATTCAGTGAATCTGTTTGCTCCATGGCCCAGAGGAGCAGATCTATGTACTCCGGCATGACTCCCTCTGGGAGTATCGCCTCCTTTTCACTCTGTTGCAGATATTTGGCCATGAATGTCGCCGTCGCCGCTAGTTGGTCCTTGTTGTCAAACCAAGACTGTATCTCCAACATCCTAGCTAGCTTCACAGGGTCACCGTCTACGATCCTCACTTATCAGTTGTACTCCTCCATCGATCTATTTCTCCACAGCACCTTCACTCGCCGGCGGTGGTTTTTGAATGGAAGAGGAGAGGAGCAGCGCTGGTTTTGGATTAGAACGGGAGAGGAGCGACGTCGGTTTTAATTTGGAGCAGGAGAGGAGGGCGGTGGTTTTGAAATGGACGAGGAGAGGAGCGGCGCTGCATTTAGATTGGAACAGGACAGGAGCGGCGGTGGTTTAAGAGGAGAAGAGCGGAAGAGCGGCGCTGGTGTTGGAAGTATTTTTTTTTGTTGTTTTGCGTATTTTGGTCAAAGTTTGACCACGTACTGTATTTGACAAGCAAAATGTGAATGCATGTCACCAAAAATTGTATCGTTTGGTTCGTATCTGAATGTACTTTCAAATTATATTATTTTTGCAACATATAACATATATTTTATGTGCGAAAATCATGGTCAATTATGACTCAGAATAAAAGGGAGAATAAAAGGGAGACTAGTATTCGTTCTCCCACCGCAAGAGGAGGCCGGATGGCGCGACGTCGCTTCCCCGCCGTTCTCCACGGTTCCCTCGACGCTCGCCTCGTTTCAATGGCGTCGGTAGGGTTTAAGGTAAGCTTCGCACTAACCTAATCTTCCATCTGCTCATGCTTACAATCAGTGTGACAACTAATAAAAATCATGCTTACAATTAGTCTCCGAGTACTACGCCAATCACCCTAAAATAGCTCTGGACCTTTGGGTCAAAGTTGTGACACTATGTACAAATAAAGAAAAATAGATTGGTGCTTCTTTCAGAAAAGAGTACTCCCTAGAAAACTGCCAATATAAGCTACTAGTATTTGGTTAGAGGATTTGCTGCCGAGAAAGATCCGTCCACAGAGAGCGCCACACATCCCACTGGTGGTGGTGGATGCCAATGCGTGCATGCAGCATGGTTGGTGTCGGTAGTTTTTAGTTGGCACACCTCGGACTCTGCATATATGCCGGTTCCATACGTACATTTGTGCAGTTCCACCAAAATGCAGCTAAATAACCCTGTTTGCACTGAGATAATGAAAAGTGTGATTACATTATAGTGGCACTAATTGATGAAACACACAAAATAAATAGAAGAAAATATTGCGATAGTATCATAGTATGCCATGTCATGAGGGCGAGATGGGCCTCATGACGCCTCATCTGATACGCCTCATACTGGACCGCGTCCCAAGTCTCGCAGATACACCTTCTGCCAGTGATGAACATCAGTGTACAGCGGTAATACAAGGAGGCGCATTGAGACATTCAAATCTCTATTTTTGTACACATCAACTAAAATTAAGCACCCCAGTTTGCAGAAACGCTTAAACATTAACAGTGGGACTAGTTGATGAAACATACTTTAACAAAGAGAAGAACTTTCTTTATCTACATTGGAAATGAAATGATAGAGATGACACTCGCTCTATTTTAACTGTATTATTACTTCATTTTATCATTGACACTAGGGTCGAGCAGGTGGCAAACAAGGTGTACCGCAAGGCCGCAAGGATGGAGGCCGGGGTGCTTAGGATCGATGTCAAGTTGGCTCTTTCAGTCACCAACATGGATGATTCAATTCATGGGACCTTTTGGTGCAGTTCACCTAAAATGAAGCAATGTCCCATGAGCTAGCAGCTTCTTCTTCAATTTTTTAAGAAAAGGGCTCCAACCGGTTCCATTTCCATCAGAAAACGAAACCCACAGAGCTTCTTCTTCATTAGTTGTAATAAAATTGAGCAACATCAAGGTTGGTTGTGAAGCTCCTGGAATGCTCAACTATAATTTGGATATCATTTGTGCAATTCAACTAAGATCGAGCGTGAAATGTATATCTCTGTTTGCACAAAAAAGGTGGAAAGGAGGGTGACAAACAAGTGATGAAACATGCATCAAATGAAAAGAAGCATGTTCCTTATCTGAATGGAAATCCTACAAGGACAGTAGCAATTTCTAAAGTAGTGGCATTGCTAGATATTAGTGTGGGCATTAGGATTAACTATGACAACTGATAAATACGACATTACTTTGGGCACGGGAGAGTAGGCGGACTAGGACAGTTGCATTTCTAACAAAAAGAACCAACTTATCTTAATGGAAAATTTTAGCAGGACATGTAAAGAAGTGCCATTGATTCATATTACTGGAGGCATTACATTGAAAACAACATTGGTTTAACGTGTACTTACTTTTAACAGTGCGACAGCTACATTTTACCAGTGGCATTACATGAGAGTGGCTCGGGGCAACAAACATCGTAATGTGATATCTTGGTTGGTCCCATTTTTGTTCGGTATAGCCACCTTATACTGTGTGAGGCTAGCAAATCTAGTGCTGGACTTACTCTGTTGACTTGTCCCCCAGTCCCCACTTTCTTTCCTTTTTCAACCAATAGATCGGGTTTATATTGAGTTTGTACTGTGTTTCCCTTTATTTCCCTATTAGACCTAGAGACCAGTTGGATAGCCGTTCTCTGCTACTTTTCGCCCCATTATTTCCTCTTTCGACCAAGTCCTAGATTCAGGTAACAAATCCTCCCCACCCCACACCCCTTTCTTCCTTGTTTGAACCAAGTAGTACTAGATTCGAGTGCATGAACTAGTTTTACCTCTTAAACGTAAAAAATTAGGTGGTTTTCGAACAGCCGATCGATCCTATCTATGAGGGGGCCTGAGAAATAGTAAAAGATACAAATGCAGCGACGTCAGGAGCTCGGGAAGTAGAGCAAGGCCGGTTTCGAAGGAAGTTATACCTGATGGTCGCCGGGATGTCGCTAGGTGGGCGGCGGGAGGCTGGATCTGCCCACACTAGGCAGCAAGTAAGAAGGGGTCGGAGGCCCTCCCTACTTGATGGTGCTTGGGAGAGAACGGCAAGGCAGGCTGATCGGGACGCGCCCAGTAGTGGGTAAGAGCCGTCGCCGAGGATGACCGCGTGAATGTTGCACCTTCTCACCTTCCCCGGTGGAGAGGATCCGGCTAGATCTGTGACCAGCGGTGAGCAGAGAGAGAGAGAGTGTGTGTGGCCACCGCTGTCGTGTTTAGATCTGGAGAGGCCGAGACAGTGTGAAGAGAGCAACACTAGCAAGCAAGCGCAGAGGCTCCTGCCTATATAGTGGAGTAGTACTAGTTTATTTTTGTCTACCGGAGCTAGCTTGACCTCGTCAATGACTATCGAGAAGTCTTCATGCACGTGGCCCGGAGGCGCAGTTGTCGTCATTTTGATCTAAAGCGCTGGATTATAACATATAACACGAAAAAATGCCACATGACAAGAAATCATAACCTCACTGCTGTGACACTCCAATTTTTTTGTTGTTTTTGTTTCCAGCAAAAGCCTTACTTGGTTTGAAGAAGGTCTTTTAAACCCTTCTTAAAAACCTCTTTTCTGAGTTTCCTTCTCAAAAGCATTTCTTGGATTTATTTTCTTCTAAAAAGAAACCTTTTTGGTTTTTAGTTATTCTTTGGTTTTGATCCATCCTTGGGTTTACCATGTCTCTTGTGGTAAATTTCTCCCAAAACCCTCCTTCCACTTTGGTTCAACTCAAACATTCTGTCCAAACTAGTGAAGTCCATTTTTGGACTTTATTCCAATTATTTTCCTCTCCCAAAATAATTCTGTCTTTTCTTTTGAGCCTAAGTGATTTGCAAAGCAAGTACCACGATGCTCTTGATTTTGACCTCAAACCAACTCCCTTGGATAGTCCTTGGTACCCACAACCCAGAACCATCTTGATCCACTCTTTATATTTTCAAAAATTTCAAAATTTAATCTCTGCAAGTTTGGACCAGATTCATCATTTTTGATGAAATTCATATCTACACTTCTCCAAAAATTCTACCAAAATTCAGGCAGCCCTCGGATGCAATGAGAGACCACCACACCAAAGATCAGCTCAAGAAAAATTTCCCACGTGCCAAAACCATTACATCAAACACCTTGCATGCCTTTGTTTACATGCATCTTCGCTAAATTCAGAAAGTTTAGAGTTTCAGTGTCAATCTTCGTCAGTTAATTCAGTCACATGTTCACAGTGCCTTTGGCTCGTTGCTCACGGCCTAGTGTGCCTGTCCGGAGCCTCACACGCGTGCTTGGCGCGTTCCTGGCATCGGTGGCGCCCTGGCCCGCTCGCACCGGCGTGTCTTGCGGTGGCCGAACCACCGTAGCGGCCGACCGGGTGCAGAAAGGCGGCGTAACGCCGTTCGGCGCCGCCCAATCCCTCTGGTGGCTCCGCGTGGCCACATCCTCGCCAGCACGCGCATGCAACACAGTCGCCGTGGCGTGGCACGCACAGAGCGTGCTCTCTGCCACCGACGGACCCGCGCCGCCCCGTTCCGTCGAATCCACCCAAGGCTCCTAATCTAAGCTGGTTTAGCGTCAAAACGGCACCAGTGGAACTCCACGCTGACGCCCCACTCCCTAAACCTCCCCGACCAAGCCCTGCACCGTCGTAACCATCACCGAAGAAGTCCGTTCACGGCCACCGCCTCGGATCACCTATAAAAAGGAGTCCCAAGCTCGCTCTCGTGCACACACCACCCCTGCCCTTCACCAAGACCCTGCACAGCCCTTTGGGAGGACCTCGAGGAGGTCTCCTCCCCAACCCGGCCGCCCGATCCGCCTCGGCCACCAGCTTGATTCACTACGGTGAGGCCATCTCCGGCGCTCAAACCTCGTCCGCAGCCTCCTCTTACACCTAGTGCTCTAACCCCCACTTCAATTCGATCCTTGCAGCCCTCCTCGGCGAGATCCACCATCGCCCGAGCCGCCGTCCGCCGGAGAAAGTGTCGCCGTCGACGTGGTGCTCCCCGACGCCCAAGTCCACCACCCACCGACGCGGAAGGACACGCTGATACTCTTGGTACACTCCGATCTCCCTGACTCGCCGTGGTTCGACGCCGGCGACCACCGCAGCCTTCGGGCGCCGGCGAGGTCTTTTAAACCTGACATGTGGACACCCCATGTCAGCCTCTCTTTCTTTTCCCGCGAACCGTTTTCCGTTGGCGCCTTCGGGCAGAGTACGTTTTCCCTGTGGGCTTGCGCGTTTCTATTCGAACCGTTTTCTGTTTTCTCAGTTAAACCCCTGAAACTTTTCTGTTTCATTACAGATGAGTCCCTGGACAGAAACCCATATAACTTTTTGATAAAATGTGATTTTTGAGTGATTCTTTTTCTTACAGTCTTATAATTTTGTCTAGTTTTTTATGGGATTTATTTCGAAAAATTTTGGAACAACTTTTAGGCACGCGTTGGTTTTCACGTTAGTATGCCTTTTTGCTATACCATAGGTTCCGGAGGAGGTGACGGAACCGCGAACTTCGCCGAGCTAGACCCCGACTACTCTGAACCAGGCAAGCATGTTTGAACTTTTGATATGATGAATGTTCTGGCAGGTTTGCATTAAGTAGTTTCATGGCATGTTTGTGAGCATACCAATGAAGGTTATTTTTCATGCAAATTTGAGGCAAGTGAGTTCGATAATCCATACGTGATGGATGTGAATGTGCATGGCCATGTGTTGGCATGAGGATGGGTAGGATGGCAGTGTTGTAGCATGCCAGTCTTATGCCATACTATTTGACTTCAGTGTCAACCCGTATCAGTTTGGTTCCCATCCATTTCCCTTCCCGTACTACCACATGTTTCCGCAAGGGATATGGCTTAGTAAGTTGCGAACCGCTTTCTGGTACACACCAAATGGAGAGGCCGTGATGATGGTTCCATGGCCTGGATTAAAGCCACCATCCGGTCGGGGGCATGGGTGTTTCCGGTTGGGACCGAGAGGGGGCACCCCTTAGAGCGCTTCGAATATAAATTTGATCCCATGCTATTCGAGATTGTGATCTCCCGTCTCAAAAGTTTTTCTTGGGCGATGTCTAGGGTGATTCCTGGCATTCGTGAGGTAGGATGGGTGTGTCTTGGTTAGCTGTGTTCCTTCCGAAATACCATAAACGGAACTAGTCCTTGAGACTACGGAATCCGTTGGCTGTGAGTAATTTTAGTACAAACTCTGCAGAGTCCTAATTCCTCGAATCATCTTATCCATGTCCAAGTTCTGTTTTATCTTATCCCCGACAAGTGTCGGTTTCTTTTGGTGATGATACACGGTGTTTCACATGAGTACTAAGTCCGTTAAATGTTTATTCCTGTGGATGGACTAACCCGTTTATATTCCGGTGTTGAATAATTATTATGAGTGCTATTTTCTTGTGATAAAAGCCCTTTCTGTGATGTCGCTCAGACGTCCGACTGCGGCATTGTTATTATTTATTTTCATTATAAGCCCCTTCTGTGATGTCTCTCAGACGTCCGACTGCGGCATTGTTATTATTTATTTTCATTATAAGCCCTTTCTGTGATGTTGCTCAGACGTCCGACTGCGGCATTGTTGTTATTTATTTTCATTATAAGACCTTTCTGAGATGTCGCTCAGACGTCCGACTGCGGCACGCATGTATTGTTATTTAAATATAAGCCCTTTATGAGGTGTCGCTCAGACGCCCGACTGTGGCATGTTTTGCTTATTTATTCACCCTTCGGGGAGTCACTTCAGACACCCGATCGGTTTTGAGTTTATCTTCTTTGGGTTTTCGAGCGGACTACCACCGATTCCCTTCTTGATTATTTTTGCTATACTGTTTAAATTGAGCATTGTTAACATTTACCATGTCGCATTCATGCATTCATTTGTTATATCTTTTGTTCGAACTGTCTTGCGAGTACTTTCATAGTACTCACCTGGCTTGTTGATTTGGCGAGATCTTGTCGAAGGCGATCTCATGGATGAAGAGTTCGATAGCGAGTCCGACGCCTAGAGGAATCCCAGTCAGTCTCGTGCGACCCCTGGTTTAGTCACTATGATATATCCGTTTCCGCTACCCAAATAAAATTCATCGAGCCTCACCTGGACGCTCGATGAGCCGTCAGTGCAGTAGACTTATTAACCACCCCGCTGTGTTATTCCACCAACCTCTCATAGCTCGAGTCAGTAGTATTTCCACCCCACCCCTTTGAGTCATATCCGCCACTATGTATAATTATTGGCGTGTTGTAATAATTGGTCGGGCATTTCCATCTCAATTTCGTAATATTATAATACTACTGGCTTTTTGTATCAAGGTTTTTGTCAACCGGTATGAGGGATTTTCCTCATATTGGACTTCATAGGTCGGTTGTTCAATAATTTTTTTATTGAAAAACCGGTCGTGACAAGCTTGGTACTAGAGCCAGGCTGACTATAGGAAGCCACTAGGTACGATCGCTAATCGGTTATTAGCATAGTAGAGCTATTTATTATTTCTACAGATGTAGTCAATTTACGACAACAAAGATAAAATTTATGATTTGACTCCTCAGGATTTTTGCCTACTTTGTAGATGGCCAGCAGCGACTGCGAGTCGCAGATGTTCGCCAACATGCCCGATGGGTTTGTCAAGCTTCTCTCCTTCATCGTCCAAGTCGCGATGGGGCCAGATGTGCCTTGATTTTCTCTCTCTCTCAAAGACAAGGTCAATGACCGTCTAACCATGCACCAAGCCGCGGTGGAATTCAAGAGAGGACGAGTTGAGCGTTACGGTTCGTGGGGAGAGCCATGCCCACAGAGAAGCACGCGCTTCTGAGATGGCAGCCCATGAGGCGATAGCCCGTCTCGAGGATATCACGCCTTCGATGAAGACTTCGTCGCTACCGTTACACCGCCATGTCACGTGCCATACACTTGCCACTACGCGTTCTCTTGCCCCGAGAGGAGAACGGGATGAAGCTTTGAGATGCTCATCGAGTATCTTCGGCTTTGGAGGCAGCCTTCGACAACCTGGTGGGCGACTTTGTAGCTGCCCGCATGAACTCAGTCCATGGCTGTACCGCCAACAGGAGGGAGCTCCTGCGTGCTGCACCACCACCGACTTTCGTCTCATCATCAAGATCGTTCACTCCTACTGCTCGCACCGCTACTCATCGCACCGCCTACCACGGAGGAATTCAACCACGTCATTGCGCCTACTCCGGTTCGTTCCGCACCACCTCGTGCCCTTTCAGATTCGTGTTGTCCCAAGACAGGCACCTGCTCCACCAACTCCGCAAAGCACCTCTCGTCTGGAGCCTATCTACGAGGAGGAGGTTGAGTCCCCAGCCTCTCTCGCCTCACCCTTGGCAGGCCAAGGGAAATCCTTACCATCTCCGACTAAGTGCGCTTAGCCGCCATGCGATGTACCGACATGTGCGATATGTTTATATGTAAATAGGCTGTGAGAAGTAGTCTGTTTGCGCATCATGTAGGATCCGGAGGAGTGCACTAGACTAAATAACATGTCAGGATTTATGTACGCATATCCTGAGTGATGTATTTGTATAATTACTGCTATGCGTAAGATATGTAATGAACAGTCCTTCTCCGTGCAAAGCGTATTTTTTTGTCTCTTGAAAAATTCTGGAGCTTTTGCGAAACTTTTGTTGCATCTTCCTGAATTTATTGTTTTTGCGGCTCAATTCCTTTTCTTATGAGTGTTGCAAAATATATCCCCAGAGTGAACTATGTCTCGTCCTTGGACGCTCTCCATGCCAACTCCGACAGAGGAAAATTATGGCACACCCCCAGGCAACAATTTCACACAGGGACAGACAAATCAGCAGATGGTGAAACGGCACTTTCCCAAATGTGCCGTCTTTATGAACAAAGTCAGCAGCAACATCAGGAAATACTGAACCAAGTCATTAATATGGGAAATCACCGCGGACCATATCAGCAGCAATCCAAGTTATCTAAGCTACAGAAGACGCGTCCCCAAACATTTTCTCACACTGACAAACCTCTGGAAGCCGAGGACTGGCTTCGAGACATGGAGAGAAAATTAATTATCGCTCAGTGTTTAGACCTTGAGAAAGTACTTTATGCTCCGCACTATCTCACTAGAGCAGCCGCATCGTGGTGGGAAAATTTCCTGCACATGCACCCCAACGAAAATAATATATCATGGGAGGAATTTAAAGAAGGTTTTCGTGGGGCACATATTCCTAAGAGCCTTATGAAGATCAAAAAGAGAGAATTTGACCACCTCAAGCAAAGGACAATGGCGATTGTCGAGAATACAACAGTCAGTTTACCTGCTGTCTCGCCACGCCAACGAGGAGCGTATGTCGAAAAACAAGAAGATGGAGAAATTCCTAGACGCAGTCCGACACCCGCGCTTAAATGTCAATTGGTCGCATACACATTTCTAGATTTTAAGACGCTGGTGGATAAGGCCATTACCTTGGAAAATGAGAGACGCAGCTTAGAAGATTTCCATAGCGGAAGAGGGACCAGATTAAACACACCCGCAACCACCGCAAAGAAGACAGATGTTCAGAAGAACTGGACACCCAAACCCACGACAAGCGTCTCACGCCCAATCAAAAATTTCCACGCAAGGGACAAGGAGTTCACATACCGCCCAGGCGTTACCTGTTACGCATGTGGAGAAGAAGGGCACTATGCCAAGCAGTGCCCCAAGCCAAGGAACTCGACCCCAAAGCCGAACAACAGAAGCAATAATTCGGCACCAAAGCGCAACAATTTCAACCCAAATAACAACCACATGAAGGGTCATTTGAACCACGTGACCAAAGAGGAAGCACAAAATGCCCCAGATATCGTACTCGGTATGTTTCCTGTCAACACAATACTTGCCATGGTTTTGTTTGATTCTGGAGCTTCTCACTCGTTCGTTTCGAAAAGTTTTGCTTTGCAAAATAATTTTTCGATGCTTCCCTTGGGAAAATCTATGATCGTCAAGTCCCACGGAATTAAGCAAGTTACCCAGAATTATTGCCGTGGTGTGGTTATCGAGTTTGAAGGGTTGAAGTTTCACGCATAAATCTTATCGTATTGGAAAATAAAGGACTGGATGTCATCTTAGGGATGTATTGGTTAACCACCAACAAAGGTTTTATTGACAGCTTCAACAGGACCGTAATTCTCACCCATCACCACGGGAAGACCATAAAAGTTTCAGCCAAGGAAAGAAAAACATCCAGACAACCGAAATTGAACAAGGTGGATATATCTGAATTGAGCAAAGTTCCGGTAGTGTGTGAATTTCCAGACGTATTCCCCGAAGAACTATCAGGCATGCCACCAGATCGAGAGATAGAATTCAGCATTGAGCTAGCACCCAGAACTGCTCCCATATAAAAGAAACCATACAGAATGGCACCATCCGAATTGGTGGAACTGAAGAAGCAAATAAAGGAACTGTTGGAAAAAGGGTACATCTGAGCAGGTTCCTCACCATGGGGTTCACCAATTTTATTCGCCAAAAAGAAGGATGGAACACTGAGGTTGTGCACAGACTATCGAGCGCTAAACATGGTCACAATCAAGAACAAATATCCGATGCCTCGAATAAATGATTTATTCGATCAACTCGCTAAGGCCAAGGTATTCTCAAAGATTGACTTGAGATCGGGATATCATCAACTGAAAGTACGAACCGAGGATATTCCCAAGACCGCCTTCACCTCCGTGACACGGATTATCTGAGTTCACCGTGATGCCATTCGGACTAACAAACGCCGCATATTTTGTTCACCTCATGAACAAAGTATTCATGAAGTTTATGGATAAGTTTGTTGTGGTATTTATCGATGATATTCTGGTATACTCCAAAACACCAGAAGAACACGCTGAACATCACCGGATTGTACTAGGAGAACTCAGAAACATCGGTTGTACGCCAAATTCAGCAAGTGTGAATTTTGGCTAAAGCAAGTAGGTTTTCTGGGCCACGTACTAACTCAAGAAGGTACCGCCGTAGACCCGGAGAAAGTCAAGGCCGTACTTGGCTGGAAGCCACCATCCAGTGTGACGGATGTACGAAGTTTCTTGGGAATGGCAGGATACTACCGAAGATTTGTTGAAGGATTCTCCACCATAGCAAAGCCAATGACGCAACTACTCAAGAAAGACAGGAAGTTTGAATGGACGGAAGCCTGCGAAAAGTTTCCAAGAACTGAAGAAGAAAGCGACGACAAAGACCAAAGTACTAATTGTGCGAGATATACACAAGAATTTTGAAGTATTTTGTGACGCATCTCGAAAAGGGCCTCGGTGCGTATTAATGCAAGAAGGAAAGGTTGTCGCATATGTTTCCAGACAACCGCAAGCATGAGGAAAATTATCCTACCCATGACTGGAATTAGCGAAGTGATACATGCACTCAAGGAATGGAGACACTTTCTACTTGGTAACCGTTGTGAAATATACATGCACCACAAAAGCCTCAAGTATATTTTCACACAACCGTAACTGAATTTACGGCAATGTTAATTGGTTGGAATTAGTAAATGATTATGATGTTGGGATCCACTACCACCCGCACAAAGCAATTGTTGTAGCAGACGCTCTGAGTCGGAACCCCAGTCCAGACAATGACAGCATGCCAGACTTAAGACCTGAATTCCAGCAGGAGTTCGCAAGGCTCAACCTGATGGTGGTCACCGAAGGCAGTGTGTCAAACTTAGAAGTACAGCCTACCCTGATAGAGAAGGTTAAAGAGGCTCAACGTGGACACCCCAGCATTGAAGGCATAAAGCGTAAGATGAAATTGGGCAAGGCCTCAGAATTCAGTATTGATGAGCAAGGAATATTGTGGTACGGGAATAGGCTCTGCGTACCAAATATCCCTAACCTTAAACAGCAAATCCTGGCCGAAAGCCACACCGCTCCATATTCAATCCATCCTGGAGGAACAAAAATGTACAAAGATCTTCAGGAAACATTTTGGTGGCATGGTATAAAAAGAGACATAGCCACATTTATTGCATGTTGTGACTCTTGTCAACGCATCAAGGCCGAGCACCAGAAACCGGCCGGACTATTGCAACCAAATAAGATACCCGAGTGGAAATGGGACGAGATCGGAATGGATTTTATTGTTGGACTACCTCGGTCGCGACACGGACATGATGCCATATGGGTAATCACCGATAGACTGACTAAAGTAGCTCACTTCATCCCCGTGAAGACAACACACACCACTCAGAAGCTTGCTAGGCTCTACCTCTCCCGTATAGTTTGCCTACATGGAGTCCCAAAGAAAATAATCTCGGACAGAGGCACTCAATTCGTCTCCCGGTTTTGGGATCACTTACAACAAGCTCTGGGAACTCAGCTGGCATTCAGTACCGCATACCATCCCCTGCAGATGGGCGATCGAACGAGTAAATCAAGTTCTAGAAGATATGCTTTGAGAGCTTGTGTCCTCACCTATGGGACCAGTTGGGAGGAGAGCTTACCATACGCAGAATTCGCATATAACAACAGCTATCGATCCAGCTGCAAATGGCACCCTTTGAAGCTCAGACGGATGAAGATGTATTACCCGCTAAATTGGTCGGAAACCGGAGACAGTCATATCTTCGCCCGCACCTGCTCAAGGAGGCCGAGGATAAAGTCAAGGTAATTAAGGACCGCTCAAGACAGCCCAAAGTCGACAAAAGAGTTATTACGATCAGAAACATCGTGGAGTCCATTTTGAACCGGTGAATTTGTGTACCTACGAGTATCACCCATGAGAGGCCTGCACCGATTCAAGATTAAAGGAAAACTAGCACCGAGATTCATCGGGCCTTACGCATAGTAGCACGAAGAGGCACGGTGGCCTACCAGCTAGACTTACTCAAGAATTATCCGACATCCACGACGTATTCCACGTCTCCCAATTGAGGAAGTGCGTAAGCAACCCAGAGAAACAAGTACCCCATGAAAACATTGACGTGCAACCAGATCTCACATATCGGGAGCATCCGATAAAAATCTTGGAAGAGTCAGAAAGGAGGACCCGACAGAAAACCACCAAGTTCTTCAAAGTTCAGTGGAGCAACAACACCGAAAATGAAGCCACTTGGGAAAGAGAGGATTTCCTTCGAGCAGAGCACCCGCAATTATTTGAAAATCAACTGGAATCTCGGGGACGAGATTTTTCCTAAGGGGGTAGGTGCTGTGACACTCCAATTTTTTGTTGTTTTGTTTCCAAAGAAAAGCCTTACTTGGTTTGAAGAAGGTCTTTTAAACCCTTCTTAAAAACCTCTTTTACGAAGTTTCCTTCTCAAAAGCATTTCTTGGATTTATTTTCTTCTAAAAAGAAACCTTTTTGGTTTTTAGTTATTCTTTGGTTTTGATCCATCCTTGGGTTTACCATGTCTCTTGTGGTAAATTTCTCCCAAAACCCTCCTTCCACTTTGGTTCAACTCAAACATTCTGTCCAAACTAGTGAAATCCATTTGGATTTTATTCCAATTATTTTCCTCTCCCAAAATAATTCTGTCTTTTCTTTTGAGCCTAAGTGATTTGCAAAGCAAGTACCCTGATGCTCTTGATTTTTGACCTCAAACCAACTCCCTTGGATAGTCCTTGGTACCCACAACCCAGAACCATCTTGATCCACTCTTTCTCTTTTCAAAAATTTCAAAATTTAATCTCTGCAAGTTTGGACCAGATTCATCATTTTTGATGAAATTCATATCTACACTTCTCCAAAAATTCTACCAAAATTCAGGCAGCCCTCAGATGCAATGAGAGACCACCACACCAAAGATCAGCTCAGGAAAAATTTCCCACGTGCCAAAACCATTACGTCCGAACACCTTGCATGCACTGTTTCTGTGCATCTTCAGTTAAATTCAGAAAGTTCAGAGTTTCAGTGTCAATCTTCGTCAGTTAATTCAGTCACATGTTCACAGTGCCTTTGGCTCGTTGCTCACGGCCTAGTGTGCCTGTCCGGAGCCTCACACGCGTGCTTGGCGCGTTCCTGGCGTTGGTGGCGCCCTGGCCCGCCTGCGCTGGCGTGTCTTGCGGTGGCCGAACCACCGTAGCGGCCGACCGGGGGCAGAACGGCGGCGTAACGCTGTTCGGCGCCGCCCAATCCCTCTGGTGGCTCCGCGTGGCCACATTCTCGCCAGCACGCGCATGCAGCACAGTCGCCGTGGCGCGGCACGCACAGAGCATGCTCTCTGCCACCAACGGACCCGCGCCGCCCCGTTCCGTCGAATCCACCCAAGGCTCCTAATGTAAGCTGGTTTAGCGTCAAAACGGCACCAGTGGAACTCCACGCTGACGCCCCACTCCCTAAACCTCCCCGACCAAGCCTTGCGCCGCCGTAACCATCACCGGAGAAGTCCTTTCGCGGCCACCGCCTCGGATCACCTATAAAAAGGAGTCCCGAGCTCGCTCTCGTGCACACACCACCCCTGCCCTTCACCAAGACCCTGCCTGGCCACTGGGAGGACCTCGAGGAGGTATCCTCCCCCAACTCCGGCCGCCCCGATCCACCTCGGCCACCAGCTTGATTCACTGTGGTGAGGCCATCTACGGCGCTCAAACCTCGTCCGCAGCCTCCTCTTACACCTAGTGCTCTAACCCCCACCTCAATTCGATCCTTGCAGCCCTCCTCGGCGAGATCCACCATCGCTCGAGCCGCCGTCCGCCGGAGAAAGTGTCGCCGTCGACGTGGTGCTCCCCGACGCCCAAGTCCACCACCCACCGATGCGGAAGGACACGTTGATACTCTTGGTACACTCCGATCTCCCTGACTCGCCGTGGTTCGACGCGGCGACCACCGCGCCTTTCGGGCGGCGGCGAGGTCTTTTAAACCTGACATGTGGACCCCCATGTCAGCCTCTCTTTCTTTTCCCGCGAACCGTTTTCCGTTGGCACCTTCGGGCAGAGTACGTTTTCCCTGTGGGCTTGCGCGTCTCTATTCGAACCGTTTTACATTTTCTCGGTTAAACCTCAAACTTTTACGTTTCATTACAGATGAGTCTCTGGACAGAAACCCTTATAACTTTTTGATAAAAAGTGATTTTTGAGTGATTCTTTTTCTGACAGTCTTATAATTTTGTCTAGTTTTTTATGGGATTTATTTGGAAAAATTTTGGAACAACTTTTAGGCACACGTTGGTTTTCACGTTAGTATGCCTTTTCGCTATACCGTAGGTTCCGGAGGAGGTGACGGAACCGCGAACTTCGCCGAGCTAGACCCCGACTACTATGAACCAGCAAGCATGTTTGAACTTTTGATATGATGAGTGTTCTGGCAGGTTTGCATTAAGTAGTTTCATGGCATGTTTGTGAGCATACCAATGAGGGTTATTTTTCATGCAAATTTGAGGCAAGTGAGTTCGATAATCCATACGTGATGGATGTGAATGTGCATGGCCATGTGTTGGCATGAGGATGGGTAAGATGGCAGTGTTGTAGCATGCCAGTCTTATGCCATACTATTTGACTTCAGTGTCAACCCGTATCAGTTCGGTTCCCATCCATTTCCCTTCCCGTACTACCACATGTTTCCGCAAGGGATATGGCTTAGTAAGTTGCGAACCGCTTTCCTGGTACACACCAAATGGAGAGGCCGTGATGATGGTTCCATGGCCCTGGATTAAAGCCAGTCATCCAGTCAGGGGGCATGGGTGTTTCCGGTTGGGACCGAGAGGGGCACCCTTAGAGCGCCATGAATATAAATTTGATCCCATGCTATTCGAGATTGTGATCTCCCCGTCTCAAAAGTTTTTCTTGGACGATGTCTAGGGTGATTCCTGGCATTCGTGAGGTAGGATGGGTGTGTACTGGTTAGCTGTGTTCCTTCCGAAATACCATAAACGGAACTAGTCCTTCAGGACTACGGAAATCCGTTGGCTGTGAGTAATTTTAGTACAAACTCTGCAGAGTCCTAATTCCTCGAATCATCTTATCCATGTCCAAGTTCTGTTTTATCTTATCCTGACAAGTGTCAGTTTTTTTTGGTGATAGATACACCGGTGTTTCACATGAGTACTAAGTCCGGTTAAATGTTTATTCCTGTGGATGGACTAACCCGTTTATATTCCGGTGTTGAATAATTATTATGAGTGCTATTTTCTTGTGATAAAAGCCCTTTCTGTGATGTCACTCAGACGTCCGACTGCGGCATTGTTATTATTTATTTTCATTATAAGCCCTTTCTGTGATGTCGCTCAGACGTCCGACTGCGGCATTGTTATTATTAATTTTCATTATAAGCCCTTTCTGTGATGTCGCTCAGACGTCCGATCGCTGCATTGTTATTATTTATTTTCATTATAAGCCCTTTACGTGATGTCGCTCAGACGTCCATCGCGGCATTGTTATTATTTATTTTCATTATAAGCCCTTTACGTGATGTCGCTCGCCCGTCATTGCGGCATTGTTATTATTTATTTTCATTATAAGCCCTTTACGTGATGTCGCTCGACGTCCATCATGACATTGTTGTTATTTATTTTCATTATAAGCCCTTTACGAGATGTCGCTCAGACGTCCAGGCATGCACGCATGTATTCTTATTTCAATATAAGCCCTTTATGAGGTGTCGCTTAGACGCCCGACTGTGGCATGTTTTGCTTATTTATTCACCCTTCGAGGAGTCGCTTCAGACACCCGATCGGTTTTGAGTTTATCTTCTTTGGGTTTTCGAGCGGACTACCGCAGATTCCCTTCTTGATTATTTTTGCTATACTGTTTAAATTGAGCATTGTTAAGATTTACCATGTCGCATTCATGCATTCATTTGTTATATCTTTTGTTCGAACTGTCTTGCGAGTACTTTCATAGTACTCACGGCTTGTTGATTTGGCGAGATCTTGTGAAAGCGATCTCATGGATGAAGAGTTCGATAGCTAGTCCAACGCCTAGAGGAATCCCAGTCAGTCTCGTGCGACCCCTGGATTAGTCACTGTGATATATCCGCTTCCGCTACCCAAATAAAATTCATCGAGCCTCACCTCGACGCTCGATGAGCCGTCAGTGCAGTAGACTTATTAACCACCCCGCTGTGTTATTCCACCAACCTCTCATAGCTCGAGTCAGTAGTATTTCCACCCCACCCCTTTGAGTCATATCCGCCACTATGTATAATTATTGGCGTGTTGTAATAATTGGTCGGGCATTTCCAGTCCGACCCCTGTAATATTATAATACTACTGGCTTTTTGTATCAAGGTTTTTGTCAACCGGTATGAGGGATTTTCCTCATATTGGACTTCATAGGTCGGTTGTTCAATAATTTTTTTTTTGAAAAACCGGTCGTGACAACTGCCCAAAGGAGACAACATGAATCCCGACGGACAAACTAGATGAGGAACAAAGCTCAAATTAAAGATAAACTCGTAGAAAAGGGGTCCGTCGATAGATGTCCTAATTAACATAGCCGGCTTGACCTAGATGGCAGCCGAGTAGTCACTGTTCGTGCATGTGCCCCCAATGACTAACCCAACTCAGTTGTCGCTGTTTAACCCTCGTAGTGATCCGAAGCACATGACACCTAATTTTGCGAGATGACAAGAAACCTTTTTTTAGATTTCTCACCACAACTACAACCATGTACAACACAGCCTGCAAGATATGTAGACGATAGCCAATCCAGGCATGTCTGCTGGAGTCTGGTCACATGCATGGACGAACTGATCTTCCGTGTCTTGCAGGGATCGTCCAAGCACGAACGTAGTACTACAACACTTCTCTAGTACTATCGCACGTCTCCCTCTTCTATTAAGTCACCCGACTTGCGGGGCCGGGGAGTGTGCCTATGGTCGGTTCTCAATTGCCGTCCCACATGTGTGTGCGAACGCAATATGACGCGTTCCCATTCGGAGAGCAGTGTGCAGACCGACCGACCGTCTGGGTGCGACACGAACGCGACAGGCGTCTTGTATACTCCGTACATGTGTACCGCCCGTTTTCTAGACGTTTTGCTCCATGGCGCGGCGCAATCCATGGTTACAAAATTAGTATACTATATACTATTTAAAAGTCGAGGGCGGGGCTTTTCTGCTTGTAGGCGGCGGGCATGTCGGGCAGGCTGATCGGCCCACGAACACCTATGGGACGGCGGACCGAGCCCCTTCGGTTCGGCGGGGAGGCGGAGGTCGCGAAGAGCAGATCGAGGCGAAGCACACGAGAGGTTTACCCAGCCGGAGCTCTCCGAGAGATAACACTCCTACCGCTGCATGTCTAGGTGTATTGCGTTCTTGCTCAGAGCGCTGAGTGCTACAAAGACACACGAGCTGCTAACGAGACTGGCGTGGGGAACTGACCGACCCTTTCTACGTTGCGCATGGGCCTCCTTTTATATGCTGAAGGGGTCTCCCACAGGTGGCAACGTAGACAAGGGTACAAATGGAAAAGGAGTGGTTGGTACACCTACTTGTACAGTGTACAGTGTATCATACCTAACCCTGACGGCAGGGGACAAAGGCATTAAATGCCCGTCTACGTCGCCCTAACAATGCAAACAGGGACCGTCAGGGGCGCCACCGCTTGCCACGATGGCAATCTTGTCAGCGCCGCTTGCCACCTCGCACCGCTGGCTGCACAGCCTCTCGCCACCTTGGCGCTGAAAGGTCGAGGCGACACGTTAGTGGATGTCCCGGAGCGTAGGTCTGAGTGGTGGTCTGCCACGGCAAGCGCCTTTGTCAGCGGTTGTTGTCTTGTCGCGCCGGAAGCTTGTCGCTCATCAGGCCTTCCCGGCAAGCTCCTCTTGCCGGGCCTTGTCTCCTATGTGCCTTGGGTGGCCTTCCCGGCAAGCTCCTCTTGCCGGGCCTTGTCTCCTTGGCTTAAATACTTTGTTCTTGAATGGCTCCAAAGGAACCACGGAGGATCTTGGCGGTCACCGGTAAGCCTTGCAGCGGAGGCTGCAGAATCGCCTGCCGTGCACAAGTTCGGGATACTAGGGTACCCCTACTCTAGTACACCGGCAGGAGGCCCCGGCCTGGGCCACCTGCAGTGCCGAAGCGCTGTTGGGCCAGGCCCAAAACAGGGCACGGGCACACGCGGCCTGGGTCACGCTGTTACTCACCCCGGACCCACCACGCCCTCCACGAACGGCACGCGTCAAGTGCGGTGTCGTGTGAGAGATCGTGGGCGAGATCGTGGGGGGTTTTTTATTCGGAATAACGGAACGTCCGCCCCCTCCCTCTTTATAAGCAGGGGAAACAGGGGCAGGTCGCCCACCTTGCCGATTCTTTGTCCCATCTCGAGAAAACCACCGCTGCTCCCCCCTTCTCTTCAAGGTTGAAAAGAGAGCAGCGCTCCGCCCCCCATCGCCACCAGCACCACCAACGACGCCGATCTTCCTCACCACCTCCGCCATGGCTCCGAAAGCTGACAAGGGGAAGGCCGTGAAGTCGGCCGAGGCGCAGCGGCCTGCGGCGCTGCGGAAGGAGCGGGCGATCTCCCCCCCCCCCAGCTCGCCGCGAGGGAGCTGAGGGAGAACTACTACCTCTTCTAGTCGACGGAGACGCGAGCGCATCCAGCAAGACGAAGGTACTCCCGCCGTTGCTTCGAACTGGCCCCGACCGGGTATCCCTTCTTTGCGCTCTTCTTCTCTGCGGGCTCTGCCCGCCTTTCTCTAATTCGTTTGTGACATCATGAACACCTACGGGTTCCGCCTCCTTGATTTCACCCCCAATGCCGTTCTGACCATGGCAGTTTTCGCACATCTCTGCGAAAACTTTGTCGGAGTCCACCCAAATGTAGCCCTTTTCCGCCACTTCTTTTTACCCCGAGTTGAGAGAGGGGAGCCCCTTGCCGGAGGAATCGCTTGGATCTCGAGGGTCGGCAAGAAGGAAGCCTATCTGGAGGGAGAGCTCCGTAGCAAATGGGAGGAATGGAGGGCAGATTGGTGCTGGATTGTCGAGGAGAACCCGCAGCCACTTACCGCCCAAATACTAAACCCGATGGTCGCAGCAACGATTGGAGCAATCTGGCCCCGGAAGACGCTAGGCTGAAGATCGCAGTCACCCGAATCCTTCGCCTTAGACTTGCCGGGCTCACTATAGGCACCGTTGGCGCAGACTTCCTTCACCGCCGCATCGCCCCCTTGCAGGAGAGGAGGAGACCTGCCTGGGAGTTTCAGAACGCGGCAGATATCATGAGGCTGCGCCCAGGCCTCAACTTTAACTTCACCGTCTTGGAGCTTGACGCGATGCTCTTAGAGTTGTTCAAGCCCGATCCTGATCATCCGGAGATGTTTAGGTTGCCGAGGGGCGTCGTTCCGCTGTGTAACAATTCCGCGCTTGACCGCATCCGTGAAATGATGCCATCGTGCGACTCGCATGGAATTGTCCCAACTTGGCAAGAGCCTACAGACGACGTCGTGCGGCAGTTCTTTGACAATCTGGTGGAAATGCCGGTCCGCCCCGATGAGCAGAGGGGCCTCACCCGCGACACCACAGATGATGAGATGCAGCGCATTGCCACCAGGCTGGAAGAGGTGGCAGCAGCCGCTGCCGCGGGCGAGTTTGGCTTCACCGTGGAGGAGGCAGAGGCAGCAGAGGCGGCAAGCCTTGTCGAGCGAAAGGAGTTTGCCGGCGAGGCAGAGCTTGCCGAGCACGAAGCCGAAGTCGAGCGAGCCCGCCGAGGGCGCATCCTCCCCACCTTCAAGCAGCTTGCCGCGGCGGAGCCCCCAGCTCCACCAAGATGGCGTCTTCGCAAGGCGGAGAGCGTGGCGGGCGGCAGACGGGCCTGGCCGCAGCGCCAGCGGCCAGCTTCCACCGCGGCAAGCCTTGTTGCAGGGAGCACCTCACGCCGCTGCCGCAACTGGAGCGGGGCCCCCGCAGACCACCGGTTCCGCCCCCGCCAAGCGTCCAAGGGAACCCACTCCTCCGCCTCGTCGTACTGGAGGCGGGCCAGAATTTGATCTCTCCGCGCTTAGCTCCGACGAGGAAGAAGAAGAGTAAGATTCCTTTCTGTACTTGTAATTCTTCGATTTGTTGCTTTGTCTTGTATCTGATTTGCTTTACTCTGATCCCATTCCTTTTCAGGACGCTGGCCCAGAGAATGTCGAAGAGAGCCAAGACCCCGGTGATTGTCGTCGAGGACGAACCCACCGCGATAGCAGGAGGCGCGTCCGAAACCATCTTGCCGGATGCGGCAACTCTTCTTCAAAGCAGCCCCCAGCGCAGCCCCCAGCATAAGTATATGGTCTACTTCTTGCTGTTCGGCGCGCATGGGTGCTCTTTCTTTGCTGATATCTGACTGTTGATTTGTGTAGGAGCAGAGAAGCCTCCTTCTGCTTCGACTATGCCGCCTAGGGAGGATTCCTCGGCAAGGGAGCGTTCTCCGGCAAGAGAGATTTCTCTGGCAAGGGGCAGTTCTCCGGCAAGGGATGGAACCAGTGATCCCTTGGCGGCGGAGACCATGACCGCAGACCCCGGCACAGGTAATCTTCTTGCCTGAAAACTTTCCTTGTGTTCTGCTTCTTCTGATTTTCTTTTTAAATATTTGCTTGACTTTTCTTCATCCACCCGCCACAGAGCCAATGGAGACCGAGGTCGCCCGGCGAGGAAGGGCGTCTTGGCAACACCGATGACGACGCTGCCGCCATTGAAGAAGAAGCCCGCCGACGAGCCCGCCCGGCGAAGAGGCCGCCAAAGCTACCGCGGAAGCCGGGCGAGGGTCCGCGACAGACCGACGGCCCCGAGGCCGCAGGAGCGCCAGCGCCACGCCGACCGCCGATCCCTCCGCTGGCTGCGGCAGCGGCTCAAGAGCCCCAGCCCGGCGCCTATTTGAAGGCGGCGATGGTGTCTTTATCCAGCTCCCATTGGAGTCGAGCTCCAGGGCGCCGGCCGAAGGAGAAACTTTCGATGAAGAGCTGCTCGCCTCCGCTGGACTGACGCTAGTCGACGCGCCAAGCAGCAGCAGCGGCGAGCCTGAGGAGGAGCAGCTGCTGCAGAAGCTGTTGTCGCTCTACCGCGCCCGACAAGCCAAGCTGGAATCCCGGGAAGCGCTTGTCGCGAAGGCGGGGGCAGACATTGAGAAGCGCGCGGAGGAGCTCCGGGGCCTCAACCAGGAAGCTCTCCGGTCCCTGGCAGAGGAGCGGGAGCAACTCGCCGAGGAGCACAAGGCCTTCCTCCTCGAGAAGGCTGAAGCTAAGGAGGAACAGTGGCTTGCCGCCGAGAAGCTGTCTGCGCAGGAAGGTGAGTTGGCGCAGCGGAAGGTTAACCTTGACAACCACGAGGAGGATCTTGCCATGCGCGAGCAAACATTTGGCGGGGCTCTCAAGGAAGCAAAGGACGCTGCCCCAGCTGCCGAGGCCGCCAAGAAGGAGCTGGAGACGAAGGTGGCACAGCTGGAGGCCAGTCTCAAGGAGAGCGGCGAGGAGCTTGCTGCACTCAAGCACGAGCGCGAGAAGGACGCCTACACTCTTGGCGAGCTGCAGGGCCGTCTCGCCGAGAGGAGCAAGGAGCTCAGCGCCGCCAAGGACTCCAATGCAGATCTTGAGTTGAAGCTAACTACTTTGACTCTGACGCTGGACGGAGCCAGGGAGCCGGAAGTGGCCTTGAAGGAGAAGATCACGGCCGACGAGGGCTCTTTGGCGAGTCTTCTTTGCCGCGCAGAGTGCCTTGAGGGAGAACGTGGAGCACTGGACCGAGGGTCTCGTGGATGTTGCTGCAGCCATCAACAGGGAGCTGATGGAGCTGGGGATGGTGGATCTTGGATATTCCTCCGACGAGCACCTCCAACCCAGCGCCAAGCTTAGCTTGTTCTTCAAGGGCGTGGTGAAGGCCCTCCAGCGACTCAGGCGAAGTCCCAAAGCAGCTGGCCGAGGAGTCGCATGACGGCGCTGGGAGCTCTCCAGAAGGTGTTGATGAAGGTGGCCTTCCGCAACCCAGGCCTCAACCTCACCAACGTCCTCAAGTCCCTGCCACCGGATGCTGATGTGGAGGCGCTCAAGACCCTTGTCGCACCCATTGTGGACAGGGTGAGCGGAATCAAGAGGGTTGAGGGCGATCGCGTAGATTAGGCCACCCGTTTTCTCTTTCTCTTGCCGCTGCTGGTCATGTCATAAGAACAATCCATTAGAGCTGCGGCAAGCTATCTTGTAATATAACTCTATTTTGGGTATCAATTGCTATGTTATTTCCTTTACTTGATTCCTTCCTTTGTATGTTTTTGCCCCACGCTTTTAGGGAACTTGTCGGTAGCGGGCACCGAGCATGAGTGCGGGACGTCTGACTTCTTTGGCGGTGCCGCTTCCGACAAGCAACCTTGTCGCAACTAGTCGCAGCTCATTTAAGTTGTTGAGCGGACTCGAAACAAAGTAAGGCGCAACTAGCTACGAGTTGGTTCCTCTGCATACAGGTTTTCCATACAAAGTACGGTCGTTCGAGGAAGATAACTTAAAATTTTTAAAACTGATTGCTCAAACTTTGGCAACTTAGCTTTTACGCTGCTTGCTTCCGGTAAGGCTAGACTTCCTTGAGCGACACTTGGTCCACACCATTATCTTCTCCTTCCCCCCGGCAAACTTGTGTGCGAGGGAACCTTCCTTTCTTTGAGAAAGAGAAAGAAGAGAAAATAAAGATATGGAGCCTTATGGCTCGTTATTACTTACCAGGGGTAGGTGCTGCACAAAGTGTCAGATAACGCATGCAAATAGATGTAAAAAGCATGAAATTGACAAGGTGTGCGAAGCACATTAGCTTTACTTATGCACGGGGTCTACGCCCGACTTTGTACAAAGGATTACATGCAACAGCAGCAAGACTTGTACAAAAGGTGGTTGCCGGAACAGGTTCCGGCAACCGCGCCCTACGGGTAAAACTTACGAAGATGCTCAATGTTCCAGGAGTTGCTCACCGAATGCCATCTTCAGTCTCAAGGCGGACAACGCCAGGCCTAGTGACTCGTTTCACCCGGTAAGGGCCTTCCCACTTCGGCGTCAACTTGTTGGAATTCTTGGCGGACTGAACGCTCCGAAGAACAAGGTCGCCTTCCTCGAGACTTCTCGCATTGACTTTGCGGCTATGGTAGCGGCGCAAAGCTTGCTGGTATCGAGCAGCTCGTCTGACAACGAAGGCGATCCTCCTCAAGGAGCAACGCGTCATCTTGTCGCAGCTGCTCTTGCTCAAGCTCATCGTGGCGAGCACTCGAGGTGATCCGTGATACGAGTTCCGTGGGGAGAACTGCCTCGCTTCCATATACTAGAGCGAAAGGTGTCCGCCGATGGCTCGATTTGGCGTCGTTACGATCGACCAAAGAACCACCGGCAGCTCCTCAATCCAGTTTCTTCCGCACTTGTGCAGCCTGTCGAAAGTTCTGGTCTTGAGCCCGCGCAGCACTTCAGCATTTGCCCTCTCCGCTTGACCGTTGCTTCTCGGATGAGCAACAGGAGCGAAGTAGACCTTGGCGCCAAGATCTTGGACGTACTGCATGAAGGTGCGGCTCATGAATTGCGTGCCGTTGTCGGTGATGATCCTGTTAGGGATTCCAAAACGGCAAACAATCGACCTGAAGAACTTGATTCTTGTTGTCTTGTCACCTTCCTCATCGCTTCCACTTCCGGCCACTTTGTGAAGTTGTCGATTGCAACGCATAAGTACTCAAAAGCCCCGACAGCTCGGGGAAAGGGGCCGAGGATGTCGAGCCCCTGCATCAAAATGGCCAGGATAAAGGGATCGTCTGGAGAGCTTGAGCTGGCTGGTGTATCTGCTTGGAATGGAACTGGCACGCTTCACACTTGGTTACTTGTGCAGTCGCATCCTGGAGGGCTGTCGGCCAAAAGAAGCCTTGCCGGAATGCCTTGCCGGCAAGTGCTCTGGTGCCAATGTGGTGACCACATATGCCTCCATGTATCTCTGCCAACAGCTTTTGTCCGTCTTCCCGGTGAATACACTTCAATTTCACACCGTTGAGTCTTCTTACATGCAGTGTCTTGTCGAAAAACTGGTACATACTTGACCGCCGGGCTACTCTTTCCGCTTCTTCTTGCTCTTCGGGAAGTTCTCTGTCTGAAGGAAATGGACAATCTGCTGTGCCCATCTTTGGAGCTTGCGGCTCGACAACATGGACTAAAGGCACATCTGCCGCCGGGAGCATCTGCTTCTCTGGCGAGAACCTGCGGCTCAGCCGGAGCTTGGCGTTCCCGGCAAGCTTGCCGGAGCAAAACTTGTCGGGGCGTCGCTTCAATGAAACAAACCACGGGGCTTGTTTGAGCAGATCGCTCCTCAAAGCCTTGGTGTTGATCTTGAGGACCTTCTTGACGGCGGCTTCGGGAAGCTCTGCCGGAAAATAATCATCAGAGATCAACTTCCTCTTCTTGCTTTGTCCAGTTGATGGCGTTACAGATGGTTGAGTCAGCTTGAGCACAAAGATCCCTGGTTCCACAGGTAACTTAAGTGCGGCGCACTTTGACAGGCCAGCAGCAATGTCGTTCGAGCTCTTGGAATATATTCCATCATGAGGCCGTCAAAGTGCTCTTCTAGCTTCCTCACTTCATCAACATAAGCTTCCATCAATGGATTACGATAACTCTTGTTCACTTGGCGGATAACAAGTCGTGAGTCACCCACGACAATGAGCTTCTTGATCCCAAGGTCTACCGCGATCTCGAGGCCGGCAAGCAAACCTTCATACTCTGCAGTATTGTTTGTTGCTTGCTCCTTGGGAAAGTGCATCCGGACTACGTGCTTGAGGTGTTCTCCGGTGGGTGCAACAAGTAGCACACCGACCGGGCGCCTTTGCAATGAGAAAGCACCATCAAAGTACATCAGCCACTCTTTGCTTGCTTCCTTGACGGGAATGCTCGCTTCTGGAATTTCTTCATCTTGTGTTGGCGTCCATTACGCTATGAACTCCGCCAATGCTACGCTTTGGATAGTTGAAGTGCTCTCAAACTTGAGGCCAAAGCTTGAGCAGTTCCAAAGTGCCCACTCGACAATCCCGCACTGTTGCCTCTGGATTTTGCGATTATCCTCTTCAGCCGGAAAACGAGTGACAAGCTGTGATCTCATGTGCACGGAAGTAATGGCGCAGCTTTCTCGAGGCCATGAGGAGGCCGAAAAGCAGTTACGCACACGCAGTACCTTGACCTAGCCCCTTGCGTAATGTAATCGACAAAGTAAACTGGGCGCTGCACCATTCTTTTTTGCATCTTCTCATGTGTCTGCGCAGATCCATCCTTGTCGGGACCAGAGCTTGCCGGTGAAGCCCCCTGCTTGTCGCTGGATGCATCTGCCATGGTTGCTAGCTCATCATCTGCCTCCCTCTCCGCTACTAACGCAACAGTAACCACTTGATTGGTTGCCACTATATATAGCACCAACTTCTCTTGTGGCCTAGGTGCGACAAGTGTTGGAGTGGAGGACAGGTATCTCTTTAAGTCCTGCAGCGCAGCCTCCGCTTCCGGAGTCCATCTCATCGGACCTGCCTTTTTCAAAATTTTGAAAAATGGCAGGGCGCTTCAGCAGAACCTAGAGATAAACCTGCCGAGAGCAGCTACACAACCGGCAAGTCTTCGTACATCCTTGGCGCTTGATTGCTTCACCGCTCAATGGCCTTGATCTTGTCGGGATTGGCTTCAATTCCCATTGAGACCACGAAGAACCCGAGAAGCTTGCGGAAGGGACTCCAAACACACACTTCTCGTGGTTGAGCTTGAGGTTGATCTTGCGCAGATTTGCAAAGGTTTCGTCTAAATCTTGAATCAGAGTCGCCTTGTCCTTGCTTTTGACGACTATGTCATCCATGTAGGCTTCCACATTTCTGTGCATTTGCGGCTCAAAAGCATCATGGACTACTCTTGCAAATGTTGCCGGCATTCTTTAACCCGAAGGGCATCCGTACAAAACAGTATGTGCCACATGGGGTGATGAATGCGGTCTTCTCCTCATCCTCTTCTGCCATGAAGATCTGATGATATCCTGAGTATGCATCCAGAAATGAAAGCAAATCACATCCGACCGTGGAGTCAACAATCTGGTCGATGCGCGGCAAGGGAAATGGGTCTTTGGGACAAGCTTTATTGACATCGGTAAAGTCGATACAAAGCCTCCATTTCCCGTTAGCCTTGCGTACAACTACAGGATTGGCCAACCACGTAGGATGAAGCACTCCTCTGACAAGGCCTGCTGCTTCCAGTTTCTTGATTTCTTCTGCGATGAACTCTTGGCGCTCCACTACACCTTCACGACTTTACGCTTGACGGGCCACGCATGAGGACAAGCGGCAAGATGGTGCTCAATTACTTTCTGGAACACCGGGGATGTCGACGGTTGCCACGCAAAACACGCCGACATTCGCCCGCAGGAAAGCAACGAGCGCGCCTTCCTATTTAGGATCGAGAGAGGCACTGATGGTGAAGGTACCACTGGTGCCGTCCTCCTTGGCGGACACCCTCTTGGTCTCTGGTGGAGCTGCCATCGTCTTCTTACACTTGCCGGTGGAGCTCGATGGTGCGTCCTCGACGGTAGCGCAGCACTCCGAAGAGGTGCGCTTGCCGGAGTGGGCATCAGAGCTCTTGCCGGACTTGGTCTTCTTCTTCCCCCCGGGAGATTGGTGACAAGTGGCTTGTAATCTGTTGCAGCTGCTGCTTCCCGGTAGATCTTGTCGGCGCAGATAAGAGCATCCTTCTTGTCACCAGGGACAGAGATGACACTTATCGGGCTTGGCATCTTCAGAATGTTGTAGGCATAATGAGAGGCCACCATGAATTTGGCGAGTGCGGGACGGCCAAGTATCCCATTGTAAGGCAATGGAAAGTCAGCAACGTCAAAAGTGACCCTCTCGATTACGAAGTTCAACTCGCTGCCAAATGTCACCGCAGCGTGATCTTTCCATTCGCTTGCTCCTTCCCGGATTGATTCCTTGGAATGTGCCGGTCTCTTCGAGCTCGCCGTCAGGGATCTGGAGTTTCTGGAGCACCGCAGAGGAGATCAGGTTCAAGCCGGCCCCGCCATCAACTAACATCTTGGTGACCTTGAGGTTGCGGATAGTTGGTGAAACCAACATCGGCAAGCACCCAACCGCAGTTACGCGATCAGAGTGGTCCTCAATATCAAAGATGATAGGCGTGCTGGACCATTTCAGAGGCTTGCGTGACTCGACGGATGGTTCTGCCGCATTGACTTCCCGCATCCACTGCTTGAGTTGGCGGTGTGAAGTATGCAAAGAAGCACCGCCATCAACGCACAGGACCTCTGTGGCTTTCTGGAACTCCTGCTCATCGGTCTCGTCATCATCCATGTCTTCATCATCGTCGTGCCGTCGTCATCCTTGTCGCGCCGCGGGAGGTCTGTCTCCTTGCCGCTGCTTGGCCTTGCCGCTGACGTCCTCCTCGGCCGGGACGTGTCTTGCTAACTCCTCCAGCACCTTCCTGGGCCTTCTCCTTGTCGCGTCGTTCGTATTCAGCCTTCTGCTGCTCGACAAGCTACTCGACCTTCTTGCAGCTTTGGAGGTCATGGCCCTTGGTGCGGTGGATCTTGCAGTACTTCTTGTTGGAGCCGTCCTGCTTGTCGGCGGCCGCCTGACAGGCGATTGGTGCGGCGGCAACCTCCTTGCCGGAGCTACCAGCTTTGGCTTTCTTGGCGCCACCTCCGTTGCGGACTGCTCAACAACTAGTACATCTCTGCCTTTCTTCTTCCTGTTGCCCGCCGCGGCTCTTCTTTGCCGGGCGGTCTCCTCCTATCGATCCTCCTGCTTGGTATTCTCTCCGGGAGTCTCCTCCTTCCTCAAAGACGTGCACACTTGTCGGCCGGGGCATATAGCTCATCGACGTCTTCGATCTTGCACATCGCCATCTCCTCCGCATCCTGCGGTTTCGCATGTTCGATGGAACGCGCTGATTACAGCGGCGGGTGGACATCTGGGATGTTGTGCTGTACACGGCTGAATCTTTGAATATACTTGCGCAGGGGCTCTCCTTCCTTCTGGGCGAGCAGATGAAGATCGCTTTCTTGGCCATGGGGCTTGTGGCCGCCTGTAAAGGCACCGACAAACTGATGGCATAGATCTGTCCAAGAGGATATGGAGTTGTCCGGCAAGTGCATGAGCCAGGATCTGACATTGGGCTTGAGCACCAGCGGGAAGTAGTTGGCAAGGATCTTGTCGTCTCGCCCCCCGGCAGCCTGCACCGCGATGGTGTAGATGCTGAGGAACTCCGACGGATGCGTCATGCCGTCATACTTCTCTGGTACATCTGGCTTGAAGTTTTTCTTGGTGGGCCACTGGACTTGCCGCAACTCACAAGTGAACGCAGGGCAACCTACCGCGTACGGCAAGTCACCTGGTTCCTCTGGCGCATGCATGTCAATAGAGGGCCCAGCGCGCTTGTCGGATTGACGCCGCGCTTCTCTTCGGCCCTCGATGCGAGTTCGGGCATCTTCTTGCTGTCGTTCGTGAAGAACTTGGCGCTGATCGCGACGAGCTCGTGGATCCGATGATGCGGTGGAGTCGCTGTCGAGGTGGATCCGGCAAGTCGGCGATCTTGGCCTTCGGGCGGAGAGTGCATGGTGGTTGCACCCCACCGGTCTCTGCCGCCACCGGCTCGTGGTTCCGGCAGTCCTGCCGTGGCAGCGATGCACTCGGCTGCCGCGGAGCGTCGCCGTTGGCAAAGCCGATGAGACTCTGAATGGTGGCCCTCCATTCATCGACCTTGTCGGCCGTTGGAGGGTAATCCAGGAGCAGTTGTGCTCTCGCCAAAGCTTCCGCTGGAGTGGTGGGTGGTAGTGGCGAACGACACGAGGAGCGGGATATGCTCGGACTTCTAACTATGTTGGAAGGAGCAGTATCCCGTCCGGCTGACCGTGCCTCGCTCGCGCCAGCATGTTGGCGTGCATGCTGGTCTTGAGCATCCCGAGATCCTCCAGCTCGATCTTGGTCCAACGAACATATGGCATTGTGAATACCATGACGCTGTCGGTCCCGCGCCTCCTGAGACGGGCGCGGTGCATGTAGGGACGCCGAGGTCTGCGCAGCCTTGTCCTTGGACTTGGCAGCACCGTGAGCTCCCCCGTCGCCGTCCATTCTTCCGCCGACGTCTACCCCACCACCCGTTTGCTCCGGTGGCGGTGCGTTTGACGCGGACGGGGCTTCTGCCGCCGAAGCCTTCTTCTTTGGTGGCATGTCGATGAAGATGATGGAGATCTAGATCGCGTGGACGCCGGATCAGGTTCACACAACCTCGACGCCCCCTACCTGGCGCGCCAAAGATGTCGGGGCAGGCTGATCTGGCCTACGAACACCTATGGGACGGCGGACCGAGCCCCTTCGGTTCTGCGGGAGCGGAGGTCGCCTGAAGAGCAGATCGAGGCGAAGCACACGAGAGGTTTACCCAGCTTCGGAGCTCTCCGGAGAGATAACACTCCTACTGCTGCATGTCTAGGTGTATTGCGTTCTTGCTCAGGAGCGCTGAGTGCTACAGTACACATGAGCTGCTAACAAGACTGAGCGTGGGGGGAACTGACCGACCCTTTCTACGTTGCGCATGGGCCTCCTTTTATATGTTGAAGGGGTCTCCCACAGGTGGCAACGTAGACAAGGGTACAAATGGAAAAGGAGTGGTTAGTACACCTACTTGTATAGTGTACAGTGTATCATACCTAACCCTGACGGTAGGGGACAAAGGCATTAAATGCCCGTCTACGTCGCCCTAACAGTGCAAACAGGGACTGTCAGGGGCACCACCGCTTGCCACGATGGCAATCTTGTCAGCGCCGCTTGCCACCTCGCACCGCTGGCTGCCTGACCTCTCGCCACGCTGGGCTGGAAAGGTCCTGAGGCGACACATTAGTGGATGTGCTGGAGCGTAGGGTACATAGTGGTAGTACGCCATGCAAGCGCCTTACCGCTTGATTGTTGTCTTGTCGCTACCGGAAGCTTGTCGCTCACCAGGCCTTCCGGCAAGCTCCTCTTGCCGGGCCTTGTCTCCTATGTGCCTTGGGTGGCCTTCCCGGCAAGCCCCTCTTGCCGGGGCCTTGTCTCCTTGGCTTAAATACTTTGTTCTTGAATGGCTCCAAAGGAACCATGGAGGATCTTGGCGGTCACCCAGTAAGCCTTGCCGCGGAGGGCTGCAACTGCCCGTGCACAAGTTCGGGATACTAGGGTACCCCTACTCTAGTACACCGACATGGCAGTTCCGCCTAGTCGGTTCGACAGAGACGCGAGAAGACGAGGGAGTAGGCTGCTGCAAATGTAGGGCTGTGTGATTTGACAATGAAGTTCTTCTGGACAGTGTGTGGCCCGTGATTTGACTTGCCATTATCATTTTAACTGCAGCGCTACGATCGGCGTCAGTCTCCCGATGCCTGACCACCTCCATACAGGTGCCTCTGCCAATGCTCCACCATGTAGTAGTAGAGGCTGGCTCTTGCATGAGAGCCCACTTCTCCATTTTTCCTTGCCTCTCTTTCTTCCACATATGCAAAAATGCCATGTAAAGCGCACTATTGTACTTACTTGCTCCTCTGGTGTGCTTAAGCTTGCCACATAGGCATAAAGTGCGATGTGGCAATTTAATCAAGAAGAGAGAGACTAGTTTGGTGACCCAAGGAAGAAAGCGGTGCTAAGCACGTGTACCTAGGTGAAAAGACAATTTTGAGTCTATAGCTAATTAAATGAAGCAAACTTAGCAACACCATTTCATTGGAAGAGGTCACTCCTTGGCAAATGCAATAAATACTAGTACTCCCCGTGTCCTATAATATAAGAATGTTTTGGCACTACACTAGTATCAAAACGTTCTTATATTATGGGACGGAGGGAGTACGAAGAAATAGATAGAGAGGAGTAAAAAAATATACACTTATAGCCAACCTTATAGCTAACCTTGTTTTAGTATGAGTGACTAAGTGATGACTATGTATGACATGCCAACATCAGATAGCCTAACGCACAATGTTAAATCTCCAAGGGCGCGACTGCGCATGCGACGCGACGGTCGTGGTAGGTGCGACCATGATACGGGGTGCTGGCAGCCCTTGGATCTGAGATCAAACGGTCGCATGCTAAGTTGCTGAAAATTTGCAGAATAACCCTCCCACGGCAACCGGCAAATTTCCTCCCGTGGGCCGGAGTAGGTTTCTCAGTTTGCATGCGGGTTTAATGGAGGCGAGGAGGCGTGTTCAGCTGGGCGTGTAGTGGACGGCGCAGTACTATTCGATTTGACAACTACAACTAGTATATTATAAAAAACAAAGAAGAGTAGTAGAGATAGAGATAAGAATAGAGACTAGGGAGGAGCACCTTCTCGCTTGCCGTGGGCTACTCCTGCGCTCCATTCGGCGGCCGCATAATGTCCCCTACAGACCACTCCCTCCTGCGCTCCATTCGGCAAAGGCTATTGACATTTGGGAGTGCACTCTCGATTGCTAGCAGCCACGACTTCACCGACGATTTACTTCTTCCTCGACCTCGGCAACCTCTTCCTCAACGACATGGGCGACAACCTCAACGCCAATGGTGCTGCTCCCGTTGCACCGTATGTGTTTCTGTCCTTCCTGTTCAAAATCGTGGTAGAATTCATGTTTCTACTCTGTGTCCTAGACTCGATCTGTTCATCTACTATGCTAGTCCGCATGATTAGTTTAATCTCTGTTATAGCCGTCATGATTTATTTTGTAGTAAATCTCGTAGTAACTTGCTCATATATTCAGCTGGCGGAACGTCCCCTACAGCCACTCCCGTTTCATGGGCGGCTGGTCGATGCCTCCAAGGAGCCCTTCGTCTCTTCGCTATGAGTGCCCGGTGCCGTTTTGGGGCTCACCGGCGGACATCGTGCATCACACGACGCAGCGTGTGGCGATCACTCACGGCCCTTGGCGAAGAACATCAAGTACGAGACGAGCTACCCGTTCTCACCAGGCCGGAGTCCTTTGGAGGATCGGCGCCGCTGCTAGTCTCGGAGGAGGACGGCGGCGTCTTCCTCTTGATCGTGGCCACCGGGCGAGGCCCGCATGAGCCGCCGCCACATCTCTGTAGTGTGCGCTGGGGCAACGCGCCGACGCTGTTTCGACACGAGGCCGATGTACGGGTGTGTGCTCACTATTACTACCCCTGGAGGTCCGTGGGCGGCGACACTGGCTACGTCAAGCTGACTTGGACTCTGCCGAGCTGGGACCTTCCCGCCGATGTGGACATGGAAGATGCATGGTATTATTTGACCCCCAACAATGTGCATGGGGACTCCAAGGAGGTTCACCTGGACATATGCATTACTAAGTTAAATGTTGATCATTAGTCTTCGCTCAATGTAATCCGCTGTCTAAGCATGTGGAGACTTCCATGCATGATCCTGCTCTATTGGAGTATCGGACATGAATAAAAGTGTATCCATTTATGGTTTAGTCTAGAATCTTCCATGTATGAATTTTTACTACAGTACCGGTGAAAGACTTATGATGAACCATTTCCTGAAAAGCACAATAAGAGTTATTTCTTAACAAGTTTTGGATGCAGGTTGAACAGTTGAACGCTTTTGTTTGCAAAATATACTTTTTTATCCATTTCACCCGGATGTTTCTGAGCTCTAGAGATGAAATAATATCCGAAGAAACCTATCGATACCTGTTACACATGAGATGACCCCCACAACCTATGTCAAAATAAACAACACCCCGATCAATGCATTTCACTCTTCCGTACAGCAGACGGGCACCTTACTTGCTCCTACAGGTGCTTAAGCTTGCCACATAGGCATAAAGTCTGATGTGGCAAGTTAATCAAGAAGAGAGAGACTAGTTTGGTGACCCAAGGAAGAAACGGTGCTAAGAGCGTGTACCTAGGTGAAAAGACAATTTTGAGTCTATAGCTAATTAAATGAAGCAAACTTAGCAACACCATTTCATTGGAAGAGGTCACTCCTTGGCAAATGCAATAAATAGTAGTACTCCCTGTGTCCCATAATATAAGAACGTTTTTGGCACTACACTAGTGTCAAAAATGTTCTTATATTATGGGACAGAGGGAGTACGAAGAAAGAGATAGAGAGGAGTAAAAAAAATACACTTATAGCCAATCTTATAGCCAACCTTGTTGTAGTATGAGTGACTAAGTGATGACTATGTATGCCATGCCAACATCAGATAGCCTAACACACCGTGTTAAATCTCCAAGGGCGACTGACATGGCGACCTGACGGTCGTGGTAGGCGCGACCATGATACGGCTCTTTGGCAGCCCTTGGATATGAGATCAAACGGTCGCATGCTAAGTTGCTGAAAATTTGCAGAATAACTCTCTAGGATAGGATATTCACCCATAGGTCTAGAATCACGCCATGCAACCATTCGATCTCAGATCCAAGGGCTCTCGGAAGCCCGTATCATGGAGAATGGAAATCCACTACCCTGCCATTCGCACGCTGGCAGTTCGCTCCTACTCGTCCCCGCACATCCTTTAATACTACGGCAGTTCGCTCCTAGTCGTCCCGTCCATTCACATTACGGCAGTTCCACTAATCCTAACCCTCCTCCCAAATCCATGGCATCCCAAATCTCCCCGATCAGCGGTGAGTACAAGTTCAAAACCATCACCGCGATGAGTACGACGTCATCTACACCTGTTCTTCCGCGACGGTGAAAGGATGCCTTTCTCGCTTTAGACGCATGTTCGAAGACTCAGATGATGAGTGGGTCACTGGGCTAGATGTTGAGTACACCACAGTCCAAGGACGAGAGAAGGATCTAAAGGACGAAGAGAGGAAGAAGTCCGTCGTGATCCAGGTTTGCGTGCATGACTTATGCTTGGTCTACCACATATGCCATGCCGACGTTGAGTGCCAGGATTTTAAGGACTTCCTCGAGAGCAACCTAGTCAAATTCGTTACTGTAGACTTTGGTAACGACAAAGAAGTCCTGCGTCGGATAGGCCTCATTGTAGGCAACACCTTCGACCTCCAAAAGAATCGGCTTGTGTCCTCTCGTCGACCTTCAATGCTGACCTGGCAGGAGCCATGGTTCATCCTTAAATGCAGTAAAGCGGAGAAACCTCCATACACGTTTCATCGTCATGCATGGCAGCGGAATGTACTAGATATAGACCACATCCACTATGTTGCAATGGATGGCTACCTTTGTTTCAATATCTACAAGGGTTGGATGAAGAGCAACAGCCAAGTTGGCGGTTCAAGCAAAGAAGTATCGGCCAAGAGGAAGAGGGACAAGGACGAAGTCGAGGACGTGGACGAGGACTCCGAGTAAGGTGGCAGTGTCATTGCTCATGGTGGTTCTAATGCAGTGTCTAGCGGGATAGTTGCAAAGTTTAATTTCAGGTGTGCTTAATTTAATTTGAGGGGTGTGTTGTGCTGAGCCCCCAGCAGAACTATGTTATGTTTCTTCTTGTTACTTTAACTCTTCAGTACGTACATACTAGTATTTCTTACATTTCATATTTTAGTTGGTATAGTACTACCACTCGTTTCTTCACATTATATATGTATAATATATATGGCCAACATCATATAGCGAGCAGTTTAGTTGTCAAAGAATTTCGTGGTGCTTAGTTTTGTCAAAGAATTCCGAGGTGCTTAGTTTTATTTGAGGGGTGGGTTGTCTTTGGACACCATTATTGTGACTAGCCTTTTTAATAGTACTATATGCATAATTTGGTGACCAGCGCTCTCTATATGTACCACCTTTTTTTTAATTTCAAGTTTTGCTCCATGGCGCAATCCATCGATACTACTGCTGTACAAAAGTATTCATTTTTTAAAAGGCTAGATGGCGGGGCAGTCTAGCTTGGTCGGTTTCACGAGAGGCGAGGGCCTTTGTGATTTGACGGCTCATTACTACTGGAAGGCGGGGCCTTGTGATTTGACTGCTCGTATAAATGCACCGATGACCTGATCGAGGAGGAGCAAAGAACCGTGCGGTATACTCAAGTTTTCCACTGGATTAGTACTGCGACGGAGGAGCACGAAACACGGCAGCCCAGTGCCATATGGCGATAAAAATGATCTAATTTGCTAGTCATCTCATTGTTAGCATTGTTCTATTCATTCCCTCAAAAAAAACCTTTGTACTATTCATGCCTCGCAGAGAATGTGACACGTGCGACGAAACACCCGAAGCAAAAGATGAAACACAGCAGCAAAATAAGAAGGAAGATTATCACCCCAAATGATCTAATTCTCCGCGGAGTCGTAACCGCTTCTTCATCGCCTCCACGACCTCCATCTCCTTGCGCGTTTCCTCCGCCATCTTCTTCATTTTGTCCATGACGCGGGATTTCTTGACGCGTGCCTTCATCATCTGTTCCACGGCCGCATTACGTACCTTGACAGCAGCCGGGTGCTTGATGCGGAGCTTCGCCAACTCCTCCTTCTGTTCCATGACGAGGGCCGGCGGCATCTTCATCGAGGAACTACTATTCTCATGCAGCTTCTTCCAACCGACGTTCTTCTCCTTCAACAGGTCGATCTCGTGGCAGAGCTTCGCCTTGTCCTCCTAAAGTTGCAGGATTTCGCCGGTCGCCTTCTTCTCCGAGGCAATGCTCTTCTTCAGCAGCATCACCAAGCCAACGGTCAACTCCCCCTGCTGACTAAGCTCAGCGGGCATGTCGTCGAGGCTCTCCTTCAGCAACTCCATCAAGCCTTGGATGAACTCCTTCTGCTTATTGAGGTGCTTATTGAGCTAATCGGGCATGCCGTCGAGGGATAACGACTCCAGCTCCGCCGGCCTGGCATGTTCGCCTCCGCGGCTAGGGCGCTCCTGGGAGCCATCGCCTGTCCGTGAGAGATCTTTCGAGGTCTCTGCGTGGTGGCGAGCCCTCTCTTTTTTTCTGCAGCCTTGGTTGCCGCTCCCTTGTTACGAGTAGTTCTCGACCTAGAGCTCTGCTCGCCGGCCATGGCAACGACGGACGAAGAATAAGCATTTATGAGGAGGAAAGGTAGAGTAATTTTCGGTTAGGTAGTTCCCCTTTTTATAACCTAAGTACTAGCACTAGTACTAATACCTGCATAGTGGGAACACGTTCAGGTTTGGTACGTACTAGTAGGTGTGAGCAGGCTTTTGAATGTGATGGGAACAAGGTACAAATTAATTGATGGTTTTGGTTTCGAGGCCCGAAACGGCTCCCGATGAGTTTAACGGAACATAAATTTCAAGTACTGCACTGCTCAAATGCGTAAATATTATGTTACTGTCAAAAATTGGCACAAAATACGAAGGAGACCAATGGAAGTACTACTTAGCAACCCACGATTTAACTACTCGCATGCGCGTAGTAGAGTAATAATGTCTTTCTTCCGCCCTCACGCCCACTCAATTTGCATGCGCTGTATTAATTGACCATCAATGAAGTGAACGACTTTACACGCGTCAAATTATCACATGGGGTGGATCTTGGTACAAAATTGCGTCCACCCGTGTACCCGCGTGTGCGTGCGAGGGAATGAGTGTGTGCGTGGCGTGCATGCACATCTTTGCTTCGTGCATGTACCGCCAGTATGGCTCAGGGAGGACGAGTACATTCTTCTGGAACCAGCAGCACGTCAATGTGATCAATCCACGCAAGGAGGTCGCGACAATGCCTCCACATGTGCCACGTGGCTTCATGAACTGTAAGAGAGGCACTGTGTAGCGTGCCACTGGTATTCTAATTTACGTGTTTTGCACATACTTGAAGTACTAGTAAGGTACACGTGCATTGCACGCATCAGATTTTGCAACCAAATTATGAATAAATACCACACTATAGCATGTAAGCTCTGAGTCATATATGCATGATGTAGCCCTTCGTTTAATTCTTATAGTTCATCTCATTCAAAATGAATTAGAGGGTGCTTGGATACGTTTTAGTCCCATGACTAAAAGTAGTGAGACTAAAACATGCTAGCCTCATCCATTCTTGGATCCAAATACTAACGAGACAAAAATCAAGTTAATGAGCACTTATTATCTTCCAAACCCTCCAATCCAGAACTCGCCCGTTGTCGGCATTCCGAGAACTGGGGTACCCAGACTTGCCTGCCTGCGGCCTGCGGCGTGGCTCAAGGGGTGGCCCAGCACGGCCCATCTTCATCAGCACAAGCTCAAGACCCTCGTGAGGGGCCAAGGCTCATGAGGCGAGACTGACGGGGAGCTTCCTCGAGCCGCAACCTCGTCGGCTGGCAGCTCGCGAGGCGGAGAGATCAAGGCGGGGTACCTCACGAGGTGCCCATGACGCAAGCCATGACGACCAAGGGCGCCAGGCGGGCGCCAGCCCGCGCAGTGTCCTCCTTTCCTCTTTGGTGCAAAGGGGGGCAAGCGCAGGCGAGAGCATCAAGCAAAGGCATCTGTTTCAGTGCAACAAGACCAAGACCGTCGCAACGGCAGGAAGGAAGTCATGTGGAGCCCAAGTCGGCGTCACCACAAGAGCCTTTGACAGGCGAGGACCAACTTTAGTCAGGATAAGTGTACTAGATGTTCCCCTTCAAAATGGCCAATTGTTGGCGCCCTTCCCGCTCAATATTTGGGAAGAGGCCCAGGGCCTTTGACTATAAATAGGACTAGCCACCCACAGGGTAGAGGCATCTTGAATCAGCAGAGAGAGAGCGTGAACTCCCCTAGCAGTTCATCTTTTGACCAAGAACGAGCCCTCGCGAGGCTGTTCTTCCTTGTATTGTTCATCGTCAACCCAAGAGGCAATCCACCACACCACACACTGGAGTAGGGTGTTACACCACAATGGTGGCCCAAACCAGTATAAACCCTGTGTCTTTTGTGTTGTTCCTTTCATAGTTTAGATCCTAGCGAGGCGGCGAGGTGCAGGTAGGTAGAGGGCGAGATCTCCGCGCACCCGGTGTTCGAACCTAGAGGGTCTGCGGAACCCAAAATCCGACATTTGGCGCCCGATGAAAGTGCGCCGGAGATTTCCTTCTGCCGACTCGCTCTCCGCCGACACCGCGACTTGCCCTGCGATGAGCAGCGCGCCGCCCACTCCTGTCGCTAAGCGCCCGGTAGCGAGGGCCGAGGCTCGAGCCTTAGCCCCGGCCTTGCGGCAGTGCGGTGGCGGACAAGTTCAAGCCGGGAGAACACGCTGCGCCATAACGGCACAACTGATCCAGCTGGCCTTCCTGCTGGCGTCTGAGGAGGCCATCCTCGAAGCGAGGAGGCGACTGTGGTCATGGCTAACTGGCTTCCCATGGCCCTCACCGACGCCCCGCGCATGTGGCTGCTCCACCTACCGGCGGCTTCCGTGGCCTCTTGGGAAGAGCTGCGCAACCTCTTCCTCGCCCAGCACGCTGCGCCGGCGCCCCCGGTCGTCGCGGCTCTCCTGGGCGGCTCGCAGGCGCCACCTTCAGGCCGCCACGTCAAGCCATTAAATCGTCTGGTCGGCACTTGCCTCCACGCGGGGGCTCCCCAGTCGGTCGGCGCCCAAGGCCGATCTGGCCTTGGCTCGAGGACCACCCCTCCAATTCAACCTGCTCGGGCGCGCTCCCAATGCTGTGCACCCCCACCATCTGCCAGGTGGCCGTCACTAGGACTCTCATTGACGGCGGCGCGGGCCTCAGCGTGCTCTTGGTTGAAGCCTTCAGCCTCCTCCACATACCGCCGGAGCGGCTTCAGCCCAGCCGGCCTTTCTTGGGCGTCGGGGGCGGGTCATCCAGCTCCCTAGGGCAGATCCATCTCCCAGTAACCTTCGGCACCTACGACAACTTCCGCACGGAGCTAATCGACTTTGACATCGCCCCCATCGGCCTCCCATACAACGCCATCCTCGGCTACCCAGAACTAGCCCGATTCATGGCCACGACTCACCCAGCGTACAACCTCATGAAGATGCCCGGGAGCAACGGCGTCCTCACCTTGTCCGGAGACACCGGGGATGCATTGCAAGTGCTCAAGCTCGCCTTCAAGACGGCGGCATCGGTGCAGCCTGCCGACTCAGACGCCCCTGAGCCCAAGACAAGGCGGAAACCAAGCAGATACTGGTCGACGAGGACGGGTCCACTAACGCCACCTTCACCATAGGCGCCAACCTCGAGCCCGAGCAGGAGGAGGCCCTGGTCAAGTTCCTGCGCGCAAACAAGAAGGTATTCGCATGGGAGCCTGATCAGCTGGCGGGGATCCCTAGAGGCGTAATCAAGCACCACCTCAACGTGTGCCCAAATGTCCACCCTGTGAAGCAGAAGGCAAGGCGACAGTCCACTGAAAAGCAGGCTTTCATCGTCCAAGAGACCCGCAAGTTAGAAGCTGCAGGGGTCATTCGCGAGGTCCGATACCCGGATTGGTTGGCCAACCCGGTCGTCGTGCCAAAGAAAGGGGGGAAGGAACGCATGTGTGTCGACTTCACCAACCTCAACAAAGCTTGCCCGCAAGATCCGTTTTTGCTCCCTCGCATCGATCAGATCGTCGATTCCACCGCCAAGTGCGACCTGTTATGTTTCTTGGATGCCTTCTCTGGGTATCACCAGATCAAGATGGCGGTAGAAGAATTGGAAAAAACGGCTTTCCTGACCCCGTGTGGGGTGTACTGCTACACATGCATGCCGTTCGGGCTGCGCAACGCAGGGGCGACCTTTCAGCGGCTGATGCACATCACCTTGGGCCCGTAGCTCGGGAAGAATGTTGAGGCTTATGTTGATGACATTGTGGTGAAGTCTCGTGAGGCCAAAACCCTGATACAAGACCTGGAGGAAACCTTCGCGAGCCTCAACGCAGTGAACCTGCAGCTCAACCTGGAGAAGTGTGTGTTTGGGGTCCCCTCGGGCAAGCTCTTGGGCTTCCTCGTGTCCCACCGAGGCATCGAGGCTAACCCGAGAGAAAAGGTCAAGGCGGTCGAGGACATGAGCCCGCCAAAGACCCTCGTGAGAAATGCAGAAGCTCCTTTGGCGTGGCGTGACTAGGACGCTTCATCTCCAAGTTGGGGAGCGGCTGCCTTTCTTCCAGCTGATGAAGAAAAAGGGACCCTTTGAATGGACTGAAGAGGCCGACAATGCGTTCCAAGATCTCAAGAGGTACCTAACCAGCCCTCTGGTAATGGTGGCCCCACGCCCTCAGGAACCCCTGGTGCTCTACCTTGCAGCCACTCCTACTCACTTGGCGCAGTACTGGTGGCGTTAGGGAGGAGCGTCGGACCAAAGCATGGCAGCTGCCGGTCAAGGCGAAGCAGGATCAAGGAAGATCCACAGAGACCACTACCACAGCCGAGAAGGATCGGCCGCCCGTGAGGGGCACTTTTCGGGACAGAAGAGACCCCTCCCTTGGCGACCCAGTGGAGGCTCCACTATCTCGGGGAGGCACCCACCACGGTCTCCGGAGGGCGCCATCGACATCGGCACTCCCAACCTCGTTGAACACCACTGTGTACTGCCATCGGCCTGATGTTGCGGACGCGAGGCAGTGCGATATCCCATGCCCCAGAAACTCCTCCTCGCGCTATTGGTGGCCTCGCGCAAGCTGCGGCATTATTTTTTGGGCCACCCCATCAAGGTTGTCTCAGCGTACCCCTTGGAAAGGGTGCTCAGGAGCCCTAACTCAGCTGGAAGAGCCGCTGAGTGGAACATTGAACTGCAAGCATTTCAGCTCGAATTCAGCACAACCAGAGTCATCAAGGGGGCCGCATTGGCGGATTTCGTGGCAGAATGGACGGAGGCGCCGGGCCTCAAGGCTGATGAGGATCGATCACTCTCCTCGGGAAGCGAGGCGCCGGACGGTTGGGTCATGTACTTCGACGGGGCGTTCTCCAGGCACGGCGCGGGCGCTGGTGCGGTGCTTATATCTCCTACTCAAGACAAGCTCTACTAGGCCGTGCAGCTCTGCTTCCAGCATGGAGGAAAGGTCTCCAACAACATAGTAGAATATGAAGGCCTAATAGCAGGCCTGAAGGCCGCAGCTGCCCTAGGAGTGAAGTGCCTTACCATCAAGGGTGATTCACAACTCCTCGTCAACTTCTCCAACAAGGTATATGAGCCGAGGGATGAGCACATGGAAGCTTACCTCGCGGAGGTCCATGAGATGGAGAAGCAGTTACTGGGGCTGGAGTTGCAGCATGTGCCCGTGGCACCAATCAGGGAGGCCGACAACATTGCCAAACGAGCATCCAGTGGCTACCTCGGGAGCTGGCGTCTTCGAGGAGCGGCTCTTCAAGCCCTCGGCCATGCCAAATCCTTGTCAAGCGCGGTGCAGCCTGGGAGGAGCTCCCCAGCCACCAGCCTCGGAGCCCAGTGCGTGGCCCGGCCTCGAGAGCGCGCCGCTCTTGACGCTGGAGCCTCGGGAGGGTGCTGGATCACAGAGCTCCGGAGCTACTTGACGCAAGGGACCTTGCCGGAGAAGGAGGAGGAAGCGGAGCATGTGGCGCGGCAAGCCACATCATACTGCATCAGGGATGGAGAGCTCTACCGGAAGTGACCCAATGATGTGTCCCTACGCTGCATCTCGAGGGAGCAAGGGAAGGAACTGCTGGCAGATATACACGATGGAGACTGTGGGCATCATTCATCATCGTGGACCCTCGTTGGCAAAGGCGTTCATGGCCCAGGTTCTATTATTGGTAACGCTCAATGATGCCGTCGAACTGGTGAAGGCTTGCGAGGCCTGCCAATTCCATGCCAAGCAGATCCATCGGCCCGGCGGGAGGTCCGCAAACTATACCCTCTCGTGGCGTTCGCGACCGGGGTTGGATATCCTGGGCCCATTTCCTCGGGCGCCAGGGGGCTATCGCTACCTCTACGTCGCCGTGGACAAGTTCACCAAGTGGGCTGAAGTGGAAGCCGTCCGCACCATCCCCGCAGGTTCTGCGGTCAAGTTCATCAAGGGCATCGTGAGCTGGTTCGGGGTGCCGAACCGCATCATCACCGACAACGGTTCGCGATTCACGATAACCTCTTCAAAACATCTGTATGCTAACCTTGGGACGCAAATATGCTACGCTTCGATGGCACACCCACGAACAGCAATCTGGTCGGCCGAAGCGAACGCGGAGGTCTTGAGAGGCCTCAAGACCAGGACATTCAAGAATAAGCTGGAGGCCTGCGGCAGAGGTTGGTACGACGAGCTTCAGTCCATGTTGTGGTCCATCCGCACGACCGCGACCAAGCCAACTGGCGAGACCCCGTTCTTCCTGGTCTATGGAGCTGAAGCGGTCCTCCCTCACGAGGTCAGACGTCGTTCCGCACGGGTCCTGGCGTTCGATGAGGCGCAGCACGACGCCATGCGAGGGACGGCCCTCGTGCTGGGAGAGGAGCACCGTCGGGAAGCCGCGCTCCGAGCGGCAAGATACCAACAAGCGCTGCGGCGATACCACTGCCGTCACATCCGCCCCAGGACTCTCGAGGTAGGGGATCTCGTGCTCAGGCGGGTTCTCTCCAGGGAGGGACTGCATAAGCTCTCTCCCATGTGGGAGGGCCCGTTCAAGGTTGTTCATGTTTCGAGGCCCGGCTCTGCGGCGCTTGGAGACTTCGGGGAGGGGTGCCCGTCCGAGCGCGTGGAACATCCAGCACCTCCGGAGGTTCTACCCCTAAAAAGGCCCAGAGCCTATGAAGAAGGCGAACACCTGTGAAGCGTTGCGTTTTGGAAAAGGCCCAGAGCCTGTGAAGAAGGCGAACACCTGTGAAGCGCTGCGTTTTGGAAAAGGCCCAGAGCCTGTGAAGAAGGCGAACGCCTGTGAAGCGCTGCGTTTTGGAAAAGGACCAGAGCATGTGAAGAAGGCGAATGCCTGTGAAGCTGTTGCGTTTTGGAAAAGGCCCAGAGCCTGTGAAGAAGGCGAATGCCTGTGAAGCTGTTGCGTTTTGGAAAAGGCCGGTGCACATGAAGAAGGCAAGCGCTGTGAAGTTCATCTTTACGAGAAAGGCGGAGCCTGTGAAGAAGGCCAATGCCTATGAAGCTCGCCGCCCGTGACACTCTCATGTAATAATGAGTTGGGGCTGTACCGCCCGGAGTTTCGAGGCGCCGGCCCTCGGGCCACAGGGCTCCCTCACGCCCGATGGCAGCACTTAGCTCCGCCTTTGGTGAGAAGGCGTCGAAGACTAGATTAGGTGCCGGACGCGGCTTTTCTCATTGCTTCTGCGGTTGGCTTGTTCATTCCCATTTGAAGTTTTATTGAAGTTGTTGCCATCTTTGGTTTGTGACTCCTTGCCTTTTCGCTCCCACGCCTCGATTTCTCTCGCGCAAGTCTCGCGAGGGAGCAGTATGAGCACCCTCATGGCGTTTTACGCCCTTATCGTTTGAGGCTTCCCTACCCGGGTCCACTACAGGAGCACCCCTCCAGTCCGTGCCCCACGGGCACCGCGACACGAACGCAGGACCTAGGTCGGTCGCCTCCACAGCTGAGGCCGGGAGCTACCTCTCCAGACTAACCTTCGCAGGACATGAAGCGTTCGATGAGGCCTCGGCCTCGGGAAGCAAAGGCCACGACAGGCCCCCCCGAGCTAAGTAATTTCTACGTGCAGGCGTGTGGCACAAAGGCATAATACCTAAATAGTGGAAACAGTGCGATAATTAATGGCAATAGTCCGAACACGCCCCCACGGGGCCCTACACTACTGTCTCTTTGCACAGGAAAAGGAAAAAGAACAAAACAGGCGCGACTCGCCTGACACCAACTCGCGGGGGAGACTCGAACTGCCTCCAGAGCTCAGGCGGACTCCATCTCGCGCTTCACCGAGGCGCGACGGCGGGAAGACCCGCTACCTCCCTCCAGGCGGGCACAGCGGCGCGGAGGCTGATCGCTGACCACCACCGGAGGAGCCGCCCGAAGAAGAGCCGTCAGCTCGATGAACCCGAGCACCGCCGACCACACGCGCGTCTTTGTCGTCTTCATCGTCGCTGGGCTGGGCCCCAGTGTGATCGTCGTTCTCGAGGCAGCACCAGTAGCAGCAACCGTCTTCCCGAACACCACGACATAGAGGGTGGCATCGCCGTCGAACTTGAACTGTAGGGTGCTGCTGCCCGGCTCAGACCAGCGGCAAACGTTTACCCGGCCAGCGGGTCGGGCCATGCTCGGCTGCAGAGACCTCCAGCGAAGCCCAGGAGGCCCGGCTGCAGCAACCATCCGCCTGAAGCCAGAGGCCGCCCGGGGCACCGGCCGGAAGCTCGCCTAGGAGGAAGCGAGGAAGCTGGAGTCGGGTGCTGGTCGGCTCCGCCGACCACACAACGAACTCCGGCAGCACCTCTGCTGAGTGGAGCGGCCCGGGGTCAGCAGCGGCCGTGGCAGCGCCCGGCCAATGGCCTGCCGTCCGTCACCGCGCGGGAGATCACCTCCACGGCCGTGAGGAGCCACCATGGGAGCCACAGGGTGTTTGCGAGAACGGCCTCGACCGCAACAGGCGGGGAAGAGTCAGGCTCCACCTGGCGGGCCTTTCCTTTCTCCGCGGCCGAGAACCTCTTTGGCGGAGCCATGAAGAAGAAGGAGAAGCAACAGGGGATGGACCGGAAGGGCAGGCGCCGTCCTGTACTTATAGTCGGGGAAGGCCAACCGCCGGCCTCCACGATCGTAGGTAATCATGACCTGCTTTGCATGCTGGGACTTGTCAATTCGTGCAGTTGCCGAGGCGTCGTGGGGGAGCGGAGCCGCCCACGTCCAATCAACCGCCACGCGGCGCCGGAGGCCGCAGGCTGTTAGGGCCCGTGGCGCTTCGCACTTGCCCCTTTGCTTCTCTGCTCAGCCAAGTCCAGGCGCGCCTTGGGCCGGGGCCTCTTGTCGGCGTTACGGGAATGGGGTACCCAGACTTGCTCGCTGCGGCTGCGGTGCGGCTCAAGGGGTGGCCCAAAGCATGGCCCATCTTCATCAAGACAAGCTCAAGACCCTCATGGGGGGCCAAGCCTCATGAGGCGGGCAACAGGGGAGCTTCCTCGAGCACGGACCTCGTCAGTGGCTCGCGAGGAGGCGGAGATATCAAGGCGGGGTACCTCACGAGGTGCCCATGGCGCAAGCCATGACGACCAAGGGCACCAGTGAGGCGCCCGGCCAGCAGTGTCCTCCTTTCCTCTTTGGTGCAAAGGGGGCAAGCGCAGGCCGAGAGCATCAAGCAAAGGCATACATTTTGGTGCAACAAGACCAAGACCGTCGCAACGGCAGGAAGGAAGTCATGTGGAGCCCAAGTCGGCGTCACCCCCAGAGCCTTTGACAGGCGAGGACCAACTTTAGTCAGGATACGTGTACTAGATGTTCCCCTTCAAAATGGCCAATTGTTGGCGCCCTTCCCGCTCAATATTTGGGAAGAGGCCCAGGGCCTTTGCCTATAAATAGGACTAGCCACCCACAGGGTAGGGGCATCTTGAATCAGCAGAGAGAGAGCGACTGAACTCCCCCTAGCAGTTCATCGCACCAGCCAAGAACAGGCCCTCGCGAGGCTGTTCTTCCTTGTATTGTTCATCATCAGCCCAAGAGGCAATCCACCACACCACACACTTTGGAGTAGGGTGTTACACCACAATGGTGGCAGAACCAGTATAAACCCTGTGTCTCTTGTGTTGTTCCTTTCATAGTTTAGATCCTAGCGAGGCGGCGAGGTGCAGGTAGGTAGAGGGCGAGATCTCCGCGCGCACCCCAGTGTTCGAACCTAGAGGGTCTGCCGGAATCCGAAATCCGACACCCGTGTTAAAGGAGAGGAGTTAAATGAGGAGAGAGAGGACTAATCCACATTTTAGAAGGGGTACCCCTGACTAAAAAAATTTAGTCTCAAGACTAGTTGTAGCCCCTCTTTAGTCAGGGGTGCTTGGAACTTTAGTCTCTTAAAGAGACTATTTTTAGTCAGACTAAAATAAGTCCCTTGGATCCAAGCACCCTCTTAGTTTTTATAAAAAAAGCTAAGAACGCGGGAATAGGAAAAACATGGGATTATAGTGGAATGTCGTCTTGAATCCTACAAGAGTGTACGAGTGTTTGATTGTGCATGGAAAAAGCGCATAATTCTTTCAAAGAGGTTTGAGTGGATGGGATGTTTCCTATGAAATCTAGTGCAAATGAATCATATGGAAAAATTCCTATGGTTTACAATCCTACGAATCAAACAACCAAGATAGGAAAAATTCCTAATGATTAGAATCCTCCAAAATTCCTTTGAGAATCCTTTGAATCAAAGAAGCCCTTAAACTATTTTATGATTCATGGAATTGTGCGTTGTAAAGCATAAAGTAAAAACAAATAATGGCAATTCCACTAGAAAAAAAGTTTGGGCAGTTATGATACGGAAGATTCTAGAACAAAAGAGAACCACTGTTGTTTTGAGGTTTGTGCATTATGCTTAAGTTAAACCATGGAGTCTGCTAGATTGTACATGTGGCAAAATCCGATGGGGGGCTAGAAGATGGTGCGAGGGGCCGAGTGGAGGGAGACTATGAAGGAATGCACAAGTGCGAGATCGATATTTAGAGAGAGGGGGCAAACACGTGCGCTTTTGCACGCAGTGGCGGAGCCATGAAAATTAAATGAGCTAGGGGGCCAAGCATTGCTAATCCTTTACGAGGAGGGTCAATTCATGAAATTAAACCTTTTTAGCAGCAATTGTCTAATGATCACATTCATATTAGCCTCTATATATAGTGATGTTAGGGGCGGGACCCTTACCTTTGTCTTCGCTCATTGTGCAGCGTCGAGAGATGAAGCGGAAGGCATGGATGATGAGAGGGGACGTTGGATATATAATTAATGTGGGTGTATTAGCTATATATGTTAATCCTATATAGAGAGGTATAGATTTATCGATGTGGGCGTGGGAAAGAGGGTGAGACCTCACTTTGGATATTTCGATTGATCGGTTTGTGTGGAAAACTATGAAAGACCTAGCTATATACACACATACATAGAGGAACATCGATCGTGCGCATGCACGCGTGAGAGATAAAGAATGCCCGATATGATAGAGAGGGGATGTGTGTGGGTGTGCCTTCATGGGAGACCGACCTGAAGAAAAAGATTGCATGCGTCACGATGGATAATGCCGATTGGTAGTGTGTGTGCATGCATGCACGAGAGAAAGTTAGTGGTACAATTATAAAGAGAAGACTACTGTGTGGGTGTAAAAGAATAGGTGAGGTCATAATCAATGTAAAGTTGAATTCAAATATTTGAATAAGAGATCCCGATGTTTGAAACCCATGCATGCGTGAATATAACGGAGATCTGCGCGGTGTGGTTTGGAAACGAGCATGTTGTAATGTATACACATTGAACAAGGTCAGAATGATTTGAATTTGAGATACCGATGGCAGACATCATTTGGCCACGTCGCATCCGTGCATGGACACATTATTCTAATTGGAGATGATGGGCGGCTTTCGCATCACATATCTATATCTATACCCCTATATATATTATATTTAATATTTTTTATATTGTGTGCGGGTAACTTTAACTTTGAAAGATGGTCGTTGGATGAGGCGAATCAGATGGTCCAAAGATGGCAAATTTGAGCACTATTGGATGTTGGATATCATCTAGGTTCCACCAGATTTCGCCACATGTATAATCTAGAAGACTCCATGGTTGAACTTAAGCATAATGCACAAACATCAAAACACAAGAACTTCTTATTTGTTCTAGAATCTTCCGTATCAGAATTGCCCAAATGTTTTTCTACATGATTTGCCATTATTTGTTTTTACTTTATGTCTTACAACGCACAATTCCATGAATCTTAAAATAGATTAGATTTCTTATAAAAACTAGATGATTTTGAATGAAATGAATTATAAGAATTAAACAAACATCTACATCATGCATATATGACTCAAAGCTTGCATGCTATAATGTGGTATTTATTCATAATTTGGTTGCCAAATCTCATGCGTGCAATGCACGGGTACCTTACTCTAGTCTAAATGGTGTTTGTGTGTGTGTTGTGCGTGTTGAGGTGCAAATTGTCTTTTCTTTTGGGTACACGTTAAGCTTGTTCTTCCGAAATTTCAAGCCGCACCTTGTTATGCCGAAAATTCATGCTAGCGTCTCTGTCTATCGTGCTGCGAAACTCCCGCCTCTTCAACCCGCACCTTGTTAGCCCAAAATATTTAAGATATATCTTTGTCTCGTTGTGCTCCGACAACTCCCCCCATCTCAACTCGCGCCTTGCTATTCCGAAATTACAATGCGCGCGAAAACTCCCACCTCATGTGAAATCCCGACACGCGAAATGCCCGTGGTACCCCTGAACCGAAAGAACCGCCTCAAATCGGTGGGGGGGGGTACTATCATAGCTTACCCCACATTTCGGACAAGTGCGTCTCTAAGCCATGGTTCCCCACTGCCATCCCATCCGCCCACCCATTCGTACACCGAGGCCGCGAAAACCCGCGACGAAACCCCACACCCTGCTCCGTCCGCCACCTAGCCGGAGCCTCTTCCCCGACGACGTCGTCCACAGCAACACCTCGACGTCCCTCATCCACCGTACCGGATGAGGATCCGTCGTCGATCTCATCGTCCTACCGGTTCAGCCACCCCGTCCTCCACCTCCAAGGAGCTGCCCCGATGTTCCCCTCGTCTTTCGCGCCACCTCCATTCCCGCACTGCCGTCTTCACCTGCACCACAGGAAGAGCATCATCATCACCATTTCCTCGGATGATGTTGCGGCCTAATCGGTGCCACCAAAGAGGTTGTACACTAATCGCCGCATTTTCTTCTTGATTCGATCTCACGGTGCTGCCGGCGCTCGGTCCCGAGCCGACACGGCGCGGCTCCATCCACGGCGGCGTCGCCGGCCACTTCCTCCACGGCGTCGCTCCCTCGGCGGCGACGTCCACATCAGTAGGAGCTGCTGCTGCTTTAGCTCTCGCTCGCGCTGCTGCTCTGCTCTTGCTCTCGGTCCCCTTCCTGGTCTGCTCTTGCTATTTCTCTTGCTCGCGCTGCTGCTCTCGCTCTTGCTCTTGCTTGCGATGCTGCTCCGATTTAGCTACACTTCAGTCGACTGAATTGACTTTTGGGTCAGTCGATTTTCAGGGGGTGGGGGGGCTCGCCGGGGTGAAGGAAGAACCAGCCCTTGTGAGGAGGGGGCTCATGGGAGGGTACCCCACTATCTATCTTAGGGTTCAGGATGGGGGCGGTGCTCGCCGGCGGTGGCGGGGCGTTGGCGGGGCGGTGGCGTGGGGATCGCCGGAGAAAAAGATCGGCACGGGCGGCGGCGGACCGGTGGTGGGGAGTGTTTTCGGGGCGGGCAGGGCGGCGCACCGCCGGCTGATAACCCACAAGTGTAGGGATCGCAACAGCTTTCGAGGGTAAAGTATTCAACCCAAATTTATTGATTCGACACAAGGGGAGCCAAAGAATATTCTCAAGTACTCCCTCCATTCCTTTATATAAAGTGTATTTGTTTTTTGATGAAATTCCAGAATGTAAGGTGCATTAATTCTAATTCCTCATAATTCCCTTGTTAGCCTTCCAGAAAAAGGAAAGTATCTCTCTTCTGATTGTCTTGTATCTCTCCTTATAGCAATAGAAGGAAACTATCTCTATGTCGATTGCATTTATATCTTACTTTCATATACTAACTGATTTACTTGCCACTAACCAATAAATTTGCAAAGGGTAATTTTGTCCTAACACGTCCATAATTATGTGCCTTGGTAACCGCGCCGAAAATAATACACCTTAGATAAAGGAACGGAGGGAGTATTAGCAACTGAGTTGTCAATTCAGCCACACATGGATAACTTAATATCTACAGCAAAGTATTTAGTAGCGAAGTAGTATGATAGTAGTGGTAACGGTAACAAAAGAATAATGAAAGCGAAAGCAATATTTTTGGTATTTTGTAATGATTGCAACAGTAGCAATAGGAAAGTAAATAAGCGTAAACCAGTATATGGAAAGCTCATAGGCATTGGATCGGTGATGTATAATTATGCCGGATGCGGTTCATCATGTAACAGTCATAACATAGGGTGACACAGAACTAGCTCTAATTCATCAATGTAATGTAGGCATGTATTCCGAATATAGTCATACGAGCTTATGGAAAAGAACTTGCATGACATATTTTGTCCTACCCTCCCGTGACAGCGGGGTCCTGGAAACGAAGGGATATTAAGGCCTCCTTTTAATAGAGAACCGGAACAAAGCATTAGCACATGGTGAATACATGAACTCCTCAAACTATGGTCATCACCGAGAAGTATCCCGATTATTGTCACTTCGGGGTTGTCGGATCATAACACATAATAGGTGACTATAGACTTGCAAGATAGGATCAAGAACACACATATATTCATGAAAACATAATAGGTTCAGATCTGAAATCATGGCACTCGGGCCCTAGTGACAAGCATTAAGCATAGCAAAGTCATAGCAACATCAATCTCAGAACATAGTGGATACTAGGGATCAAACCCTAACAAAACTAACTTGATTACATAATAGATCTCATCCAACCCATCACCGTCCAGCAAGCCTACGATGGAATTACTCACGCACGGCGGTGAGCATCATGAAATTGGTGATGGAGGATGGTTGACGATGACGACGGCGACGAATCCCCCTCTCCGGATCCCCGAACGGACTCCAGATCAGCCCTCCCGAGAGGTTTTACGGCTTGGCGGCGGCTCCGTATCGTAAAACATGATGATTTATTCTCCTTGATTTTTTTCACTCTGAAAGCAAATATATAGAGTTGGAGTTGGCGTCGGAGGAGCTCCAGGGGGCCCACGAGGTAGGGGGGCGCGCCCTAGGGGGGTCGCGCCCCTACCCTCGTGGACAGGGTGTGGGCCCCCTGGTCTTCATCTTTGGCGAGGATTTTTTATTATTTTTTATAAGGTGTTCCGTGGAGTTTCAATGCCATCTGCTTATTTTAGACATCCTTTGTGTCAATGCCATCTGTTTAGTTTCTTTATCGTATATGTGAATCATGCAATGCCATCTTGTCTAGCCAGGCATCATATATGTGAATTTTGCAGTGCCACCCTGGTTAGCCAGTCATCTTATATGTGAATTATATCATGCCATCATTCTTTTATTACGTGTTAAATTTGTCAACAATTTTAGTACATTCAATTACTCTTCCTGTGCATCAGCCATTCGGCACGGTCATGGAAAAATCTGGGGTGGAAACAAGGTCTTCAGAGCAGATAATGCTATCTGACGAAGCGCATATCTTCTTTGGTTACCGATAGCTCCTCGAGAGGAGGATTCGAGACAGATGACGATCATATCCCCCGAGGTGCATGCCCTAACTTGGCAGGGTTTTGTTGCTCATATCGTGCGTATTGTATCTTGCATTGCTATGTCATTTGCTTAGTTTAGACATTATTTGTTTGAATGCCAATTGTTTAGTGTCTTATTACCATATATGTTAATTATGCAATTCCATCTTGTTGCAAGAGATTTTTTATGTGAATTATGCAATGTTATCTTGTTGCAAGGCGTTATGTATGTGAATTATGCAATGCCATCTTTGTTTAGGCAAGCGTCATATATGTGAATTATATCATGCCGTCCTTTTTTGTATTTCTCATTGCTTTTTGTCGACAATGTTTGTATATTCAACTGCTCTTCCTGTGCATCAGCCATTTGAATTGGTGATGGAGAAATCTGGAGTGAAAACAAGGTCTTGAGCAGACAATGCTACTGCTTTGAAGCGGATATCTTGCTGGTTCTGAGATAGTTCTTCAGAGGAGGATTCAGAGGCAGATGACCAGTCCTATTATCCCCCTGAGGTGTATGCTCAAACTTGGCAGGGTTATATTAATCATATAATGCATATGTTGTATTGCAATTCTTAGTTTTTACATCATATACACAATATTGAATGCCATCTCCTTAGTTGACACATCATTTATGCGATTTCCCTCTGCTCACTTCCTTAGTATATAAATCATATATTTGAATTATATCATGCCATGATGTTTACATAGACAACATGTATCTGAATTATGGCATGCCAACCCATTTTCTAAAGACATAATATAGTTATATCATCTCATGTTGTTAACATAGTCATCAAATTTTAAATTATGTCATTCTATCTGTGAATTATATCATGCCATCATGTTTCCATCGACTGCATGTTTGTGATTTATGGCATGCCAACCACTTTAATAGACAGATCGTATAGTTATATCATGTCATCCTCTTTACATAGTCATCATATTTTGAAGTATGTCATTCTATCCTATTTAGTTAGCCATCATACATGTGAAATTGTGTATTGCTATCCTGTTTAATTAGCCATCATATATGTGAAATTATGTCCTGCTATTCTGTTTGCTTAGACAACATAAATGTGAATTATTTCATGCCTGTTTTCTTCCCTACTATCCATTGCACCTGTCTATCTTACAATGTCTGTACATTCAATTACTTTTCTTGTTTATCAGCCATTTCAATTGGAGGGAGTGATGGCAGATCTGTGGGAGTAAAACACGGTCTTGAGAAAAGATCGTGCTACTGTCGATGCAGATAGAACCACGGTTGTACTTGCCCAAGAACCAGCCCCACCACACATAACCCACACTCATGCAGATTGTACCCCTACCCAGTTGGACAGAGAACCAGCTACACCCCTTCTAACCCAAACCCCAACAGATAGACACCCAGTTCCCGTTGACACAGCACCGTCTCCACCACAGAGCACCCAAACACGAGCAGTTAGTAAGGCAACTGCAGTGCCCAAATCACGAGGACCACCACTTTGAACTCGAAGTCAACGCTTAAAGCAGAAGAAGAATTGTTCTCAGGTCAGGTTCCGTAGCTATGGTTCATACTACTTTGCTCTTACATCACTGTATTTATTGATACCAACCAATTTCAAATTTGAAGGATGCAATTGAAACTCCAATGGCGCAACAGGTATGTTTTAAACATGTTTCTTCAACATGTTTGGCTGTTTGCTGGTGTAACTTGCTCTATGTTGATTTCAGTTTCAATTGAATAAACAGTTATGTTCTCATGCCATGCACATTACAAGTGTTATTATTGCTGTGTAGTTTCCCACACTTATATTCTGTCTATGCTGCTTTGTCTTAAATAGATATGATTTGAACTGTATCTATCTTGATTTGGCAACATAAACTAGAATGATATCGACCATACAGTGACCATACTACATAGATATATGTTTGTTTCATGCTGTTATCCTGTCCACCTTACTACTGAACTGGTTTACCAAAATGAATTTCATATACTACATTGTAAACCTGAGATGTGTTTGTTTGTTTCTCTTTTAGAACGCCGATAAAATATTGGAGAAGAGTACCCTGTTATGCAATGGTAAAGGAAGTAATGCAGATAAGCTTCAAGATAGTGAGACATCCCTGTTGGTCTCCAAGAAAGCTGATAAAAACTATATTGGAGACCTTTGAGACAACCCCAAAGTCTTGTCTTGATGTAGTGTTCGAGTTCTTGGCTACCGCTCGGCACCGACTCTTGAACTCATTACTGAATCAGTTCGGCTTCTTGAGTCTCAACTTCAAGTTTAAAGACATCGATCAGATGTTATGCAACAGAAGTCAAGGACCGAGGAAGTCCTGCAGAATTCAGATGCATACTTTACGGTGCAGCTGACAAAGTTACTGGAGGACTTAAGCGCCAAACAAGAGAAAGTTAATAAGCTTGCTAAGCATCTTGCCAGCATTATGGGTACCCAGGATATTGTTTCTTGAGCTCTTCTGAAGTGGTTTCAGTTCTGGACTTCTTTTGCTGCGGCGTTTATATGCTGCTGTGTTCCCTATATTTGCACTGGTGGCGAACTTTGATGCCCAATGGATGTAATATGTGTAATAGCCGTGATAGCCTAGTGTAAGTTTCTTGCTTATTTATTTCCTTGTTGTCTTGTTTATTTGTTTGCTTGTAGTCAGTGCAGTTCTTTTTCTGTGGTTTGCTAGTGGCTGCAATAACCTATTTTTTAAAACTAGGCCACAATAAACGCCACAGTAGTGACACTGGGCCTACAGGCCGTAGAAACAGTGGGCCTTCTATGGGCCGTAGAAACAATGGGCCTTCTACGAGCCGTCGAAACAATGGGCCTTCTACGGGCCGTATCATCAATGGGCCTTCTACGGGCCGTATCATCAATGGGCCTTATACGGGCCGTATGATCGATTGGCCAAACATGGACCAAACAGACCGCATTCTGGCCGTAAACGGGCTAGAGTTGGAATCGTCCGTTCATGGGCCGACCATAATGGGCCATCGTTAATAGGTCGTATTTGATGACACTATGAAAACGGCCCAACGTATTAACGGACCACAAATGGGCCGATCAGAATTCACGGGCTGAATTTGGCCCACAAGCGTAAAAAATAGCGACAAGAACGGGCCGTAAGTAAACGAATGCTGGAAATGAGCCCAAGAATAAATGGGCTCTAAGAAGGCCGAAAGATAACATGGGCTGGAAACGGTCCAACGGAATAACGGGCCGTTAATGGGTATAAAGTGATACACTGTTCTATACGGGCCAGTTTCACAACGGGCCATTAATGGGTGTAAAGTGATACACTGTTCATTACGGGCCAGTTTCACCATGGGCCGTTAATAGGCCAGGAGTTACATAGGGCCTCATATGGGCCGAAAGACGTCATGGGCCATACATGGGCCAGAAGTGAAAACGGGCTGGAAGATGGCCCAGATGACGCTACTGGGCCTAATTCGAATAGGGCGTAACGGGCTTTGGGTTAGCGGGCTGTAAATGGGCTATATGCGAACATGCCGTTAACAGGCTTTCCATGGGCCGGCCCGCCACCTTTTGACCAAGTCAAACGGGCCGGCCTTTTCACAGCAATGGGCCTCTGTTGGGCCGTGCCACTTGTCGACGTATCATAGGCACCTTTTATCCAATGAGTGGATGACATCTGTCCCAGCGGTGAGCCGACACGTGTTTCCTCCAGCCAATGATGATTTTACACGTGGAAAATCCCCATTGGTCGGGCTGTTAACGGGTTATCGGATCCAAAACCCGACCCGATAGCTTAACGGCGTTCCATTACGGTGGATGCCACGTATCGGTCACCCTTGACGAAAAGCACTTCGCGTGACGCGATTTATCGTCACGGAAGTGGACACTTTCGTGATGATAATTTTCATAATGTCATGGAACACTTCTACGACAGCACAGATATGACTATCTTGATTCTGTCATAATTTTTTCATGGATGTACATGCATGACAAAAAACGCGACCTATTCTGACAAACACGTATCATCACGGAAGTGTATTTTTTTGTAGTGGTTGCTGATAATAAACTGTGTGCGATCTACTTGATTTTTCATCTTGATTTGAATTACATAATGGGGTAACAGCAGCAATGGACGGTGTTTGAATTACTGGACCTTTTATCTGGAGTGAACACGCAACTATATGTGTGTCGTAAAAGAATTGGAATTATTCAGGGATCGTTTGAACATTTTATACATTAAATTGGTTTTCCAGCCATTTCAGGTGAACAATTCAAATTTGAACTACATGCACATGCTCCAGTTCATATAAATTGGTTGAAAAATCAAATCTGTGTCCTTGGGTGCATGCTTAGGTCCCACGCAAGAAATGGGAATGAATTTCAAACACCAGGGCACCGTTGATTGCCGGCAAAACATTGAGATGCCTGGTTTTTAAATTCTAGTAAATCCAGAACTCGTCAGAAATTCATGAAACTTGGCATGCTATCATGGAGCCGCATCAACATATCGTGGTACAAATTTTTTCCCATTTGGGTATATGCTACTCACAAACCGGAGCTTCTCACAACAAGCATGATGGTTTTCGGTAGGGAACGTCCCACCTTTGGGGACGAAACGATATCCATTGCCTCTTATTGCTTTCAATTTTTTTTCTCGTGTCAACATAGAACAACAGGAGTGTTGTGTGATTTTTTGTGAATTTTCGGGGTTCGTTTGGACATTTTTATGCATTAACTGAGTCTTCAATGCATTTTATGTGCATAATTCAAATTTGAACTACATGCACATGTTCCAGTGCATATAAATTGGTTGAAAAATCAAATCTGTGTCCTTGGGTGCATGCTTAGGTCCCATGCAAGAAATGGGAATGGATTTCAAACACCGGGGCACCGTTGATTGCCGGCAAAACATTGAGATGCCTGGTATTTAAATTCTAGTAAATCCAAAACTCGTCTGAGATTCATGAAACTTGGCATGCTATCATGGAGCGGCATTAGCATGCCATGGTACAAATTTTGTCCCATTTGGGGCAGGTTTGGGTATATGCTTCTCACAAACCGGAGCTTCTCACAACAAGCATGATGGTTTTCGGTAGGGAATGTCCCACCTTTGGGGACGAAACGATATCCATTGCCTCTTATTGCTTTCAAATTCTTTTCTCGTGTCAACATAGAACAACATGAGTGTTGTGTGATTTTTTGTGATTTTTCGGGGTTCGTTTGAACATTTTTATGCATTAACTGAGTTTTCAATGCATTTAATGTGCATAATTCAAATTTGAACTACATGCACATGCTCCAGTGCATATAAATTGGTTGAAAAATCAAATCTGTGTCCTTGGGTGCATGCTTAGGTCCCATGTAAGAAATGGGAATGAATTTCAAACACCAGGGCACCGTTGATTGCCGGCAAAACATTGAGATGCCTGGTTTTTAAATTCTAGTATATCCAAAACTCGTCTGAAATTCATGAAACTTGGCATGCTATCTTGGAGTGGCATCAGCGTGACGTGGTACAAATTTTGTCCCATTTGTGGCAGGTTTGGGTATATGCCTCTCACAAACCGGAGCTTCTCACAACAAGCATGATGGTTTTCGGTAGGGAACGTCCCACCTTTGGGGATGAAACGATAGCCATTGCCTCTTATTGCTTTCAATTTTTTTTTTCTCGTGTCAACATAGAACAACAGGAGTGTTGTGTGATTTTTGTGATTTTTCAGGGTTTGTTTGGACATTTTTATGCATTAACTGAGTTTTCAATGCATTTTATGTGCATAATTCAAATTTGAACTACATGCACATGCTCCAATGCATATAAATTGGTTGAAAAATCAAATATGTGTCCTTGGGTGCATGCTTAGGTCCCATGCAAGAAATGGGAATGAATTTCAAACATCAGGGCACCGTTCATTCATAGATTAAGCAGTTGTTCTTAATTTATACAAACAGTTCAACTTGAGAGCTGAACCGACCAAACTTTTCCCCTATTGTTGCCAACCACGTACTGAAATAGCTAGTTCAAGTATATATACTAGCTAATTTTAAGTACGTTGTACAGTTCCACCACATTTATAGTCAGATGAACTGAACAAAATAGCCCCTAAATACTACTACTGCGGAGGGGCTTTGTACTACTTCCGGCTGCCTCTCCTGCGCGGCGCCAAGAAGAGGTGGAGGAGCAGGAGCCTACCGACGAAGCTGGGCAACCGCAATGCGGTGCCTGCCGCTAATTACTTTCAGCGACGCCGCTTGAACGCCCTCGCCGCTCGGTGACCCCTCTCAAAGCGGTGGTTCTCCTCGTAGATCTCCTGATTCCTCGCCTCTGAGGCGGCATGTGTCGCTGCCACTGCAGCGGTAAGGCTCTTTGCATGCTCGACGAGGCGCTCCTCCTCCTCCCGCAGGAACTCGGTGTAGCGTGCAAGGTCACTGTCGCACATGGGCATCCACATCCGCCTCCCGCCTTCGGGCGGCGGTGGCGGAGCGGGTGATGACCCCGGCGGTCGATGGTGGGATGGCGGCCACGACCACCACTTCCCGCCTTCGGGCCGCGGTGGCGGAGCGGGTGATGGCCACAGTGTCCGACAGTGGGGTGGCGGCCACGACGACCATCTCCCGCCTCCGGGCCGCGGCGGCGGAGCGGGTGATGGCCTTGGCTTTCGAGGGTGGTGTGGCGGCAACGGCGGCCAGCAACAGCAGCCGATGGGCACCGGTGGCGGAGCATGTGGTGGGTGTTCCGCGCACACCCAACAGGGACACCACGCGCACTACACTACGCCGGGGACTGCGCCGCCGCCGCGGTGTAGCCTCCCAGCTGGAGCTGTTCACTGATGACGGCGGAGTGGCTGAGCGACGACAACGGACCGGTGCCATTGGCGAATGTGGGAGAAGCAGACGAGATAAGCTATAGGGATGGAGGAAAAAATGCAACGCAGGACTCGCCGGTCGTGAGGTTTTTTATAGCAGGACGGTAAGCATTGGGATATTGGGGGATTTCACTGAGTTGGCGGGAAGCTTGTGCGGGACCTGCGAGGTTGCGCGGGAACGGGCTCACCGACGATTCATTGGCGCCACCGTTTGGCAAAAAGAACGCCCCCGCGCGCTGCGCAAGCTTGCGCTGTAAGTCGTCTGCGGTAGCGGGGTGACAAGACGTGCGAGAGGAGGACGAAAGGCCACGTACACATACGGTTAATAAAAAACGTTTGCGATTTAATTACCTACTATACCACCGTCCTGGTTTATAAGTATGATTTAACTAATAAAATACGAATGCATGTCGCCAAAGATTATATTGTTGGATTTGTATTTGAACATAGTTTCCAATTATATAATTTTTAAAACATGCATTAACATTTTGTTGGTTAAATTTAAGGGCAAAGTATGGCACGAAATATAAAGGAGACTATAGACTAGACGGAGGTGGTACCACATGGCCGCTCTACGCAGCGACACAACTGTCGGCCGGCTTGTAGGCGACCATTTGCTGCGTGTTCAACTGCTCCATGCATGTGGTTGCTTGCGGTTCAGGCGGCCGCGGCGCGCGCTCTGCTCTCACGTCCTGCCGGGTGCTCTGCCCTCGTCCCTCCACGTGCTCTGCCAGTGTTTTCGGCCGGCGCACCATCACGCACATTCGTGTATAAGCAGTTGCACCGGGCGCGGCGCGACGATGCAGTTACCCGCTGCAAAAACTTCCATGCGGATGCACCGAGAATCCACCCCGCCTGGCCCCCTTTTTATTCCTGCGGCCATTAACCTTCATCTCTCATCTCACACGACACAATAAGCACACCCACGAGGACACATACAGAGAGGACATCCAGCGGTTCCAATGGCGCTCCCCGTGGCTCCAATGGCGCTCCCAAATGACCTCACGACGACAACGGCGGGCAGTTCACCATGCATCACGTAGTGGACACCCACGTGAGGGGGAAGGCCCTCTCGGTGGTGTACACGAATGATCCAGTCTCGGTGGAGAGCTCCATCCAAACTATGTAGCGGTTCCTTGCCGAGGACAAGTACCGAGTGGTCGGCTTCGACCTCGAGTACACCATTGGTCGTGCCGGGAACGATCATAAGGTTGCCGTCACCCAGTTGTGCATGCGACATGACGTCCTCGTCTACCACTTCCACGTTGCCACAAGGCCTTGGGAGCATTTCTCCAGGTTTATCAAGAGCTCCGACTACAGTTTCACTACGGTAGACACCACCAACGATCTAAAAGCGCTCAAGCTTTTGGACTTGAAATGCCCGAATCTTGTTAATGTCCAGCACTACTACAAGGTCTGAGGCACCGACAACAGAAAACTGAACTCCCTGGTTGATCTCGCCTCGACCATCATCGACCCCTACTACGCGAAGATGAAGCAAGAGAGCAATTGGCACCATATTAAGATGGGCTCCGGAGGCCTGCCAGGGGCCCCACAAGCTCTAGGGGCGCGCCCCCGGGCTTGTGGCTGCCTGGTGGACCCCCTTTTGTTGATTCCTTCGCCAATATTTTTTATATATTCCAAGTCAATTTTCATGTATTTTGGAGTTGTGCAGAATAAGTGCCTTTGATATCGCCCTTTCCGGTCTAGAATTCCAACTACCGGCAATCCCCCTCTTCATGTGAAACTTGCAAAATAAGAGATAAAAGGCATAAGAATTGTGTCATAAAGTGAAATAACAATCCATAATGCAATAAATATTAATATGAAAACATGATGCAAAATGGACATATCATCTGGTCAGTGGTCCCGCATCCGCCTGGTAATTTTGGGGAATCCGATTGGATGCTCTAAGCTTTCTAAATGCATATGATACTTATCTCTACCAAAATTTTGAGAAACAACAACTACTAGTTCTTACCAACGATTAATGTTATGCATAGCTTCATAAGTTTGTTACCATAACAAAGCAACATTGCCTCTAAAATGCAGAGTTACAAAACTAGCCCAAGTATCATGTGTAACAACATACATAGTGAACTACTCCCTCTGACCCAAAGTAAGTGTCTTAACTACAATTTTCCACCGAGTAGGAGTTTCACCATCAGTCTGGGAAAAACAATTTAAGGCATTCATCCACTCGGATTACCCGAACGAAATCCATATCCAGAGGTGTGATCATACGAATAAGCATTGATCTCCAACTCAAACTGAACCGATGTATGAGGAAAATCGCGCTTACCCATGACAAGGGCATGTGCGGGAGCGTTGTTAGCCCCAGGATCAGTACCCTGGTGATGATTTTTGTTGTCGTGCGCAACGAGCTAAGGTAGGATAGGGGTTGCCGCCGTTGGTTGCTCAACTTACAACACAACCACACGGGGCATCCACCTCTGTGATGGCCGTCTAATTGAGCCGATCGATGTGTCGACCTTCGACATCCAGCCGATGATGTCTACTACACAACTTTCTTCTTGTAGACACGTGTTGGGCCTCCAAGCATAGAGTTTTGTAGGACAGTAGCAATTTTCCCTCAAGTGGATGACCTAAGGTTTATCAATCCGTGGGAGGTGTAGGATGAAGATGGTCTCTCTCAAACGACCCTGCAACCAAATACAAGAAATCTCTTGTGTCCCCAACACACCTAATACAATGGCAAAATGTATAGGTGCACTTTGGCGAAGAGATGATGATAAAAATGTAATATGGATGGTAGAAATATATTTTTATAATCTGAATAAATAAAAACAACAAGGTAGCAAATAGTAAACGGGCACAAAAACGGTATTGCAATGCTTGACAATGCGGCCTAGGGTCCGTACTTTCGCTAGTGCAATCTCTCAACAGTGCTAATATAATTGGATCATATAACCACCCCTCAAAGTGCGGTGAAGAATCACTCCAAAGTTCCTATCTAGCGGAGAACATAAGAATAAATCGTTTGTAGGGTACGAAACCACCTCGAAGCTATTCTTTTCAATCGATCTATCCAAGAGTTCGTACTAAAATAACACTAAACAATTTCAGATTCATAATACTCAATCCAACACAAAGAACCTCAAAGAGTGCCCCAAGATTTCTACCGGAGAAAGAAAGACAAGAACGTGCATCAACCCCTATGCGTAGATTACCCTAATGTCACCTCGGGAATCTACGAGTTGAGTGCCAAAACACATATCAAGTGAATCAATATTATATCCCATTGTCACCACAAGTATATATGTAATACATATATCAAGTGCTGTCAAATCCATAAAAGTATTCAATCCGATAACAACGAAATCTCAAAGGGAAAAACTCAATTCATCACAAGAAGATAGAGAGGGGAAAACTCCATATGATCCGACTATATTAACAAAGCCTATGATACATCAAGATCGTGACATCTCAAGAACACGAGAGAGAGAGAGAGAGAGATTAAACACATAGGTACTGGTACAAACCCTCAGCCCCGAGGGTGGACTACTCCCTTCTCATCGTGGTGGCCGCCGGGATGATGAAGATGGCCACCGGTGATGATTTCCCCCCTCGTGAAGTGCGGAGCAGGGGTCTAGATTGGTTTTTGGTGGCTATAGAGGCCTGTGGCAGCAGAACTTCTGATCTAGGTTAACCCCGAGGGTTTTTGGAATATTTGGGATATTATAGGGTAAAGAGGGGGTGCGAGAGGCCACCGAGGCGGGCACAACCCACCTGGGCGCGCCTGGGCCCCCAGGCGTGCCCTGGTGGGTTGTTCCCCCTCAGGGAACCCCCCAGGTGCTGCTCTGGCCCATCGGGAGTCTTCTAGTACATAAAAAATCCACACAAAGTTTCACGGTGTTTGGACTCCGTTTGATATTAATTTCCTGCGATGTAAAAAACAAGCAAAAAATAGCAATTGGCACTGGGAACCGGGTAAATAGGTTAGTACCAAAAAAAGATATAAAGTTGCTATAAAATGATTGTAGAACACCCAGGAATGATAATGTAACAGCATGAATACTTCATAAATTATAGATACGTTGGAGACGTATCAACATCCCCAAGCTTAATTCCTACTCGTCCTCGAGTAGGTAAATAATAAAAGAAATAATTTATGATGTGTGAATGCTAGCAAAGTGCACAAGTTTGATCAATGATAATTTCAATCACTTTTCCTAGCATCATAACAACAATTCTTTCTCATAAAATTTCTCATGTTAAAGTAGCAACCAATTCACATGTTAAGGTTCAAACAATGGATTCTCCTGAAACTCAACAACCTATATTCTTAGTCACCAAATAATTGCAATTCAACTTATGCAACAGAGCCTAAGTAAGAGCTCCACATACTCAACCATCATATAGTCTTCTATGATTGTTAATACTCACCGCATACACATGAGAAAAACGTTTCAACTGGACACATAGAAAGATATGGGCTTATAATTTCGCCTCCCAACGTATTCACCTCAAGGGTGATGTCAACAATAAACTCATGCTACCCATATCCAACTGGATATATGTGCCTTGATCTTTCCTCACCACATGATGCTTGCCAAAATAGAAAAATAAAAAGGAATAGAGAGAAGAACTTTGACTCTTTGCATAAAAGTAAATACATAAAAGTAAAAGATAGGCCCTTCGTAGAGGGAAGCAGAGGTTGCCATGCGCTTATTTGTTTGTATGCTCAACCCCTTAGTGTAAAAGAACACCATGTTGTATTGCCCCTTGTGATGGCAACCTTTATTATGCAGTCTGTTGCTTTTGTTCTTCACCATCACAAGTTCGTACAACGCTCAATTTTCTCTTACACTAAATGATCTCACACTTTTAGAAGCAATTTTTATTGCCTTATTGCATTGATGACAACTTACTTGAAGGATCTTGCTCAATCCTTAGGTAGGTATGGTGGACTCTTGAAGATAAGATTTGGGTTTAAGGGTTTTTGGATGCACAAGTAGTATCTCTACTTGGTGCGGAATTTTTGGCTAGCAAGGATGGGGGCAAGCACCACATGTTGAAGGATCTATGACAATATAACTTCTACGTGAACATGAACAAACATAAACCATTAGGTTGTCTTCCTTGTCCAACGTCAACAATTTTGTCATATAATATTTTGATGGGGGTTCACAATCACGAAAGCTTTCCATGATAGTGTATTTGCATGTGAAAGTTCTCTTCCTTATACTAATTATCGTGAATTGCTTGTATGACCAATATTGTGATTGTCAAGCCTCAAAAGATTCACTTTCTAAACCCAATGTGAAGCTACCACTAGGCATGATATAATTTCAACTTCATGATATTCAATTCATTCAACGATTTACTCATAGGATATAAGTGAAGCACAAGAGTAAATGACGAGCTACTCCAAAAAGATATAGGTGAAAATCATGCGAGTAGTTAAGTAATGGGTAGCTAATTGAGAACTCTCTCTTATTAAAAACTTTCATATCTAAGAATTTTATATAAAAATCAAGCAAAATTAAAATAAAATGACATTTCAAGAATAGCACAACTCATGTGAAGAAGCAAAAACTGAGGCTCAACCGATACTAACCGATAATTGTTGAAGCAAAATGGTGGAGCTTAGATGCTTGAGACTTCTTGAAATATTATCTTGGTATGCCTCGGGCATCCCCAAGCTTGAGCTTTTGTGTCTCCTTAATTCCTTTTATATCACGGTTTCCCTAAATCTTAAAAACTTCATGCACACAAAACTCAACAAGAACTCGTGAGATAAGTTAGTATAAACCAATGCAAAAACTTTATTATTCTCTACTGTAGCAAATCACTAAAATTATTATTCAACATTGCATACTAAATGCCTCTGCATATTTAATACTCCTATCCTTAAATATAATAATTAAACAAGCAAACATATGCAAACATAATAGCAATCTACCAAAACAGTACAGTCTGTAAAGAATGCAAGAGTATCAATACTTACTTAACTCCAAAGATTATGAAAATTTACCACACTGCAGAAAAATTATCAGAGCTTATTTTGCAAAAAGTTTCAACATTTTATCACATTATAACCTTTTTAGGGAATTTTTTGCAACAGCGGTAAACTTTCTGTTTTCAAACAGCAACATGTAGGCATGCGAACCACCAGTCGTGAACAACCACAACATGAGTGTACTGGCCCTCTCCCCTCTCCCCTCTCCCCTAGGCGACTCCTAGGCCCCCACCGCCGGTGGCCACTCCGGCCCCAGCGGCCAGCTTCTCTGTCACTTGTCACTCCGATGATGGCAGACACTTCACAGTTTGGAGGAGGAGAGGATGCATCCATGGATCCACCTGTGCTCAACTTTGCTTGAGGTAAATTTTCTGAGGTCTATGAGGTAAAATTTTGGTCACCCCACGGTGTTTTCTCCTGGTTTTCGTCAAAGGGAATTCACTCTGGTTGTTTCCTTCTGTCGTGCTCGTTTTCGGTTGGATTGTCACACTGTTAGTATTACTCTCCAATCCTGTTTTGGTGGGTACCCTCAAGGGTTTCGTGTTCTTCATCTCAAGGACAGATCTTACAAGTTCTCGGTAGCTTCTAAGGCTGTGGGTTTTGAGATTTACAATCAGGGCCGTGTGGTTGAAAAAGACTTTGAATTGGTGTTTAATCTCTGGGGTGCTGGGGGTCCCAATTGGATCTGTGAAGAACAACTTTTTTATCGACAAGAAGTTGATTCTTGGACATTGGTTACAAATGGTTCGCGACCAAGGTCGGTCGCCGGCAATGTATCCAGTGATCATCGGCGGTAGTCGGTTTTTGCTCGCCTGGCAAATATTTTGGAATGTAGTAATAATGGGGCTCGGGGCACTAATGAGGCCATCATGATGGATCATAACACTTCAGGCGAGGGTCACGCAACGGGTTTTGAGGGCGGCAATTTGGCTATTTCAAATTTCCTTTGCTACGCGTGCAGTCAACGGGGCCACTTTGCCAAATATTGTAATGAAAAAAGCCTGACTAGGCTTTTCCAGTTTCTGTTGTTTGATTCTTTCCCCAGCCTGCCAGAAGAGGCCTAGGCCCCGGGTGCGGTCCAAGATTGGTTCTTGTCTATTGGCCCGGCCCGCGACCCTCCGATTGTTTCCTCTTTTAGCGAGCTGTGTTTGGGATCTTTCCCTAATTTTCAGCCTCGAATAGCACTTGCCTCCTCAACTTCTCCACTGTCCTCCTCTACTTATATGTAGTGCAGAATCCCTGCACCATTCACGTCAAGCTCCTTTGCGGCAGTGCGTGCATGCAGGTCTGCTTCGATGGCCAACATTCCGATCGACCCGCGCCCCTTTGTGCCCCATGACTTTGATATTCAAAAGATTGCGGGGCGCAATGGGGTTGCTCGGGTGGTGCTTCCGCATTGGCCTCGTCGTCACAAAGACTGGGCGATTGCCTCCATTCATCCTCTACCGGCCGATGCACCATTCCCCAATGTAAGAGATGTCCTGGAAGAGTTCATTGTTGTTCATAAGCATTTGGGTTTAAGGGATATTCATAGGTGTTCGTTCGGCGAAGCTTATGTTCGCCTCACTAGGGTCAGAGACAGGGATAAGCTAGTTCTAGACAGCCCCCGTGAATTTGGAGATGTTTTTTGTCTCTTTTGTGAAGCATGGTGAGGGTAGAAATCATAGGAGAGTTCATTTCAATAGGACTGTGTGGCTTCTGCTGACTGGGGTTCCCTTTGATTTGCGAAACACTAAAGCTTTGGCTACTGCCGTCAGTAAATTTGGCTATTTGATCTCTTGGGATAAGGAGGATGAGCACATGGGATGTATTGTTATAAAAGCTAGAGTTATGATTCTTGATATCATTCCCAAAAGTTTGAGATGGTCTGAAGGGGATGAGTTTGAGGAAGACGGTTGGTCTTCTTCTGTTGAAGTTCTTGCTAGTGAACTCCTTGGTGGAGGCCCAGCTAATGAGGATCCCATCCCTCCTGACCATGTTGATCCTCACCCTCTGCCAGAAAAATGTTGAGGATGCTGTTGGTTTTCATAATGAGGCTCTCAATAATAACCAAGATGATATTCATGCTGAGGATAACTGGGAACAGGATGGAAATTGGGAAATGACACAACAAGGTAATCACAATGCTGCTCTTGATGACCTTTTAGATGTAGTGCAGCAAGAAGAAATGGCATGGACTGATGGTGGGGAGTTGTTACCTGCAGCCAGCAACAACAGTTTGTCATCTGACATGTCTTTCTCTAAAGGGGACAATTCAAATTACATTGTGCCACCTGTTGCAATTGGAGATTTCCATTTTGGGGCCCATGCTCTTGTTGTTCTGCCACCTCCACCTGCAAATGTGATTGCCAATGGTCTACAGAACATCATTCAAGCTTATCAATCTGATGATGAGGAGCCTATGGTGCCTGTGCATCATGCCGCTTCTCCTCCAAATGATGTTGTTGTAGTGCAAAATGATCCTCCAAATGGTGTTGTTGTAGTGGAGGTTGTCCTTGCTGCAGAGGAGTTGTTGCAGTTCAAAATATCAATGTTGTAGAGAATTTATTGCCTGAAATTGTTGCAATGAGTGCACATGTTAACACTCCTTTGGTTGGGCAGTCTAAGCCTGCTGCTACCATGGAGGCTTCCAACCAGGATAAATTACCTGATGTGCCAGTAGCTTTGGACATAGGTACATCATCTTCCAGTCCTACTCACATCACTACCACAAGGGGGTCCCTTGAGCCAGTGGTTGACATTACAGATTTGCAAACTGGGCTTAAAGGTAACTGGGCTACACAAATAAATGAGCATTTCAATGGGGACCCTTCTCTTCTTGGTCTTAAATATATTCAAATAGATGCATCTGGTTCTAATGATCCTATTATGTCAGAAGAAGGTCTTCTACTGTGGAAGAAACACTTCCAAGAACCTATGGAAAATAGGACTGTTTTCTACATAAACATTCCTGTAAGTTGGTTCAACTTTATGGTTCACCTCCTAATGACACCTGATAAGTTTGAATGGACTGTGAACATGTTAAAATCTGTCATGTGGGAAGTTTTTACTGAGGTTGAGGGCAATGATAAAGCTTTGTTGTTCCATATACCTGATAAATGTCCTGCCTCTCATGCTCCTATTTGTCAGGCCACTATTATGGACAAGCAGCAGGCACCGGACAAGGACAAAGAAAATGATGGCATTACTGCCAATCAGCATGATGCTGAGTCACACGCTCTACTGCAACCTTTTGGGTCTGACAACCTCAGAAAGAGGAGAAGTGGCAAAACTCCCCTGGTTGAAACTGAGGTAAGGAGGAGTGATAGAATTAAGAAAGATAATGCTGGGTATAGGAGAAGTTCCTGCACAAACTCAAATTGCTTACCCTGCAATGTTGTCCATCCCACTATACAAAAATCAGTTGTTAAAAATCTCACTGCCTCCTTCTGTAAGGTTGCTGAGGGGGATTTGGAGGACAAGCTGGCCAAGAAGCCTAGAAGGAAGCAGGAGGAAGATTTGGTCAAGGTGCCCTTGGATAAAGGGGAGGGAAATGCTTCAAAGTCTCCCTGATGACAGTACACATGTTTCTTAGTGTTGGATGGAGGGGCGGTCTTGTTGGCCCCTCATGTTATCTTTTGAGAATATTTATAAGTGGTGTAATGCTAGAATGTTTCCCTGTAGTGGACTATGACTATTTGGTGCTATACCCCCTAAATGGAACCTCTAAGATGCACTTATGCTGGATGATATGGTCTTTATGTCATGTGTTGTGGCTCATGTGGCCATGCTTTGATCAGTTAGCAGTAAATTCAGATCAAGTGCTGGTGCTTGATTTTTGGTTGGTGATATCCACAAGTTTCTATGAATAACACAAATAGAAGTTGGAATATTCTCAATTGGAACATTAGAGGGATGAATTCTAGAAATAAATGGCTGGCCCTAAGGCAGAAAATTGATGAGAGTGATTGTAATATTCCTTGTCTTCAAGAAACTAAGAGACAAACCTTGGACCTTGCTTACTTAAAAAATTTCTGCCCCAATAAATTCAACAAATTTGCTTTTCTTCCTTCTATTGGGGCCTCAGGGGGATTGCTTACTGCTTGGAATGGTTATGTGTTTACTGGAGAGCTTATTGCCCAAAACAGATTCTCTCTGTCCATACAATTCACTAGTCTGCTTTCAAACCAATCTTGGATTGTCACTAATATATATGGCCTGTCAAACACAAGACAATATTGAGTTCATTAATTGGTTTCAGAATATCCATATGCCTGATGATGTGGACTGGCTTCTTATGGGAGATTTCAACTTTATTAGATCACCTTTGGACAGAAACAGACCTGGTGGAGATGTTAATGATATCACTACAAAAAAAGACACATCCGTGACATTTTGGGCCGAACGAAAATCTTTTCTGTCATACTTATGACACTTCTATGACGATAGTTGTGACAAAACACGGTATCATCATAGATGTGGTGGGGTCCTACTTCTATGACAAAAAATCATGACAGAAAATGGGCTTTTCGTCTAGGGCGTGCCGGAGACGCAGTTGCCTGACATTCTTTGGGCTGTCCATGACGGAAAAAACTGTGATAGAAGCGAGGGCGCGGAAAATATCGGGGAGTCCCCGGTTATGGTGGGTGGTCGGGGGCCGAGCGATGCGCGTTTCTCTCGTACGTACGCGCGTGTGTGCGGGGCATTGGGCTCTAACTGAACCCGAGCAAGGCGTTGGGCTCTAACTGAACCCAAGCAATTGCACTGCAGGCTACGCGTTACTGAACCCGAGCGATCGATCAATGGCTGTTAACTGAACCCAATTGAGCGATTCCTTTGCTCTTCCGCTAAGCGAAGCCGATCGATCTTTGCCTCTGGATGATCGGTGAGTGTTGCGGGGGGTTGGATGAACAATTTCGGCGGGGTGGATGAACAGGACCCGTGGTGTTGCCTCTGGATGAACTACCCCGATCGATCGAGCTGGTTGGGGCTGGATGAACAGGACCCGTGGAGGGCTGGATGAATAGGACTACCCGTGGAGGGCAGGATGAACATTAGACGGTGGAGGGCTAGATGAACAGTAGCCCATGGAGGGGTGGTTGAACAGGAGCCCGTGGAGAGGGCTGGTTGAACAGTAGCCGGTGGAGTAGCGCACGGTGGAGGCTGGATGAACAGGAGCCCGTGGATGAACACTCGCAGGTAGAGGCTATAGTAGGTCGATGGTGGATGAACAGTAGCCCGTGGAGGCTGGAGGGGGTCGATGGTGGAGATGAACAGTATCCCGTGGAGTCCCGTTTTGCGGTATGCCACACCCCTCCCAATGTACAGGACCCCCGTTTCGACTGTAGCGCTCCAACACAAGTTCGTTTCCTCCTTTTGCGGTACGCCACACCTCTCCCGATCAACAGGACCCCCGTTTCGACCGTAGGAGGTCCGTTTCCTCCATTTTGCGGTATGCCAGACCCCTCCCGATGAACAGGATCCCGTTTCGAACGTGGCCGGTTGAACACAAGGTCGTTTCCTCCGTTCTGTGGTACGCCATGCCTCGTTTCCATCGGTTGTTCCGTCCAAGCCCTCCCGATGAACACGATGATGCATTCCGTTCCGACCCAGCCGGTTGGCTCCCCATGAACACGACGACGACGTTGTTTTTCGGTTCTGACCCAGCCATGTACACGAGCCATGGCCGTACATATGCGCGAGTAGGCGTTCGAGACCCTGCCCGTATGTACGTACGTGGCCGTATTTTCTTTCTTGCACACTGGCCGTTGTACGTACGTGCGCGCCTCTACTATGACACGTGCGCGCCTCTACATCGACCAGTATGTACGTACACTTTCGCGACCAGAATGACAATGCTACGTACGCTTCGACCAGGTGGGTCCCGACTGTCAGGCACTTCCTTGCATGCGAAGATGTAGCTGGTGGGTCCCAGCAGTCAGGGGGGCGAATCATTTGTTTTGCCCGGACGCACTTCCTTGCGTGCGAAGATGTAGCCGGTGGGTCCCAAAGATCGGGGAAACGTTTTTTCACGAAATACGGTGGCCCGTCCGGTGGGTCCCCGCTGTCAGGTGGAGGAATAATTATTTTGCATGTAATAAGGAGGCACTTCCTTGCTGCGGCCATGGACCCAGCTGTCAGCCTCTCCACGTACAGTCCACGTCATATGGAAGCTGTTCCTTGACCACGTTGACCATGCTGCACCGAGAGCACCAGAGGGTGGACGACAGCGAGGCCTAGGAAGGGGACGGCGCGAAGCCGGGGAAGACGCGACAGTGGAAGCCCGCGTGGAGAGGAGTACGAGGGTTCACTGGTTCGGCTGCGGTGTGAGGCTGTCGTCGCTGCAGGGCCTGGCCAGCGGTGGGAATAGTAGAGGGCAGTGAGGCCTCCACGGCAGCACACCCGGCCATGGGAGGCAGGAGCATGCGACATGACCGCGCTGCTTTAGGCGGCTGGAGCAACAAGACCAGAGGTTGATGAAGCACTATGGCCGTTGGATGGACATCCTACGGTCAATGGAGCTAGAATCGTTCATATTGACTAAGTTGACAAAGCACTCCGTCCCCGTCAACTTAGTAGGCCCACAAGTCAGCCTCCCACCAAGGTGGGTCCCAACTAGCAGGGGGAGTATTCATTTTTTTTGTGCGTAATAAGGAGGAACTTCCTTGCGTCCGAAAATATAGTTGGTGGGTCCGACCTGTCAGCGGTGGGAACGTTTTTCGCGAAATATAGAGGCCCTTCCGGTGGGTCCCAGCTGTCAGGTGGAGGAATCATTATTTTGCGCGTAATAAGGAGTCATTTCCTTGCGAGCGGCCGTGGACCCAGCTGTCAGCCTCTCCACGCACAGTCTACTTCTGATGGTGTCGTTCGTTGACCATGTTGACCACTTGGCACGAGCGCATCCAACGTGGTGGACGACGGCGAGGCCCCGGACAAAGCAACGAGCCGGAGATGGGAAGACGCGGGAGTAGAGTCGCAGACGGAGAGGTGTCTGAGGGTTAGCGGTTAAAGTGCGGTGTGGTTCGGCAGTCGGTGGAGAAGAACAGGAGGTGTGGATGGGTGGAGGGATGGCCTGGCCAACGGTGGAGTAGCGCTTCATAGTGAAGCGTTCTAAGAAGAGCTGCTAGCAGCAGGAGGCGGGAGCAGGTGGTCCCGGCGGCGCTGGAGGAAGAAGACGAGAGATTGAAGAAGGATTCCGATCGTTGGATGTAAATCCAACGGCTAACGATGTCAGAATCATTTGTTGACTAAGTTGACAACGACTTGCATTGGCTTCGGCCTATTGGCCCACATTTCAGCCTCCAAAAATGTGGCATGTATTTAACCCATTTTTTCAGAATTTACAGTCGTTTTTTTGCGGGGTAGAACTTACAGTCCATTTGATCTCTTTTTCTTTTGAATTACAGTCCATTAGCTGGGCTGGGTGAACAAATAATGTAGCGTACATGCGGCCCATTTATGTTTTTCCTAAAAAATTACAGGCCATTTGCACTTTCTCGAAATACACGATTTTGCTGGGCTGATTCTAATTATAATGTTGGGGTGGGCGTATGACAATGTTATCAAAAAATAAACAGGGGCTGAGCATTTTATTATATATATATTTAAATAATAAGTGATTTATTATTACATTGGTCCTCAAACCTTACCAATCTTTTGTACCAGGATTTTTGTTGCCAAAAAAAAATCCAGGATTTTATTGTTAAGAAATTATTTTTATAAGTTAACAAGATGTGGGATATTGTTTTCTTACATATGTAAGTATCTGTTAAATATATGATGACAATAACAATAATATATAATAACATATAAAATAATTTAAATATATATAATATAGTTAGAAGGGAAACATAAGTTGGACCAGGCGTTCCTATTCTTATATAGAAAAATAGAACAGACCTCTGCGTTTTCTTCAAAAAAATACATAAATTGGGCTGCCGATGTTTCAGGAAAAATAAAACCTCGGATGGGAGGTCCATAGGCCAGTCGATACATGACAGTGCTCAAGAAAATACAAACAGCCTTATGGACCTCCCATCCGAGGTCGTGGGCTGCGCATGTTAAAAAACAAAGCCTAGACAGGGCAGCCCAAAACCCAGCGGATACTTTTTGCCCCAGTGGTAATAAATGATACTTGCCAGCTCCCCGGCTTCGTTGTGAATTTATCTCCTATAGTAACTACGTTGAAGCACCTAAAAAAATGTAACTGTGTTGACAAACCCATGGGCCCCAATGTCAGTATAGCATTAGGAGGAAGTATTTTTTCGATGAGGCACTTGCTTGCGTATGGCCATAGACCTGGTGGGTCCCGACTATCCGCCTCTCCACATAAAGCCCTCTCCAGATTCCTCTCGTTTATTCAGCATGTTCACAATGGCAGACAGCAGCGTCGCGGCGAGCGCCCAAAGACGCAGGAGGAGATCCGACAACCTGAGGAAGTGCCTTATTAGTAACGAAATAACTGAACTAGCCAAGTGGCCGAGTGACACTACCCGACAGCTGTTCCGCCCGGGTTCGATTCCACCTGTGCAGAGAAAATATCTCCAAATTTTTGGCTCTGCCTTTATTGACATGTGGGTCCCAATTGTCATCTACGCACACCACGTCCTACACTTGCCAAAACTCCGTCCCTCATTTTCTCTGTTTTTCACACACTCGACATTGTGTGGGCATTTTGAAAATAGCATATCTTTTTGACTGTGCATCATATGAAGATGTGCTATGCATGAATGTTGATCAGCATGATGTTAACTGGCAGGTAGTTCCAGTTTCGACCATGCATAAAACTTCCAGCATGATGTTAACACTGTTTGAAAAGGCCGTGTTAATATAAATGCCCTGCCTTTGAAAGTTGCAGTTTCTTATCTGAAACTAAACTTGGAGTTTCTTCTCCGAGAATCACATTGTCTGCACTTTTATACTCCTATGAAACTACATTTTTTTAAGTGCTAAAAATAGATCTCTAGAATTCATAAAATACTTCATATGCTCAATACTGCAAATCTGAAATTCAAAAGACATTCATATCTGAAAGTACTCTCAAAATATACAACACAAAACACAATTCACAACCTGCAAATACTAACAACCCTAAGCTCCTCCTGACAATTCACAACCTGCCCGACTATTGGTCTGGGGGTGGAAAATCCCTCCTATTCCTCGGCGGCAGACAACCTCCCCGTTAGACGATGTGAAAAGCGAGGGAGAGGATGGCGGGGAAGCGTCGTCGGGCCAACTGTTTTTTGTCACAGCCCCAGATCAGCCCTAGAACTTGTTTGTAGCTAGTAGCATTGCATCCATGCATCATGTTTAATTTTCATGAAAATTTGAAATGGGGATGATCAAGCCCTAGCACTAAAACAATTCAATTAGGTTCAACTTCAAAAATATCTTCAAGAACCCAAAGTGTTTAGCAAAAAAATTTTCAAGATTAATGGAAAAAGTGAAAACCATATCCAGAGATGATGGATATTTTTCCAAGACATTTTGGATTTTTGAATAAACCATATTGTATTTGAATTGGGGCATTTAAATACTATTAATATTATTTTTAAATGCTCCAACAATTCTGAAAATAGTTAAGGGCCTCTGTAATAATTTAGTTAATGCCCACAATTATTTTCAGGATTTATTTAAATGGTTTAGTATTGTACCAAACTAAAACAAAACAGAATGAAATAGAAAAAAAAACAGAAATAATAAAAGAGAGAGAGGAACTGTACCTGGCCTCACCTGGCAGCCCACCTGGCCCAGCCTTCTTTTCCCCCCCTCCTCCTGGGTTGGCTGGTTGGCCCAGCCCACCAGCCTACCGCTCATCGCCTTCCTTCCGCTGGAAAGGAGAGGCGAGGCGTGTGGCTGGCAATGCCGCCACCTCACCTTGTCTTGGCGGCCTCCCGACCGTCTCGCGACGCCTGGAGATGCCACGCACACCCCCCCAACCCCCTCGGTCCCTCTCCTCTCTCCCTCGGACCCCTCCTCTCCTCTGCTCCCTCTCTCGCCCGGACCGAGCGGCCTGCTGCCACCGTCAGCTTCGCTGCCACCGCCACCCTCTCCTTCCCGACTAGCCCACAAGCTCCGCCACTCCACCCTCGCCCTCCTCACTGAAGTCTCCCGACGCCGGAGCACCCCGAGGCGCCGCCCGCGTTCTTCCCCTCTTGGACCCTGGGTGCCGTCGGCCATTCGGCGTCATCCGCCTCCCCGAGCCGGTGAGCTTGCCTTCGACCTCCCGTGAGCTCGCTGACGCTTCCCCTCATCTCTCTCTCTGGCATACCAGAGCCGCCCGCTTAGCACCCGAATCCGGCCACCGCCATGGCCGTGAGCCTCGCGCCCAGCTTTTCTCGCTCGTCCCGTAGCTCGGCATGTTCCCTGGGTCCTGAAGCCGTGAGGCCCTCGGTTGGCCTACCCGTGCACCGCAGCGACGTTTGCGTCGTGCCGTGGTTTCGGCAGCCGCCGGCTCAACGCTGTCGCCAACTCCGGCGACCCCGCGCCCCCCCTGTGGCCTCTGTTGGATGCGCAGGAGGAAGGGCTCCCCCCTGGTGCCCTCCGCCGCGCTTTTAGCCACCGGTGGAGCAACCCCGCGGCGCTCCGCCGCGTTCGACGTCGCCGGCGTCAAGCCGCCGGTGGCGATGACCCTTTTGACCGGGGGTTTGACCACCCCGGGTCGACTGACATGCGGGCCCCGCCCGGCTAACTACTCTAGTTTAGGTTTAAACTAATTTAACTTAACCTAGGTTAGTGCTAATTAACTAGGTTAGTTTAGTTAGTCACTGACGTGTGGCCCCCACACGTCAGGTTTGACCTGGGGCGCCCTGTTGACCCGGCCGACGTCACATTGACGTCGGTCGACGCAATAACTAGGTTTCTAGATTTAATTTAATTCAGTAAATTCCGAAAATACTCTAAACTTCTAAAAATCATATAAATTCAACCGTAACTCGGATGGAAATAATTTATATATGAAAAATGATCAGAAAAATATGAAGAATCTGTTTATGCCATGATCATGCATGTTTGAACAAGTTAACCTCACTGAATAGGATGAATCATGATTAGGGTAATTTATGAAATAGCATTTGGAGTTGGAGTTCAACCTTGTTTGAATTCCACTCCAACTAACTCGGATTATTATTGCATTAGGTGAATTCAGTACCTTAACATGATCATGCATCATATATGTGCATTGCATTGATTGTGTTCTCTCTTGTTTGCTTGGGTAAATTGTCCCCTCCGTTGAGCGATGTACAAGCGATGATTATTCGATGACACCGATGAAGAACTATTATCTTCGAAGTGCTGTGCAAGGAAAACCCCTTGTTCATTCCGATACAATCCCACTCTCTCGCTCCTGCTCTATTTTACTGCATTAGGACAACAGCGAATCATGTGTTACTTGCTGCGGTAGCTGAACCCCTTGATCCTTTGCATGACTGTCATTCCACAAGAATTAGATGAAACCCACTAGCATGAGTAGGAATTGTTTGAGCCATGTTGTGCCTACTCATTATGCTTGTTTGTCATGCCCGCCATCTGCTTAGAGTTGAGTCAGTCTGATTCATCGGGAATGAATTGGAATGGTTGAGTGAACATGTCCTATTGTGTGTGAGCTAAGTGTGTGAACACGATTTGGTAAAGGTAGCGGTGAGAGGCCATGTAGGAGTACATGGTGGGTTGTCTCATTGAAACCGTCCTCAGGAACTGAGTTCTGTATTTGTGATCCATGAAACAGTTACTACCACGCATTGGGATCCTTAATTGACCCTCTCGGCTTCTTAACCACCCTTGTTCCTGGTCCGGGAGTTGCAAGTAGTTTACGGTGTTTGTGGTATCTTTGGGGGCCGCATAACGCTGACCTTAGGGGTGGGTTGTGTTGCGGTAGGCACCGTGGCCCGGTGTACCGATTCGCCTGCTTGGTGTCTCGGGAACCTGTACACATTGTTCGGGCCGTATGGGAAACCTCGGCGGACTCCTGCGGATGGAACCCGAATAGGCGATAAACTGGACTTGGGACTTGTGTGTTTAGGTAGGCCGTGGCCGACACCCACGTTGGGCTTCCGGCTGAAGGTTGCCGAGTACATGTCGTGTAAACGGCGGTAAGTGGTGAGCGTGTGTGAAGAAGTACACCCTGCAGGGTTTAATATGATCTATTTGAATAGCCGTGTCCGCGGAAAAGGACTTCTGGGTTGCCTATAACGGTTCATAGACAAGTGAAAGTGGATACCCTAAAATGCGCAAGATAAGCGTGAGTGCTATGGATGGCGTTCTCGTAGGGAGACGGGAGCGGGTCCATAGTGGTGTATTGATATGGTGAATATGTGGACTCGTGTGCGCCACTTCAAAAGAGTTACTTGCAGTCGTAGTTCAGGATAGCCACCGAGTCAAAGCTGGCTTGCTGCAGTCAAACTCCACCACCCCTTTTGATAATGATGCATATGTAGCTAGTTACGATGTAAGTCTTGCTGAGTACAATTGTACTCACGTTTGCTTATTTTATGTTTTGCGAGAGACGTCGGTCTCGCTAGTAGTTCCGCTTTTGGACTTGACGTTTAGCTTGTTACCTCAGCTACGATCTTGTGCCTCGGCAGGATCTGGTAGATAGTCAGGCTTCTTAGCCTTTTTCGTTTATAGTTATGCGTACTTTCGAGACATGATTAGCTTCCGCTTGTGCTTTGACTTGTATGCTTCGAGTGTTGGGTCATGAGACCCATGTTTGTAATATCACGCTCTTCGGAGCCTAAGGACTAATATTTGAGTCGAATAGTTCTGTAGTGATGCCATGTTGTATCTACGCATATTGAGCAAAATGTGTGTATGTTTGAAATGCTTGGTATGTGTGGGATCCGACAAACTAGTTGTTTATCCTTGGCAGCCTCTCATATGGGGAAATGTAGTCTCGTGCTTCTGAGCGATAGTAGTCCGCTACAGCCCGGTTCACCGGAGTCCCGCTAGCCCAAAGACTACCGCTTGGACACTTTTGGCGGCATGTGTTTCACTTCGTTCCTATATACATCCTTCGGGGAAATGTCACGCGGTATTATTCGGAGTCCTGCCTAGCCTGCTACAGCCCGGGATACCGGAGTCCTGTTAGCCCAGTGCTACAGCCCGAATACATTCGTTGATGACCGACATGCTCGATGTGATTCATGTATGCCTGTCCCCATAGGTTAGCGCCGCTTTGGGTTCACGACTAGCCATGTCGGCCCGGGTTCTTTGTCATATGGATGCTAGCGACACTATCATATACGTGAGCCAAAAGACGCAAACGGTCCGGGCCATGGTAAGGCGACACCTGTGGGAATACCGTGCGTGAGGCCGCAAAGTGATATGAGGTGTTACATGCTAGATCGGTGTGACTTAGGATCGGGGTCTGACAGCGTTGGTATCGAACTGAGCTCAGAGGGATTACCAAGCCAAACCGGTCGAAGTTGTGTCTAGAAATGCTTTAGTTATATAAGGGAATTGTTTGTGGAAGGGAGCGTAAGGCTCTTTTACTCCTTATACCTCATGGCCTTCGATCCGAGTCATCCTCTTCTCTTCTACGGGGTTTAAGAACTAGGCTTCTCATCTATCCATTAGGATGACGTGTTACTAATCCATAGACTTATAGGATTGTTGGTTTTAATCCCGATTCAGTTCTTACTACTCTCGTATGATAACTGTTGATCTCGTAATCTTGTTATGATGTTGTTGAGTGGTTATGCCACCATTTTTGCAGGATGTCTCAAATCATTTTGAGCATTTACAGCCCGTTATCCGTCTCGAGTCATCCCAGGTCTCTAAATAGTCTGATGCATTTGCAAATCCTTTCCTTCCATTTCCGATGTCCTTTTGGTCAGAACAAGCACACTAATCGGTAAGTTGAGGTACGTTGTTGCCTCGACATATATGTTGGAACTACTATTATGACCCTAGGTGTTTAGGGAGTCACCTAGCAATTTAGCAATCCTTTTGTATCCCCAGTGTGATGATTCTGGCCATCATTTTCGAAAGCATCTCGTGATGCCATTTAGTAGTAGGCATTCTACTCCTGGGTTTCTGAACCCGAGATTTTTCCTACTTCATGTCGTTAGTATTGCTAGTGCCTTTAGGATATTAGTAACCTTTGCGATAGTCCTCGAAGTCTGTGGTATCTCCTTCTTCCAAATACCATGAACTATTTATGGCAGAAGTTCTTTTGAACTAAAAGATCACAATAAGAGTGCTCTTGAGGAGTACTCCATTCATATTGCGACTCTGCCAATTCTACCTTTCTGCATGGGTTATCCGGAAGAAATGTTGAGCTTCGTTCGACATACTAACCTGTGCATCCACAACTCAGAAAATTATATGTTCCTTTGAGTTGTTCTCTTAGATGCCTTCTGACCTTCATCTATCAATTGATAGCCAAGGGTATGTGTGCATTTGTGTTCATCGATGCATTTTGTCCTTGTGGTCCGTCAAGCCATTCTATTCCAGAATGACTAGGAGAAACAAACTCCAGTACCTTGTCCATTTCTAAGATTAGGTCAAAGCAGTTGTATTCCGCAGATCAAAATGCCAATTCAGCTTTTGAATCTGTTCTACCCTGAAGTATTGCCATCTTATGTCAAGATTGTCATGGGAATTGCACAACCTCTTAGAAATTCTTGACGCAGTGATACTCTCGCTATCATTATTCATTCCTCGGTCCCGTGTTGTTGTAACCGGAATGCCGACAAGTGAATTGTGATGTGCGAAATCAATACTCCGAGCCACTCGTTGCTTGGTGGTAAATGGACAATATTCTCATTCTTAGCGTATTGGTTATTAAACCATCATTCTAAGATTGATCGTGCTACCTAGTCCTTACTTCTGGTGCACCCCTCGATTGATGAGTTAGGATTGTGCCAAGTCCTCACTCATTTGATCATACCATCTTGCCCTGAAAAGCAAGATTGTTCTCGATGCTTAGTAACATACGGTGGTTCGTGACTTTCCAAATATCTTCTTGGAAGTGTTACCGGGTTGTTCCCTGACTGTTATGTTGAGCCCGTGATCAAGTCGGTTTCTTGTGAACCACCCTTTCTCCAAGAATCTGTGTTGGATACCCCTGAGCTAGTTGGTTAAAGCCAAACAACAACTTGGAGAGTTGGAAGATAAACGCTTGCCTAACTTAGTTCGATCCAAAGGGATATCCTTGTGAAGTGTGTGTTGAAGAAAGATGATATCTTCATCGATTGGTCCTCGTGATCAGTTGTTGGATCTATCGTCCTACCAATTCTTTGATTTGAGTATGGGCCATTGTCAAGTCAAATCAGAACCAACGATATTCGTAATGTTGTCTTACTCGTGGTTGATCCCTCGAGCATACGCCATTATGTCTTTTGGTCCGCCAATGCTATCACCGTGTTCACATGATGGTGGAAGTCCATTGATATGGAAATTTCGATAAGTTGCTGTTGAGCCCATCGGTAGCATTTTGTCTCCCCATGAGTCATGTTGAGCATCAACCTAGTATTGGAAACTTGTGTAAGCATTTCTTCGTGTTTCATTCATGAAGCATATGTTTGGATGAAAGTAGTGACTTCCTCTAGTTCATGTGCATCTGATGTAAGTTGCCGCCATGAATTTGAGAAAGGTTTGTTTTGCCTCCTGTGGAATCATCCCAAGTCCGTCATGCATGTGCAAAGTATTCTATGGTTTGATAGACTGATCATCTTCATTCCGTATGTATTCCTAGCACACCAAGCCACTAACTGATTTGTACAAGGAGAAGAAGTTTCTTCATAAGAGCTAATCATATGACTTATGTTAGACTTCGATATCCTCGATGATGGTTCCCCCACCCGAACTCGGTAGTATTTTATTATAAGACTACCATGTGGTCATGCTTGTCTAGGACAACGTGTTCACAGGTTTGTAGCAGAACCAGCTCATGTTTTGGAGCTTGCTATCGTAGTTCATATCCGAGAATCTCGCAACGCCATCTCGTCAAATTGTGTTGCAACCTTTCCTTCTTCGGGACGTCTTTGAGTCCGAAATATCCTAACACCAACCAGATCTGAATCTCAGGCAGATATGATGGTTGGAACATTCCAACAGTTGCATTTCGTTCCCAGCTTGCACCATCCTTGTGCTACCTCGCTATAGATTGTCTTCTTAGCAGTTCTTGTCCAGGTTTATCTTCAAAGTGGAATTACCATGGGTCCGCCCCCCCTCGATGATAAGCAAAATCATCCATTGCGTTGTCTTCAACAAGGTAGTCTACATCGTCCATTCTAGTCCGGGTGTACCATTCCTTTGCATTCCACCAAATGATCGCTTGTGATTGCCTTAGGCTGGTATAAAGAGTTCCAATGACCTATGGATCAAAGTAATTCTTTTTGCCACTTAAGGGAATAGTTCTTTGCGCCACCTTTCTCGAGGTGTCACGTTACGGGATCATGATAAATATTCTTCGCCACCTTGACACCATCCACCATCTTTCTAAGCATGGAATTGTTGCCCACTAATCAAACCTCGTTGTTATTCTTCCATCCCTCTCGATGTGTTTTGTATCTCAACTCGAGATATGTCACCGTCTCAGTCCGTGAGTTGATCATGTTTACTTGATCTTCGTGAAGGTCGAATCATGTAGGGTTTTCCCCCTCTTTCCGTTGTCGTGTCGAGTGAAGATCTCAAAGACGTCAAGACCAAGATGGTGGAGTAAATCAACATCTTCGAGAAGGGCAAATGGATCATGAAGATTGTGATAGTTTGTGACCTCCCTTTTCCTCTTGCCTCACGTCTTGAATCTCGGGGCGAGATTCTTGTTTAGTGGGGGTGAGCTGTCACAGCCCCAGATCAGCCCTAGAACTTGTTTGTAGCTAGTAGCATTGCATCCATGCATCATGTTTAATTTTCATGAAAATTTGAAATGGGGATGATCAAGCCCTAGCAGTAAAACAATTCAATTAGGTTCAACTTCAAAAATATCTTCAAGAACCCAAAGTGGTTTGCAAAAAAATGTTCATGATTAATGGAAAAAGGTGAAAACCATATCCAGAGATGATGGATATTTTTCCAAGACATTTTGGATTTTTGAATAAACCATATTGTATTTGAATTGGGGCATTTAAATACTATTAATATTATTTTTAAATGCTCCAACAATTCTGAAAATAGTTAAGGGCCTCTGTAATAATTTAGTTAATGCCCACAATTATTTTCAGGATTTATTTAAATGGTTTAGTATTGTACCAAACTAAAACAAAACAGAATGAAATAGAAAAAAAAACAGAAATAATAAAAGAGAGAGAGGAACTGTACCTGGCCTCACCTGGCAGCCCACCTGGCCCAGCCTTCTTTCCCCCCCCCCCACCACCTGGCTGGCCCAGTTGGCCCAGCCCACCGCCCACCATCTCATCGTCTTCCTCCGCTGAAGGCGAGGGCGAGGCGTGGCGAAGGCCAGCAATGCCGCTGACCACCTCACCTTGTCTTTGGCGGCCTCCCGACCTTCTCGCGACGCCTTTGGAGATGCCACGCACACCCCCCCAACCCCTCGTTCCTCTCCTCTCTCCCCTCGACGCCTCCCTCTCCTCTGCTCCTCTCTCTCGCCCGGAAGGCGGCCTCGTCGCCACCGTCGCCGTTCGCCGCGGCCACCGCCACCCCCTCTCCTACCCGACTAGCCCACAAGCTCCGCCACTCCACCCTCGCCCTCCTCACCGAGTCTCCCGACGCCGGAGCACCCCGAGGCGCCGCCCCGCCGTTCTTCCCCTCTTCGGACCCGCCGGTCGCCGTCAGCCAATTCGGCGTCATCCGCCTCCCCGAGCAGTGAGCTTGCCTTCGACCTCCCGTGAGCTCGCTGACGTTTCCCCTCATCTCTCTCTCTCTCGCCTTGCCAGAGCCGCCGCCCGCTTAGCACCCGAATCCGGCCACCGCCATGGCCGTGAGCCTCGCGCCCGAAGCTTTCTGCTCGTCCCGTAGCTCCGGCATGTTCCACAGGTCCACAGGAAGCCGTAGAGGCCCTCGGTTGGCCTCCCCGTGCACCGCAGCGACGTTTGCGTCGTGCCGTGGTTTCGGCAGCCGCTGGCTCAACGCCGTCGCCAACTCCGGCGACCCCGCGCCCCCCCTGTGGCCTCTGTTGGATGCGCAGGAGGAAGGGCTCCCCCCTGGTGCCCTCCGCCGCGCTTTTAGCCACCGGTGGAGCAACCCCGCGGCGCTCCGCCGCGTTCGACGAAGCCGGCGTCAAGCCGCCTGTGGCGAGGACCTTTTGACCGTGGGTTTGACCACCCCGGGTCGACTGACATGAGGGCCCCGCCCGGCTAACTACTCTAGTTTAGGTTTAAACTAATTTAACTTAACCTAGGTTAGTGCTAATTAACTAGGTTAGTTTAGTTAGTCACTGACGTGTGGCCCCCACACGTCAGGTTTGACCTGGGGCGCCCTGTTGACCCGCTGACGTCACATTGACGTCGGTCGACGCAATAACTAGGTTTCTAGATTTAATTTAATTCAGTAAATTCGAGAAAATACTCTAAACTTCTAAAAATCATATAAATTCAACCGTAACTTTCGGATGGATATAATTTATATATGAAAAATGATCAGAAAAATATGAAGAATCTGTTTATGCCATGATCATGCATGTTTGAACAAGTTAACCTCACTGAATAGGATGAATCATGATTAGGGTAATTTATGAAATAGCATTTGGAGTTGGAGTTCAACCTTGTTTGAATTCCACTCCAACTAACTCGGATTATTATTGCATTAGGTGAATTCAGTACCTTAACATGATCATGCATCATATATGTGCATTGCATTGATTGTGTTCTCTCTTGTTTGCCGGTAAATTGTCCCCTCGGTGAGCGATGTACAAGCGATGATTATTCGATGACACCGATGAAGAACTATTATCTTCGAAGTGCTGTGCAAGCAAAACCCCTTGTTCATTCCGATACAATCCCACTCTCTCGCTCCTGCTCTATTTTACTGCATTAGGACAACAGCGAATCATGTGTTACTTGCTGCGGTAGCTGAACCCCTTGATCCTTTGCATGACCTGTCATTCCACAGTAATTAGATGAAACCCACTAGCATGAGTAGGAATTGTTTGAGCCATGTTGTGCCTACTCATTATGCTTATTTGTCATGCCTGCTACTGCTTAGAGTTGAGTCAGGTCTGATTCATCGGGAATGAATTGGAATGGTTGAGTGAACATGTCCTATTGTGTGTGAGCTAAGTGTGTGAACACGATTTGGTAAAGGTAGCGGTGAGAGGCCATGTAGGAGTACATGGTGGGTTGTCTCATTGAAACCGTCCTCAGGAACTGAGTTCTGTATTTGTGATCCATGAAACAGTTACTACCACGCATTGGGATCCTTAATTGACCCTCTCGGCTTCTTAACCACCCTTGTTCCTGGTCCGGGAGTTGCAAGTAGTTTCTGGTGTTTGTAGTATGCTGGGGGCCGCACGCAACGCTGACCTTAGGGGTGGGTTGTGTTGCGGTAGGCACCGTGGCCCGGTGTACCGATTCGCCCGTTTGGTGTCTCGGGAACACTGTACACATCGTTCGGGGCCGTATGGGAAACCTCGGCCGGACTCCCTGCGGATGGAACCCGAATAGGCGATAAACCTGGACTTGGGACTTGTGTGTTTAGGTAGGCCGTGGCCGACACCCACGTTGGGCTTCCGCTTGAAGGTTGCCGAGTACATGTCGGTAAACGTGGCGGTAAGTGGTGAGAGCGTGTGTGAAGAAGTACACCCTGCAGGGTTTAATATGATCTATTCGAATAGCCGTGTCCACGGAAAAGGACTTCTGGGTTGCCTATATCAGTTCATAGACAAGTGAAAGTGGATACCCTAAAATGCGCAAGATAAGCGTGAGTGCTATGGATGGCGTTCTCGTAGGGAGACGGGAGCGGGTCCATAGTGGTGTATTGATATGGTGAATATGTGGACTCGTGTGCGCCACTTCAAAAGAGTTACTTGTAGTCGTAGTTCAGGATAGCCACCGAGTCAAAGCTGGCTTGCTGCAGTCAAACTCCACCACCCCCTTTTGATAATGATGCATATGTAGTTGGATTACGATGTAAGTCTTGCCGAGTACAATTGTACTCACGTTTGCTTATTTTATGTTTTGCAGAGAGGCGTCGGTCCTCGCTAGTAGTTCCGCTTGGACTTGACGTTTAGCTTGTTACCTCAGCTACGATCTTGTGCCTCAAAGCAGGATCTGGTAGATAGTCGGGCTTCTTAGCCTTTTTCGTTTATAGTTATGCGTACTCGAGACATGATTAGCTTCCGCTTGTGCTTTGACTTGTATGCTTCGAGTGTTGGGTCATGAGACCCATGTTTGTAATATCTCGCTCTTGAGCCTAATGAATAATATTTGAGTCGTAGAGTTATGTTGTGATGCCATGTTGTATCTACGCATATTGAGCAAAATGTGTGTATGTTTGAAATGCTTGGTATGTGTGGGATCCGACAAACTAGTTGTTTATCCTTGGCAGCCTCTCATATGGGGAAATGTAGTCTCGTGCTTACGGCGATAGTAGTCCGCTTCTGACCGGTTCACCGGAGTCCTGCTAGCCCAAAGACTACCGCTTGGACACTTTCGGCCGGCATGTGTTTCACTTCGTTCCTATATACGTCCCTTCGGGAAATGTCACGCGGTGTTATTCGAGTCTGCCTAGCCTGCTACAGCCGGGATACCGGAGTCCTGTTAGCCAGTGCTACAGCCCGAATACATTCGTTGATGACCGACATGCTCGATGTGATTCATGTATGCCTGTCCCCATAGGTTAAGCGCCGCTTTGGGTTCACGACTAGCCATGTCGGCCCGGGTTCTTTGTCATATGGATGCTAGCGACACTATCATACGTGAGCCAAAAGACGCAAACGGTCCCGGGCCATGGTAAGGCGACACCCGTGGGAATACCGTGCGTGAGGCCGCAAAGTGATATGAGGTGTTACATGCTAGATCGGTGTGACTTAGGATCGGGGTCCTGACATTTTTCTCCTCTTGCAGTTGGGCTCGGTCGACGAAGACTCCACCGGCTCACTCTGGCACGTCACCCTACAGACGGCACCCTGCAGATGCTCGATCCTTCAATCTCTGGTGGATGCTCCATCTGGGATCGATACTCCCACCACCACTCCCTCACGATTGGATTCGGTGAATCTATTTGCTCCATGGCCCAGAGGAGCAGCTCTATGTACTCCCGCGCGACTCCCTCCGGGAGTATCGCCGCCTTTTCGCTCTGTTGCAGATATTTGGCCATGGATGTCACCGTCGCCGCTAGTTGGTCCTTGTTGTCAAACCAAGACTGTATCTCCAACATCCTAGCTAGCTTCACAGGGTCGCTGTCTGCGATTCTCATGTATCGGTGTACTCCTCCATCGATCTACTTCTCCACAACACCTTCACTCGCCGGTGGTGGTTTTTGAATGGAAGAGGAGAGGAGCAGCGCTGGTTTTGGTTTAGAACGGGAGAGGAGCGACACTGGTTTTGGATTGGAACAGGAGAGGAGGGGCCGTGGTTTTGAAATGGAAGAGAGGAGCGGCGCTGGATTTAGATTTGAACAAGAGAGGAGTGGCGGTGGTTTAAGAGGAGAAGAGCGGAAGAGCGTATTTTGGGTCAAAGTTTATCCATGTACTGTATTTGACAAGCAAAATGTGAATGCATGTCACCAAAAATTGTATCGTTTGGTTCGTATCTGAATGTACTATCAAATTATATTATTTTTGCAATGTATAACTGATATTTTATTTGCAAAAATCATGGTCAATTATGACCCAGAATAAAAGGGAGACTAGTTAATGTGGGGTCGCTTTCTTAATTGAAGGGTAAATTGATTTTGATTTTGATCCAGTCACAGCGCGCCGGCCCTCTCGTCCAATACTAAATCGCTGCCGCACACTCCTCTCCCTCTTCTCCATTGCAAAACCACCTCCCTCCTCTCCATCATCTCCATTCCAAAACCATTGTCTCGCCTCTCCCTCTTCTCCATTGCAAAACCACCTCCTCTCTGCTCGGACGAGGATCCCCTGACATAGCCCATCCTGCCATTGAGACACTGACACATGGGTCCCACCAAGCGCAGTGCCCACCTATCAGCAACCGAAAGGCAGGGGAACCACTCCTCTCCATCATCTGCATTCCAAAACCACCGCCTCGCCTCTCCCTCTTCTCTATTGCAAGACCACCGTCTCTCCTCCCATCTTCCAAAGCTAGCACCGGACCACTCAGAAGGACATCTATGGAGGGGATGCAGCAGCGAATCTGGCAGATCGCCGGCGGCGACCAGGCAAAGTTAGCCAGGTTGAAGGAGATCCTTGGTTTGACAATGAGTGGGAGATTTCGACGAGGTGAGGGCCATGTGGCAATTTATGTGAAAGAGCGAGACAATGGCGCTGAGGGCGGCGATGTACTCCTCAGCGGCACTCACGCCGCAGTCCTTCGAGTTCATCGAGTATCTCCTCTGGGTGATGGAGCAGACAGATTCGCCCGAGGCGAAAGTCAGGCGGAGGTGGTGGGCGTACAGGTCGAAGGTCGAGCACCCAGAGGATAACAAATCGATCGAGTTTGGTGTGCCGTTCGTGAGGGTGCAGAGCCAGCCGGAGCCATAGGAGTATTCGTTCTCCCACTGCAAGAGGAGGCCGGATGGCGCGACATCGCTTCCCCGCTGTTCTCCACGGTTCCCTCTACGCTCGCCTCGTTTCAACGGCGTCGGTAGGGTTTAAGGTAAGCTTCGCACTAACCTAATCTTCCATCTGCTCATGCTTACAATCAGTGTGACAAGTAATAAAAATCATGCTTAGAATCAGTCTCCGAGTACTACACCAGTCACCCTAAAATAGCTCTGAACCTTTGGGTCAAAGTTGTGACACTGTGTACAAATAAAGAAAAATAGATTGGTGCTTCTTTCAGAAAAGAGTACACCCCTAGAAAACTTCCAATATAAGTTACTAGTATTTTTTTTAAGTCTAAGCTACTAGTATTTGGTTAGAGGATTTGCTGCCGAGAAAGATCCGTCCACAGTGAGCGCCACACATCCCACTGATGGTGGTGGATACCAATGCTTAGATGGAGCAGGGTTGGCGTCGGTTATTTTTACATGGCACCTTGCACTATGCATATATGCCGGTTCCGTCCGTACATTTGTGTAGTTCCACCAAAATGCAGCTGAATAACCCTGTTTGCACAGATAATGAAAAGGCGTGATTACATTATAGTGGCACTAGTTGATGAAACATACACTAATTAACAGAAGAAAATATTACATGATACTGGAAATCGACCCAAGTCTCCCCGATACACCTTCTGCCATTGATGAACATCAGTGTACAGCGGTAGTACAAGGAGGGGCCTTGAGACATTCAAATCTCTATTTTTGTGCAGATCAACTAAAATTAAGCACCCAAGTTTGCAGAAACGCTTAAACATTAACAATGGGACTAGTTGATGAAACATACATTAGCAAAGAGAAGCACTTTCTTTATCTACATTGGAAATGAAATGATAGATAGGACACTCGCTCTATTTTAACTGTATTATTACTTCATTTTATCAGTGACACTAGGGTTGAGCAGGTGGCAAACGAGGTGTACCGTGCGTCGCAAGGATGAAGGTTGGGGTGCTTAGGCGGGATCTTTGTCAAGGCTGGCTCTTTCAGTCCCTATCTTCCCCCTGATGTTTCTGTGGTAGCATTTGGGTTGTAATCCAAACTTGGTCGAGCTGGTGTTGCGTCCCCCTACCTGCCTAGCTTATGTGGAGAACTTGTCTCCTGCTACTACTCAGTCCGTTCTAGTAGTAGTTGCATAACTGCCCGTTTACACTGAGATGTAATGTTGTCGGATAATGGTTCTCTATGGTTGGGTTTCTTTAATGAAATCGGAGGGAACTCCCTCTTTCGATATATAAAAAAACAGTGGCACTAGCGATGCCAAAACATTGCCTCAAATTAATAGTGCCACTAGATTAAGGTGCAAAATAATAACATTACTACTTTATCATGGCAGTGCCAAAGCAGTAGCACAAGAGCAGGATCAACATGCAGGATCTTTGGCAAATGGTCAGACCAAAAAGGAACATACCTCGTGATGGGAACCATATATGCAGTCAACGCCATTGTAGAAGGGATGACACCAGTCACCAACATGGATGATTCAATTCATGGGACCTTTTGGTGCAGTTCACCTAAAATGAAGCAATGTCCCATGAGCTAGCAACTTCTTCTTCTTCTTTTTTTAAGAAAAGGGCTCCAGCCCCGGTTCCATTGCCATCAGAAAACAAAACCCACAGAGCTTCTTCATTAGTTGCAATAAAATTGAGCAACATCAAGGTTGGTCGTGAAGCTCCTGGAGAGTAGGCGGACCAGCACAGTTGCATCTCTAACGAAAAGAAGCAACTTATCTTAATGGGAAATTTAGCAGGACATGAAAAAGTGCCATTGATTCATATTCTTTGGAGGCATTACATTGAAAACAAGATTGGTTTAACGTGTCCTTACTTTTAACGGTCGATTGCTACATTTTACCGGTGGCATTACATAAGAGCGGCTCGGGGCAACAAACATCAGAAGAGGATATCTGGGTTGGTCCCCTTTTTGTTCGGTATATAGCCACCTTATACTGTGTGAGGCTAGCAAATCTAGTGCTGGACTTACTCTGTTGACTTGTCCCCCAGTCCCCACTTTCTTTCCTTTTTCAACCAATAGATCGGGTTTATATTGAGTTTGTACTGCGTTCCCTTTATTTCCCTATTAGACCTAGAGAACAGTTGGATAGCCAGTCTCTGCTACTTTTCGCCCCCATTATTTCCTCTTTCGACCAAGTCCTAGATTCAGGTAACAAATCTTCCCCCACCCCCCCACCCTTTCTTCCGTGTTTGAACCAAGTACTACTAGATTCGAGTGCATGAACTAGTTTTACCTCTTAACAGTAAAAAATTAGGTGGTTTTCGAACAGCCGATCGATCCTATCTACACGAGGGGGTCTGAGAAATAGTAAAATATACAAATGCAGCGACATCAGGAGCTCGGGAAGTAGAGCAAGGCCGGTTTCGAAGGAAGTTATACGTGAGGGTCGCCGGGATGTCGCTAGGTGGGCGGCGTGAGGCCGGATCTGCCCACACTACGGCAGCGAGGAAGAAGGGGTGGAAGGCCCTCCCTTGCCAGCGATGCTTGGGAGAGAATGGCAAGGCACGCTGATCGGGACGCGCCGGTAGTGGGTAAGAGTCGTCGCCGAGGATGACCGCGTGAATGTTGCACCTTCTCACCTTCCCCGGCGGAGAGGATCCGGCTGGATCTGTGACCAGCGGTGAGTAGAGAGAGAGTGTGTGGCCACCGCTGTCGTGTTTAGATCTGGAGAGGACGAGACAGTGTGAAGAGAGCAACACTAGCAAGCAAGTGCGGAGGCTCCTGCCTATATAGTGGAGTACTAGTTTTCTTTTGTCTACCAGCCGGAGCCGGCTTGACCTCGGCAATGACTGTCGAGAAGTCTTCATGCACGTGCCTTGGAGGCGCAGTTTTCATCATTTTGATCTGAAGCACCGGATTATAACATATAACACGAAAAAATGCCACTTGACAAGAAATCATAACCTCACTGCCCAAAGGAGACAAGATGAATCCCGACGGACAAACTAGACGAGGATCAAAGCTCAAATTAAAGATAAACTCGTAGAAAAGGTGTCCGTCGATAGATGTCCTAATTAACATAGCCGGATTGACCTAGATAGCAGCCGAGTAGTCTTCGTGCTTGTGCCCCCAATGACTAGCCCAAATCAGTTGTCGTTGTTTAACCCTCGCAGTGATCCGAAGCACATGACACCTAATTTTGCGAGATGACAAGAAACCTTTTTTTAGATTTCTCACCAGAACTACAGCCCTGTACAACACATCCTGCACGATATGTAGACGATAGCCAATCCAGGCGTGTCTGCTGGAGTCTGGTCACATGCATGGATGAACTGATCTTCCGTGTCTTGCAGGGATCGTCCAGGTACCAAGGTGGAGTATGTGCTTCTATTAACTCAGCCGACTTGCGGGGCCGGGGAGTGTGCCTATGGTCGGTTCTCAATTGCGGTCCCACATGTGTGTGCAAACGCAATATGACGAGCATTCCATTCGAAGAGCGGCGCGCCAGACCGACCGAAATGCGGGTGCGAGCGACGCAACGACGGGCGTCTTTGTATACTCCGTACATGTGTACCGCCGTTTTCTTGAGGCTTTGCTCCATGGCGCAATCCATGGGTACAAAATTAGTATACTGTACTATTGAAAAGTCGAGGGTGGGGCTTTTCCCGCGCGGTAGGCGGGGCAGTTCTGCCTAGTCAGTTCGACACAGAGGCGAGAAGATGAGGGAGTAGGCTGCTGCAAACGTAGGGCTCTGTGATTTGATAGTGAGTTACTGCTGGACAGGTGGGGCCCGGTGATTTGACTTGCCATTATCATTTTAACTGCGGCGCTACGACCGGCGTGAGTCTCCCGATTCCTGACCACCTCCATACAGGTGCCTCTCCCGATGCTCCACCATGTAGAGGCTGGCTCTTGCTTGAGAGCCCACTCCTCCACTTTTCTTGCCTCTTTCCCCACATATGCAAAATGTCATGTAAAGCGGGCTTATAGCCCACTATTGTACTTGATCCTACAGGTGCTAAGCCTGCCACATAGGCATAAAGTCTGATGTGGCAAGTAAATTAAGAAGAGAGAGACTAGTTTGGTGACCCCAGGAAGAAACGGTGCTAAGCGTGTGTACCTAGATGAAGCAAACTTAGCAATAAAAAACTAAGCACCTATGCGTTGGGGACTTGAGTTGCTAAGCCATTTAATGCCCATAGCACCTCATCTAAGCACCATTTCATTGGAAGAGATCACTCCTTGGAAAATGCAATAAATACTACAAAGAAAGAGATAGAGAGAAGTAAACAAAAAATACTCTTATAGCCAACCTTATAGCTAACCTTGTTGTATGAGTGACTAAGTCATGACTATGTATGACATGCCAACATCAGATAGCCTAACGCACCGTGTTAAATCTCAAGAAGCGCATTGCGCGGCAGCGGCAGTCGTGGTAGGCGCGACCATGATACGGGCTGCTGGCAGCCCTTATATCTTAGATCGAACAGTCGCATGCTCAGTTGATAAAAATTTGCAGAATAACCCTCCAGGATAGAATATTCACCCATAGGTCTAGAATCACGCCATGCAACCGTTCGATCTCAGATCCAAGGGCTCTCAGAAGCACATATCATGGGAGAATGGAAAGCTTCATATCACCTGTAATTTTCCCGACGCTTGACATGACATCGAAAGCCATTTAATTGGGCGTCGAGTAGACATGACATATAATTGGGCCCCCATAGTACTGTGCATGAATCCATTTATCCACCAGGCAAGCCACTACCCTGCCATTCGCACGCCCCCCCCCCCCACTCGAGATTTTTACAATCGATAAACGGCTCCTAGTCGTCCCGTTCTTTCACATTACGGCAGTTCCACTAATCCTAACCCTCCTCCCAAATCCATGGCATCCCAAATCTCCATGATTGGCGGTGAGTACAAGGTTGGAACCATCACCGGTGATGAGTTTGACGTCATCTACACCCGTTCTTCCGCAACGGTGAAAGAATGCCTTCGCTGCAAACGCATGTTCGAAAACTCAAATGATGAGTGGGTCACTAGGCAAGATGTTGAGTACACCACAGTCCTGGGAAGCGAGAAGAAACTAAAGGAGGCAGAGAAGAAGAAGCCCGCCGTGATCCAGGTTTGCGTGCATGACTTATGCTTGGTCTACCACATATGCCATGCCGACGTTGAGTGCGAGGAATTTAAGAAGTTCCTCAAGGGCGGACGAGTCAAATTCGTTATTGTAGACTTTACGAGCGACAAAGAAATCCTGGTTCGGATAGGCCTCATTGTAGGCGACCCCTTCGACCTCCAGAAGGAAGGGCTGGTGCCCTCCCTTGATCAGCCTTCAATGTTGACCCTGGTAGGAGCCATAGTTCATCCTTCGTATGGTAAACTAGAGAAACCTCCGTACACGTTTCATCGTCATGTATGGCAGTGGAATGTACTAGATATGGACCACATCCACTACGCTGCAATAGATGGCTACCTTTGTTTCAATATCTACAAGGGTTGGATGAAGAGCAAGAGCCAAGTGTGCGGTTCAAGCAAAGAAGTATCGCCCAAGAGGAAGAGGGACAAGGATGAAGTCGAGGACGTGGACGAGGACTCCGAGTAAGGTGGCAGTGTTGTTGCTCATGCTGGTTCTAATGCACGGTGTCTACGGATTAGTTGCTTAGTTTAATTTACGGTGTGCTTAGTTTTATTTGAGGGGTGTGTTGTGCTGAGCCCCCAGCAGAACTATGTTATGTTTCTTCTCGTTATATTTCGTACATTTCATATTTTAGTTGGTATAGTACTACCACTCGTTTCTTGACATTATATACGTACAATATATATGGCCAACATCATATAGCCAGCAGTTTAGTTGTCAAAGAATTTCAGGGTGCTTAGTTTTGTCAAAGAATTCCATGTTGCTTAGTTTTATTTGAGGTGTGTGTTGTGCTGGACACCATTAACTTATCATTGTGAGAATCGTCTTATTTTTGTCATGTAACATGGTCAACGGGGTTTGACGTGAAAATAACAATGTCTAATGGCATTTCTGAGCAAACATCTAACTTAACGATTGCATTTTTTAGATATCTAATTGCATTTTTGAGCAGGCATCTCACGGATCGATGGCATCTTTTGAGTAGTTGTAACTTCTAGTGGCAAAACTGTTGGGGATATACCCCGCAGCGTAAACCGGCCGGAAGTATAACCCGGCCGGACTTGGCGGTTTACTTGAGACCCGGCTGATACTTGGTGTTTCATTTGTAAAGCCGCCCGAAGATTAGTCACTCACTGGTGACCCGGCGGGCGGGTCAGACGGATGACAAGGCCCAAGGCCCAGAAGGCCGGTTCATATTAATGGTGGGCCGGTTTATGAGGAAAGCACAAGGAATATTCTCCTACAAAGGAAGCAAGACTAGGACTCCACTTGTAATAGAGTAATCCTAATCCAACTAGGACTAGTCATGTAACCCGCCCCTTCAACATATATAAGGAGGGGCAGGGCTCCCCAAAGAGGGAGAAGCGAGAAGAAACAATCTCTAGGGCTAGACACAAGAGCCGGTTTACCGGCGACTCCCTCATGAGCATAATGAGACCTAGCCTCAAACAACATGTAGGGCTATTACTGGATTATGTTTCCCGGGGCCCAAAGCTGTCTAAACCCTTGTCTTTTGTTGCGTTTCTCGATTCTGCTCAACCCCTCTCAAGCTACCACATAGATGCATTGGCCTCACGACTAAGTCCTCACACTAGGACATCTGCCGTGACAATTTCACGACAGTTGGTGCCCACCGTGAGGCTTGCGCACGGTTGTGTTGAGTTCTTGGAGGGATCTTTTCTAGGGTTCGAGAAGTTCGCAATTTTTTGAGTTGAAGAAGAGTCATCAACGAAGGAGTTACATTGTCTCAATATCAAGCAGTCAGAGCAACAAAATACAAGATTTGCCCAAAGTCAAAAGCAGTGAGGGTTACGGTCTCTTCGTAGCTACTGTCCGGCGGTTTATCTGATCACTTTTTAATCCGCCGAGATGGACTGAAGCTTTTCCTCTGAAGTCAGCATACTACGAGTTCACCGAGCCTATGACGAGGGTTGCGTGCTGCGTGCCGCTGCGACCACGCGATCCGTTGGACCGGATCTATTTTCGCTACACCGTCGTCAGAAGCTGGAACAGAGAAATTTTTCTGCGCCAACATCTCAGACGCCGCTGCCGCCGGGTTACTACAAACCCTATCTCCGTTTTGGCACAGCATGAAAAACTACACGTAAAGCAGATTGCATCCGAGAAGCTAATGTATGCAGGTTCGCTTCAAATCTCAAGGTTTGGGAAGAAACAATCTGACGAGCTACTTATGTCCTCACGGGAGACCCAAATCACCACTTAAAGTCAAAGTACTAATTCAACTAGTACTTTTCACGTGTTGGACGGAAGCCAAGGTGAAGACAAGCCATCACATCAAATCGCCAGAGTATTAGATGCAAGTGCCAGTACTCAGATCCTCAAGGGAAAATTATTGTAAAAAAAGAGAGAAAAAGGCCACGACCTGGTCTGTTCAACCGGTTACAACTCGGAAGCAACCTCCGTTGCAACCTCGCTTCACGGGTGCTTCCGCTGCCGGGTTGAGCCGGCCCTGCCGGCTCAGGTCGTCCCTCGCTCGGGGTCAACACCGAGCCACACCCGGCCTCGTCTCGAGCCGCCCTCCCGCCGCGCGACTCTCCATCCGGACCGGCAGTTCTTGAACCGCCCGCTACCTCCGCTGCCATTTCAAGTCGTTCTAAGCAGTAGGAGAGCCGCCGTCGCTTCTGTTTCAAGTCGTCATCGAGTCACCAAGCATCAGAGGATCAAATTTCCTGGTCAAACCGCCTCGCCGACCGACCTCCGAGGCCTCGAGCCGCTTCCGTCTCTACCGGTTGCCTCCCGCACGCTCGCCGCACCGGTGTGCCGGCCGACTCCTGTGTCTTTCGTCGATGCGCCTTGAACCGCTGCAACAAGTAGCCCTGGCCTCGCTCACTTTAAGCAACCAGGTGCGACCCCAAGTCGCCGATCATCTGCCCGCTTCAGCTTCCGCCCCGCTGGGTTACCTCTATCCGCTTCAGCTGCAGCCACGCCGGGTTATCTCTGCCCGCGGCCGGCGCCGGTTCTGCCCTGCCTGCTCTGCCACTTCGGCGACCATGGGTTGACTAGCGCCTCAGGCCATTGCGGTCTCACACTGTCGCTAAGTCACCTCGCCGACCACCTTGGGCCGCCCTGATCGAGCTACTGCCGGGCCTCGCCTCGCCATCTTCGCCGGATCATCCCCGCCCTGTTTCCGCCGGGTCTCACTGCCGCGGGCCGCCTCAGCTGCCGACCGCCTCTGCGCCATGCCAGCTTTGCCTCGAGCGCTGCCATACTCAGCCGTCGCGGTTCCGCTTCCAAATCGCCACCTCCAAGTCGCCTTAACTACAAGGGGACAAGTTGGTGCTCCTTCTGCGGCACTGCGGGTCTCCGTCGCCAAACCGCCACTGCTTCACCGCTGTGCCCTGCTGAGTCTCCCACACCTGAGCCGCCCAATTTCATCAGCCGGCCCTGCCGTGGCCTTACTTTGGTCAAGCTTGACCTCCGCCCTGTCGATGAGCCGTCCTGCTTCAAAGCACTGTTGGCCTCCTTGAGTCGCCGGAACATGCTAAACTACAGCCAGTGCGCCTCTGAGTCGCTTCTTCCGCCAAATCTTCACCAAGTTGCAGGTTTACCCCAAGTTGCCGGTTTACCTCAGCTTCAACCGGAGCCGGCAGAGGCAAAACACTCATAGGGCAGGGGTGCTTCTCCAAGCAGAAGCAGACAAAAGAGAAGAAGGATAAAACCTGCTACGTGCATGGATAATGCGGCCAGAGTGCTAATTACATGCATATATTATTCAATTTCCATGCAACTCCAGTACCTTACACAGGGTTCAGTCTATAATTTGATATTATGCTGCATAGCATGGTCTCCTTGATCAAACAGAGGAAGCCAGAGGGGATGTGTTCGCCCGACAAGACATAAGCCGATTCGCCCACCTTTACCGAGGTGATCATCAACTTCATGGCGGGTTATTTCCGGCCTAAACGAATCAGGTGCTATCCATCTAAAGTCTATTTTATTAGCACGTATTATTTTTTGTCAAAAATAATTACTTTGATTAATGTATTTTTATATACAGGACAATCATTCACTGCAAATATGGTTTATACCATGGGTATGGAGCACAGGCTGACAATATTCCACTCGATGATAGTCCGTAACACATTACCCGATGAATGGACGCGCACAAGACGCCGCCTGTACGGCCCGGTCTACATCAAGTAGCTAGGGACTGCGCGTGTGATTGACTCGCGCGTCCGCACCGGTTTACAACGCCACGGATGACTCGCCCGTCCGGTCTCGCGGCCGGTTCACGCGTCCGCGCCGGCTTACAATGAGGAGTACAACTTGCTTGTCCGCACCGGCGTACAGCGCCGTGGCCGACTCATCTATGTTGCCTCTGATGTTGCGGTCGTTTTTACCGTCCGTCTCTTGCGGCCTGGTTTACATCAACACACCGGGCCGCACCTGTCTGCATGAGCTGTTTGAGCAAGTCACAGCTTGGGTAGCTCGGTTTTCTTTCAATAAAATGGAGGGAAATATCATATACTATCAACCGCCGTCTGCACTGGGTGGCTCAATGGTCAGGCGCACAAGTCGCCGCCATTATAGTTTGGTTAACTTCAAATCACCTGTTGGAAGGAATCATTGGCCGAGTTGCTGACACGGCTCATACGGGATCATTTATAACCCGCCATAGTCACCTCAAACCTTCTATGGATTCACATCGTGCTATCAACACCAATGATATACAAGTTATGCTGGATTATATCGCGGTCAAATATGGAGAATCTCAAACCAACTCCTCGAGTCGCCTTGAGACTCGGGGGCTACAATGATATGACTCAAGCAAGTGTTGCCAGTTTTCAGTGAATTCAAGAACCCCAGGACGATGGAGGGAAAGATAAACCGGTCCCGGAGGCTACTGTTATATTGATGAAAATTTAAAGGCCGTCAGGAAATTTCTGGCTTATAAAGTATATGACAGTTACAAAATCACGGCTCAATGAAGAAGTTCCGGGTCATCAGAAAGGATTCCGGTTTAAAATCTGGCTCAAGGGAAGTCAGTCTCACTGAAGCTCTCAATATCCAGTTTACAATCCGGTTCAAGGGAAATCTATTCTCCCACAAAGCTCTGAAGCGCTCAAATCCGGTTTAAAAATGTCCGGTTCAAAAGGGAATTAACTTCTCGCAAGTTCGAGTTGAAAGGCCGTCAGAAAATTTCTGGATGAAAATGAAGGTTTCGGTTTACAATCCGGTTCAAGGGAAAGATGTCTCCCACAAAGCTTTGGATCTCTCAATATCCTGGCTCAAGAAGAATTTATCTCTTGCAAAAAGTTAAAGCTTGCCAAAGAGGACCCGCTGCCATGATGCGCGGTTCAGACATGGGTATCCTGCCTTATTGGCTTATCATATTATTGATCACGTGGGGGCTTCTGTTTATAAAGCGGCGTCCGGTTTACCCCTTGATTCAGCTTATATATCAAAGCTTTATATAAAAGTCACTTGGGGGCTTGGTTGCATTTGAACCATAGCTACACCTCTTGATCGGCACAATGCCACAATATCACTTGGGGGTTTGGTCGTATTCGAACCATAGTCACACCTCTTGACCGGCTCAAAGCCAAATTACTCCGAGCCAAAGAGAGTGTTGCAAAACAACAACTCAAACATAGGCACCCACTGAGCACAGCTCAAAATGTTACTTGGGGATTCTTTGCTGTCGCAATGAACAAAATCTACACTTGTAATAGGCTATCAAGCCACGGCTTGGAAGCCTGGTGTATACACCTAAAACCCCGGGTTAGCCTGCCTTCTTAAGTAAGTCACTCCGCCCAGGTAAACCTGGTATGACCCGTCGAACTTTGACAAGTTACTTTGATAAGACCCTGAACTTGTCAAGTTAAAACGACTATTGGTTAAGATTTGAGGGCCATCTTAAAAGGCTTTGCAAAATGGTTTAACTCAGTGGCCTAGCAGCCCATGAAAAGCCTCGAATTTGGGGCCTGACAACCCGTGAAAAGCCTCGACTACAAGTTTTCATTTGCTTTTTGCCAAGTTTTTTCTCTCTTTTGATAAGAATTATGAGGTTTTTTGATAAACCGGTGTTCATCAACCCGGCTCGGCTTTCAACTATAAGTTGTCTGTACATGATCAGTTATAATCCGGCGATTATTAACCCGGTCTGGTTTCGACTATAAGTCGCCAGTATTATATATGGTTAATCCGGTGTTTATCACAACCCGGTACGGTTTTATCATAAACCGGCATAATATGGAAGGAGTTATCAGTACTCATCATCAGGGGTATCACCCTTACTACAAAAGTTGGTCAGCCAACGATGTGATTCCATGTCACAGATATGAGATATTTCATATTTGATTATTCTTAAGTGCAGCCTTGGTTATAAACCCGGGTTATATGTTGGGCATTATGACCCATCCGGCTATAAACCGCCCGGACACTTTAAACTTGTTGTACGCAGAAACAGGTTGAATAAAGCATGATTATAAATCGCCGACGTTTATTAACCTGGCCTGGCTTTCGACTATAAGTCGCCAGTATGATGATAAATTATCCAGTGTTTATTAACTCGGACTGGCTTGGGATTATAAGTCGCCAATATATATTTGGATTGCGCCATTGGAATCATGCGCTCATAAATCATTGGATTATATTATTCAAATCTTCCAATAGCCAACATGGCAGGATTTTATTATGGTTATTAATAACTAGTATTATTATTAAGGTTTTCAAATTCGCTTTAGCGCAATGGCTATTATATTATCAATGGATATGATTTATTCTACAATTGAAAGGAATAGTCCCGAGTCGCTACAGGCTTGCGACCCGACACTTGGGGGCTACATTATTCAAAGTTGAGATTATATCAAATATGCAAGTCTCATGTCGCTGCAAGCATGCACCATGACACTTGGGGGCTAATGCAAAGTCATTTTTTGCTCACCTTATTGAAGACCCGACTCATCACAGTGTAATGAGCCGGCCCTTGGGGGCTACCAATTGCTCCTGTCAACAATTCAAGGTACACAAGTCTTAATCCATTATATTGAAGGTTTATTGCTCAGTTGGTAATGCACAAAGCTCTTAACCTTGTGGACGTGGGTTCAAGCCCCATGATGGGGTTACATCATATGATGTTATTTTCAATGAAGTATATATAAAGTCCAAGCTCAATATTATCTTCTTGAGCGGCACTTGAGGGCTACATGTTCTTTATTCAAATCTACATGATCATATTTATATAGTCCCTGCACATTAGTGCATAAGGACCCGGCCCTTGGGGGCTACACGGGGTGAAGTTTTTTGAGCATCTGGCAATTACAAAGTCCCGAGTTCTTTGCAAGCATGACAACCCGGCACTTGGGGGCTACATGTGTGGAATATTCAGTTTATGATTAATGATTGAGATGAACAAACCGGATTTCTTCAAGGTTGCAACACATATATTGGAGCAAGTCTTAATCTATCACTATGTTCTCCTCTTAAGACTTGGGGGCTACAGGTATCATGCATATATAAGGAGGAACATCTTCAAATTATCAGTTTTGAGCAAATCAGGAAGATCAATTACATGACCCGGTGTCAACAACAATTATGACCCGGCATCGTCTGCTTTATAACCCGGCAATTTTGGTAATGATAAACCGGCAAGTTTTTACATCTTCAAACCGGCTGAATATTAGATGAGTATTTGAAGACCAAATTTTTTTAAGCCGGCGCCTTGGAAGCCGACTCAGCAAATTGAGTACGAAGCTGGCTTATTGACCCGGATTTTCTAGATGAAGGAAATGACAATTGGACTTAAGGATAATCAGGTCCTGGTTCAGGAAATATTTAACCCGGAACACAACCTATCAAGTTTGTTCTTGAGTTATTTTGCAGGATCAGTTTAACATGGATAAATCCAAATTAAACTGGGGGCTAATGTCGGGGATATACCCCGCAGCATAAACCGGCCGGAAGTATAACCCGGTCGGACTTGGCGGTTTACTTGAGACCCGACTGATACTTGGCGTTTCATTTGTAAAGCTGCCCTAAGATTAGTCACTCACTGGTGACTCGGCGGGCGGGTCAGACGGATGACAAGGCCCAAGGCCTAGAAGGACGGTTCATGTTAATGGTGGGCCTATTTATGAGGAAAGCACAAGGAATATTCTCCTACAAAGGAAGCAAGACTAGGACTCCACTTGTAATAGAGTAATCCTAATCCAACTAGGAATAGTCATGTAACCCGCCCCTTCAACATATATAAGGAGGGGCAGGGCTCCCCAAAGAGGGAGAAGCGAGAAGAAACAGTCTCTAGGGCTAGGCACAAGAGCCGGTTTACCGGCGACTCCCTCATGAGCATAATGAGACCTAGCCTCAAACAACATGTAGGGCTATTACCGGATGATGTTTCCCGGGGCCCGAAGCTGTCTAAACCTTTGTCTTGTGTTGCGTTTCTCGATTCCGCTCAACCCCTCTCAAGCTACCACAAGATGCGTTGGCCTCACGACTAAGTCCTCACACTAGGACATCTGCCGTGACAATTCCACGAGAAAAAACTGAGTAGTGATACACAACTAGTGGCATAAATAATAAGAACCCAAGAATTAAATTGGGCTAATTTCTTTATTTCTTTATACCTTTGTGTGCGAAACAATATACGCTGCCTACCGACAGATTTTCTTTACAGAGGAAACATAGAACTATATGAGTGCTCTGTTAAATTTTGGAATTATTCTAGGTTCGTTTGGCCTTTTTTATACATTAATTGAGTTTCTGGTCATTTAATGTGCATAATTCAAATTTGAACTACAAGCACATGCTCCCATGCACCAAAGTTTGTTGAAAAATCACATGTGTGTCCTTGGGTGAATTTCTAGGTCCCATGCAAGAAATGGGAATGAAATTCAAACATCTAGGCATCGTGGTTCGGCCGAGAACATTGAGAAGCTTGGTTTTAAAATTCTTGTAAATCCAAAACATGCCTGAAAATCATGAAACTTGGCATGGTGTCATGTCATGGTACTACCATGCTATGGTAAAAACATGCAGAATAGGAACAAGTTTTGGTATAAGTTTCTTGCAAACCGGATCTTCTCTCAAGAAGGCTCGTGGTTCTGAGAGGGAACATGTCACCTTTGTGTGCATAATTCAAATTTTAAATACAAGCACATGCTCCAAAGGCACCAAAGCTGGTTGACAAATCACATGTGTGTCCTCGGGTAAATTTCTAGGTCCCATGCCAGAAATGGGAATGAAATTCAAACATCTGGGCGTCATGGCTCGGCTGGAAACATTGAGAAACTTGGTTTTTTAATTCCTGTAAATCCAAAACACGCATGAAAATCATGAAACTTGGCTTGGTTCCATGACATGGCACCAACATGCTTTGGTAATTTTGCTGTCCGATTTGCGAAGGCGCACACATTAGCAATCAACAAAGTCATTTTGGAACAAGTGTTGTCACGTTACAATCGGAAACACAAGTATTATTGAAACCGTGGGTGTTCTATTTACCATTTACGTGCCGCCATGCGTCCCCTTTTTTTATTAGCTAGGAGGCGCCGTGCAGGGTAGCTATTTGAGTACGGGAGGCGTGCTTATCGGGAGGAGTGCCCTTTAACCTCCATCTGTCGTCCACCTGTGTCCCAAGATACCATTAATGGCGCCCGAGCCTCTGTTTAATGGCGTGGCAATGTCTCACTCGATTGAGATTTAAGAGAGAAAAAAGAAAATCAGAAAAGAAAATTTTGCACGGATCTTGATGTAAGATCCGACGGACCTATATAGCATCTACTGCGACTTATAGCAAGACTGATGAATATATATATATATAAGGACGAGAGTGTGGATAATAATTGTCTTACATAATTAGGAAGATAATTAAAAAAGCCACATGCGGATACACCCGAATTACACAAGGGCAAAATAAGAAGGAAGACACATACAACGATCTGGCTCGCTGATCTCTACTTTCTTTATGCGCTGCAGGTCGCGGAGACTAGTTCTCGCGGCGGGCGATGATCTCTTTCATCAGTTTCATGTCCTTAATACGTTGCTTGGCAGCATCCATGGATTCCTCCACCAGCATGTTGCGCTCGATCCGGCGCATGGCCTTCTCGTCCATAAGTTTCTTGATGATAACGCCCGTCCTCTACAACACGGCCGCGGTCTCCTCCTCCTGCTTCGCCCTTCTGGCGATCTTCGCCCTCAGCAGGTCACGCTCGCCCCGAAGCTTCGCATTGCCCTCCCCGAGTTGCCGGATGACACCGGTAGCCTCGTCCTGCATCCTCTCCCAGCCGGAGATCTGATCTAGCTGGCTATGGACTATCTCATGCACGCGCCTGTAAGAGTCCTCGCCTGCCCGCGAGAAATTTTCCCAAGCCGCTGCGGCACGGCGGGACCTCCCTGCTTCTTCGGCGGCACGGCGGGACATCTCTGCTGCTTCCGCGGCGTGGCCGGACCAGTCTGCTACATCGACGGCGCGGCGGGACCTCCGTCTTTGCCGGTGGCGGGACCTCTGTCTTGCTTCTTGCTGGCAATTTGGACATGTCGGCTGCTTTTCAGGCGGGACATCTCTCGTGCTTCCTATTCCATGCTCACCTCTTCTGGTGGAAATCTCTCGACCGAATTCACGGCGGCTATGGCTTGATTGTTTCTTGTGGATGAGGAGTTGAGGAGGAATGTGCGATCATCTTAGCATAGTAGTATTTATAACCGAGTACTACTAATACGCTCCTAAGTGGGAAACTGTTTAGGTTGTGATCGGTGTGAACAGGTTTGCAATTAAATATAGCATGGTAGTAGTAGTAATTTGGAATGTGACGAGACATGCTCAAGATTTATTGATGTTCTAGTTTCTAAGTGCGGCACTATTCTCGGATGGCGTAACGTCGGCACGTTTTCTCGGTCGTGGTGTAGCATATGCCATGGTACTACTAGTTCTTTTTCAACTGCTATGTACGTGCAAAAACTGGCACCGTCGGATACATATCTTACGCTTGGTGTTCGACAGGAATAGCCTCATGACGGAGGGATCTGGTGCGGGAGGGAGATTTTTAGTTATTTTTTTAGTGGGCCCCAGGAAAACTAGCCCAACTAGCACCTCTTCACCGGGATAGTTTTTTTACATGGGTTAGATCCAACTAGCTGAAACTAACCCATGTGTTTGGATCCTTTAGAGCTAGTTGAGGCCAAACTAACCAAATCTAACTCTAACTGAGGGATCCAAACAGGGCCAGTATATGCATAGTTTTGCTCCATGGCGCAATCCATCGATACTACTACTCTACAAATGTATACATTTTTTAAAAGGCTAGAGGGCGGGGCAGTCTAGCTTGGTCCTTTTCACGAGAGGCGAGGGCCTTTGTGATTTGACAGCTCATTACTGCTGGAAGGCGGGGCCTTGTGATTTGATTGCTTTCGTATAAATGTGTCGACGACTGAGGAGGAGCAAAGAACCGTCTTGTATACTCAAGCTTTCCTTTGGAGTCTGACGGAGGAGCACCAAACACGGCAGCCCAAAGTGCCATATCCTCTACTCTCTACTCTTATTATATATTACTAGCAAGAGGCATTGTTCTATTGGCGATAAAGAATGATCTAATTTGCTAGTCATCTCATTTTAGCATTGTTCTATTCATGCCTCGCAGAAAAGGTGACACGTCTTGTGAAACACCCGGAGCAAAATAAGAAACACATGAGCAAAAGAAGAAGGAGGATTATCACCCCAAAAAGAAAGGAAGGCGCACACACAAGTGCAGGCGCTGCTCTCACTACATGAAGGGTTCTTTGGCGGAGTCGTGAATCGCTTCTTCATCGCCTCCATGACCTCCATCTCCTTGCACGTCTCCTCCGCCATCTTCATCATTGTGTCCATGATGCGGGATTTCTCGACGCGAGCCTTCACCATCTGTTCCACGGCCGCATTATGTACCTTGACAGCAGCCGGGTGTTTGATGCGGAGCTTCGCCAACTCCTCCTTCTATTCCATGACGAGGGCTGATACGTCTCCAACGTATCTATAATTTTTGATTGCTCCATGCTATATTATCTACTGTTTTGGACCATATTGGGCTTTATTTTCCACTTTTATATTACTTTTGGGACTAACCTATTAACCGGAGGCCCAACCCGAGTGCTGTTTTACGCCTATTTCGGTGTTTGAAGAAACGGAATATCAAACGGAGTCCAAACGGAATAAAACCTTCGGAACGTGATTTTCTCACTGAATATGATCCAGGAGACTTGGACCCTCCATCAAGAAAGAAAGGAGGCGGCCATGAGGGTGGAGGGCGCGCCCCCCCTAGGGCGCGCCCCCTGCCTCGTGGGCCCCCCTTTGCTCCACCGACGTACTCCTTCCTCCTATATATACCTACGTACCCCCAAACGATCAGATACAGAGCCAAAACCCTAATTCCACCACCGCAACCTTCTGTACCCACGAGATCCCGTCTTGGGGCCTGTTCCAGAGCTCCGCCGGAAGGGGAATTCACCATGGAGGGCTTCTACTTCATCACCATAGTCTCTTCGAATTATCAGTTTGGTTTGGCCTACTAGATTGGTTTTTCTTGCAATGGGAGAATTGCTTAGCTTTGGGTTCAATCTTGCGGTGTCCTTTCCCAGTGACAGTAGGGGCAGCAAGGCACGTATTGTATTGTTGCCATCGAGGATAACAAGAAGGGTTTTTTATCATGTTGCATGAATTTATCCCTCTACATCATGTCATCTTGCTTAAGGCGTTACTCTGTTTTCTTGAACTTAATACTCTAGATGCATGCTGGATAGCGGTCGATGAGTGGAGTAATAGTAGTACATGCAGGCAGGAGTCGGTCTACTTGTCTCGGATGTGATGCCTACATACATGATTATACCTAGATACTCTCATAACTATGCACAATTCTGTCAATTGCTCAACAGTAATTCGTTCACCCACCGTAGAATACTTAAGCTCTTGAGAGAAGCCACTAGTGAAACCTATGGCCCCAGGGTCTATTCTCATCATATCAATCTTCCATCACTTTATTATTGTTTCGCTTTTTTGCCTTTTATTTTACTTTGCATCTTTATACCAAAAATACCAAAAATATTATCTATCATCTCTATCAGATCTCACTCTCGTAAGTGACCGTGAAGGGATTGACAACACCTAATCGCGTTGGTTGCGTTGAGCTATTTGTTTTGTGTAGGTACGAGGGACTTGCGTGTAGCCTCCTAATGGATTGATACCTTGGTTCTCAAAACTAAGGGAAATACTTACTCTACTCTGCTGCATCACCCTTTCCTCTTCAAGGAAATCCAACGCAGTGATCAAGAGGTAGCAGGAAGAATTTCTGGCGCTGTTGCTGGGGAGTCTATGCAAAAGTCAACATACCAAGTACCCATCACAATCCTTTATCTCTCGCATTACATTATTTGTCATTTGCCTCTCATTTTCCTCTCCCCCACTTCACCCTTGCCATTTTATTCGCCCTCTCTTTTTCCATTTGCTTTTTTCTTCGCTTGCTTTTTGTTTGCTCGTGTGTTGGATTGCTTGCTTCTCGCGATGGCTCAAGATAATACCAAATTGTGTGACTTTACCAATACCAACAATAATGATTTCCTTAGCACTCCGATTGCTCCTCTTACCAATACTGAATCTTGTGAAATCAATACTACTTTGTTGAATCTTGTTATGAAAGATCAATTCGCCGGCCTTCCTAGTGAAGATGCCGCTACTCATCTAAATAGCTTCGTTGATTTTTGTGATATGCAAAACAAGAAAGATGTTGATAATGATATTGTTAAATTGAAGCTATTTCCTTTTTCGCTTAGAGATCGTGCTAAAGCTTGGTTTTCGTCTTTGCCTAAAAATAGTATTGATTCTTGGAACAAGTGCAAAGATGCTTTTATCTCTAAGTATTTTCCTCCCGCCAAAATCATCTCCATTAGAAACGATATTATGAATTTTAAGCAACTTGATCATGAACATGTTGCACAAGCTTGGGAGAGAATGAAATTAATGATACGTAATTGTCCCACTCATGGTTTGAATTTATGGATGATTATACAAAAAAATTATGCCGGATTGAATTTTGCTTCTAGAAATCTTTTAGATTCGGGCGCGGGAGGCACTTTTATGGAAATCACTTTAGGAGATGCTACTAAACTCCTAGATAATATTATGGTTAATTATTCTCAATGACACACTGAAAGATCTACTAATAAGAAAGTGCATGCGATAGAAGAAATTATTGTTTTGAGTGGAAAGATGGATGAACTTATGATATTATTTGCTACTAAGAGTGTTTCTTCTGATCCTAATGATATGCCTTTGTCTACTTTGATTGAGAATAATAATGAATCTATGGATGTGAATTTTGTTGGTAGGAATAATTTTGGTAACAACGGCATTATAGAGGGAACTTTAATCCTAGACCTTATCCTAGTAACCCTTCTAATAATTATGGAAATTCCTACAACAACTCTTATGGAAATTTTCATAAGATGCCCTCTGAATTTAAGACTAGTGTTAAAGAGTTTATGAATTCGCAAAAGAATTTCAATGCTTTGCTTGAAGAGAAATTGCTTAAAGTTGATGAGTTGTCTAGGAACGTTGATAGAATTTCTCTTGATGTTGATTATTTAAAACTTAGATCTATTCCTCCTAAGCATGATATCAATGAGTCTCTCAAAGCCATGAGAATTTCCATTGATGAGTGCAAGGAAAGAACCGCTAGGATGCGTGCTTTCTGAAAGATGCCTTTGTTAAAGCGTGTTCTTCCAATTCCTATGAAAATCAAGATGAAGATCTAAAAGTTATTGATGTATCCCCTATTAAATCTTTATTTTGCAATATGAATCTTGATGAAACTGAATATGATCCACCTTTACCTAGAAGGCGTTCGAAAAATTCGGAGTTTTTAGATCTTAATGATGAAATTGATAAAAGTGGGATTGAAAAGAATAAAACCCTAGATGTTGCTAAACCCACTATATTGGATTTCAAGGAATTTAATTATGAAAGTTGCTCTTTAATTGATTGTATTTCCTTGTTGCAATCCGTGCTAAATTCTCCTCATGCTTATAGTCAAAATTAAGCGTTTACTAAACATATCGTTGATGCCTTGATGCAATCTTATGAAGAAAAACTTGAGTTGGAAGTTTCTATCCCTAGAAAACTTTATGATGAGTGGGAACCAACTATAAGAATTAAGATTAAGGATCATGAATTTTATGCTTTATGTGATTTGGGTGCTAGTGTCTCCACTATTCGCAAAACTTTGTGTGATTTGCTAGATTTCCACGATTTTGATGATTGCTCTCTAAACTTGCACCTTGCGGATTCCACTATTAAGAAACCTATGGGAAGAATTAATGATGTTCTTATTGTTGCGAATAGGAATTATGTGCCCGTAGATTTTATCGTTCTTGATATAGATTGCAATCCTTCTTGTCCTATTATTCTTGGTAGACCTTTCCTTAGAATGATTGGTGCAATTATTGATATGAAGGAAGGGAATATTAGATTCCAATTTCCATTAAAGAAGGGCATGGAACACTTCCCTAGGTAGAAAATAAAATTACCATATGAATCTATTATGAGAGCCAATTATGGATTGCCTACCAAAGATGGCAATACCTAGATCTATCCTTGCTTTTATGCCTAGCTAGGGCGTTACACGATAGCGCTTGTTGGGAGGCAACCCAATTTTATTTTAGTTTTTAGTTTTTTGTTTCTGTTTAAGAATAAATAATCCATCTACCTTCTGTTTATATGTGGTTTTATGTTTTAATTAGTGTTTGTGCCAAGTTAAACCTATAGGATCTTCTTGGATGATAGTTATTTGATCTTGCTGTAATTTCCAGAAACTTTCTGTTCACGAGAATAATTGTTAAAAATCACCAGAACGTGATAAAATAGTGATTCTAATTGCTTCTGATCAAGAAACAAATTTCCTAGGACTTACTATTTTGGCTGATATTTTGGAGTTCCATAAGTTTGCGTTAGTTACAGATTACTACAGACTGTTCTGTTTTTGACAGATTCTGTTTTTCGTGTGTTGTTTGCTTATTTTGATGAATTTATGGCTAGTAAAATAGTTTATAAACCATAGATAAGTTGGAATACAGTAGGTTTAACACCAATATAAATAAATAATGAGTTCATTACAGTACCTTGAAGTGGTCTTTTGTTTTCTTTCGCTAACGGAGCTCACGAGATTTCTGTTGAGTTTTGTGTTGTGAAGTTTTCAAGTTTTGGGTGAAATCTTTTGATGGATTATGGAACAAGGAGTGGCAAGAGCCTAAGCTTGGGGATGACCATGGAACCCCCAAGATAATATAAGGACACCAAAAATTCAAAGCTTGGGGATGCCCCGGAAGGAATCCCCTCTTTCCTCTACTTCCATCGCTAACTTTACTTGGAGCTATATTTTTATTCACCACATGATATGTGTTTTCCTTGGAGCGTCTTGTATGATTTGAGTCTTTGATTTTTAGTTTACCACAATCATCATTTCTGTACACACCTTTTTAGAGAGCCATACATGAATTGGAATTTGTTAGAATAGTCTATGTGTTTCACTTATATCTTTTGAGCTTTGTAGTTTTGCTCTATGTGCTTCACTTAGATTTTTTAGAGCACGGTGGTGGATTTGTTTTATAGAAACTATTGATCTATCATGATTCACTTAGATTATTTTGAGAGTCTTAAATAGCATGGTAATTTGCTTAAAAATCTTAATATGCTTGGTATTCAAGATATGTAAAACTATCTTTTGAGTCGTTGAATACTAAGAGAAGTTTGATGCTTGATAATTGTTTTGAGATATGGAGGTGATAATATCAAAGTCGTGCTAGTTGAGTAGTTGTGAATTTGAGAAATGCTTGTGTTGAAGTTTGCAAGTCTCGTAGCATGCACGTATGGTAAACGTTATGTCACAAATTTGAAACATGAGGTGTTATTTGATTGTCCTCCTTATGAGTGGCGGTCGGGGACGAGCGATGGTCTATTCCTACCAATCTATCCCCCTAGGAGCATGCGCGTAGTACTTTGGTTTTTGATGGCTTGTAGATTTTTGCAATAAGTATATGAGTTCTTTATGACTAATGGTGAGTCCATGGATTATACGCACTCTCACCCTTCCATCATTGCTAGCCTCTTCGGTACCGTGCATTGCCCTTTCTCACATTGAGAGTTGGTGAAAACTTCGTGGGTGCATCCAAACCCCATGATATGATACGCTCTTTCACACATAAACCTCCTTATATCTTCCTCAAAACAGCCACCATACCTACCTATTATGGCATTTCCATAGCCATTCCAAGATATATTGCCATGCAACTTTCCACCATTCCGTTCATCATGACACTTTCATCATTGTCATATTGCTAGCATGATCATGTAGTTGACATAGTATTCATGGCAAAGCCACTGTTCATAATTCTTTCATACATGTCACTCTTGATTCATTGCATATCCTGGTACACCGCTGGAGGCATTTATATAGAGTCATACTTTGTTCTAGTATCAAGTTGTAATCATTGAGTTGTAAATAAATAGAAGTGTCATGATCATCATTCAATAGAGCATTGTCCCAATAAAAAAAGAGAAAGGCCAAAGAAAAAAAAAGGCCCAAAAATATATGAAAATAAAAATGGGCAATGCTACTATCCTTTTTTCCACACTTGTGCTTCAAAGTAGCACCATAATCTTCATGATAGAGAGTCTCTTGTTTTGTCATTGTCATATACTACTGGGAATTTTTCATTATAGAACTTGGCTTGTATATTCCAAAGATGGGCTTCCTCAAATGCCATAGGTCTTCGTGAGCAAGCAAGTTGGATGCACACCCACTTAGTTTCTTTTTGTTGAGCTTTCATACATTTATAGCTCTAGTGCATCCGTTGCATGGCAATCCCTACTCCTTGCATTAACATAAATCGATGGGCATCTCCATAGCCCATTGATTAGCCTCGTTGATGTGAGATCTTCTCCTTTTTTGTCTTCTACACATAACCCCATCATCATATTCTATTCCACCCATAGTGCTATATCCATGGCTCACGCTCATGTATTGCGTGAAGGTTTATAAAGTTTGAGATTATTAAAGTATGAAACAATTGCTTGGCTTGTCATCGGGGTTGTGCATGATGAGAGCATTCTTGTGTGACAAAAATGGAGCATGACTAAACTATATGATTTTGTAGGGATGAACTTTCTTTGGCCATGTTATTTTGAGAAGACATAATTGCTTAGTTAGTATGCTTGAAGTATTATTATTTTTATGTCAATATGAACTTTTGTCTTGAATCTTTTGGATCTGAATATTCATGCCACAATTAAGAAGATTTACATTGAAATTATGCCAAGTAGCACTCCGCATCAAAAATTCTTTTTTATCATTTACCTACTCGAGGACGAGCAGGAATTAAGCTTGGGGATGCCTGGTACGTCTCCAACGTATCTATAATTTTTGATTGCTCCATGCTATATTATATACTATTTTGGACCATATTGGGCTTTATTTTCCACTTTTATATTACTTTTGGGACTAACCTATTAACCGGAGGCCCAGCCAAGAATTGCTATTTTTTTTTGCCTATTTCAGTGTTTCTAAGAAACGGAATATCAAACGGAGTCCAATCGGAATGAAACCTTCGGGAACGTGATTTTCTCACCGAATATGATCCAGGAGACTTGGACCCTCCGTCAAGAAAGAAAGGAGGCGACCACGAGGGTGGAGGGCGTGCCCCCTGCCTCACGGGCCCCCTTTGCTCCACCGACGTACTCCTTCCTCCTATATATACCTACGTACCCCCAAACGATCAGATACGGAGCCAAAACCCTAATTCCACCACCGCAACCTTCTGTACCCACGAGATCCCATCTTGGGGCCTGTTCCGGAGCTCCGTCGAAAGGGGAATTCACCATGGAGTGCTTCTACATCATCACCATAGCCTCTCCGATGAAGTGTGAGTAGTTTACCTCAGATCTTCGGGTCCATAGTTAGTAGCTAGATGGCTTCTTCTCTCTTTTTGGATCTCAATACAATGTTCTCCCCCTCTCTCGTGGAGATCTATTCGATGTAATCTTCTTTTTGCGGTGTGTTTGTTGAGACCGATGAATTGTGGGTTTATGATCAAGACTATCTATGAACAATATTTGAATCTTCTCTGAATTCTTTTATGTATGATTGGTTATCTTTGCAGGTCTCTTCGAATTATTAGTTTGGTTTGGCCTACTAGATTGGATTTTCTTGCAATGGGAGAAGTGCTTAGCTTTGGGTTCAATCTTGCGATGTCCTTTCCGAGTGACAGTAGGGGCAGCAAGGCACGTATTGTATTGTTGCCATCAAGGATAACAAGATGGGGTTTTTATCATATTGCATGAATTTATCCCTCTACATCATGTCATCTTGCTTAAGGCGTTACTGCTTTCTTGAACTTAATACTCTATATGCATCTTTGGATAGCGGTCGATGAGTGGAGTAATAGTAGTAGATGCAGGCAGGAGTCGGTCTACTTGTCTCGGATGTGATGCCTATATACATGATTATACCTAGATACTCTCATAACTATGCAAAATTCTGTTAATTGCTCAACAGTAATTCATTCACCCACTGTAGAATACTTATGCTCTTGAGAGAAGCCACTAGTGACACCTATGACCCCCGGGTCTATTCTCATCATATCAATCTTCCATCACTTTTTTATTTTTTCGCTTTTACTTTGCCTTTTATTTTACTTTGCATCTTTATACCAAAAATACCAAAAATATTATATATCATCTCTATCAGATCTCACTCTCGTAAGTGACCATGAAGGGATTGACAACCCCTAATCGCGTTGGTTGCGTTGAGCTATTTGTTTTGTGTAGGTACGAGGGACTTGCGTTTAGCCTCCTGCTGGATTGATACCTTGGTTCTCAAAACTGAGGGAAATACTTACTCTACTCTGCTGCATCACCCTTTCCTCTTCAAGGAAATCCAACGCAGTGCTCAAGAGGTAGCAAGGGCGTGCAACATCTTCATCGAGGAACTACTATTGTCATGTAGCTTCTTCCAGCCGGCGTTCTCCTCCTTCAGCAGGTCGAGCTCGTGCCAGAGCTTCGCGTTGTCCTCCTAAAGTTGCAGGATTTCGCCGGTCGCCTTCTTCTCCGAGGAAATGCTCTTCTTTAGCAGCATCACCAAGCCGGCGGTCAACTCCCCCTGCTCATTGAGCTCAGCGGGCATGTCGTCGAGGCTCTCCTTCAGCAGCTCCACCAAGCCATGGATGAATTCCTTCTACTTATTGAGGTGCTTATTGAGCTGATCGGGCATGCCGTCGAGGGATAACGACTCCAGCGCCGCCAGCTCGGCATGTTCGCCTTCGCGTCTAGGGCACTCCTGGGAGCCATTGCCTGCCCATGAGAGATCTTTCGAGGTCTCTGCGTGGCGGCGAGCCCTCTTTTTTTCCGCAGCCTTGGTTGCTGCTCCCTCGTTACGAGTAGTTCTCGACCTAGAGCTCTGCACACCGGCCATGGCAAGGACGGACGAAGAAGCAGGACTTATGAGGAGGAAGGTAGAGTAATTTTCGGTTAGGTAGTACCCCTTTAAATAGCCTAAGTACTAGCACAAGTACTAAAACCTGAATATTGGGAACACGTTCAGGTTTGGTGCGTCTTGGTAGGTGTGAGCAGGCTTGCACTTAATTGTAGCACTAGTACTTTCGAATGTGATGGGAACAAGGTAAAGATTAATTGATGGTTTTTGGTTTGAGGCCGAAGCGGCTCCCGATGAGTTTAGTGGAACATAAATTTCAAGTAGACTGACCTTTGCTCGGATCGTAAATATTATGTTACTGTCAAAAATTGGCACAAAATACGAAGGAGACCAATGGAAGTACTACTAGCAAACCATGATTTAACTACTCGCATGCGTTGTACCACTGCGCGCATGAAGGAGACCAAACGAAGGTCTACACTGTAGCATGTAAGATCTGAGTCATATATGCCTGATGTAGACCTTCGTTTAATTCTTATAGTTCATATCATTCAAAATCAATTAGTTTCTATAAAAAAACCTAGGGCCTCTTTGATTCGTAGGATTTCCAAAACGCGGGAATAGGAAGAACATGAGATTAGAGTGGAATGTCGTCTTGAATCCTACAGGATGGTACGAGTGTTTGATTGTGCATAGAAAAACTGCAGAATTCTTTCAAAGAGGTTTGAGTGGATGGGATGTTTCCTAAAAAATCTAGTGCAAATGAATCATACGGAAAAATTCCTATGGTTTACAATCCTACGAATCAAACAACCGAGATATGAAAAATTCCTAAGGATTAGAATCCTCCAAAATTCCTTCGAGAATCCTTTGAATCAAAGAATCCCTTAATCTATTTTATGATTCATGGAATTGTGCGTTGTAAAGCATAAAGTACAAAAAAAGAATGGCAAGTCAACTAGAAAAAAAGTTTGGGCAGTTACGATACGGAAGATTCTAGAACAAAGGAGAACCACTGTTGTTTTGAGATTTGTGCATTATGCTTAAGTTCAACCATGGAGTCTGCTAGATTGTACATGTGGCAAAATCCGGTGGGGGGCTAGAAGATGGTGCGAGGGGCCGAGTGGAGGGAGACTATGAAGGAGTGCACAACCACGAGATAGATATTTAGAGAGAGGGAGCGAGAACGTGCGCTGTTGCGCGTAGTGGCAGAGCCATGAAAAATGTCCCATGAGCTAGGGTGCCAAGAATTGATAATCCTTTACGAGGAGGTCCAATTCATCAACTTAAACCATTTTTACCAGCAATTTTCTAATGATCACATTCATATTAGCCTCGATATATAGTGATGTTAGGGGGGGCAGGGTCCTTGCTGCCCCCTGTCTTGGCCATTGTGCGCGCGTCTGAGAGATGAAGCGGAAGGCATGGATGATGAGAGGGTGGCGTTGGATATATAATTAATGTGGGTGTATTAGCTATATATGTAATCCTATATAGAGAGGTATAGATTGATCGATGTGGACGTGGGAAAGAGGGTGAGACCTCACTAGATATATAGATTGATCGGTTTATGTGGAAAACTATGAAAGACCTAGCTATACACACACACACACACACGTAGAGGAACATCGATCGTTGCACATGCACGTCAGAGATAAAGAATGCCCGATATGATGGAGAGGGGATGTGTGTGTGTGTGTGTGCCTTCATGGGAGACCGACCTGAAGAAAAAGATTGCATGTGTGCGATGGATAATGCCGACTGGTAGTGTGTGTGCATGCATGCACGAGAGAAAGTTAGTGGTACAATTATAAAGAGAAGACCAATGTGTGGGTGTAAAAGACTAGGTGAGGTCATAATCAATGTAAAGTTAAATTCAAATATTTGAATAAGAGATCATGATGTTTGAAACCCATGCATGCATGAATATAACGGAGATCTGCGCGGTGTGGTTTGGAAACGAGCATGTTGCAATGTATACACATTGAACAAGGTCAGATTGGTTTGAATTTGAGATACCGATGGCAGACATCATTTGGTCACATTGCATCCGTGCATATTGGAGATGATGGGTGGCTTTCGCATCACATATCTATATCTATACCCCTATATATATATTATATTTTATATTTTTTATATAGTGTGCGGATAACTTTAACTTTGAAAGATGGTCGTTGGATGAGGCCAATCCGATGGTGCGGTAGCAAATTTGAGCACTACTGGTCGTTGGATATCATCTAGATTCCACCAGATTTTGCCACATGTACAATCTAGAAGACTCTATGGTTGAACTTAAGCATAATGCACAAACCTCAAAACACAAGTACTTCTTCTTTGTTCTAGAATCTTCCGTATCAGAATTGCCCAAATGTTTTTCTACATGATTTGTTTTACTTTATGCCTTAAAGCACAATTCCATGAATCTTAAAATAGATTAGCTTTCTTATAAAAACTAGATGATTTTGAATGAAATGAACTATAAGAATTAAACGAACATCTACATCATGCATATATGACTCAAAGCTTACATGCTATAATGTGGTATTTATTCATAATTTTGTTGCCAAATCTCATGCGTGCAATGCACGTGTACCTTACTAGTCTAAATGGTGTACGTGTGTGTGTTGTGCGTGTTAAACACATTGTACATAGTATATCATACTAGTCTAAATTGTCTTTTTTTCTTTTGGGTACACGTTAAGCTTGTTCTCCCGAAATTTCAAGCCGCGCCTTGTTATGCCGGAATTTCAAGCTAGCGTCTCTGTCTATCGTGCTGCGAAACTCCCGCCTCTTCAACTCGTGCCTTGTTAGCCCGAAATATTTAAGATATATCTTTGTCTCATTGTGCTCCGACAACTCCCTCCACCTCAACCCGCGCCTTGCTATTCCAAAATTACAACGCGCGCGAAAACTCCCACCTCCTGTGAAATCCCGACACGTGAAATGCCGGTGATACCCCTGAACCGAAAGAACCGCCTCAAATCGGTGGGGGTACTTTCGTAACTTACCCCACATTTCGGACAAGCGCGTTCCTAAGCCATGGTTCCCCACTCCCATCCTATCCGCCCACCCATTCGTACACCGAGGTCGGGAAAACCCGTGAAGCCCCACACCCTCCTCCGTCCGCCACCCAGCCGGAGCCTCTTCCCCGACGACGTCGTCGACAGCAACACCTTGACGTCCCTCATCCACCGTACCGGATGAGGATCTGTCATCGATCTGGTCGTCCCGCCGGTTCAGCCACCCCGTCCACCACCTCCAAGGAGTTTCCCCGACGTTCCCCTCATCTTTCGCGCCACCTCTATTCCCACACCACTGTCTTCACCTACACCACCGGAAGAGCATCAGCATCACCGTTTCCTCGGATGAAGCTGCAGCCTAATCGGCGCCACCAAAGAGGTTGTACGCTAATCGCCGCATTTTCTTCTTGATACGATCTCACGGTGCTGCCGGCGCTCGGTCCCGAGCCGACACGGCACGGCTCCATCCACCGCGGCATCGCCGGCCACTTCCTCCACGGCGTCGCTCCCTCGGCGGAGACGTCCACATCAGTAGGAGCTGCTGCTGCTTTAGCCCTCGCTCGCGCTGCTGCTCGCTCTTGCTCTCGGTCCCCTGTCTAGTCTGCTCTTGCTCTTGCTCTTGCTGCTGCTCTCGCTCTCGCTCTTGCTTGCGATGCTGCTCCGATTTAGCTACACTTCAGTTGACTCAATCGACTTTTGGGTCAGTCAATTTTCAGGGGGGGGGGCTCGCCGGAGTTAAGGAAGAACCAGCGGCAGCAGGGAGGGGGGCTCGCTAGAGAAGTACCCCACTATCTATCTTAGGGTTCAGGGTGGGGGCGGTGGTGGCAGCCGGTGGTGAAGCGGTGGCGTGGGGATCGCCGGAGAAAAAAATTGGCACGAGGGCCTAGAGGGATGGCAGGCGTGGCGGACCAGCGGTGGGGAGTGTTTTCGGGCGTGAGGCGGCTGTTTGGCCAGTGGCTGGCGGCTCGGGGGTGGAGGTTGAAGATGAGCTGCAGGCCCTTGATTTTGTATCCAACGGTACCAAAATCGGTGACCGAAGATGAAAAATCAGTCGATGACATGTAGCCTCACCTCTAGTGCGTTCGGTTTAAATGATGAAAATTCAGTTTCGGCAGCAAAATTCAGTTTTGACAGTTAAGTTTAGTTTCGACAGTTAAATTCAGCTTCGACAGTTAAGTTCAGAGATGAGCGGCTGATGTATACATCTAGCACTTTGTTGTTATGAATTTTACATCGGATGCTATTAGAATTCCACTCAGGTTAACATTGTCTCTCTTGTCCTTCTTCAGCCTCGGCGTCGTACAACTCACCGGAGCTGCTCCAACGATGAAACCCTCCATCACAGCGGAGCAGTACCTCGGGCTCCATCTCCAGACGCCTCGATCTTCTTCCCCTCCTCCGACAGCCAAGTCGGTAGAGCATCCTGACCGGCCAACCCAATCACGTTGAGATCGACATGGCTTCGCCAAAGAGGTTGTACACTTGTTGCATATCTTTTTTACTCTACATGTTATATATATTGTCCACTGAGCACACGGAGTAACGGGAAATACGATTATTTTATCCTACTATATGACAAGCAGTGAGGTACCAGGCAACTTAGCTATCCGTGATGGACTCTCTTGAACGCCATCATTATATCTCTGCGCGTTTGAGTTGTGAATTTGTCGATGGCCCTAGGAGTTGAGCTAGTAGGGTAGTGGCCTGGGTCCAAAGTAATAGAAGTAGCACAAAAACATTTTTTTAGTGTAGGCTTTTCCTTGCTCAAGCCTGCCTACTGGAATCGCCAGTGCTTGGAAGGAAAAGTGAATGAAAAACACAGGAATTGGAAAGTTTTGTATGGTACTACTTTTCATGAATTTGGTGCAAAGGAATGGAGCAAAGAAAAACTGTAGGATTTTTTCCTTTAGTGTCTCCTTGAAAGAAAAACCGTAGGAATTTTAATTTCCACTTGTCCTCCTTTTCAAATTCCTATTCATGAAGCACAAGACTAAGAGATAGTAGCATAATAGCATTATAACCGTACATTTTCTTGTGGTTTGACTTAATCTCACCATGCTTCTTTGCATCCTGTGATCTTCCAATTCTTGTAGAACCAAACACCTAGATTGGCAGAAATCCTGTGTTTTGAATTCTCTGTTTTGCACGTGCATTCCTATCCTATTCTGTCTATTTCATATCCTGCATTGTTAGAATCCTCAAATTCAAACAAGCCCTTACACAATTACTTCTATTACAGATATGTGTCAAAGAAAACCTTGTGTGGTTTGTCACGCTCCTGCGGTCTTTGTGTTCCACCTCAGATCAGCTGCTCCAACGACGAAAGGGTTCACCACAATGAGGATCTGCTCTCGGCTCTTCGCCGCCTCGGATCTTCTTCCCGCCGCCGCAGCCACGACAACTGCATTACCATCATCAAGCGAGCAGATGACCTTGAGGACTACACGCAAGAGAGGTTGCACTCTTCCGTGTAATACGCTACGTTATGCATCACTTAATATGATGACATGCTACTTTATCGTCGTGTTCACCTATTAGACTCAAGTCGAGTTCAAACTTATCTTTGAAACTTGAGTTTTTGAATGGTTGTGGGGTACATATTGGGGAAGCAATCAGTACTATCTGTCTACTATCTGGTTAATCTCGGGTGTCTACTATGAGTTTCATGTTGGGTGCAAACAAACATTAAAGGAGCCATTATTTGTATTTTTAACTAAAGCTATTATCTACACGCTATCAATGGTTTTGGGTCTATCCATAGTTTGCTACCATCACTCTGGATTTGTGCATGCACTCCTTACATAATCTCACTATGTTTTATTCCTATGCATGTCAGTTATTGTACACAATGGAACTGAACATGTAGAGAAAAAGAGACGAGCCTTGCGTGGCAATCAAATTTCATGCTGACGTCGCTCCATGGTGGGCGCAAAGGCAGCCCCCCTCCACCCATTTCTGATCGTAATCAAGAGGAAGATAACTATTCTGAGGGGGATTCAGAAGCAGAAGACCACTCCTATTTACCCCCATGAGGTCTTTGCTCTAACTTGGCATGCTGATGTTGGTTATATCATGCATATGGTGCCTTGCATTGCTTAGTTTATACATCAAATATGTCAACTGCTTAGTTTAGACATGCTTTGTGTGAATGCCATCTGTTTAGTTTATCCATCGTTTATGTGAATTATGAAATGCCATCTTGTTTAGCCAGGCATCATATATGTGAATTTTGCAATGCCATCCTGCTTAGCCAGTCATCTTATATGTGAATTATATCAGGCCATCCTTTTTTCGTTCGTATTACATTTGTCAACAATGTTAGTACATTCAACTACTCTTCGTGTGCATCAACCATTTGACATTGTGATGGAAAATTCTGGAGTGAAAACAAGGTCTTGAGAAGCAGACTATGCTATCGTGAAGCGCATATCTCGCTGGTTATGGATAGCTCCTCAGAGGAGGATTCAAAGACAGATGACCAGTCCTATTTCCCCCCTGAGGTGTATGCTCTAATTAACTTGGCAGGGTTATGTTGCTCATATCATGCATATGGTGTCTTGCATTGCGATGTCATTTGATTAGTTTAGACATGCTTTGTGTGAATGCCACCTGTTTAGTGTCTAATTACCATATATGTGAATTATGCATTGCCATCTTGTTGCAAGACATTATATATGTGAATTATGCAATGCTATCTTGTTGCAAAGGCATTATATATGTGAATTATGCAATGCCATGCTGTTGAGCCAATCATCATGTATGTGAATTATATCATGCTATCATTTTTTTATATTACATGTTCCGTTTGTCGACAACGTTTGTATATTCAACTACTCTTCCTGTGCATCAGTCATTTGAAGCGGTGATGGAAGTATCTGGAGTGAAGACAAGGTATTCAGAGCAGACAATGCTACCTGCTGAAGCAGACATCTTCTTTGAATCTGAAGAGCTCCTCAGAGGAGGATTCAGAGACTGATGACCAGTCCTATTTCCCCCTGAGGTCTATGCTCAAACTTGGCAGGGTTATATTACCCATGTCATGCATGTTGTCTTGCATTGCTTAGTTTTTACAACATATATGGATTTCCATCTGCTTACTTGCTTACTACATAAATCATATATTTGAATTATATCATGCCATCATGTTTACATACACAACATCTATCTGAATTATGGCATGGCAACCCATTTAATAAAGACATCATATAGTTATATCATCTCATCTTGTTTAGTGTTCACAGTCATCATATTTTGAATTATGTCATTCTATCCGGGAATTATATCATGCTATCATGTTTCCATAGGCGGCATGTATGTGAATTATGGCATGCCAACCTATTTAATAAACACATTATATAGTTATATCATGTCATCCTGTTTACATAGTCATCATATTTTGAACTATGTCTTTCCATCTTTTTTAGTTAGCCATCATAATGTGAAATTTTATCATGCTATCCTTTTTAGTTAGCCATCATATATGTGAAATTGTGTCATGCTATCCTGTTTGGTTAGACAACATAAATGTGAATTATTTAATGCCCTCTTTTATTCCCCACTATCCATTGCACCTGTCTATCATACAATGTTTATACATTCAATTACTTTTCTTGTTTATCAACCATTTGAATTAGAGAGGGTGATGGCAGTATCTAAGGGAGTGACAACATGGTCTTCAGAAAAGATAGTGCTACCCGGTTGATCTTGAGATAGAACCACGGTTGTACTTGCTCAAGAACCAGCCCCACCACACATAACCCAGACTCTCGCAGATTGTACCCCTACCCAGTTGGACAAAGAACCAGCTACACCCCTTCTAACCCCAACCCTAGCAGATAGTAACCCAGTTCCAGTTGACACAGCACCGTCTCCACCATAGAGCACCCAAACACGAGCAGTTAGTAAGGGAACTGCAGTGCCCAAAGCACGAGGACCACCACTCCAAATCCCAACTCAACGCTTAAAGGAGAAGAAGATTTGTTCTCGGTCGGGTTACGTAGCTATGGTTCATACTCCTTTGCTCTTGCATCATTGTATTTACTCAGACCAACTATTTTCAAATTTGAAGGATTGAATTGAAACTCCAATGGCGCAACAGGTATGTTTTAAACTTGTTTCTTTAACTGGTTTGCTGTTGTAACTTGCTCTATATTGATTTCAGTTTCAATTGAATAAACATTTATGTTCTCATGTCATGCACCATGTCATGCACATTAAAAGTGTCTCTATAGTTTCCCACACTCATATTCTGTCTATTCTGCTTTGTCTTAAACAAATATTATTTGAACTGTGTCTCTATCTTGATTTGGCAACAAAAACTAGAATGATATAGACCATAAAGTGACCATGGTACATATATATATGTTTGTTTCATGCTGTTATACTGTGCACTTTACTACTGAATTGATTTACCAAAATGAGTTTCATATACAACATGGTAAACCTGTGATGTGTCCGCTTGTTTCTCTTTTAGAATGCGGACAAAATATTGAAGAACAATACCCCGTTATGCAGTGGTGAAGGAAGTAATGCAGATAAGGTTCAAGATAGTGAGACATCCCTGTTGGTCTCCAAGAAAGCTGATAAAACCTACCTTGACGACACTGAGAGAACCCAGAAGTCCTGTCTTGATGTAGTGTTCGAGTTATTGGCCACTACCGCTGGCACAAGCTCTTCGAACTTCATTGCTGAATCAGTTCATCCTCTTGAGTCTCAACTTCAAGTTGAAAGACATCGATCAGATGTGCTGCGACAGGAAGCTGAAGGACTGAGGAAGTCCCTGCAGAATTCAGATGCATACTTTATGGTGCAACAACAAGCGCTGGAGGATTTAAGCGCCAAACAAGAGAAAGTTAATAAGCTTGCTAAGCATCTTTCTAGCATTATGGGTACCCAGGATATTGTTTCTTGAGATCTTCTGAAGTGGTTTGATTACGGACATGTTTTGCTGCGGCGTTTATTTGCACTGATCGCCAACTTTGACAACTAGTGTATATGATATGCTGCTTTGTTCCCTATATTTGCACCGGTGGCGAACTTTGATGCCCAGTGGATGTAATATGTGTAATAGCCGTGATAGCTGTCGGCGTTCTGGGAACGGGGGTCCCCAGACTTGCCTGCCTGCGGCCCATGGCGTGGCTATGCTGGCGGGCCTGTACGACCATCTTCATCAACCAGGCATTCAAGACCCTCGCGAGGGGCCAAGCCTCACAAGGCGGACGACGCAAGACCTTCTCGGGAGCTGCCTCGCCAGGCAGGCTCACGAGGAGCGGAGATATCAAGGCGGGGCAAACCTTGCGAGGCTCTTGTGACGTGAGTTGTGATGATCAGGATCAGGCGGGCGCCAGCGCGCGCAGCGTCCTTGTTTCCTCTTCGGTGCTAAGGCGGCAAGCGCAGGCGCGGAGTACCGAGGCATCAGGCAAAGGTTTCCATACCGGTGCAACAAGACCAGGACTGGAAGGACGACATGACGGAGGTCACCGTGGAGTCCAAGACGGCGTCACCGCCAGAGCCCTTTCACAGGCGAAGACCACTTTTGTCAGGATAGCTTGTACTAGTTGTCCCCTTTCAAATTGCCCGCCGTTGTTGGCTCCCTTCCCGCTCAATATTTGGGAAGAGGACCAGGGCCTATATAAGTAGAGCTAGGTACCACAGTAGGGACATCTGATCCGGTCTGGAGCCAACCCACGCTTGCACAAGAGCACCTCAACCTCAGGAGGTTGTTCTTCCCCTTGTACTGTTTCTCATCAGCCCAAGAGGCAATCCACCACCACACACTGGAGTAGGGTATTACACCGCAACGGTGGCCCGAACCAGTATAAATCTCGTGTCTTTCTGTGTTGCGAGTTCTTCGAGTTCGTCCGCGAGATCCAGCGAGCTAGGGCGTAGATCGGTAGGATGGAAAGAACTTTGCACGCACCCCAGAGTTCGAACCTTAAGGGTCTTGCCGGAACCCGTGATCCGACATTTGGCGCGCCAGGTAGGGGTGCACCGGAGCTCCTCTCCATCGGCCTATGCCCCGCACCACCGTACTTTGCTCCCATGGCAGGTGCCCCACCATCCGTTCCCGTGGCCAGCATCAACGACGGGGCCACGGGGTTCCAATCCCTGGCCCCCGCCCTGCGGCGGGTGCGGTGGCCGACCAAGTTCAGGCCGGAGATGCCACCGCGCTACGACAGCGCGGCGGACCCAACGGCTTTCCTGCTGGCGTATGAGGAAGCCGTCCTCGAGGCAGGGGGTGACGATAAGATCATGGCCAACTAGTTTCCCATGGCCCTCGCCGGCTAGCCAGCCGCTGACTCTGAACCTCCCGGATCCATGGTGGTGTCACGGGGAACTCCATGACCTCTTCCTTTGCTTTCGCTACGGCGCCGGCGCACTGTGGTCATTAGCCTGTTGGGCAGCTCTCAAGCACCGCCTTTAGATGGCCATGTCAAGTCATTCCTCCGTCAGATCGGGGCCGCTTCCAAGCGCCCCGGGGGCTCCGCCGGGTTGGGCTGCACCTGAAGCCGACCTCACCTTTGGTTCAGAAGACCACCCCGACTCTATCGCCGGCTTGGGCAAACTCCCAATGCTCTGCACGCCCACCATCTGCAACTTGGCTGTTACCAAGACCCTCATCGACGGCGGTGCATGCCTCAACTTGCTCTCCGTAGAGGCCTTCAGCCTTCTTCATTTACCACTCGAGCGGCTCAGTCTCAGCAAGCCTTTCTCAGGAGTTGGTGGTGGTGCCGCTCACTCTCTGGGACAGATCCGTCTCCCAGTCACCTTCGACACGCGCGACAACTACCGCACCGAACTGGTCGACTTCGACATCGCCCGCATCGGCCTCCCGTACAACGCTATCCTCAGGTACCCAGCTCTCGCCCAGTTCATGGCGGCGACTCATCTGGCCTACAACGTCATGAAGATGCCTGGGAGCAAAGGCGTCCTCACCATCAAGGGGAGCACCAAGGAGGTCGTGACGGTGCTCAAGCTTGCCCTCAAGACCGCTGCGACAGTGCAGCCTATCGACACAGGCACCTCCATGCCCAAGGGAGCTGCACCGACCAAGAAGAACCAGTTGTTCACACAAGACAAGGCGGAAACCAAGCAAGTGCCAGTCCACGGGGACGGGTCCTCAGGAGCCATCTTTACCATAGGCGCCGGCCTCGACACAAGCCAAGAGAAGGCGCTGGTGGTGTACTTGCGCGCAAACAAGGACATATTCACATGGGAGCCCAATCAGCTGGTAGGAGTCCCGAGAGAGGTGATTCAACATCATTTAAGGGTGTGCCCCAATGTGCGCCCCGTAAAGCATCGGGTAAGACGGCAGTCGACAGAGAAGCAGGCTTTCATCGTCCAGGAGACCCGCAAGTTGGAGGCGGCGTGTGCGATTCGCGAGGTTAGATACCCCGAATGGTTGGCAAACCCCGTCGTGGTGCCGAAGAAAGGCGGGAAGGAGCGAATGTGCGTCGACTTCACCAACCTCAACAAGGATTGTCCCCAAGATCCATTCCCGCTCTGGCGCATCGACCAGATCGTCGACTCCACTGCCGAGTGCGACCTGCTGTGCTTCCAGCACGCGTTCTCAAGGTATCACCAGATCAAGATGGCAGTAGAAGATGTAGAGAAGACAGCCTTCCTGACCCCGTGTGGGGTGTACTGCTACACCTGCATGCCCTTCGGACTGTGCAACACGGGCGCAACCTTTCAGCGGCTGATGCACATCGCCTTGGGGTGGCAGCTCGGGAGAAACACGGAGGCCTACGTCAACGACATTGTAATAAAATCTCGGGAGGCAAGGACCTTGATTCAAGACCTGGAAGAGACCTTCACAAGCCTGCGCCAAGTAAACTTGCGGCTTAACCTAGAGAAGTGTGTATTCGGTGTCCCTTCTGGCAAGCTGCTGGGCTTCCTCGTATCCCACAGAGGGATCAAGGCGAATCCAGAGAAGATCAAGGCCATTGAGGACATGAGCCCACCGCAGACCCTCAAGGACATGAGAAGCTGGCTGGCCGGGTAACCGCGCTGGGACGCTTCATCTCCAAGTTAGGAGAACGCGCCCTACCCTTCTTCAAGATGATCACAAAGAAGGGCCCATTCGAGTGGACTCAGGAGGCCGACCGAGCTTTTCAAGACCTCAAGAGGTACCTGACCAGCCCCCCGGTGATGGTAGTGCCACGACCCCTCGAGCCCCTAGTACTCTACCTCGCCGCGACTCCGTACTCACTTGTTGACAGACTGGTGGCCAGTTGGGAGGAGCACCAAATAAGGCGCTCCGCGCCGGACTACGACTGGAGCAATGCAAGATCAAGAAGGCGCTGCAAGAGCCACGGCAGCGCCGACAGAAGACCGAGCTCAACAGGATGACGCCACCAAAACTCCCGCAAACGATCAGGCGTCAGGAGTCCTGTTACCTTACGAGGCATCTCAACCTCCGCAAGATGTGAGCCCAGACACTGCGCCAACACTTGTCGAACACCCGATATATTTCGTCAGCACCGTGTTGTGAGATGCGAGGGAACGATATCCCATGCCTCGGAATCTTCTGCTCGCAATCTTGGTGGCCTCGCGCAAGCTGCGGCACTACTTCCAGGGACACCCAATCAAGGTTGTCTCAGCTTACCCATTGGAGAGGGTGCTCAGGAGCCCCAATTCTGCTGGAAGGGTCGCTGAGTGGAACATCGAGCTGCAAGCATTCCAGTTAGAGTTCAGCACCACCAGGGTCATTAAGGGAGCCGCGCTCGCGGATTTTGTGGCGGAATGGACGGACGTCCCGAAGCTTGGAGTAGGCGAAGACCGGTTCACCTCGCCAGGAAGTGAAGCACCAGACGGTTGGGTCATGTACTTTGTTGGCGCCTTCGCGCACCAGGGCGCGGGGGCTGGAGCAGTACTCATCTCGCCCACTCAGGATAAGCTCTATTACGCCGTGCAGCTCTGCTTTCAGCAGGGCGAAAAAGTCTCCAACAACATCGCGGAATACGAAGGCCTCATAGCCGGTCTGAAGGCCGTGGCAGCTCTGGGTTGAGGCGCCTTACAGTTAAAGGCAACTCACAGCTCCTCGTCAACTTCTCCAACAAAGTATATGAGCCGAAGGACGAGCATATGGAGGCATACCTCACGGAAGTGCGCAAGATGGAGAAGCAGCTCTTGGGCCTGGAGCTGCAGCAAGTGCCCCAGGGCACCAACAAGGAAGCCGACGACATCACCAAGAGAGCATCCAAGCGGCAGCCACAAGAGCCCGGTGTCTTTGAGGAACGGCTCTTCAAGCCATCGGCGACACCACCGCTCTCAAGCGCGGCTGAGCCTCGGGAGAAGCTTCCACAACCTCCTGCCTCAGGAGCCCCGGCCTGTGGCACGACCTCAGGAGCTCGCTTGCTCTTGGCACTCGAACCTCAGGAGGGATGCTGGACCTAGGAATTCAAGGAGTATCTGATGCAAGGGGCGCTGCCAGAGAAGGAGGAGGATGCGGAGCGTGTGGTTCGGCAAGCCACGATGTACTGCATCTAGGATGGTGAGCTGTACAGAAAGTGGCCAAATAATGTTTCCCTACGCTGCATTTCCAGTGACCAGGGGAAGGAGCTGCTAACTGACATACACGGAGGGGATTGCGGGCACCACTCGTCGTCACGAACCTTCGTCGGCAAAGTATTCCACTGTAACGCCCTCGATGCGGCTATATCTCCCATGTGTCGAAGCACGACTTAGAGGCATAACCGCATTGAAAGCAATGTCGCAAGTGAGGTAATCTTCACACAACCCATGTAATACATAAGGGAAAGAGATACATAGTTGGCTTACAGTCGCCATTCACACAGTACATAAGTAAACATCCATCATCCAGATTACACTCAAGGTCCGACTACGGAACCAAAATAAAAGAAGACTACTCCAAATGCTACACAGATCCCCGATCGTCCCAACTGGGCTCCACTACTAATCATCAGGAAAAGACACATAGTAACGACCACGTTCCTTGTCAAACTCCCACTTGAGCTCGGTTGTGTCATCTGACTGCATCAGCGGCACCTGCAACTGTTTTGGTAGAATCTGTGAGTCGCGGGGACTCAGCAATCTCACACCCGCGAGATCAAGACTATTTAAGCTTATAGGAAGGACAGAGTTGTGAGGTGGAGATGCAGCAAGCGACTAGAATATATGGTGGCTACCTTCGCAAAAGAGAGCGGGAAGAGAAGCAAGGCACGGTCGTGCAGCCGATGGCGATCAAGAAGTGATCACGAAACTACTTACGTCAAACATAACTCCAACACCGTGTTCACTTCCGGACTCCGCCGAAGAGACCATCACAGTTACACGCTTGATTGATGTATTTTAATTAAGGTCAACTTCGGGTTTTCTACAAACGGACATTAACAAATTCCCATCTGCCTCATAACCGCGGGCACGGCTTTCGAAAGATAATACCCTGCAGGGGTGTCCCAACTTAGCCCATTATAAGATCTCACGGTCAACGAAGGATATTCCTTCTACCGGGAAGACCCGATCAGTCTCGGAATCCCGGACTACAAGACATTTCGACAGCAATAAAACAAGACCAGCAAAACCGCCCGATGCGCCGACAAATCTCGATAGGAGCTGCACATATCTCGTTCTCAGGGCACACCGGATAGGTCAGCCTACGAGTAAAACCAGCCCTCGAGTTGCCCGTGGTGGCCCATGATCTGCTTCGGTTTGGGCCAGGACTCGAAGGAGCACCGGTCCGGGGTAAATAAAGATGACCCTCGGGCTCGCGAAAACCCGGGGAAAAAGGCTTAGGTGGCAAATGGTAAAACCAATGTTGGGCCTTGCTGGAGGAGTCTTATTCAAAGCGAACTGTCAAGGGGGTCCCATAAATCACCCAACCGTGTAAGGAACGCGAAATCAAGGAACATAACACCGGTATGACGGAAACTAGGGTGGCAAGTGTGGAAACAAACACCAGGCATAAGGCCGAGTCTTCCACCCTTTACCAAGTATATAGATGCATTAATTAAACAATAGATATTGTGATATCCCAAAAAGTAAACATGTTCCCGCAAGGAACAACATCTCCATGTTCCAACAAGGAACAAACTTCAACTTCACCTGCAACTAGCAACGCTATAAGAGAGGCTGAGCAAAGCGGTAACATAGCCAATCAACGGTTTGCTAGGAAAGGATGGTTAGGGGCTTGACATGGCAATATGGGAGGCATGATAAGCAAGTGATAGGCGTCGTAGCATAGGCATAGCAAAAGAGCGAGCATCTAGCAAGCAAAGATAGAAGTGATTTCGAGGGTATGGTCATCTTGCCTGCAAGGTTCTCAGAGTTGTCGAAAGCTTGATCCTCGTAAGCGTTCTCAACAGGTTCCTCGTTCACGTACTCGTCTCCTGGCTCTACCCAAAGCAAGAACACAAACAATGGAACCACAATAAATCACGGGCGATGCACAAACCACATGATGCAAAACATGGCATGATATGCAAGATGTGAGATGCAATGCATATGCGTGCTCCGGAAGGAAACGGATGCACGGTTTGCAAATGACAAGCAAAACAAGAATGGCACAAATCTGCCATTAGCAGCATGATGCCACATAGGAAACAACAAGAAATTAAGCTACTGCACCCAAACGTACCAAAAAAGCATATGGCAGTGATCTACTCAAGATGCTTGACAAAAGATGAACACTGATCTACGGCTAAATCACTCCATAACAGGTCCAAACAAGCATGGCAAAAGTGCAAAAATATACCAGCTTCACAGACTTGGTGAAATTACTGAACATGGCAGAATCAGCATCAGGAAGCAATGTTCAGAGCAACCAAACAACATGCTACAGGAACTTATAATAGCAAAACAAGGCATGGCATGAATATACTCAAAGCATAGAACAAAAGTCCCTTACTGACCATGAGACAAAAAGGATCAGAAAATGTAATAGCACCCATGTCAATATAGCAAGTTTCGTTAACAGATTCAGCAAACAGGGCATGACATTGACAGAATTATGAAGGCATCTTCGCGAGCTCGATGCACTCACTACAGAGAATTTCATGATAAAATAAGCATACATCCTTCAAGAAGACATGGCATAGAAACCATACATGGCAAGAACAACATCATAGCATTCACGGATCAACTACAACAACCTTGGCAAAATTGAATAACATGTAAACAATCTGCCAGGAAACATTTTATAGCAAAAGTAGAGCTCGATTTACTCAAGCTATGGCACTCCATAATTGCAAACAAGGGAATGGATGGATAGATAATAACCATATGTTCAAAACATCCTTCCTGAAGTTTCTCAAAATATGCATGGATCTCTCGGTAGCATCAAGTTTACAAGGCATAAAAATATCAGCAAAACAGGGGCTGAAATCAGTGACATCATGAAGCCTAGTTTGCATGTTTATGCTAGTCACCACAGAGATCACAAAAATACATGGCATACAACCTTGTAAAGATGGCATGGCATATTACAAAACACATGTAGGACTCAAGATCATAGGATGCACACATCAATCATGGCAAAAATGACAAAAGTGCATGTTCTGATAAGAATTTGAAACTAACATCACATTGCCCTCTTCTAACAGCATTTCGGGCATCAAGATGAGCTCAAATGTAAATGATGCAATGGAATGAAATGATCTACTCTTCGGGTCAAACAATTTGACATATTACATGCACGAAACGGAGGTACGAGTGCGAAGATGTGATGCGATGAAGATGCAACAATTTTAATGCAGTTTAGGACTTGGACGAAAAACAGGGGGGAGAAGAAGTCAACCGTGGCTCTTCCAGACCGGATCTGGCCAGAACGCGGTTCGAGGTCGCCGGAGCGGGTCGTCGGAGGGGCTGCCGGAGGGGACGAGGCCGGGGCGGCGAGACCCGGCCGGATCTCAGCGGAGGACGGCAGCGTGGAGGGAGGAGGCGCTGGCGCTGGCCGGCGTGGACGGGCGGTGGGCGGGCCGGGCGACGGCGACGGCAGCGGAGGACCGGTCGGAGGAGATCCAGCGGGCGGCGTGAGTCCGTCGACCTTGCCGGGCGCTGGATGCGTGGAAGGCGGCGGCTTGGCGGGCTGGCCTGCCCGGGTCTCGCGGAGGCGGCAGCGAAGTGGGGCACCACGTGGCGGTTGCGGAGTGGCGGCGGCGGGCGGACACGTCCGGCCCGGTCCGGACGGCGTCCGGCGCGCGGAGAGGAGCGGGGCTAGGGTTAGGGTAGGAAATGATCCGGGATTTTGGGGGAGGGGGTGTTTTTATAGGTAGAAGGAGCTAGGAAGCTCCAAATGGAATGTAGTTTTCGCCCACACGATCGTGATCCGACGGCGGAGAGCATGGAAGTGACTTAGATGGGTTATTAGGCTGTTTTGGAGGGGTTTTGGGCTGCAACCCAAAAGAGGCCTTTGCGGTTAGCGGTTAACCCTTGGAGTATCAAACAACCTCCAAATGGCACGAAACTTGACAGGTGTTCTACCGGTGGTGTACCAAGGCCACTTGGCAAGCCTCGGTCCATTCCGAGAACGTTCAACGCCCGCTCACGAAAAAGAGACAAGAGGGGTGCGCCGGTGCATGTAGGAGTGTCGGATTGCAAAACGGACAACGGGGAAAATGCTCGGATGCATGAGACGAACACGTATGCAAATGAGATGCACATGATGACATGATATGAGGTGCATGACATGAACAAAATGCAAAACGAAAGACAAAAACCCAACCACGGAGGGAATCTCATATCACAATGCCGAAAATGGCAAGAGTTGGAGTTACAAATATGGAAAGTTACATCCGGGGTGTTACAACACTCCACCACTACAAGAGGATCTCGTCCGAGATCTAGGACTGAAAGAACTCCGGATATTCGAACGGAGGTGATCCTCGCGCCCTGTGTGGCTTCTTGGTGAATGGTGTGACCACTTCACTTTCAGGAATTTGATTGACTTGTTGCGAGTCTTGCGCTCGGTTTCTTCAAGAATAGCAACGGGGTGCTCATGATAAGAGAGATCTTCTTGGAGGTCAATTTCTTCAAAGTTGATAGTGCGTTCAGGAGTCTTGAAGCACTTGCGAAGTTGTGAAACGTGAAACACATCGTGCACGTTCGCGAAGTTGGACGGAAGCTCAAGTTGATAGGCGAGATCGCCTCTTTTGCCAATTATCTTGAAAGGACCCACGTATCTAGGGGCAAGCTTCCCTTTGATACCGAAGCGACGAGTGCCTTTCATTGGAGAGACGCGGAGGTAGACATGGTCTCCGATTTCAAAAGCCACATCACGGTGCTTGTCATCATAATATCTCTTCTGGCGCGATTGCGCAACTTTGAGATTCTTACGAATGACTTTGCACATTTCTTCGGCTTCTGTGATCAAGTCGTTGCCAAGAAGTTGGCGTTCACCTGTCTCGGACCAATTGAGAGGAGTACGACACTTTCTGCCATAGAGAATTTCGAATGGGGCCTTGCCCGAACTCGCTTGGAAGCTGTTGTTGTAGGAGAACTCGGCATATGGAAGACAATCTTCCCACTTCATACCGAAGGAAATGACACAAGCCCTGAGCATGTCTTCGAGGATTTGATTGACTCGCTCGACTTGGCCACTTGTTTGAGGATGGAAAGCTGTGCTGAAACAAATGTTGGTGCCCATGGCCTTCTGAAAAGTATCCCAAAAGATGCTGCCACGGTCTGAAGAGATCAATTGTGGAATGCCGTGCAAGGAGACAATTCTGGAGGTGTATAGCTCTGCCAACTGAGCTGCTGTGATAGATTCTTTGATTGGAAGAAAATGAGCCACTTTAGTAAGCTTGTCAATGACAACGAAGATAGCATCATTTCCACGCTTGGACTTAGGAAACCCGATCCACGAAGTCCATCTCGATATGATCAAACTTCCATTCCGGAATAGCAAGAGGTTGGAGGAGACCAGGTGGTCGTTGGTGTTCGCCTTTCACTCTTCGGTAGACATCACACTCATTCACGAATTGAGCAATTTCTCGCTTCATTCGAGTCCACCAATATGACTGCTTGAGGTCATGGTACATCTTCGTACTTCCAGGATGAATGGATAGAAGGGAATTGTGTGCCTCGTTCATAATGACTTTACGTAGATCACCCTTAGGAACCACAATCCGGTCCTCGAAGAAAAGAGTATCTTTGTCATCAATGTGGAAGCACTTGTATTTGGAAATGCCCTTGTCGATACCACGTTTCACCTTTTTCACCATGGTATCCAGGAGTTGAGCCTCACGAATTTGGTCTTCCAAAGTAGGAGAGACTATGAGGTTGGCAAGAAAGCCTTGAGGAACAACTTGAAGATTCAGCTTGCGGAAAGCTTCACAGAGATCCGGTTGGAAGGGCTTGAGGATTAAACTGTTGCAGTAATCCTTCCTGCTCAAAGCATCTGCAATCACATTGGCCTTGCCCGGAGTATATTCAATACTTGGGTTGTACTCTTGAATCATCTCGACCCATTGAGTTTGCCTGAGGTTGAGGTTGGGTTGAGTGAAGATATACTTGAGGCTCTTGTGATCAGTGAAAATGTCCACTTTCCTTCCCAACAAGAGATGTCTCCATGTTATTAATGCATGGACAACTGCCGCCAACTCAAGATCGTGAGTGGGGTAGTTCTTTTCGTTGGGCTTCGGTGACGAGAGGTATAGGCCACAACTTTCTTCTCTTGCATTAACACAGCACCGAGACCTTGAAGAGAAGCATCACAGAAAACTTGAATGGCTTGGATTCATCGGGAGGAGTTAAGACAGGGAGCTGTGACGAGTTTCTCTTTGAGAGTATTGAAAGCAACGTCACACTCGGAGACCGGACATACTTCACATGCTTCGGAGGAGGTTGGAAAGAGGCTTTGCAATCTTGGAGAAATTCTCAACGAATCTTCGCAATAGCTTGCAAGTCCAAGAAAATCGCTAAGCCGCTTGACATTCCGAGGAGGTTCCCAATTCACAAATCGCAGACACCTTCTTGGGGTTAACAGCGATGCCCTTGGCGGAGATGATGTGACCAAGGTAAAGAACTTCATCAAGCCAAAATTCACATTTGGAAAATCTCGCATAGAATTGATGCTCTACGAGATTGTCGAGCACCAATCGCAAATGTTTGGCATGATCCTTCTTATTCTTGGAGAAGACCAAAATATCATCAAGATAGACCAAGACGAATTCATTGGTGTAGGGGTTGAAGATGAAGTTCTTCATTCGTGTGATTGTTTGAGGAGCATTGACTTGTCCTAAAGACATGACAGTATATTAATAAGAACCAAAGCTTGTTCTGAATGCTGTCTTGGGAATATCTTGTTCATGAATGCGAATTTGATGATAACCCATACGAAGGTCAAGATTGGAGAATACTTTAGCACCTTTGAGTTGCTCGAAAAGCTCATTGATGTTGGGAAGTGGATACTTGTTCTTGATTGTCTTCTTATTCAATGGACGGTAATCGACGCAAAGTCGGTCCGTGCCATCCTTCTTCTGGACAAAAGAACACCACAACCCCAAGAAGATGAACTCGGTCGATCAAACCCAGACGCTCTTGTTCATCGAGCTGCTTCTTCAATTCCTTCAGCTCATTAGGTCCAAGCTTGTATGGACGCTTGCAAACGGGTTGATGCCGTGCTCAAGATCGATAACGAATTCAAGCTGGCGGTGAGGAGGCATTCCTGGAAGCTCTTCTGGAAAGACATCTTGATACTCACAAACGACTGGAATCTGAGAGATAGCATCCAACTCGCCCTTCTCATTGAGAGAAAACAACCGAATGGTTTCATCACGAGCGGCATAGATGATCACATCATTAGAAGAGTGTGTCAATTGAATTTCCCTGGCAGCACAATCAAGCTGAGCTTTGTCCGAGAAAGCGATCCATCCCAAGAATAAGATCAATATCCGAGTCACCAAGGACAATTGGTTTAGCCAGAAATCTATAGTCGCCCATCTTGATACCGACATTCGGAACCAACAAACTAGAACTCATGTGCTTGCCCGGGGAAACAATTGCTAGAGGTCTATCCAAAAATTCCGAAGTGAAATCATGCTTGGAAAAAAACGGTCTTGACATGAAACAATGCGATGCACCAGTATCAAATAAGACTTTTGCAGGAATATCATTAACTGAGAGATTACCCATTATCACGTCAGTAGATTCCTCCGCTTGTGCTGCATTCATCATATTCACCTTGGCATGCTTTGGATTATGCTTGACCACTGCATTGCTTGAAGACCTCACAGGAGGAGGAGGCGGAAGGCGCCTCTGGTTGAAGCACTTGTTCGCATAGTGACCTTTCTGCTGACATTTGTTGCAAGTCACCTCTGAGAGCGGATGGTGATAAGGAGCATTTGACCTTGGAGCTTGAGAATTTGACTTGTTCTGATAGCCTGGGTTGGGTGGGTGGGAAGATCCACGACCACCTGAGTTCTTCTATTTGGTAAGGCCGACGGGAGCGGAGGAGGGGAAGGTAGAACTGGCCGCTTAGCTGCCACTTGAGAGGAAGAAGAAGACTGAACTGCATCCCTAATTCTCTTCTTAGAAGCCTCACATTTGAGCTGGGCAGCTTCTTGCTTGATGCCATGTTGTAGAATTCATCATACTTTTACGGCTCAAAAAGCACGAGAGCTAATTGCAGATCTTCTCTGAGACCACCTCTGAAATGATAGATCATACTCTTTTCATCAGGGACGTCTTGCTTATCGAAGCGAGCGAGTTTCTGGAACTGGATATTGTATTGATACAGAGACATGTTGCCTTGCTTGAGATTGCGGAACTCCTCACGCTTGCTCTCAACAACACTTTGCGGAATGTGGAGCTTTGAAGTCTCGGCGGAACTCATCCCAGGTAATTAACGACCTCCTCTGGAATCTTTGTATTGTTGATACCACTCAGCAGCTTGGTCCTTGAGTTGAAACGAAGCAAACTTGACAAAGTCCTCGTGTCGACATTGCTACATTCAAAATGTTTGCAGATGTCCACAAGCCAATCGTCGGTGTCTGTGGCCTCGACACAGAAGCTGAAAGACTTCGGCTGATTAGCGAGGAACTGATTGAGGGTAGCAAAGTGCGGCTGATTGTTGCCTTGACCTTGATTTCCTTGGTTGCCTTTCCCTTGGGTACGCTCTTGCAAGAGTTGCAAAATCATTTGAGCATTTGCGTTGGTGGCTGCCATGATAGCTTGCCATGCCTCCGGAGGCGCAGGTGGAGGTGGAGGGTTCGACTGACTCCCATCATTGCGTTCCGGATTCAGACGCGTTGGCGGAGCCATCCTGAAGAGGGTGACATCCGTTAGCACTTTGATAGACAGATAGACAAGTTGAATCAACGGATAGAAATTGCAACATATAGTCTTCACGAAAAACATTCAAACAAGGATGAACGAATGAATTCCAAAGTTAACATCACACGTCCATTAAGGTGAGAAGCCACTTGATTAAGGGTTGATGAAAAAACATAACAAGGTACGACTGGAACAAATAAGTGGTAAGGATTACCCAATCGCAAACCAAATATCTGCGGGAAGAAATGCTAAGAGCTACTTGAATCCCACCTATAAACTCCCGAAACTTTATGGTTATGCAATGCGGTGTTGGGGATACAGGGGACACAAAATATATCACCCAAACTAACAATACGTAGATCCATCTGTATCCATCCGTCAAAACATAACCAAGAAACCTTCGGAAATAGTGTACATTGACCTTAGAAAAGCATCCGTTATACGAGTCATGGCAATACTCGAGCTCGCCTGATCTTTGGGTTATCGGGGTTATCTCACCAACAACTGTACAAAAGAGATTTTCGATGTCGGCAAAGCTCAGTATTCCGAACTGCAACGATAAAATTGTGACGACAACACCTCGGAGCTCAACTCCCGGGACACCGCCACAACCCCTAAATGTCGAGGCACCAAGAACAATGTTCTCGTCACAAAACAATCGGAACGATTCCAAGATACCAGCGTGATCCTAAATTTTTTAGTGAAATTTGAGGAGAGGAGAGTCAAAACTTCTCGTCAGAGACCTCACCAGAGCGGCAGAAGGGACTGGGAGTAAAAAGAATCCTACTCTCCGATATATATAATCCTAAGACTCAAAACATTTTTGTTCTAGACTCAACAACGCATGACAAACAATCAAGCGGGGGCTCCTAAGTCGGGATGGCTCTGATACCAACTTGTAACGCCCTCGATGCGGCTATATCTCCCACGTGTCGAAGCATGACTTAGAGGCATAACCGCATTGAAAGCAATGTCGCAAGTGAGGTAATCTTCACACAACCCATGTAATACATAAGGGAAAGAGATACATAGTTGGCTTACAAATCGCCACTTCACACGATACATAAGTAAACATCCATCATCCAGATTACACTCAAGGTCCGACTACGGAACCAAAATAAAAGAAGACTACCCCAAATGCTACAGATCCCCGATCGTCCCAATCGGGCTCCACTCATCGATCATCGTGAAAAGACACATAGTAACGACCACGTTCCTCGTCGAACTCCCATTTGAGCTCGGTTGTGTCATCTGCACTGGCGTCGTCAGCACTTGCAACTGTTTTGGTAGAATCTGTGAGTCACGGGGACTCAGCAATCTCACACCCGCGAGATCAAGACTATTTAAGCTTATAGGAAGGACAGAGTTGTGAGGTGGAGCTGCAGCAAGCGACTAGCATATATGGTGGCTACCTTCGCAAAAGAGAGCGGGAAGAGAAGCAAGGCACTGTCGTGCAGCTAGTAGCGATCAAGAAGTGATCCTGAAACTACTTACGTCAAACATAACTCCAACACCGTGTTCACTTCCCGGACTCCGCCGAGAAGAGACCATCACGGTTACACACGCGGGTGATGTATTTTAATTAAGGTCAACTTCGGGTTTTCTACAACTGGACATTAAGAAATTCCCATCTGCCTCATAACCGTGGGCACGACTTTCGAAAGATAATACCCTGCAGGGGTGTCCCAACTTAGCCCATTATAAGCTCTCACGGTTAACGAAAGATATTCCTTCCACCGGGAAGACCCGATCAGTCTCGGAATCGCGTACTACAAGACATTTCGACAGCAATAAAACAAGACCAGCAAAACCGCCCAATGCGCCGACAAATCCCGATAGGAGCTGCACATATCTCGTTCTCAGAGCACACCGGATAGGTCAGCCTACGAGTAAAACCAGCCCTCGAGTTTCCCCGTGGTGGCCCTGCAGTCTACCCGGTTCGGGCCAGCACTCGAAGGAGCACTGGTCCAGGGGGGGGGGGTAAATAAAGATGACCCTCGGGCTCGCGAAAACTCGGGGGAAAAAGGCTTAGGTGGCAAATGGTAAAACCAATGTTGGGCCTTGCTGGAGGAGTCTTATTCAAAGCGAACTGTCAAGGGGGTCCCATAAATCACCCAACCGTGTAAGGAACACGAAATCAAGGAACATAACACCGGTATGACGGAAACTAGGGTGGCAAGAGTGGAACAAAACACCAGGCATAAGGCCGAGTCTTCCACCCTTTACCAAGTATATAGATGCATTAATTAAACAATAGATATTGTGATATCCCAAAAAGTAAACATGTTCCCGCAAGGAACAACATCTCCATGTTCCAACAAGGAACAAACTTCAACTTCACCTGCAACTAGCAACGCTATAAGAGGGCTGAGCAAAGCGGTAACATAGCCAATCAACGGTTTGCTAGGAAAGGATGGTTAGGGGCTTGACATGGCAATATGGGAGGCATGACAAGCAAGTGATAGGCATCGTAGCATAGGCATAGCAAAAGAGCGAGCATCTAGCAAGCAAAGATAGAAGTGATTTCGAGGGTATGGTCATCTTGCTCGCAAGGTTCTCAGAGTTGTCGAAAGCTTGATCCTCGTAAGCGTTCTCAACAGGTTCCTCGTTCACGTACTCGTCTCCCGGCTCTACCCAAAGCAAGAACACAAACAATGGAACCACAATAAATCACGGGCGATGCACAAACCACATGATGCAAAACATGGCATGATATGCAAGATGTGAGATGCAATGCACATGCGTGCTCCGGAAGGAAACTGGTGAACAAGGCATCAACTTGGCAAACCAAGTATGCCGCTCGAAAGGTGAGATGATTTCGGTTGAAATCGATATAAAGATCACCGGAAACGGATGCACGGTTTGCAAATGACAAGCAAAACAAGAATGGCACAAATCTGCCATTAGCAGCATGATGCCACATAACAAGCAACAAGAAATTAAGCTACTGCACCAAAACGTACCAATAAAGCATATGGCAGTTATCTACTCTAGATGCTTGACAAAAGATGAACACTGAGCTACGGCTAAATCACCCCATAACAGGTCCAAACAAGCATGGCAAAAGTGCAAAAATATACCAGCTTCACAGACGGTGAAATTACTGAACATGGCAGAATCAGCATCAGGAAGCAATGTTCAGAGCAACCAAACAACATGCTACAGGAACTTATAATAGCAAAACAAGGCACGGCATGAATACAATCAAAGCATAGAATAAAAGTCACTTACTGACCATGAGCCCAAAAGGATCAGAAAATGTAATAGCACCCATGTCAATATATCAAGTTTCGTTAACAGATTCAGCAAACAGGGCATGACATTGACAGAATTATGAAGGCATCTTCGCGAGCTCGATGCACTCACTACAAAGCATTTCATGATAAACTAAGCATACATTCATCAAGAAGACATGGCATAGAAACCATACATGGCAAGAACAACATCATAGCATTCACGGATCAACTACAACAACCTTGGCAAAATTGAATAACATGTAAACAATCTGTCAGGAAACATTTTATAACAAAAGTAGAGCTCGATTTACTCAAGCTATGGCACTCCATAATTGCACACAAGGGCATGGATGGATAAATAATAACCATATGTTCAAAACATCCTTACTGAAGTTTCTCAAAATATGCATGGATCTCACGGTAGCATCAAGTTTACATGGCATAAAAATATCAGCAAAACAGGGGCTGAAATCAGTAACATCATGAAGCCTAGTTTGCATGCTTGTGCTAGTCACCATAGAGATCACAAAAATACATGGAGTACACCCCTGTAAAGATGGCATGGCATATTACAAAACACATGTAGGACTCAAGATTATAGGATGCACACATCAATCATGGCAAAAATGACAAAAGTGCATGTTCTGATAAGAATCTGAAACTAACATCACATAGCCCTCTTCTAACAGCATTTCGGGCATCAACATGAGCTCAAATGTAAATGATGCAATGTAATGAAATGATCTACTCTTGTGTTCGAACAATTTGACATATTACCCGCACGAAACGGAGCTACGGGTGCGAAAATGTGATGCGATGAAGATGCAACAATTTTAATGAAGTTTAGGACTTGGACGAAAAACAGGGGGGAGAAGAAGTCAACCGTGGCTCTTCCAGACCGGATCTGGCCCGAACGCGGTTCGAGGTCGCCGGAGCGGGTCGTCGGAGGGGCTGCCGGAGGGGACGAGGCAGGGCGGCGAGACCCGGCCGGATCTCGCTGAGGACGGCGGCGGCGCTGGCGGAGGGAGTTTGGCGCGGCTGGCGGCCGGGCGGCGACGAAGGCTGCTGGGTCGGGCGGCGATCGGCGACGGCGACGGCGGGCGGAGGATCGGTCGGAGGAGATCCGTGGCGGCGGCGGAGTCCGGGCGACCGTCGGGCGCGGACGGGCGGAGGCGCAAGGGCGACGGTTGGCGTGCGTCTGCCCGGCTGGCTCAAGGGAGGCGGCGGCGGCGGGGCACGTCCACGTGGCGGCCGCGGAGTGGCTGGCGGCGGCGGGCGGACACGTCCGCCTCGGTCCGGACGGTGTCCCGCGCGCGGAGAGGAGCGGGGCTAGGGTTAGGGTAGGAAATGATCCGGGATTTCGGGGGAGGGGGTGTTTTTATAGGTAGAAGGAGCTAGGAAGCTCCAAATGGAATGTAGTTTTCGCGCACACGATCGTGATCCGACGACGGAGAGCATGGAAGTGACTTAGATGGGTTATTAGGCTGTTTTGGAGGGGTTTTGGGCTGCAACCCAAAAGAGGCCTTTGCGGTTATGCGGTTAACCGTTGGAGTATCAAACGACCTCCAAATGGCACGAAACTTGATGGGTGGTCTACCGGTGGTGTACCAAGGCCACTTGGCAAGCCTCGTCCATTCCGAGAATGTTCAACACCGCTCACGAAAAAGATACAAGAGGGGTGCGCCGGTGCATGTAGGAGTGTCGGATTGCAAAACAGACAACGGGGAAAATGCTCGGATGCATGAGATGAACACGTAAGCAAATGAGATGCACATGATGACATGATATGAGGTGCATGACATGAACAAAATGCAAAACGAAAGACAAAAACCCAACCACGGAGGGAATCTCATATCACAATGCCGAAAATGGCAAGAGTTGGAGTTACAAATATGGAAAGTTACATTCGGGGTGTTACATCCACATTGGATTTTACTGGCCCACCGCGCTCAACGACGCAGCTAAGCTGGTGAAGTCCTGCGAAGCCTGCCTGTTCCACGCCAAGCAAATTCATCAGCCGGCTCAGGGCCTCCAGACTATTCCGCTCACATGGCCGTTCGCGGTATGGGGGCTGGATATCTTGGGCCCGTTCCCACGAGCGCCTGGGGGCTACCGCTACCTCTACGTCGCCATGGACAAGTTCACCAAATGGGCAGAAGTGGAAGCCGTCCACACCATCCCAGCTGGATCTGCTGTCAAGTTCATCAAGGGCCTCGTGAGCCGCTTCGGGGTGACCACCGCCACCAAGCCGACGGGCGAGACCCCCTTCTTCCACGTCTACGGGGCTGAAGCGGTCCTCCTTCACGAGGTCAAGCATCGCTCCGCATGGGTCCTGGCGTTTGATGAGACGCAGCAAGACGCCACGCGGGGGATGGACCACGTGCTAGGGGAGGAACGCCTACGCGAAGCCGCATTAAGGGCAGCAAGGTACCAGCAGGCGTTGCGGCGATACCACTGCCGCAACATCCGCTCCAGGACGCTCGAGGTAGGCGATCTCGTCCTAAGGCGGGTCCTCTCCAGGGAAGGGTTGCACAAGCTCTCACCTATGTGGGAGGGCCCGTTTAGGGTCGCCCATGTCTCCAGGCCCGGTGCAGCGCGCCTGGAGATGTAGGACGGGATACCCATCCAGAACGCCTGGAACATCCAGCACCTCCGGAAGTTCTACCCATGAAGAAAGGCCCAGAGCCTGTGAAGAAGGCCCGGTGCCTGTGAAGAATCGCCGCATGTGACACTCTCACGTAATAATGAATGGGGATGTACACGCCCCGGAGTCTCAGGAACGCCGGCCTCAGGCCCTGGGGCTCCTCCCACGCCTAGTGGCAGCACTTAGCTCCACGTTGGTGAGAAGACTTGAAGACTAGATTAGGTGCTGGACGCGGCTTTTCATTTGCTTTCCATAGTTGGCTTGCTTCTCCTTAATCAAAATTTGCCTTTGGTGTTCCTTGCTGATTCGATTCCCTCGCTGTTACCGCTTTTTCGGCTCTGGTTCGCTCGTGTTCTCTCTCTCTCTCATACCTCGCGAGGGGGCTTGGCAGATGCCCTCGCGAGTATTTTTCTCCTCTCTGCCTTCTCGCGAGCCACCCTCGTTCGAGCCCAAAAACTGGCACATCTCTCCTAGTCCGTGCCCCCTCGGGTACCGCGATGCAAAGCGCCAGGTCAAGGCTTGGGTGGACGGCAAATCTCCTAGAGCACCACCTAACGAATTTTCGCAGTTCCTGAGCAGACAGGTCAGGATGGACATGAGGAAACAAACACCTCGTAGGGAAGAAGGCGTCCCGAATGCACCAGGTTAAGTTATCTTTGCGCAAAATAACAACGCTGCACGGGAACAACACGCACATCACAATAACCAAGGAACCACAGTTCGATACACGCCCCTCTGGGCCCATAATGGTTTCATTTTTATGCAGGAAAAAGAGCAAAGCAAAAGCAACGTTACAGCGACCCACGGAGATAGGCCCCGAGCGACATCCTGAGCCTAGCCAGACCCCTCCTCGCGCTTCACGGAGGCGCGGTGACGAGACGACCCACTGCCGCCTTCAAAGCAGGCGTGGCGGCGCGGTGGCTGGTCGAACCCACCGCCGCTGGAGCTGTCGCCGGAGGAAGATCCACCGTAGCTGGACGAGACACGGTCGCCGCCGAGGGTGGGCTCGCCCTCATCCTCGTCGTGACCGTCGCCAAGGCGAGCACCTCCTCACCGTCGTTCGCCTTGGGGCAACACTCGGCGCGACGACCATCTTCCCCAAACACCCTCACATAGAGGGTCGTCCCACCATCATACTTGAAGTGGAGGGTGCACCGCCTGCCCAAGCCGCGCGCGCGGGCGAATGTTTGCCAGCCACGGGCCAGGGCTATGCTGCCCGCGGCAGAAGTCTCGAATGCGACCCAGGAGGCCTTGCTGCAGCAACCATCCGCCTACAACCAGAGTCCGCCTGGACCAGAGGCCGGCAGCTCGTCGATGAAGAAGCGCGGAAGCTGGAGCCAGTTGCCGGCCGGGTTCTCCGACCAGACAACGAACTCCGACGATACTTCCATCGAGTGAAAGCATGGACGGGGAGGCCGCGCCACCATAGCACGCCTCCCTTCTTCGATTGGACCGCCATGACTGGGACGACCCCCTCCGCGCGTCACGACGCAGCCATGACGGTGGGCCGCAACGGGGGTCGCGGCGTGCTTGCACGGATGGTCGCGTCCGTGTTTGGGCGCCGGGGAGCCGGGTCCCTCGCGAGGGGCCTTCCCCTTCTCGGCGGCAGAGAACTTCCTTCATGGCGCCATGGTGGCGCTGCTAGCAATGGAGCAAGGAGGAAGAAACAAGCGAGCAAGGAAGATATGGTCGACGGGGGCTCCGTCCCCTCCCCATTTATAGCGGGAGAAGGCCGACCGACACCTCCCACGATCACAAGTAATGATGGTTTTCCTTGCATGTCGCAGGGACTTGTCACGTCGAGCAGTTGCCGAGGCAGCGTAGGGAAGCGGAGACGCCCATGTCCAATCAACCGCCACACGTCGACCTAGGCCGCAGGCTTTTGGGGCCCGCGGCGTTCCGTACATGACCTTTGGCTTCGCCTCAAAGCCAAGCCCAAGCGCACCTTGGGCCCGGGGGCTACTGTCGGCGTTCTGGGAACGGGGGTCCCCAGACTTGCCTGCTTGCGGCCCATGGCGTGGCTATGCTGGCGGGCCTGTACGGCCCATCTTCATCAACCAGACATTCAAGACCCTCGCGAGGGGCCAAGCCTCGCGAGGCGGACGATGCAAGAACTTCTCGGGAGCTGCCTCGCCATGCAGGCTCACGAGGAGCAGAGATATCAAGGTGGGGCAAACCTCGCGAGGCTCTCGTGACATGAGCCGTGACGATGAGGATCAGGCGGGCGCCAGGCGGGCGCCAGCGCGCGCAGTGTCCTTGTTTCCTCTTCGGTGCTAAGGCGACAAGGGCATGCGTGCAGTACCGAGGCATCAGGCAAAGGTTTCCATATCGGTACAACAAGACCAGGACTGGAAGGACGACAGGACGGAGGTCACCGTGGAGCCCAAGATGGCGTCACCGCCAGAGCCCTTTCGCAGGCGAAGACCACTTTTGTCAGGATAGCTTGTACAAGTTGTCCCCTTTCAAATTGCCCACCGTTGTTGGCTCCCTTCCCGCTCAATATTTGGGAAGAGGACCAGGGCCTATATAAGTAGAGCTAGGTACCACAGTAGGGACATCTGATCAGGTCTAGAGCCAACCCACGCTCGCACAAGAACACCTCAACCTCAAGAGGCTGTTCTTCCCCTTGTACTGTTTCTCATCGGCCCAAGAGGCAATCCACCACCACACACTAGAGTAGGGTATTACACCGCAACGGTGGCCCGAACCAGTATAAATCTCGTCTCTTTCTGTGTTGCGAGTTCTTCGAGTTTGTCCACGAGATCCAGCGAGCTAGGGCGTAGATCGGTAGGAGGGAAATAAGTTCGTGCGCACCCCAGAGTTCAAACCTTAAGGGTCTTGCCAGAACCCGTGATCCGACAATAGCCTAGCGTAAGTTGCTTGGTTATTTATTTCCTTGTTGTCTTGTTTATTTGTTTGCTTGTAGTCAGTGCTGTTCTTTTTCCGCGGTTTGCTAGTGGCCGCAATAACCTTTTTTTTAACTAGGCCACAATAACCATGGGCTACATACTTACTGTAGTGACACGGGGCCTTCTACAGGCCGTAGAAACAATGGTCCTTCTACGGGGCGTAGAAACAATGGGCCTTCTATGGGCCGTATCATCAATGGGCCTTCTACCGGCCGTATTATCGATGGGCCTTCTACGGGCCATATGATCGATTGCCCAAACATGGGCCAATAACATACCGCTTTATGGCCGTAAACGGGCTAGAGTTGGAATCATCCGTTCATGGGCCGACCATAATGGGTCGTCGTTAATCGGCCGTATGTGATGACGCTATGAAAACGGCCCAACGTATTAATGGGCCACAAACGGGCCGACTGTAAGCATGGGCTGAATTTGGCCCACAAGGAGAGAATGACAGTAACGGGCCGTAAGTAACCGAATGATGGAAATGACCCAAGAATAAATGGGCCCTGAGAAGGCCGAAAGATAACATGGGCTGGAAACGGCCCAACGGAATAATGGGCCGTTAATGGGTATAAAGTGATACACTGTTCATTACGGGCCAGTTTTACCACGGGCCGTTAACGGGCCGAGGGTTACTAAGGGCCTCAGATGGGCCAAAAGACGTCATGGGCCATACATGGGCCGGAAGATAAAACGGGCTGGAATTATATTGGACGGCCCACATGATGCTACTGGGCCTAATTCGGATAAGTCGTAAACGGGCCCTAGGTTAGCGGGCTGTAAATGGGATATATGCGAACATGCCGTTAACAGGCTTGCCGTGGGCCGGCCCGCCACCTTTGGACCAAGTCAAATGGGTCGGCCTTTTCACAGGAATGGGCCTCTATTGGGCCATGCCACGTGTCGACGTATCATAGGCCCTTTGGGTCCAATGAGTGGATGACATCTGTCCCAACGGTGAGCCGACACGTGTTTCCTCCAGCCAATGATGATTTTACACGTGGAAAATCCCCATTGGTCGGGGCTGTTAACGTGTTATCGGATCCAAAACCGGACCCGATAGCTTAACCGCGTTCGGATGCCACGTGTCGGTCACCCTTGAAAAAAGCACTTCTGTGACGCGCGATTTATCATCGTGGAAGTGGACACTTCCGTGATGATAGTTTTGGTAATGTCATGGAACACTTCTACGACAGCACATGCATGACTATCTTGATTCTGTCCTAAATTTGTCATGGATGTACATGCATGAAAAAAAACGCGACCTACTGTTACAAACACGTATCACCACGGAAGTGTATTTTTTTGTAGTGTATGCTAATGTTCAATGAGGCTATCAGTAACCAAGGTTTAGTGGAACTGCCTTTGCATGGAAGACAATTTAGTTGGAGTAATATGCAACAAGATCCACTGTTGGTTAAACTTGATTGGTTCTTTACCTCTGCTTCTTGGATGACCACTTTTCCCAATACCATTGTGCTTCCACTAGCTAAGCCTATCTCTAATCATTTGCCCTGTGTGATGAAAATTGGTACTGCTATCCCCAAAGCAAGAGTATTCAGATTTGAAAATTACTGGTTGCAACACTCAGATTTCAAACAAGTGGTGGCTAATGCTTGTAATATTCCTATGGGTAATTTGGATGCTGCTAGGTACTTGAATGCAAAATTCAAAAATCTCAGGAGAGCTTTGAAACAATGGGGTATATCTCTTTCCTACCTTAAGACTCAAATTGCTAAAATAAATGAGGTGATTTTCATTTGGGACTTTTTTGAAGAATTCAGTCAGTTGGACACTCATGAATGGAACTGTAGGATAATGCTTAAAGAGCAGTTGCTAATACTGTTGAGAAATCAGAAGATTTATTGGAAACATAGGGGAAAAATTAAAGGGGTAAAGTTTGGAGATGAAAACACCAAATTCTTCCACACCAAAGGCTCAATCAATTACATGCATAACCACATTGTTGTTCTTCAAAATGATGATCAAGTGGACATTTTTGACCATGCAGGGAAAGCTGCCATTTTATGGGAAGCTTATAAGAAAAGAATGGGCACTTATGAAAAAACCACCATGCATTTTGATCTGGGATCTTTATATGGCCAGCAACCAGATGCTTCAATTTTTTAAAACTTGGAGTTACCTTTCATAGAGGAAGAGGTCAATGAAGTGGTAAAAGAGCTGCCATTGGACAAATCTCCAGGTCCTGATGGCTTCAACAATGAATTCTTTAAATCATGTTGGGATATTTTTAAAGGGGATGTGCTTAAGTTAATTGTTGATTTTCATGCTAAACACATTTCCATGGAGAGCATAAATAGATCCTATATCACTCTTATTCCCAAAAGTGGCACACCTCTGAGAGCAAATGACTTTAGGCCAATTTCCCTTCTGAACTATTATCTCAAACTCATCACCAAATTATTAGCAAATAGATTGCAGAAAGTTATTCTCCAACTGGTGCACATTAATCAGTATGGTTTTCTTAAAGAAAGAGCCATCCATGACTGCTTGGGATGGGCCTATGAGTATCTTCATCAGTGCCATAAATCCAAAGAAGAGACCATTGTGCTAAAGCTGGATTTTGGAAAGGCTTTTGACACCATTGAGCACCAAGCAATGTTGGATATTTTGAAAGCTAAAGGTTTTGGAGATAGATGGATCAATTGGATTAAAATGTTGTTCTCCTCTGCTTCATCTGCTATTATGTTGAATGGTGAGCCTGGAAAAAAATTCTACTACCTTAGAGGAGTTAGGCAAGGGGATCCAGTATCTCCTCTCCTTTTTGTCCTGGCAGCTGATTTGTTTCAATCAATACTCAACAGGGCTATGCAACTTGGTTTGCTTTCCTCACCCCTTCAAGTGAATTCTTGCCCTGACTTTCCTATAATCCATTATGCAGATGATACCCTTGTTCTTATGCAAGCAGATGCAAAGCAATTACACTGTCTCAAAACTCTACTCAACACCTTCACTGATGCCACAGGACTTAAGGTGAACTACAGTGAATCAAGTCTTATCCCAATTAATGTGCCTGAGGAGAAAGTGGAAACTATGTAAACACTTTTCAATGTAAAAGGGAATCTTTTCCTTTCCAATACTTGGGGACTCCACTAGGCCTCCACAAACCTTCTGTTGAGCAGTGCCTGCGATTAGTTACAAGACTGCAAAAAAAGCTTGTGGGACTGTCATCATTCATGACACTGGCTGGTAAACTACTGCTGGTTAAATCAGTCTTGAACTCACTTCTGATCTACTTCATGGGTTGCCTTGATGTCCCTGTCACAAACAAAGCTCAGGTAATCAAATATTTGAGGCACTATTTGTGGAGAGGCCCTGATCTTGAAGATCATAGACCTGCAATGGTGGCTTGGAGTACTGTCTGTAGACCAAAAGATCAAGGGGGTTTGGGAGTGCAAAATATTTTTGTGCAAAACAAAGCTTTGTTGCTTAAGAACCTCCATAAGTTCTATAATAGGCATGAAATTCCTTGGTAAATCTGATTTGGGAATCATATTACAACAATGGCTCACTGCCAGGAAGTAGTTGGATTGGATCATTCAGGAAGTAGTTGGCATGACATTCCTTGGGTAAACCTTAAGCTCATTGACAACTACAAATCCTTGGCAAAATGTAATATTGGGGATGGCAGAAGTGCTCTTCTGGTCTGACCTCTGGCACACCGCTTGCTTACAGGATATGTTCCCACATCTCTTTTCTTTTGTGAAAAGTAAGGACATTACTGTCCACTCAGTCATCCACACTGAATATCTGGAGGATCTGTTTCATTTGCCACTCACTGTGCAGGAATTTGAGGAGTTCGAATCTATGGAAGACATTTGCATACAATTAAGAGACTCTGATTTTCTTGATTGTAATGATACTTGGAGTTACATTTGGGGGAATGAGCACTTTTCTGTGGCAAAAGCTTATAGAATTATGCTGGGCATTAAAATTGTTCCCCCACAATTCAATTGGATATGGAATAGTTCCTGTCAACCCAAGCATAAAGTGTTCTTCTGGAGGCTCCTTCATGATAGGCTAAACACAAGGAATCTATTAAGAAGGAAAACATTTCACCTGGATAGTTATAATTGTACTATGAACAACTGCCAGCAGGAGAAACATTACAACACCTTTTTTGGACTTGCCCCTTTGCTGCTCAATGTTGGGATCTGGTTTGCCCTTCAAGACAAGCCAATGTTTCAGTTCTGGAAGCTTTTGCTGACATCAGGCATAAATTGCATGTGCCTTTCTTCATGGAAATCATTATCCTCGCATCTTGGGCCTTATGGATTTCCAGGAATAACCTCAATTTTCAAGCCATTCCCCCTAGCATTCAGAGATGGAAGCCACTTTCTTGGAAGAACTCAACTTGCTCAGATTTAGGATCAAGAAGAGTTATGCCAGAGCTTATTGTTCCTAGCTGGATAATTTGGTTTTGTAATTTTGGGTGCTTAGCCCTTTTATTTTTTTTCAGTTTTCCTTCTTTGGCTTACCTCAAGCCTTTTGTATACTAGACTTTGTTCTGTTTGCTGTTTTGTTTATATAAAATAAAAAATTGCAGTGGGGTTTTGCCCTACTGTGTACAGTCGAAAAAACATGTAGGCTTGCAAAATGAGCATAGTAAAGGCTAACATTGCCACTTTTATTGAAATAAAATATGCAAAACATTATTCTAAATAATAGCAAGCAAATCCTAACAAAATAAGATGATGCTCCAAGCAAAACACATATCATGTGACGAATGAAAACATAGTTCCAAGTGAGGTTACCGATAATGTTGGAGACGAAAGAGGGGATCCTTCAGGGGCATCCCCAAGCTTAGTTGCTTGGATCTTCCTTGAATATTACCTTGGGGTCCCTTGGGCATCCCCAAGCTTAGGGTCTTGTCACTCGTTATTCTCCTCATATTGACATCTCACCCAAAACTTGAAAAACTTCAATCACACAAAACTTAATGGAACTTTGTGAGATAGGTTAATATGATAAAGAGCAAACCATTTCACTTTTGGTACTGTCAGAGACAAGATTCATAATTGTTCTCACACAATGCATACTGTAGCATATCAATTCCACAATTTATATTGAGCAATATAAGCCATGGAAACTAGAAAACAAGCAAAATATGCATTGAAAACAGAATCTGTCAAAAACAAAACACTCTGTAGTAATCTGTACTCCAACCATACTTCTGCTACTCCAAAATTGTTAAAAAATAGGAAACCTGGGCAATTTTTCTATTAATCTTCTGCAAAAGAATCAGCATTTTATCACGCTTCTGTTAAAAATGAGAATTGTTTTCCTGAGCGCAAAAGTTTGTGTTTTTCAGCAAGATCAAATCAACTATCACCGTAAGCCATCCCAAAGGTCTTACTTGGCACTTTATTGAACGAAAGTAATAAAACATAATTACTACAATAGCCTAATCATGTGAACACACAAAAACAGTAGGTAAAAGTGTTGGGTTGTCTCCCAACAAGTGCTTTTCTTTAATGCCTTTTTAGCTAGGCATGATGATTTCAATGATGCTCGCATAAAAGATAAGAATTGAAACATAACAAGAGCATCATGAAACACATGGCAAGAACATTTAATCCTAACCCACTTCCTATGCATAGGGGTTTTGTGAGCAAACAATTTATGGCAACATAAATCAACTAGCATAGAAATGCAAAAAAATGCAACTTCAAGATTTTTCAACACATAGAGAGAGGAAACTTCATATTATTGCAATATGTAAAGCATATGTTCCTCTCTCATAATAATTTTATGTAGCATCATGAATGAATTCAATAATATAGCTATCACATAAAGCATTGTTTTCATGATCCACAAGCATTGAATTTTTATTACTCTCCACATAAGAAAATTTATTCTCATCAATAGTAATGGGAGCAAACTCAACAAAATAACTATCATGTGTAATTAAAATCACGAAGACAAGTTTCATGGTTATCATTATTCTTTATAGCATACATGTCATCACCATAATCATCATAAATAGCAACTTAGTTCTCATCATAATCAATTGAAACCTCTTCCAGAATAGTGGATTCATCACTAAATAAAGTCATGACCTCTCCAAATCCACTTTTATCAATATAATCATCATAAATAGGAGGCATGCTTTCATTATAACAAATTTGCACATCAAATCTTGGGGGACTAAAAATATCATCTTCATCAAACATAACATCCCCAAGCTTATGGCTTTGCATATCATTAGCATCATGGATATTTGTTGGGGATATCGTGCGACATATGCCAGGGGGTGGCTTATCATGGATGGGGACAAGAGTACGTTGTCGGGCTCTAGAAGTGGGAGTGAGCGAGACCGCATACGCCTGCGAATCTTACCCAGGTTCGGGGCTCTCCGTGGAGATAACACCCCTAGTCCTGCTCCGCGGGGTCTCCGCATGATCACTATGTCAATAGAGTGGATACAAGGTTGCTCCTTGAGCTGCTTTGGCTAGAGGAGGAAGAAGAGCAAGGCTGACTCTACTCTAGTCTCTCTATGGGGTTGTGTGTGACTTCTAAGGTTCTAAACTCTTTGCATGGGGTGACCTAGGGGGTTTATATAGGCCTACCCCCCAGGGGTACAAATGGTAATCCAACCCGGTGTAGGACCCGGCCATCAGTGTCTCTAGACGCCGGCTTCTCCGCCGGCTGCTGGGGTCCGCCGCTTGGTGGGTCCCGCTGACCGTCGGGGACTCGGCCAACAGGTAGGGCCCGCCACCTGTGGGCCACACCGACCGCTTTATACTGTTGCCTTGCTCCTGATGATGGAGGCTTTGTTGGGGAGAGCGTGGCTACAGTCCCGCCGCCTGGCCGGCGCTCACTGTAGCCACACCTCGTCTCATGTGGTTAATGGCGCACAAATTCTGAGGAGGAGGGGGCCGCCTGCTAGGAGGCGCCCCGCCATCATTGCCGCCTGCTGGGGATTCGCCGCCTTCTGGGGCTCCCCGACAGGTAGGGCCCGCCACCTGCGGGCCGTACCGACCGGCCGTCGTGGGAGCATGGCTCATCCTGACGTATGTGATGTCATGGGCGGCGTGGGAACAGTACCACGCCGCGAGGGGTGTCCGCTTGGTACACCGCACTGTGGCCACGCTCTGCCCTGGATTCGGGGGTGGCAGGTCGCACTGTTGCCACACCCCGTCCCATCATGGTTATGCTGGTGCAAACTTTGAGGGGACGAGGGGCCGCCTGCTAGGAGTCGGCCCTCTCGTGACCGCCTGCAAGGAGTCGGCCTCTTCTGGCCGCCTTCTGTGGTCTTGCCACCTTCTAGCAGTCGGCCTCCTAGACCAGCCGCCCAGGAAGCCAGTCGGTCGCTTGGGAGGTATGAGGGGCGCAGCTAGCCCCGATGTCTTGAAATACCATGGGGTGCCGATGAGGGTACCCGTGGTCATTTACTCTGACAGTAGTCCCCGAAGCTGGTGGGGCACCACGCCTGAAAATCGAGGAGCCTCAGCAGCTTCCTACGCTGAGTGGTTCGATAGTCTTGCTACGTCCGCCTTCTGGAGACGCCGATTGTTAGGAGATGGCCATGGCCAGGCCGGCCGCCTGGTGAATACGAATCGTCGCGGTGGGGGCCGGGTGGCGTGCCAGCCGGGCGATAGGCTTGCCGCCCGTTGCTCGCCTGCCATGCGGCACCCGCAGGCCAGGCCAGCCTGCCAACCCACGCGGGCGACGGGACATCACCGCAGGCTGGGGCCCGCCACTATAGGGCCTCGGCGCGTGCGTGGATCCTGTGCAGCCGAGGCGGGCGGTTGTGCTTCCCGGGTGCGGTTAATACACACCTTAACGGCGCGGGAGACGTGGGGTCGTGGGGGAGTGGGCGCAGTTAATCCCACGACCTCCCACGTCTCGCCCCATCGGCTCCGCCGCCAGGGGGCTATAAGTAGGGGGAGGAGGGGGCGGCAGACTGCACGTGCGCCCTCCTCGCCCTTCGTCTTCATCTTCCGCTGCTCTTGTTGCTCTCTCGCCATCACCATGCTACCGCTCGTCACCGGAGCTCCTTCACTTCCGCTGAGGGAGTCCTGGATTAGGGGGGTATCCGGACAGCTGGACTATATCCTTTGGCCGGACTGTTGGACTATGAAGATACAAGATTGAAGACTTCGTCTCGTGTCTGGATGGGACTCTCCTTGGCGTGGAAGGCAAGCTTGGCGATACGGATATGTAGATCTCCTCCCTTGTAACCGACTCTGTGTAACCCTAGCCCCCTCCGGTGTCTATATAAACCGGAGGGTTTAGTCCGTAGGACAACAACAATCATACCATAGGCTAGCTTCTAGGGTTTAGCCTCTATGATCTCGTGGTAGATCAACTATTGTACTACTCATATCATCAAGATCAATCAAGAAGGAAGTAGGGTATTACCTCCATCGAGAGGGCCCGAACCTGGGTAAACATCATGTCCCCTGCCTCCTGTTACCATCCGCCTTAGACGCACAGTTCGGGACCCCTTACCCGAAATCCGCCGGTTTTGACACCAACATTGGTGCTTTCATTGAGAGTTCCACTGTGCCGTCGCCATAAAGATGGATGGCTCCTCTGATCATCGATAACGATGCGGTCCATGGTGAGGTTTTCCTCCCGGACAGATCTTCGTATTCGGCGGCTTCGCACCGCGGGCCAACTCGCTTGGCCATCTAGAGAAGATCGAGAGCTACGCCCCTGGTCACCAGGTCAGGTTCGGAAACTTCAATTACACTGCCGATATCCGCGGAGACTTGATCTTCGACGGATTCGAGCCCATGCCAGGTGCGCCGCACGATCACGACGAGCACGATTTAGCTCTGCCGTCGGACTGTGTTCGGGAGATCGCACCCGCAACTACTCCGTTCTTCAATCCGGAGCAAAGTGCGCCATCCGAGGACAGGTGGATAGACCCTGCTACGGAGGCCGCACTCTCAGCGGCGATACAGCCGGATTCTAACTTTACCCCTCACGGGATCCGTGATGCCGAACTGCTGGACTCGTCTCCGGCCATGGACTCCGAACCGCCTGCGCCCATGCCTGTCGAAACCGATTGGGCGCCGATCATGGAGTTCACCTCCGCGGATATCTTTCAGCACTCGCCCTTCGGCGATGTACTAAACTCACTAAAGTCTCTCTCCCTATCAAGAAAACCTTGGCCGAACTATGTCCGGCTAGAATGGGATGCGGATGACGAACAAATTCACTCCCCACCCACCACCCACTTAGTAGCCACTGTCGATGATTTAACCGACATGCTCGACTTTGACTCTGAAGACATCGATGGTATGGACAACGATGAAGGAGATGAACAGGAACCACTGCCAACGGGGCACTGGACCGCCACCTCATCATATGATATATATGGTGGATACACCCAAAGAAGGCAATGGCGACAAGACAGCGAAGGATGACCCCTCCAAGAAGCTACCCAAGCACCGACGTCAGCGGCGCCGCTCTAAGTCTCGCCACAGCAAAAGCGGTGATACCGTCACAGGAGATAACAGTACTCCGGATAGTGCCGAAGATGATGACAATCCCCTCCAGCAAGATCTAGAGCCGGAGGGTGAACAAGCCAGCCCTCCTGAGCGAGCGGCATAGGGAGAAATGGAGGATGAAAATTACATGCCTCTCTCCGAAGATGAAGTGAGCCTCGACGATGAAGAATTTGTCGTACCTGAGGATCCCATCGAGCAGGAACGCTTTAAGCGCCGGCTTATAGCCACAGCAAATAGCCTGAGGAAAAAACAACAACAGCTTCAAGCTGATCAGGATTTGCTAGCAGATAGATGGACTGAAGTCCTTGCGGCCGAGGAATACGAACTCGAACGCCCCTCCAAGGGTCACCCAAAGCGCAGGTTGCTACCCCGACTCGAGGAGGAAGCATTGAAACCTACATCACCAGCGTATGACGCTGCTGATCGGCCACCTCGTGGCCGAGACAGAGAGGCATTTCATCCAGAAGTTCAGCCCGCACCCCGCCGCCACTCAAATAAAAATACCAAGGCACCGGGAAACACGCGAGACCTGCGAGACATATTGGAAGATAGGGCAAAACACGCAAGACCGATCTACGGATCATGAGGGCACGCCCCTATGCGGGACAGTGACCGTCACGCCGGATACAGTAAAAGTAATTCCGGCCGGGCCGAATACAGCAGGCAAGACTCATGAGCTGCGTCGCGATATAGCCCAGTACAGAGGCACGGCACACCCCCTATGCTTCACTGACGAAGTAATGGAGCATGAATTCCAAGAGGGTTTTTAACCCGTAAATATCGAATCATATGATGGAACAATAGATCCCGCGGTATGGATCGAGGACTTCCTCCTCCACATCCACATGGCCCGCGGTGATGATCTACATGCCATCAAGTACCTCCCGTTAAAACATAAAGGACCAGCTCGACATTGGCTGAATAGCTTGCCAGCAGACTCCGTTGGCTGTTGGGAGGATCTGGAAGACGCATTCCTCGACAACTTCCGGGGCACTTGTAATGCGACCACCAGATGCCGATGACTTGAGCCACATAATTCAGCAGCCAGGGGAATCGGCCAGGCAATTGTGGACACGGTTCCTAACCAAGAAAAATCAAATTGTCGACTGTCCGGATGCAGAGGCCTTAGCGGCATTTAAGCACAACATCCGTGACGAGTGGCTCGCCCGGCACCTCGGCCAGGAAAAGCCGAAGTCTATGGCAGCCCTCACGACACTCATGACCCGCTTTTGCGCGGGAGAGGATAGCTGGCTGGCTCGCAGCAACAACATATCAAGGAGCCTTGGCACTATGAATACCAAGGACAGTGACGGCAGGCCATGTCGCAGCAAACACAAGCGCCACAACAACGGCGATAACACCGATGATACGGCAGTCAATGTCGGATTCTGAGGCTCTAAACCCGGTCAGCGGGAAAAGCCATTCAAAAGAAGCACTCCGGGCCCGTCCAGTTTGGACCGCATACTCGATCGCTCGTGTCAAATACGCGGCACCCCCGATAAGCCAGCCAATCACACCAACAGAGAATGCTGGATGTTCAAGCAGGCCGGCAAGTTAAACGCCGAAAACAAGGACAAGGGGCTGCACAACAGTGACGAGGAGTAGCCCCGGCCACCGAACACGGGGGGACAAAAGAGGTTCCCCCCACAAGTGAGGATGGTGAACATGATATACGCAACCCACATCCCCAAGAGGGAACGAAAGCGTGCACTAAGGGACGTATATGCGATGGAGCCCGTCACCCCAAAGTTCAACCCATGGTCCTCTTGTCCGATCACCTTCGATCGCAGGGACCACCCCACTAGTATCCATCATGGCGGATCTGCCGCATTGGTCTTAGACCCAATCATTGATGGATTTCACCTCACTCGAGTCCTTATGGACGGCGGCAGCAGCCTGAACCTGCTATATCAGGATACAGTGCACAAAATTGGTATAGACCCCTCAAGGATCAAACCCACAAAAACGACCTTTAAAGGCACCATCCCAGGTGTAGAGTCCCATTGTATGGGCTCAATCACACTGGAAGTGGTCTTCGGATCTCCGGACAACTTCCGAAGCGAGGAGTTAATCTTCGATATCGTCCCGTTCTGCAGCGGCTATCATGCACTGCTCGGGCGAACCGCATTTGAAAAATTCAATGCGGTACCGCATTACGCATACCTCAAGCTCAAGATGCCAGTACCTAGGGGGTCATCACAGTCAATGGAAACACAGAGCGCTCGCTTCATACGGAGGAGCACACTGCGGCCCTTGCAGCGGAGGCACAAAGCAGCCTCTTAAGGCAATCCACCAGTTCGGCGACAAAGCCCTCGGACACCGTCAAGCGCGTCCGGAGTAACCTGCAACAGGATCGCCTGGCATGTTCCGAGCTCGCCTAGCAATTCGGCCCCTACCCTAGTCTCAGCCGAACGGCGAAATCGGTGTCGCGCGTACATAGTTACGCATTGAAAATACCATGGGTGTAGGCGGGGGCACGATCATGGCACGTCCCAAAATGCGGCTCAACCGCACTAGGGGCTTATTACCTTTGTCATTCTCTCTCTTTCACGACTTTACTCTCTGGAAGCCCTATCCGGCAGTACGATAGCCGGACACATGATACAACACCCAAGGAGGCAGGAAGCTACGTCCTACAATAGAATCCCAGGTGGTCTCTGATAACAAATGTAATACCTGCTTTAAATACCAGTCCGCAGCTTGCCCTTGGATGGGACATGTCAAATAGTCCTATTTTTTTGCTTATCACACTACTTGTATCAGTACACTTCGACGCATTTTCTAATAAACAATGCATAGCACTAGTCTATTATTGCATTCTATATTCCTTTTATATATATATGTTCATTTATGACAATCAGCACCCGTACACTCTGGTACGGCCAATACGCCAGGGGCTTCCGTATACCCCATAATTTAGCGTGAGAAGACCGAACACTTTCGACAGTGCGGCACCCCGCACTTATAGCATTATATGCATCAGCTCCGAATCATGTCTTGGGTCAATAGTTGGGTTTACCCGGCTCCCATGTTTTGGTACCTTACGTTCCGCTATATCGGCTAAGGTAGCTTGGGAGAACTACTGCGATTGTGCCCGGTTCTTCGGCCGAGCACCTCAGTAGAGAAAGCTAAAACTGACTGTCATGATGAGGCGAGAGTTGGTCGCTGTTCGAGAGGTCTCAAGTCCCTAAAGACTTTTTCCGCTTCGGGCGAGGAGTCGGCCTTGTCCGACTTAGGCGTGTATAGCGCCCCAAATTTGGCCTTCCGAATACTAGGGGCTTCGCCAAAATTTTAAATTGTAGACTTCTATGGCTAAGTGAGAGTGATAAAGCTTTATAGTCCGATTGCTCGGTTAGATTCTTGTTGAACACCTCCCTCGAAGGACCCAAAAATGGGAAAAAGAGTGCTCAGATTTATCCCGAACACCCCAGCACTAGTTGCATGGGGGCAGAAGCCGACGACTAGCAACTCTTAGATTTTGTAAACGGCTGCACATAAGGTAATATTTTAAATACAAAAGAGTTGCATAGCGCAAATGAACTAGTTTTCATAATACAGGATCACACGTTCAAGTTCATTCAAAAATTACATCTTTGGTACACTCATCCGCCACAAGACGGGTACCCTCCAGGACACCCTCATAATACATTCGGGGTGGCGATGCTCCTTGCCCTGCGGCGGTCCCTCATTCACCAGCTTCTCGGCGTCCATCTTCGCCCAGTGCACCTTCGCACGGGCAAAAGCCCTGCATGCAGCTTCGATGCAGTCAGACCGCTTTATGACTTCCAGCCATGGGCAGGCATCCACAAGCCGCCTCACCAGGCCAAAGTAGCTGTTGGGAAGGGAATCGCCAGGCCACATCCGGACTATACGGCCCCTCATGGCCTGTTCGGCCGCCTTGTGGAGCTCGACCCGGTTGCTTGGTGGTCGCTCACAGGCATCGGGTGTTCGGTCCCAAAGATATCGAGACCAGAACAACTTCTTCGTCGAGCTTCCCTCCTCGGCACGGTAGAACTCCGCGGCATCAGACACACTGCGGGGCGGATCTGCGAACGCTCCTGGACAGCTCCGAACTCGGGTAAGTAAAAGGAAATTTTCTTTCACATGCTCACTTTGCATAATGAATGCCTTACCCGCCGCTATCTTCTTCACCGCCTCAATTTCCTGGAGGGCATATTTGGCTTCGGCCTTGGCATGCTTTGCGCTTTCGAGGGCCTTGGCAAGCTCAGACTCTCGCGTCTTCGAGTCAAGCTCCAAGGACTCGTGCTTCTTCACGAGTTCCTGGAGCTCTTGCCGCACCTTGCCTGCTCGGGCCTCTTGTTTTTCTCGCTCGGTACGCTCCTTGGCCGCTTTGTTTTCGGCCTCGGACAGCGCCTGCTTCAGGGTCGCCACTTCGGTCGTGGCCCCTGGCACATTCATGATGATCCTATTATTTTGCAACCAACTCTCTTTTCTATATATAGACAAGGTATTGCTTACCTTTGTTCTCCTCGAGCTGCCTCTTGGCAAGGCCGAGCTCTTCCTCGGACCGCTCGAGGTCCTGCTTCAGCGCGGCGACCTCCGCAGTACGTGCGGCTGCAGCCAGCAGCGAAGCCTGCATAGGCATATAGACATATTTGGATTAGACTCTTGCAGTTATTATTTGATCCTCTATTCAGCTTTTTCTTCGCGAACGCCAAACAGAGCATCAGGGGATACTGTCTATGCGGTAATATCTTTCATAATCCAATTGCTTACCTCAAAGCCTGTTAGGAGGCTGGCACAAGCTTCGGTTAGTCCGCTTTTGGCGGACCGAACCTTCTCGATCACCGCACTCATAATAGTGCGATGCTCTTCGTCGATGGAAGCGCCGCGAAGCGCTTCCAACAAATTGTCCGGTGCCTCTGGATGGACAGAGGCCACCGGCGCGGGCGGCTTGCCCCCCTTAATGGGGAGTTGCCTGCCAGAGTCCGGAACCACTGGAGGTTCCGGCGCGGTGTCCGACCGAGGGCCGGACTTGGAGCCTATGGGAGTCTTGCTCCCTTTGCACCTAGGGCCCGGAAGGTCGCCTCGAGGCGCCTCTAGGACTACCTCCCCTCGGCTCGGTGCCCTTGCAGACAAAACCTCGGCATTGTCCGAAGGGCGAGGGGTAGAAGCGGTCGGAAGTGAATCACTCTTCATATCCGATGAGCCCAAAGAACCACCCGACGAAGATACGTCGATTCGGGCTCTGGGCGGACTGCATAATCGTGTTCGGCATGATGAGAAGCAGTTCGATAAAGCATTCCAATAATCATTGTGATATCCAGATACTTACGACTTCGCCAGGGGCCTGTCCCTAAGCAGCCACTCGTCGCTGCTGTCGCCGCCGTCGTGGAGCAGTCCGGAAGGAGAGTCCTTCCCTTCTTGGACCCTTCGGCCTCCCAGGTTGGGGCGGCCTTCCCCGACTGGAGAGGGAGAACCTTCATCTTCCTGCTCCTCGTTTTCACGAGAGGAGTGCATCTCGGAGCCATCGGACGATGAGTCCGATATCACCTGACACCGAGAACTCTTTCGGGTCCCCTTGGACTTCTTCTTGGCCTTCTTCTCCGGCACCTCATAAGGTGCCGGAGTCGTATCTCCGTCGAGAGGCGTCCATTGAATCTTCGAGGCGGAAGGGCAGGCAGTCGATCTGCTCCGGCGTCTCCACCCAGTCCTGTCAAAGGCATGGGAGCTTATATCCCGCACATGATTAAACTGGGGTAGGGACGATCTGCCTGCATTGGGCAGCCGGTGCGCGATATCCGCGTCCAACTATCCGGCTCCCCGCAGCTTTTTGATGTCCTTCTCCGTGATGGAGGATTTCATCCACTTGCCTCCCGCTCCGGACATGATTGGAGCGGTGTGAGGAGAAAGGTGCGAACTTGGGTGTTGGAGCTCGAGTGCACAAGAATGGATAAGCAAGGAGGAAGAAGGCGTGGGTGAGAAAGGTGAATCCTTATCCCTTTATAAAGGCGGACGAAACTATGCATCCCCCCGCCAGGTGAACTTGCTTATTCCCCAAGCGCCATAATTGATGGCGCGGTTGGGTTACCCACGTCCGTTGTCGGTGTCAAAACCGGCGGATCTCGGGTAGGGGGTCCCGAACTGTGCGTCTAGGCGGATGGTAACAGGAGACAAGGGACACGATGTTTTACCAGGTTGGGCCCTCTCGATGGAGGTAAAACCCTACTCTGCTTGATTAATATTGATGATATGGGTAGTACAAGAGTAGATCTACCATGAGATCGAGAGGCTAAACCCTAGAAGCTAGCCTATGGTATCATTGTTGTTAGATCCTCTGGACTAAAACCCTCCGGTTTATATAGGCCTTTGAAGAGGGTTAGGGTTACCTTTGAGTCGGTTACAATGGTAGGAGATCTACATATCTGTGTCGCCAAGCTTGCCTTCCACGCCAAGGAAAGTCCCATCAGGACCACGGGACGAAGTCTTCAATCTTGTATCTTCATAGTCCGAGAGTCCGGCCAAAGGTCATAGTCCGGCTATCCGGACACCCCTAATCCGGGACTCCCTCGGTAGCCCCGAACCAGGCTTGATAGCGATGAGTCCGGCACGTAGATTGTCTTCGGCATTGCAAGGCGGGTTCTTCTCCAAATCCTGTGTACCTGTTGAATAGTGTACGGCTTCTCGTAAATATCGTTCTCCTTGGCTTCCACGCCCAATAATGGCCATCTTCCACGTGTTGAACGAATGCAAAAAGCTAGGGTATTTTTACATTTACCCCCCTAGCTACGCAAATGAGCTGCCTATATAGGAGACGAGGATCTAGATCCGAATCACACCATCTTACCTTCGCGAGCTTTCATCGGAGCGCATCTGACAGAAATCCATTCCATCATGGACAGTCGACGTGGCTCCTCCTCTCGCCCTCATAGTCCTCAGCCTGGAGATTGGGAGAGATGCTCCGTCCCACACAGTGAGCTAGTGACGCTCCAAACCAAGGGATTTCTTCCCCCAGCCTTCATGGTTCCGGTTCGAGCCGGACTCGTCACCTATAAGGGCGGAAAACAAGCGGAGAGCGTCCCCAGTCCCTCCCAAGGAGAGCGGGTATGCCTTGTCCCTTATTTGATAAGAGGGCTCAGATTTCCAATCCATCCATTTCTCCAGGGGCTCCTAGAGTTGTATGGCCTCCAGTTGCACAACCTTACGCCTGCCTCCATTACGCATATTGCGGGCCGTGGCCCTTTGGCGAGCTGTTCTTGAGCATCGAGGCTCATTTAAGCTTGTGGAAGAGGTTGTTACGCCTCGTACCCCGTTCTCGGGAGGGTCGATATATCAAGTGGGCGGCGAACTATGGCGCATTGCGGGGACCGGATATCTATCCAGGAACCCGAAGAAGCGTCCGAAGACTAACCTTGAATGGTTTTATATAGAAGATGTCCCCTGCGGACCTGTTGGATCGATCTCGGAGTTGATAATGCTCCTTTGAAGAAACACCTAAGCTGGTGTCCACGGAGCCCTCGGAGGGAAAATAGCGGGGGCGTCCTTTACGATGAGCCGAATAAGGTTGTTGGCTCATTCCGGACTGACCATGATCGGGGTCATGGCCACATGCATTATCTTGAAGTGCGGCCGCTCGATTATAGAGGCCACCCCATGTGGTATTTCAGCGGGGAGGATGATGCCACCCACCATGGCCGTAAGGGGCGGGATCGATCGCCGATCGATGAAGACCTTGTCCGCATTGTACAAGGGAGAAGAGGAGGAATTTCTTCGCGTCAATCCACGGGACTGATTTTCTATGAACAATCCTCCAAGCTGGGTAAGCGGACATTTCTTTTGCCCATCTGATCCATATTCCCATAGTCAAGTATCTCATTTTGTGATTTCGGCGCTTGAGGAAGCTGCCGGGCCAAAAATGATATAAACAGCCTGCCTCCACAACCCGAAGATCCGGAACGGTTCCTCGATCCGGCCACCCAAGAGGATCTGGACATATTGGTGGAGCTGATCGATGGGGTATTTCACCAACTGAGCATTGATAATGCCCTGGTTGCCATTACGGCCGATTACCGGAATACTTCCAGCCTCACAGATGGCGAGACCGAAGCCCGATACTTTGAGAATGATTCATCCGTGCTTATTTTTTATCACTGTATACCAGCGGTGTTTTGCGAGGATCCCTTGAGGCGGAAGGCGAACTGCGGCTGACTAGCCAACAAGGGCAGCACGGCCAATGACGGCTAAAAAGAAGTGCGGTCCGGATTGAAACGCCGGCGCAACGATATGGCGTGTCACCTTATTCCCAGGTTTTATTACAGAAGACATACTAACGCTTGTGCTCTCTTCAGGAAAAAGAGCGCTCGCCGGACTATATCCAGAGAGGTTGCCAATCGAGCCTCCGCCAGCCAGGCCCAGAAGCGGAGGCGAACACGAGGTGTGCGTCGGATGCTCCTCCGATAGAGGATGCCGAAAGATTGTCCGCCACCAATTCCGAGGTGGAGAGTGCCATGAATCACAGGCACCGTCGGACAATTCTTCGTGACACATGTTTCTCCCAAGAGGCATTGAAAGCCTTCAATTCGGGAGATGCGCACCTCCGTGCCGCTCAAGATGGTCTAGCCAGAGCCACGGAGCAGTATGTAAAAGACATGCGAGTGAGGAAATTTAACAGTTATATATGCCAGTAGCCCAGAGACTTGAAATAGTTAGAATAAGCGACTTAAGGATCATTTATTGTGCGAGGATCTTACATAAAAGAATACCCAACTGTCCCGGGGAGCTTGAAGAATGCAAAGCCCAACTTGAGGCCGCACAAGCATGACGGGGAAGCCAAAGAGACCCCCTCTGGTAATATCACGCTTTTAAAAGATAAGTATGTTGTGAACTGCGGCGTGTGTATAAATCGACAATAACATTGCGAGATGGCGCGGGGTAGTTCGGACAAACAACAGCTCTTGCGCGCGGTTAAAGGCGGCAAGAACATGCTTACGAGGGTGAGGCGGAGAAAAATAATCTCCAAGATGCCAACACCCAGCTGGGTGAGGAACTGAAAGATGTTAGGTACTTGGTATGCGACTCCGATTAAGGAGAATCGGCGACATCGGCGCAGCATTTTTAGTAAGTGCTTAAGCGAACTTTGAAAAAAAGAGTTCGGCGAGGAAGTCGACTAACGAGTTATGTCTGTAGGTATGCTCATAGGCCGTCCTGCGGAGGAAATGCCAGTTCTCTGGGTGACCTTCTTCGAGCTCTTACAAGCTGCCGCGAGCGAGTTAGGCGGTGATGAAAGGCGTCGCCCGGGCCTTGTGGCCATCTGTCTCCCTTCGAAGGCCTTGGGGAGCTTGCAGAGAGGCTCTAGGGATGGCGGCACTTCCGATTATGGAAGATATCGGCTGCCGACAAAGGCGCCAGGGAGGCACAGGGCCATGGTGAAGGCAGCAGTACGAAGGCTGACCCAAACCACATGGCCGAGGTCGGACCTGTGGGGCCCGATGGGAAGGAGATCCCTGTGAGCTTAGTGTACGGCCAGGTAGAATTGGCCGCAAAGTATTCCCAGGAGGACAATAAACTAGATAGCCTGTTAGATGGCATTGAAGAGGAATACAATCAGTCGAATTGACTATGTAATTTAAGGTGACATGTAAAATGCCTTCTAGCCGGATTGTAGATCGTTTGTCATAGCGGACCTTTTCGCTTCAACCTCGGGACCCAGTGGTTGAGTGTGTCCGAATACCCTCGGCGCTTATATAAAAACCAGGGCATGCGTGGAGACCAAAGCGTAGGGGTCATTATTGCTTTATCATACAAGTGCCCAACTAGTTATGTTATATTACATGGTTAGTAAGAAACATCTTTCCGGGGAGAATAGTTAGTTAGGGGTTCCTTTCCACAGGAGGCATGCCCTAAAGTGGATGTCGGATTGCGAAAAAAGTAGAAAAACATCTGGGGGCAGATAAATAAATAGGTAAGAAATCTTCTTTTAGTTCACCGACCGAATATTCTCTTAAGAACGCTAGCTTTCGACTTCACCCAGTCTGAGGTACACATCCGGCTGACCCGGCAGTAACAATCGTAGAGGTGCTCCCTTTGCCACCTAGCCGAACAATCGGGAACGTAGGGGTAAGCACAGGAGCCAAGCAACCCAGCTTGGCCAAAACTTAAGTCATATCGATGCATATAATGGTGAATAAAAGGTACATGCGGAAGTGTGACACATGTATTGGGCATGAAGCCCTTATAAATAAGCTTCTGTGAAAGAAGCCCCCAGGTACAATGAGCGCGGATAGCGCGTCAAGTGTGTGCGAACAATGCGCTAACAAGCCTTCAAAGGCTAGAAAAAAAAAGGAGGGAGAAGGAGAAAAATAGAAGACAACTAAAATGTAAAATATGGACAGAGGAAGGAGACGAACTCAGAATCCGGCACTAGGTGTAGAATCTTCGGAGACGGGCTGCGTTCCATGGGTTCGGCTCGAGTTGGTTATCCGATGCATCTCGCAGACGGTACGCTCCACCGGTCAGGACTTGGTCGATGATAAAGGGACCTTCCCATTTGGGCTTGAGTTTGTCCTTTTTCATGTCCGTGAGCGTAGAACTAGCTTCGCCAACATTGTAAGTTTTGGCCCGTACTTCTCTGCTTTGATATCTTGAGCCTGCTGTTGATAGAATGCGGAGCGGGCTTTTGCTACGTCACGCTCCTCCTCAAAGCGTCAAACTGTCCTGCCGATCGAGCTCGGCTTCTCTTTCTTCGTACATGCGCCTTGAGGTGAGTCATGAATTATGTCGCAGGGCAGAACTGCCTCTGCGCCGTATACCATAAAGAATGGCGTGAATCCGGTCGTGCGATTAGAGTGGTCCGCAGCCCCCAGAGTATGGAGTCGAGCTCCTCTACCCAGTGCGTGTTAGATTCCTTGAGGTACCGCACTAATCTGGTTTTGATGCCGCTCATAATTAGACCATTTGCTCGCTCGACTTGACCGTTAGTTTGAGGGTGATAGACTGAAGCGTAGTCGAGCTTGATGCCCATGTTTTTGCACGAGTTTGACCTCGTCGGTAGTAAAAGTTCATGCCGTTATCGGTGATGATCTTTGTGGGGACACCGTAATGGTGTACGACCCACGATATGAAGTCTATCATCGGTCCGGATTTGGCCGTCTTAACAGGCTTGGCCTCTATCCATTTGGTGAATTTATCCACCATGACCAGTAGGTAATTTTGCTTGTGGGTTCCCACTTTAAGGGGTCCAACCATGTCAAGCCCCAGACGCATGAAGGGCCAAGTGATGGGTATAGTTTTGAGGGCGGTGGGTGGCATGTGGCTTTGATTAGCAAAGAGCTGGCATCCGACGGATCGTTGGACTAAGTCCTGAGCATCTGCCCGGGCCGTCGGCCAATAGAATCCTGTACGGAAGGCCTTGCCTACAAGGGCCCGGGCTGCGGCGTGGTGCCCGCCGAGTCCGGCATGAATTTCAGCCAGAAGATTCCGCCCTTCCTCTTCGGAGATACACCATTGAAGGACTCCGGTTGTGCCTTTCTTATAATTAAAGCTCTCCCTCATGGACCTTATAGGCTTTAGATCGCCGCACTATGCAGCGGGCCTCGTTTTGGTCCTCGGGAAGTTCCTGCCTGGTTAGGTAGGCTAGGAATGGTTCTGTCCGCAGGCAATGACTGCCATTATTACGTGAAATTTGAGGGTGTTATTTCGTTGGCAGAACCACCAAGCGTGTCGAGAATGTTGATTGTGGGGCGGTGCGGTTGGGTCGGGTTGTTATTTCGGACTCTCCCTCCCATAATCTGAATGGCTTGAACAACCTCTCTAGGAAGATGTTGGGGGACAGCATCATGCTTTGCGCCGATCGTGCCAACACGTCTGCTGCCTGGTTGTTATCCGGGCTATATGGTGAAATTGAGCCCCTCAAACCGAGCTGACATTTTTAGGGCGGCATTGCGATAAGCTGCCATTTTCGGATCCTTGGCATCAAAGTCTCCATTTATTTGGGATATCGCGAGGTTGAATCGCGCACCTCTAGGCGTTGAATGCCCATGGAAGCGCCATCCGGAGACCATGTAGAAGGGCCCGCGTGTTGGCTGCGTTGTTGGAGTCCGTATACATTATCTCGGAATGCGTATTGAACTGTATCTCCGGTTGGGGACATCGAGCAGCGCTTGACTCGGGCCAGCCAACATTTTTGAGCCGTCGAAGTGCATTATCCAGTTGGAATATGCGCCGTACTCTTTAGGGAGTTCGGCTTCGGTCCATTCAGCAACGAAGTCGGCCAAAACTTGCGTCTAAATAGCTCGCCGTGGCTTATAGGTTATGTCGAACGGGAGGAGCTCAATGGCCCATTTGGCAATCCGGCCCGTCGCGTCGCGGTTGTTTATAATGTCGTTAAGAGGTACTTCGGAGGCTACTTGTTATCGAACACTCTTGAAAGTAGTGTCGCAGCTTCGGGATGCCATAAACACCGCGTCGCTATCTTTTGATAATCTGGTACCGTGACTTGCATGGAGTTAGGGGCGGTGGACACGTAGTAAACTAGTTTTTGAAGGGGAACTTGTGTTAAATCCGTTTTAGATTCGACAACGAGCACCGCGCTTACAACTTGATGAGTTGCCGCGATATATAATAGCATTGGTTACGCCCATGTTGGGCGCGGCCAGAACCGGGTTTGTTGCCAATATGGCTTTTATTTCTTGAGTCCGGCCGTGGCGTATCAAATCCACTCGAAGTGTTCGGTGCGTCGGAGGAGGCGATAAAGGGTAATGCCTTTTCTCCCCAAGCGGGAGATAAAAGCGGCTTAGAAACGCCATGCATCGATCAATTTTTGTATTTGTTTGAGGTCTTTTGTGATATCCAATTGTGACAGAGCTCGGATCTTGGCTGGGTTTGCTTCAATTCCTCTACGGATAGAGTGAAGCCCAAGAGCTTTTCCTTGATGGTACCAAAACGCATTTTAAGGGTTGAGCTTGATGTCATATGTTCGGAGATTATCGAATGTGAGCCTCAAGTCGTCTACTAGAGTTTCACATGCTTGCTTTTAGCGACCACATCGTCTCATTATGCCTCCAACTGTTTTGCCGATCTTGTTTGCGGACATATACGAATCATGCGCTGATATGTTGCTTGGCGTTTTTTGAGCCCGAAGGGCATTGTGTTGAAGCAGAATGGGCCGTATGGAGTGATGAATGCCGTTGCGTCTTGGTCAGGCTCTGCCATCTTAATTTGGTGGTAGCCGGAGTATGCGTCGAGGAAGCACAAAGAATCGTGTCCTGTAGTAGCGTTGATAATTTGATCGATGCGGGGGAGGGGGAAGGGATCCTTTGGGCAAGCCTTGTTGAGGTCCTTGAAATCGACGCATAGGCGCCATGATTTGTCCTTCTTTGGTACCATCACCAGGTTGCTAGCCAGCCCGGATGTTTTATATCTCTGATGAATCCGGCCTCCAATAGTTTGGCTAGCTCCTCTCCCATGGCCTGTCTCTTGGGTTCGGAGAAAGCGAAGAAACTGTTTGGTAGCTTGAATCCTTTTAGGATGTTTAGGCTGTGCTCGGCCAGCCGGCGTGGGATTCCTGGCATGTCTGAAGGGTGCCAGGCAAAAATGTCCCAATTTTCATGTAGGAATTCTCTTAGTGCGGCCTCTACATCAGGGTTTAATTGTGCCCCGATGGAGGCCGGTTTTGTAGGGTCCGTTGGATGGACTTGGAATTTGACTATTCCGTCCGCCGGTTTAAAGGAGGTGGACTTGGATCTCTTATCGAGTATCACATCGTCCCTGTTCACCGTGGAGCGCAGCGCAGTGACTTCCTCGGCCGCTAGGGCTTCGGATAGTGCCTCAAGGGCTAGTGCGGTTGTCTTATTTTTCGGCGCGGAGTGCTATGTCCGGGTTACTAGCAAGAGTGCTGATTCCATTGGGCCCGGGCATTTTGAGCTTCATGTCCCCATAATGGGGTATAGCTTGAAAAATTGTGAATGCCTCTCGCCCTAATAGAGCGTGGTATCTGCTGCTGAACGGGGCCACTTGGAACGTGACCTCCTCGGACCTGTTATTATCCGGCGTGCCGAACACCACATCAGTGTGATTTTTCCTGTCTGACAGCATGCTTCCATCGGGATTATTCCTCTAAAGGTTGTGCTTTGCTTCGCTCAATGCGGCTCGATCTATTTCCATTTTCGGAGGGTTTCCTCGTAAATGAGGTTCAATCCGCTGCCACTTTGTCCATGAGTACCTTGGTAGGCGAAAGCCATCCACTATCGGATGAGGACCAATGTGGCTGGTGCTCGGGCTGTTGAATTTAGGTTAAATCACTTGGCATTAAAGGTAATAGCTGTGTCACTCCATGGGTTTATTGTTGCTACTTGGTAGACTTCGTCAAGGCTACGGAGTGTTCTTTTCCGCATATTATTTGATGCAAAAGTCTTGAAGACTATAAATACCGTCTTTGGTATCCACAGGCTGGTGCTCTAGAGCTAGAAGCTCTTCGCCACTTTGGCCACAGCCGAAGTATCCAACATGCTCTAAGGCTATGAGTTGGAGTGGCGCCCTCTGTACTATGAATTTTACTGAGGTCCATTGAGCCATCCCTCGATGCAGTTCCATGTCCTATAGAGGGTTTTTGCTTTACGGTATTTAACCAGGTGCTGGCGATGATGCACTCTTTTATTTGATTTGGGGTTGTATTCAAGGCGGATTGTCCCATAATCTTGCTTGGTTTTCGAGCGCTTTCCATCGCATAGTACTTCGTACTATGGACGCCAAATCGACAAAAGCGTGTAATGTCACGACGACTTATAGCGTTGAGGATCCGTTGTCCGTGCAATTATTGCGAAGAATGAGATTGTGTCCTCCTCGCGGCGATCCTTTATCCTGTCCATAACCGGGAGGAATCAGCCCGATAATGGTGTCTCTTGTATCTGCGGGCTCTTGCCGAATTTGAGATAGGCCACTTATGTTTGGGTGGGCGGGTGGAATTAAATCCGGAAACTCGCCCGATCTGAGACTTAAGGGCCAAGGAGCTTCCGAACTTGGAAGCTTGGATTCTTGGATGTTGTCCAATGAATCTAGCCCATTTACTGATTTAGGTTCGGGGCTTGAGTGGCGTCCTCTCCTCCGCGGGAATCCAGCATGGAGGGATCGGGAATCCGGACGTAGCTAGTCCTTAAGATAGAAGAAGGGTCGCCCGTATTGTTCCTCTACCACAACAACATGGTGGGTAACACAGGGAGAGTTAATCTCTCTCGAGATCGGGTTTAGGCCCAATCGATCATAGTGCATAGCGACTCCCGGTAGCGATGCGATCCAAGAGCTCGTTTAAGGAAGAGAGCTCCGCCGGATCTAACCTTTCGGCGAGTTCGAGTTAACGTGAAGATTGCTTTTGATGACCCGAGAAGTCATCGTCGGCGCGGCGGCCGAACAGGCGCTCATAAGAAAACCGCCTAGCCGGAGAGTTTGGCCGACAGCCAAAGCTTCTTTAGCAATAGTGCCGTCTTTAAAAGGCGGGATGAGGCATCCTTCTGTGGCGGCGACACGGAGGAACTCTCAATGAAAGCACCAATGTCGGTGTCAAAACCGGCGGATCTCGAGTAGGGGGTCCCGAGGCGTGCGTCTAGGCGGATAGTAACGGAGACAAGGGACATGATGTTTTTACCGAGGTTCGGGCCCTCTCGATGGAGGTAAAGCCCTACTCCTGCTTGATTAATATTGATGATATGGGTAGTACAAGAGTAGATCTACCACGAGATCGAGAGGCTAAACCCTAGAAGCTAGCCTATGGTATCATTGTTGTTAGATCCTCTGGACTAAAACCCTCCGGTTTATATAGGCACGAAGAGGGTTAGGGTTACCTGAGTCGGTTATAATGGTAGGAGATCTACATATCCGTATCGCCAAGCTTGCCTTCCACGCGAAGGAAAGTCCCATCCGGACACGGGACGAAGTCTTCAATCTTGTATCTTCATAGTCGAGGAGTCCGGCCAAAGGTCATAGTCCGGCTATCCAGACACCCCATAATCCGGGACTCCCTCATCCGTATTGATGAGAATCCCGTGATAAGGGGACACGATCTCTGCTTCGACAAGACGTGCCAAGGAAACCGCCTCGCAATATGCGCTGAGGCTGGTTGTGAAAAATGGTTTGAATAATGACCGGGCCATGGTGTGATGTCGTACCATGATATACGTCAGCAGACTAGATTTGTGGAATTGTTATTCTCTCTACGGTTGTATGTGGAATTTGTTTTGCAGAGCCGGACACTATCCTTGTGTTCAAAATCTTCTATGGAGTATTCGGAGGAGGAACCCGCCTTGCAATGGCGAAGACAATCTGCACGTCGGACTCGTCGTCATTGAAGCCTGGTTCAGGGAGACTCTTGAGGAGTCCTGGATTAGGGGGTATCCGGACAGCCGGACTACATCCTTTGGCCGGACTGTTGGACTATGAGATACAAGATAGAAGACTTCGTCTCGCGTCCGAATGGGACTCTCCTTGGCGTGGAAGGCAAGCTTGGCGATACGGATATGTAGATCTCCTCCCTTGTAACCGACTCTGTGTAACCCTAGCCGCCTCCGGTGTCTATATAAACTGGAGGGTTTAGTCCGTAGGACAACAACAATCATACCATAGGCTAGCTTCTAGGGTTTAGCCTCTACGATCTCGTGGTAGATCAACTCTTGTACTACTCATATAATCAAGATCAATCAAGCAGGAAGTAGGGTATTACCTCCATCGTGAGGGCCCGAACCTGGGTAAACATCGTGTCCCCTGCCTGCTGTTACCATCCGCCTTAGACGCACAGTTCGGGACCCCCTACCCGAGATCCGCCGGTTTTGACACCGACATCCGCCATCAACAGGCTTCTTCGCCCTGCCACGAATTCGCCCGCTCGTCGCTGCACCGCGCCTCCGTCGAGCATCCGCATCCATGGCGCGCGATGGGCGCTCCGGCGACTGGGATGGCTCCAATGTACACGAGGACCACCTCACATTCCTTCACCGGATGCGGCGGCTACCTCGCGTGACGCACGTAAAGGTGCATGTTCCTCCCGAGGCGGAGATCTCGCCGGCGCCGGCGGACGGCGAACACGTCATCTTCCGATCGCACTTCTTTCGCGGCTTCAGCCTGCCGGCAAGCAGCTTCCTCTGCTCGTTCCTCACCTTCTACAAGGTCCAGCCCCACTATCTCACGCCGAATACGGTGGTGCTGTTGTCCGCCTTCGTCACCCTCTGCGAGGGCTACCTCGGCACGCTTCCCACCCTTGAGCTCTGGGGGGAGCTCTTCTACCTCAAACTTGGCACCGCCGCCAAGAACGAGGCATCCCAGTGCGGGGCCTACGTCGTGGTGCAGCGTTCGGGTTCCGGGGTCTGCTTCCCGGCCCTCGCCTTGCTGCAGTCAGCCAAGTTGTGGCAGAAGTCGTATTTCTATGTTGAGAACATCCACTCGATGATGGACTACGTCAACCTGCCGTCTTACGTAGCCGCCACGCCTGCCAAATCCCGCACCAACTGGCAGTTTCGGCCAAAGAACCTGTCGGCCGCCTCCTCTACCGCTCTCGCCTGGCTCCAGGAGATGACGGAGTTGCCTTCATGGCGCGCCGGGTGCTGCCCCTCCAAGCCCAGCCCCACATCATCAGCCGCATGAGCGGGCACCGGGACCCATGACGGATGTGCACCAAGGAGCTGCCGAACGTGGAGGTGGTCCGACTGGTGAACTACTTCTCCAGCTACAAGCTCTCGGAGAAGGAGTGGTGGCTTGGCAAGCCGCCGTACAGCCGCACACACGCGCCGCCTACGGTGAGTTCTCTTTCTCTTTGTTCATCCAGGTTCTTTTTGCCGCTTTGACATTGCCGGCCGTGGGCAGAATCTTCTCGGCCTTGATCGACGACTAACGCCTGCGGCCCGGAGCTATCGATACTGGCGGACTGGTCAGTGAGCAACGTAGACGACCCCCACTTGGGAGCGGCCGCCATGGAAGAGGACAACGCCACAGGCGGTGGCGGTGCCGGAGCAGGCGGCTCCTCAGGAGGCGGCCTCGGGGATTGGCTGGATGATGAGGAGGAGGACAACGAGCCGCGCCGCACCCTTGGCGCCGATAGGGCGGGCGCCAGCTCCTCAGCCGCGTCGACTGCAGCAGGCGGCGCGCCGAAGCGCCGAGCCGACGCTGGGTTGTATGGCAGCCGGCCCAAGAAGGTCAAGACCTCAGCCGCCGTGACCAAGCGACAAGAGGCCGTAGCGAAGGTGGCCCTCTTCTAGAATGCTCCGAAGCGGCTCCCGCTAGTGTCCGCATAAGTGTCTTGATTTTCTTCGCATTTCTGCTTTGCGTTTGCTCTTCTTTCTTTGCAATCTTTTTATTTCCTTCATTCTTTGGTGCACAGTGCCCCACTTTCCTTGCCGCGAGCCACGTCCGGCTCAGTGATAGGGGCGGCGAACGGCTCCGCCGACCCCCGCCGCGTGGACCCACTCGCCGACCTCCAGGAGGAGACGAAAAGGAACGCACGGGAGGTGCAGGAAGAGCGGGAGAAGGCGGAGAGGGACAAGGCGGAGGCGGCCAAGGCGGCACAAGCGGAGGCTGATGCCGCGGCCAAGGCCCAAGCCGACGCGATGGCCAGGGAGCAGGCGGACGCGGTCGCCAAGGCGCAGGCGGAGGAAGCGTCCCATAGTTGGGCTTCGGAGTCCACCGACCCGCAGCACACGGGATCCGACGGTGCTGGAAGGCCAGGCGTCGACAGGAGAGGTCGGCGCTGATCAACCAGTCTTGGAGAGGGGAGGGGGCGACCCTGTCATCTTGGGGGCGAAGATGCCCCCGCACACACCGACTGCCGATGCCCAGGGCAGCCGGCCTGACGCGCCGCTGGTGCCACCAGCCGGTGGTGAGTTGGTGGTGGGCCCGACTCCCGCGGTCCGTACTCCAGTGCGCCGGCGCGCAGACAAAGCGGCCTCAGTGCCACGGCCATTGGAGATTGGGGCCGCTAGCTCAACGGCCCCCGACACCGAGGCCACCAGCTCGCCCCATCAGACCGGACGCCTGGGGCGGTACAGGTGTTTTGATTGCAGCCGCGCAGGAAGTCATGGCCCGGTTCCAGACCCAAGGCGCCGCCCTCCAGCAATACACGGAGGAGTTCCTGGCGATGCGGACGGCCGTTCGGGTATGTTTCTTGCATCTCGTTTTCGTTTCTTGTAATCTTTCATGGGGGCGTGCCAGTGCACCCACTCGGTGTAGCCCCCGAGTTCCGGTTTGGCTACTGAGCAGGCGGCTCGGAACTTCAAGGTGAGTTCCGAGTACTAACTTGTCTTTTCTTCTGTTGCCCTTTGTTGTAGGATTACCACAACATCCGCGCAGACGCCTTCAACTCCCAGGTCCAGGAGCTAGCCAAGCGGACCGCCGACCTGAACCAGAGCCGGAGTAAGCATTCCATCTTCCTTCTCGCGAAGGCGTCAGTACTCCACAGTCTTAACCCGAGATTCGAGCCGTGATCGATGAGCGATCGGGTCGGATCTCCCGACAACTATTTATATATTTTTTGTTGGTGTTGATTTTATTCTTTTTCTCCGTCCTGGTAGAGGCCGCCACAGATCCGTGGAAGCACCTGGGTGAGGTCGAGACTGATCTCCACACAAAGGAGCAGGAGCGCAGCTAGGCGGTCAAGGAGTGCGACCGCCTGACCAAGGAGCCGGCGGACCAGGCAGAGTGGCACAAGGCGGAGCTCCAAAAGCTGAAGGACAGCGAGGCTCACCTCCGGGCCGAGTTCGAGACTCAGCGCTTGAACTGGGCCGAGAAGGAGAAGTTCCTCACCGACGGCTACGTGAGATCGAAGACATGATCGGCGGTAAATTACTTCTTCCCGAATAGCTGCCGACTGCTGGAGGAGTTGGCTTCTGCCTTCTAATCTTTTGGTCTTCTTATTGCGTAGAGTACTTCCCGGATTACTCCGTTGCCATTAGCTAGGCCATCGAGGGGCGTCGCGACCAGTGAAGGAGGTTGGACATGGACATCGCGCCCAACGCGCCCCGGAATCTCGACAAGCATCTACTGGCCATCAAGACGCGCCTGTAGCCGGCTCATCGGATGCTCCGCTGCCTACAACGCATCAGGTCTCAGGTGCTGGTCGTCCTCTGGCAGTATGCTCAGGTTCCGCGCAGCCCCAGTCGGACTGCCGACTGGCTGGAGGTAGTAGCCGGACGCTTCGAGGCTTGGAAGGGCGCCGTAGCTCGGGCTGGCGCTCGGAGGGCCTTGGAGTTTGTCAAGGCGTGGTATTCGGGCCTAGACCTGGCCCAGCTGGCCACCTTCCGGCATGAGGCTGCATCAGAGCTGGCGGCGGTGAGCGACGCGCTTACTCGACATGCGGCAGCGATCGTCGAGTACGCCAACACCACCGTCTTCATCCCCGAACTGGACGAGGAGGGTGCTGAGGTGCCGCCCAACTGGTTCGGGCTGAATACGACAGATGAGGAGGACTCGACGGAGGAAATCGCCTCCAGCGACGAGGGTGAAGACGAGGAGGATGAGGATGGCGAAGACGATGCACCGGAGGACGGAGCGGACGGCCAGCCTCAGCCCAATCGAGCCTCGACCAGCGGGCCGCGTGCGGCTGCACCGACTGCTGCTAATGCTGACCAGGCTGAGACTCATCAGTCAGCCGCTCCACCATTCGGCGTGGCTGCCCCCCCCAACCCGTTGGACCCGCCTGCTGCTCCTCTGGCCTAGGTGGCCACTTCATCTTATCTTTTCCTGTTCTTGTAATCTTTTGGACAAGAACGTTAAATTCACGCAATTCCACCCACTGGGGTGTATTCAAACTCTGTTGATTCTAGCTATGAGCCTTGCTATGTAAACTAATTCTCGCACAAGTTTGTGCTCTGCCGAGTTCTACTTTGCCTTGCTTTTTCTGCTCTTTTTGGCTTTTTCCCTTGCCAATTTCCTTTGGCTGCCGCCCTACCAGCCGGACAGCCGCTCTGCGGTCTGTGGCTGGCTCAGGTACTTGGCCATTTAGAAGACAAGTACTTTAGCCGTTTAGAACGTAGCAAGTCAAATGAGAAGCCGGCCGGCCAGCTGCTCAGCAGCCGGATGGTAAGGCGAGGAGCCGGCTTGGCCTATGCTGGCGCATTTTTCCCTAGTCATTTATCGTGTGGACACCGTTTCCCGCCTTTAGCTCTTGCCAACCGGACATTCGCTCTGCAAGCTACGGCTTAAGACAAGAGAGGGCTTTAGATGTTGGCAAACTACTTGTCCGACTGCAGGTAGCATTTAGCATAGGACAAGGCGGCAAGCCCCCGGGCCGACTGGTCGGACCCGGTGCCAGGCGGAGGAATGAAGCAAATACATACACAGGCATAATCTTATCATATAGATAAAAAGGGTAGCCCCGAGTGCTCCTCGAGGGACCCGATGTCTTAGCTCTTAATACAAAAGGTAGCGTGGTACATACTGCACTAACTATAAAATCTTCGGAGGAGATTTGCGTTCCATGGGCGCTGTGTTTCCTTGCCGGAATCGTCCCTCTTGCGTGCCCTGGGCTTCTGTGCGTCGATGAGGTAGTAGGAGTCGTTGCCCAAGGCTTTGCTGATCATGAAGGGCCCTTCCCAAGGGGCCGAGAGCTTGTGCTGGTTGGCTGTTTGCTGGATCAGTCGGAGCACAAGGTCCCCCTCTTGGAAGGATCGAGGCCTGACCTTACGACTGTGGTAGCGGTGCAGGCCCTGCTGGTAGATGGCGGACGGCTGAGTGCCAACAGCCGGCCCTCTTCCAGCAGGTCGACGTCGTCTTCTCGCGCCTCCTTCGCTTCCGCCTCCGTGTACATGGTGACGCGAGGCGAGTCAAACTTGATGTTAGTTGGGATGACGGCCTCAGCCCCGTACACGAGGAAGAAGGGAGTGAAGCCGGTTGATTTGTTCGGTGTGGTCCGGATAGTCCAGAGGACGGCCGGCACCTCGTTGATCCAGCAGCCGGCCGAACGCTCCAGCGGCTCGATCAGTCGGGGCTTGATGCCGGACAAGATGAAGCCGTTTGCTCGCTCAACTTGGCCGTTTGACTGCGGGTGGGAAATGGATGCTAAGTCCAGTCGGATGCCCTTCATCGCGCAGAAACGGGCCAAGGCGCCTTTGGCAAAGTTTGTGCCATTGTCGGTGATGATGTTGTGCGGTACGCCGTACCACACGGTGATATCTGCGATGAAGGTCACAGCAGTCGGACCATTCAACTTCTTGATTGGCTTCGCTTCAATCCACTTGGTGAATTTGTCCATGGTGACCAGTAGATGGGGCATGCCGCCGCATGCTGTCTTGAATGGGCCCACCATGTCCAGCCCCCAGACAGCAAATGGCCAAGTGAGGGGGATGGTTTTGAGTGCAGAAGCCGGCAGATGTTGCTTGGAGCCAAATTTTTGACACCCTTTGCACTTCTTGACGAAGTCCTTGGTGTCATCCAAAGCAGTCGGCCAGAAGAACCCATGGCGGAAAGCCTTGGCGACAAGGGATCTGGAGGCTGCGTGTTCGCCACACTTGCCTTGGTGGATGTCTCTGAGGATTGCCTTGCCTTTCTCTGGCTCAACCAGCGCTGGAAGACACAAGTCACGCTGTGCGTGACAAGCTCTCTGTTTACTATCGTGTATGCTGCCACCCGGCGTTGCACCTGCCGGGCCGAGATCTCGTCGGCTGGTAGATCTCCACTCACCAGGAAGTTGAGGATGGGCTGCGCCCATGATGGTGCTTCGACCACTGTCATCACGGCCACTGGAACAAGGGCTGTTGAATTGGAGTCGGCCGCCGCTTGCTGAGTCGTTGAAGTCCCCGGGCCGACTGGAGCCCGGGCGGTTACGAAGTCCCGGGCGGTGCGGCATTCTGATCCCGAAACCGCTGCTTAGAAGTCCTTGGGCCGACTGCTGCAGTCCCCGGGCCGGGTGCAACCGCTATAGTCCCCCGAGCTGCCGAAGACCCTGGGCCGACTGCTGCGGTCCTCAAGTCGGATTCGACTGTTCCGGGGACAGCCGGCATGAAGATGGACTCTAATTCCGTCAAAGGCTTGATAGACGGCTTGCGGAGGCACTGGAGGGAGACGCCGGCTGGTATCGGTTGCCAGGTGGAGACGATCCGTGCCAGGGCATCAGCTTGCTCGTTGTCGGCCCGTGGCACATGAAGGAACTCGCACCCGTCAAAGTATCCGCTGATCTGCTGGACAAGGAAGCGGTAGCTTGCCATGTTTGCATCCTTGGCATCCCAGTCGCCAGACGACTGCTGGACTACCAAGTTCAAGTCGCCGTAGAACAGAATCTGGCGGATGCCAATCTCCTTAGCCAGTCGGAGTCCATGGACGAGTGCCTCGTACTCGGCCACGTTGTTGGAGGTGGCAAAATGGATCTGCAGCATGTATCAATCTGAGCTTGTCGCCTTTGGGAGAGGTGAGGACGATGCCGGCTCCCAAGCCGGTCTGCATCTGCGAGCCATCAAAGTGCATCCGCCAATGAGTGGAGTCCGGCGCTGGCGGCAGGTACTAGGGTCTCGACCCAGTCGATGAGGAAGTCAGCCAGTGCTTGAGACTTTATGGCGGTGCGAGGCTGGTAGAAGATGGTGTAGGGGGCCACCTCGATGGACCATTTGGCCACCCGGCCTGAGGCATCTCTATTGCTATGATCTCAGCAAACGGGGCGGTGCAGACAACCGTGATGGAGTGCTCTTGAAAGTATGGCTTGAGCTTCTTAGCGGCGAAGTGCATGCCTTAACACATCTTCTGGTAGTGGGGGTAGTTCTGCTTGGAGGCCGACAACACCACACTCAAGTATTACACGGGCCTCTGGACCGGCTGTGATTTGTCGTCTTCTGGGCGCTCTACCAAAATGACAGTGCTGACCAGCCAGCTGGTGGCGGCGATGTAGAGAAGCATGGGCTCCTTAGCAGCCGGAGCCACCAGGACAGGCGCCGTGGTCAGCATCTTCTTGAGTTGGAGGAAGGCCTTGTCCGCCTTATCGTTCCACTCAAAGTGAGTGGTTTTCTTCATTAACTGGTACAGGGGAAGAGCCTTCTCACCCAGCCGACTAATGAAGCGGCTGATGAATGCCAAGCATCCGATGAACTTCTGGACGTCTCGCAGTCGAGCAGGTCTCTCCATCCGCTGGATGGCCTTGCTCTTCACAGGGTTGCACTAGATGCCGTGTTCCAAGACAAGGAAACCAAGGAGCTGGCTGGTTGGGACTCCAAAGACACACTTTTCTAGGTTGAGCTTGATTTGAAAACGACGCAGATTATCAAAGGTCTCCTTGAGATCTTCCAGGAGGGTGCCGTGCTTCACCGTCTTCACCACAAGTCGTCTACATAGACGTGGGCATTTCTATCGAGTTGCTTGAGGAGGCACTTCTGAATGCAATGCTGAAACGTGGCACCGGCATTTCTCAAGACGAATGTCATGGTCAGGTAGCAAAAGGCTCCGAATGGTGTGATGAAGGCGGTCTTCAGCCGCTCGGCCGGGTTCAGCTTGATCTGGTGGTAGCCGGAGTAGGCATCAAGGAAAGACAGCAGCTCGCATCCGGCTGCGCAGTCAATCACTTGATCTATTTGGGGCAGAGCAAATGGATCTTCGGGGCAGGCTTTGTTGAGGCTGGTGTAATCAATGCACATGCGCCATTTGTTGCTGTTCTTTAGTACAACGACTGGGTTGGCAAGCCAGTCTGCAAAAAACACTTCCATGATAAAGCCGGCTGCCAACAGGCGGGCGATCTCTTCACCAAAAATTCTTCTCTTCTCTTCTGACAGACGGCGGAGGGGTTGCTTGAATGGTTTCGCATCCGATCTGACATGTAGCTTGTGCTCGGCGAAATCCGCCGGAACACCTGGCATGTCTTTGGGAGACCGTGCGAAGATGTCCCGATTCTCACGGAGGAAATCGACAAGCTCGCCTTCCTATTTGCTATCGAGGTTGGTCCCCATGATAGCGTACCTCTCCGGGTGGTCTGGGTCCAAGGGTATCTTCTTGGTCTCTTTGGACGGCTGGAAGGAGCCTTGGGCTTCCGACTCCTTGGGGTCTGGTGACAGGTCCGGCTACTTGCTGGCCATAGCCACAACCCGGTCAAGGAGCCGCTTCTCAGCAGCAATCACAAGGGACTCGGCCAGCCGGCTGCTAGCAGTAGCAGATTCGGCCGACTTCTTGTAGTCGCCGGCTATGGTGATGATTCCCTTGGTACCCGACATCTTCATCTTGAGGTAGGCATAGTGCGGCACCGCCATGAACTTGGCCAGAGCTGGCCGACCCAGGAGTGTGTGGTAGGGGCTCTCAAGGTCAACCACTTCGAACCAAATCGGCTCACGGCGGAACTGATCTTTGTTTCCAAAGAGGACGTCTATCTTAATCTTGCCGATGGGTGAGCAGGAAAGGCCAGGTACACCTCCATGAAAAACAGTCCGACTGGGTTGGAGTTGCTTCTCCTTGATGCACAACTTCTCTAGGTTGTCGTGGTAGAGGATGTTGATGCTGCTACCGCCGTCTATCAGAACTCAGGAGAAGTGGCAGGCTCGCCTCTTCATTCTAAAGGTAGCATCTAGCACCATGGCGTAGGAACCCGGAGAAGGCATCACTTCCGGATGGTCAGCACGGCTCCAGCTGATGGGCCTCTCGGACCAATGCATGAACTCTGGGGCTTCAGAGGCGATAGCATTCACCTCACGGTGCTGCTGACGTCGGCTGTGCTTGTCGTCAGCCATGCTGGTGAAGACGACATAGGCTTCATGTTCTTCAGGGAATTCATCTTGGATGGCGGCGACTGGGCGGGCCGCCGGCTGCTGAGGAGGCGGAGCCGGCGGGCCGGCAGGCGGAGGGGGCAATCCTTCACCCTTGGCAATGCGGGTGAGCTAATGGCACTTCTGGGTTGTGTGGTTGGACGACTTCACGCCGCTGTGGAACTTGTAGGGAGCATCAAGGGTTTGCTCGAAGGAGATGGCAGGCAACCAAGTAGGCTTGCCGCCCTTCTGACGCTTGGGGCCGGGCTGACCCTCCGGCTGCTGGTCTACAACTGTCGCCACCTGCTGGCTGGTAGAAGCAGGCTGCGGGGCCTTGCGCTTGTTGTCGTTCGACTGCTGGCACAGACTCGAATCACCAGCCGGCGTTTGAGGGGCCGGAGGAAGCACCTTCCCGGACACGTCTACCCGGAGCTCCGACTTCATGGAGGAGTCGGCAGTGGCGTACTTGTCTGCTATGATCAGCAGCTCGTCGAGTGTGGCCGGCTCATCACAGAGGAGTCGGTGCTTAAGTAGGGTGCCCTCTCAGCACCCGACAGTGAAGTACTTTATGACTTGCACCTCGTGCACCACTTCACAGGAGTTGCGCAGTTCGGCCCACCGTGTCAAGTAGTCGCGGGTGGACTCAGTCGGGCCTTGAATTTACAGAGAGAGCTGGCGGGGCTTGGGAGGCCTCTTGTAGGTGTTGGTGAAGTTGCGGATGAATACTTCGATGAAGTCCAGCCAGTTGTTGACGCTGTAGGGCTTGAGGCTGTTCAGCCATGTCCGGGCCGTGCCTGGAGCATGAGTGGAACGTACTTCACGACGACGCGCTTGTTGCCGTTTGCTATGTTGACAGCAGTGGAGTAGTCAACCAGCCAATCTTCTGGCTTCACGGAGCCATTGTACTTGGGAGTGTCTCGAGGGAGCCGAAACAGGTGGGCCGATCGCATCTTCTTCTTCTACCGCCAGAGATCGAGCCAGGCGGTCAATCCAGTGGCGGTCGTAGTTCTCTCTGACTCCTTCGCAGCGGCCTAGCCAATTTTCGAGAGTCGGGTGCTTATGTTGAGAAACCACCTTTCCCTATTAGGATAAATGATCATGCTAAAGCTTCAACTATGGCTCGTAAAAGCAATATTAGAACTTATACACCTCCTGAGCAAGTTAAAGATGAACCTAATATTGCTATTGTTAAAGATCTCTTGTCTGATAATATTGATGGGCATGTTATTCATTTCTGTGATGAAACTGCTAGAATTGCCAAACCTTGTGCTAAAGATAAACATAGACCTGTGGTAGGCATGCACATTATTTGAGTTAAAAAGGAGATCATTGTTATCATGGCTTATGTGATATGGGTGCTAGTGCTAGTGCAATACCTATTGACTTATACAAAGAAATTATGCATGATATTGCACCCTCTTGAGTTAGAAGATATTGATGTCACAATTAAACTTGCCAATAGAGATACTATTTCATCCATGGAAATTGTTAGAGATGTTGAAGTCTTGTGTGGGAAAACTAAATATCCTGCTGATTTTCTTGTTCTTGGTTCCCCACAAGATAGTTTTTGCCCCATTATATTTGGTAGGCCCTTCTTGAACACTGTTAATGCTAAGATAGACTGCAAAAAGGATGTTGTTACTATTGGCTTGGGTGATATGTCTCATGAGTTTAATTTCTCTAAATTTCGTAGACAACACCGTGAAGAGGAATTGCCTAGTAATTAAGGATGAAATTATTGGTCTTGCTTCTATTGCCGTACCTCCTAGTGATCCTTTAGAACAATATTTGCTAGATCATGAAAATGATATGTTTATGAATGAAAGAAGGGAAATAGATGAAGTATTCTTTAAACAGGAACCCATCCTGAAACACAATTTGCCTGTTGAAATCCTAGGGGATCCTCCTCCACCCAAGGGCGATCCCATGTTTGAGCTCAAACCGTTACCTGATATTCTTAAATATGCTTATCTTGATGAGAAGATATATACTGTTATTATTAGTGCTAACCTTTCAGAGCATGAAGAAGAGAGATTATTGAAAACTCTGAAGAAGCACTGCGCTGCTATTGGATATACTCTTGATGATCTTAAGGGCATTAGTCCCACTCTATGTCAACATAAAATAAATTTGGAGAAAGATGCCAAACCAGTTCGTGATCACCAACGACGGCTGAATCCTAAGATGAAAGAAGTGGTAAGAAAGGAAATACTAAAGCTCCTTGAGGCAGGTATAATTTATCTCGATTCGATAGTCGATTGGGTAAGTCCTGTCCATTGTGTCCCTAAGAAGGGAGGTATTACTGTCGTTCCAAATGATAAAGATGAATTGATTCCGCAAAGAATTATTACAGGTTATAGAATGGTAATTGATTTCCACAAATTAAATAAAGCTACTAAAAAAGATCATTACCCCTTACCTTTCATCGATCAAATTCTAGAAACATTATCCAAACATACACATTTTTTCTTTCTAGATGGTTACTCTGGTTTCTCTCAAATACCTTTGTCAGCCGATGATCAATCAAAGACCACTTCTACTTGCCCTTTCGGTACTTTTGCTTATAGACGTATGCCTTTTGGTTTGTGTAATGCACCTGCTACCTTTCAAAGATGTATGATGGCTATATTCTCTGACTTTTGTGAAAAGATTTGTGAGGTTTTCATGGACGATTTCCCCGTTTATGGATCCTCTTTTGATGATTGCTTGAGCAACCTTGATCGAGTTTTGCAGAGATGTGAAGAAACTAACCTTGTCTTGAATTGGGAGAAGTGCCACTTTATGGTTAATTAAGGCATTGTTTTGGGGCATAAAATTTCTGAAAGAGGCATTGAAGTTGATAAACCCAAGGTTGATGCTATTGAAAAGATGCCATGTCCCAAGGACATCAAAGGTATAAGAAGTTTCCTTGGTCATGTCGGTTTTTATAGGAGATTAATTAAGGACTTCTCCAAAATTTCTCGGCCTCTTACTAATTTATTTCAAAAAGATATACCATTTGTCTTTGATGATGATTGTGTAGAAGCATTTGAAATACTTAAGAAAGCATTGATCTCTGCACCCATTGTTCAACCACCTGATTGGAATTTACCCTTTGAAATCATGTGTGATGCCAGTGATTATGCTATAGGTGCTGTTCTAGGGCAAAGAGTTGATAAGAAATTAAATGTTATTCAATATGCTAGTAAAACTCTACACAATGCTCAGAGAAATTATGCTAGTACTGAAAAAGAATTCTTAGTAGTTGTATTTGCTTGTGATAAGTTCAGACCTTATATTGTTGATTCTAAAGTAACTATTCACACTGATCATGCTGCTATTGAATATCTCATGGAAAAGAAAGATGCTAAACCTAGACTTATTAGATGGGTTCTCTTGTTACAAGAATTTGATTTGCATATTATTGATTGAAAGGGAGATGAGAACCCCGTTGCAGACAACTTGTCTAGGTTAGAAAATGTTCTTGATGACCCACTACCTATTGATGATAGCTTTCATGATGAACAATTAAATGTCATAAATGTTTCTCGTACTACTCCATTGTATGCTGATTATGCTAGTTACATCGTTGCTAAATTCATACCACCTAGTTTCACATACCAACAAAAGAAAAAGTTTTTCTATGATTTAAGACATTACTTCTGGGATGACCCATATCTTTATAAAGAAGGAGTAGATGGTGTTATTAGACGTTGTGTACCTGAGCATGAACAGGAACAGATCCTACACAAGTGTCACTCCGAGGCTTATGGAGGACACCACGCTAGAGACAGAACTACACATAAGGTATTGCAATCCGGTTTTTATTGGCCTACTCTCTTCAAGGATGCATGTAAGTTTGTTTTATCTTGTGATAAATGTCAAGGAATTGTTAATATTAGTAGACGTCAAGAAATGCCTATGAATTATTCACTTGTTATTGAACCATTTGATGTTTGCGGCTTTGATTATATGGGACCTTTTCCCACCTCCAATGGATACACACATATTTTAGTTGCTGTTGATTACGTTACTAAGTGGGTAGAGGCTATTCCAACTAGTAGTGCTGATCATAACACTTCTATTAAGATGCTTAAAGAAGTTATTTTTACGAGGTTTGGAGTCCCTAGATATTTAATGACTGATGGTGGTTCACATTTTATTCATGGTGCTTTCTGTAAAATGCTTGCTAAGTATGATGTTAATCATAGAATTGCATCCCCTTATCACCCACAGTCTAGTGGTCAAGTAGAATTGAGTAATAGAGAACTCAAACTAATTTTGCAAAAGACTGTCAATGGATCTAGGAAGAATTGGTCCAAGATACTTGATGATGCATTATGGGCCTATAGAACTGCATATAAAAATCCTATGGGTATGTCTCCATATAAAATGGTTTATGGAAAAGCATGTCACCTACCTCTTGAACTAGAACATAAGGCTTATTGGGCTACTAAAGAGCTCAATTATGATTTCAAACTTGCCGGTGAGAAGAGGTTATTTGACATTAGCTCACTTGATGAATGGAGAACCCAAGCTTATGAGAATGGCAAATTGTTCAAAACAGTTAAAATATGGCATGACAAAAGGATACAAAAGCGTGAGTTTAATGTAGGTGATTATGTATTGCTATACAACTCCCGTTTAAGATCTTTTGCAGGAAAAATTCTCTCTAAATGGGAAGGCCCTTACGTTATTGAGGAGGTCTATCGTTCCGGTGCCATAAAAATCAACAACTTTGAAGGCACAAATCCAAAGGTGGTGAACGGTCAAAGAATTAAACATTATATCTCAGGTAATCCCATAAATGTTGAAACCAATGTTATTGAAACCGTAACCCTGGAGGAATACATAAGGGACACTTTCCGGGCAGCAGGACTCCGAAAAGGAATAGATATGTGGTACGGTAAGTAAACCGACTCCAAAATAGTTCTAAAGGCAATTTTTCTCCGTTTTGGAATATTTAGAAAAATAGAAAAATAAGAAGCAGTCCGGGAAGGACACGAGGCCTCCACGAGGGTGGAGGGCGCGCCCTACCCCCCTGGGCACGCCCCCTGCCTTGTGGGCGCCTCGTGCGCTCTCTGGACTCCGTTTTCTTGCACGATACGTATTTTGGTCGGTAAAAATTCATTATATAATCTTCCGAAGGTTTTGACTCCCGTATCACGCAATTGTCCTATGTTCTTGTTTCGAGCTGTTTTTTGTCAGGGTTGTCAAGGCCAGGCATCATGTCGTCCCCCTCCTCCAACAATGGTGACAATGATGCTTGGCTAATGAAGATAGAGCTGAAGAGGGAAGAACCCATGGAGATCAACAAGGATGAAGGGATCAAGAAGACCACGGAGGACCAAGTTTCGGCAACAGAAGACATTCTTCAACTTGATCACAATCTTCTTACTCCAACTGAGATCGAAGCTTTCAATATGATTGAGTTAGCTCGTATACAAAACAAGTATCTCACACGTGAAAATATTTTGTTGAAGGAGCATATCGTCGCACTCAAGGGCATTATCCGCAAGTTGGAGGATCTCTTACGCTTGATGTGCGACTATCCATCATCACCACCATCTTCTTCACCGGCAAAAGAGATATAATCACATGGGTATGGGCACTCCCCTTGGCAACTGCGAAGCTTGGGGGAGGTTCCCCGGTATCGTATCACCATCACACTCCTATCTTTTCCATTTTTCTTAGTACGATCCTTTTAGTAATATCTTGATCTAGTAGAATAAAGTTTTGGTTAGATCTAGTTTTGAGTTTTGCTTTATGATCTTTCTATGTAATCGAGTCCGTGAGATATATATATATATAATAAAGATTAGTGTTGAGTCAAGGGCTTGATTGTCTTGCTAAGATCTTGAGGGAATAAAAGAAAAGAAAAGGAATAAAAAGAAACAAAGAGATCATATTGATCTTATGGAGAGTAATGACTTCACATAGAAAGAGTATGATGATTAAAAGTTGTTAAGAGTTGACAGACATAGCTTTGGTCATCGTTGCAATTAATAGGAAGTAATAAAGAAAGAGAGGTTTCACATATAAATATACTATATTGGACATCTTTTATGATTGTGAGCACTCATTAAAATATGACATGCTAAAAAGTTGATGTTGGACAAGGAAGACAACGTAATGGGTTATGTTTTCTTATATCTGAAATAAAGTATATTGTCATGGATCATCCAACATGTTAAGCTTGCCTTTCCCCCTCATGCTAGCCAAATTCTTTGCACCAAGTAGAGATACTACCTGTGCTTCCAAATACCCTTAAACCCAGTTTTGCCATGAGAGTCCACCATATCTACCTATGGATTGAGTAAGATCCTTCAAGTAAGTTGTCATCGGTGCAAGCAATTAAAATTGCTCTCTAAATATGTATGATTGATTGGTGTGGAGGAAATAAGCTTTATACGATCTTGTGATGTGGAAGAAATAAAAGCGACGGACTGCATAATAAAGATCTATATCACAAGTGGCAATATAAAGTGATGTTCTTTCGTATTAAGATTTTGTGCATCCAACCCTGAAAGCGCATGGCAACCTCTGCTTCCCTCTGCGAAGGGCCTATCTTTTGTTATTACCTTCTACCTTATGCAAGAGTCATGGTGGTCTTCACCTTTCCTTTTTACATTTTATCCTTTCGCAAGCACAGGATGTTGGAAAGATCTTGACATATATATATATAGGGTGGGTCTATTATGATAACACTCTTAAGAGTCTTATTCTGCTAACAGTAGCTCTTATTCGGCTAACACTCCGGAACGAATGGACACACCAAAGACCCAAACAAAACAAACATCCCACCCCACCCGTGCAGCCCACTACCCATCTTCCCCACTCCCCACCCCCCCCCCCCGCACCACAACCCTCCCCCCGCTGCCGGCGCGCCCCCAACCCCCTCCCACGGCCTGCGTGCACCTACCTACCTCCATGGCCGCCGCGCCTCAACCCCTTCCAACCATTGGCGCCCCCAGCGGCCATGGTGGGAGCCGGCCACCACCGGAATCTGCGAGCCCTCCACCACCAGATCCGGCCGCCATGGCCATCGGTGCAGCCACAAGCCGACGGATCCGGCTGCAACCCACCACCTCCCGCGCGTGGTCGCCGGATGGGAGGGCCGACGAGCTCCATGCCACCGCTGGGATCCTCCAGTGCCCCTACTTCTTTCTTCCCCTTCGGCTGCACTGCCTCCCCGCACTTTGCCGGCGAGCCGCCCATCCTCCACGTGCATTGCCGGTGCCCCGGCCTTTCTTCCCGCAACACATCCTGACCCATCTGCTCCCGCTCACCTCACCCCGCCACCTCCCAGCGCACCCCCTTCCCCCTCCACCCTCTCGCAGGCCACAGATCCATGGCCCTCAATCCTTCCCCAGGGGCGGATCCAGGTGAGGTCGAGGGGTGCCGTCGCATCTCCTTCCCCTTCCCCCGGCATCGTCGACCTTCTCCTCGCCTCGATCTGCAGCGACACCGACGACCGGCAGTAGGGTGCGCCACCCTTTCTCGTCGCCACCTCGACTGAGCCGGCGCACCTCCTTTCCCCCTCCTCTCCGCACTCTTCCATGGACGGCTACACACAGTCACCATCTCCAGCGCGTGGTTTCACCAGAAGGAGCCCAGGGAGCGCCTCTCTCTCAACACCATGGCATTCCGACACAGGGGCTTCCAGTTTGCAAAATAATTTTTGTGTAACTTTTTTTTTCAGATTCTTGATGTTGATTTGAGTGAATTCAGTTTCTAATGAAGTTTGTTAATTCTCTCAGCGTAGTTCGGCTGGCGTCGGCATGAGGTTCACTAGCTCCTGTTTGCAGCTTTTTTTGACAGGGAAAGGTGGTGGCTCCTGGTTGTAGTTCGCCATGGTAGATGGGTTGATGCAGCCCACTTGAGCGAGTCTTGTGGTTCACTGCATTCAACAAGGAAAAAAGCAAAGAGTGTAGGATGCAGCCCACTTGTTTCATCGCTGCAGTGATCTCCTCTCTCCCAGCAGTTCAGTTAACTCTGTTGCCAACTGCAGAAAAAAAAGGAAAAGCTTGATTTTTTATGCAGCTCACTATGTCTCTAGGTGTAAAACTATAAAGATAGGTGTGTATGCTTTGAAGCTCACTTTGTTGTCTCACGCAGCTCGACTAGTCCTCAAGTCCTGTTCGGCTGGTGACAGTTGATTTTGTGTGTATGTATGTGTGTGTAGCTGTGTAAAAATAATGAATAGATATATATGTTTTGAAGCTCACTTTGTTCTCTCACGTGGTTCGCTATAAAATTCCTTTGTGGTTCACTATATCAAATGTAATATCTGCAGCGCGTTTGATTCTCGGATGTGGTTCACTTTTCAAAGTGATGTTGTTCATCCGTACCCAACAAAAAAGTGCGAAAAAATTAGCGAAACAATAAGAGAGTAATGTCGTTCACTTCAATATATGCCGTGGTTCACTTGCCCTCGTCTCTGCGGTCCACTCGTATATAAAAAAGTTGAGAAAAAAACAACAAAAACTCGTCTGAGAAAATTTACATCCGACAAAAAAAATCATGAAGTTCACTTGACCGTCTGATCCAGTGCTGTTTTCCGTCCGAAGCAGTGCATTCTTCTATTGTTTATAAAAAAGACGACAACAACTCACAAAAGCTCATCTGAGAAAATTCACGCCCGACAAAAAAATTCATGAAGTTTGCTTGACTCTCTGATGTAGTGCGGTTTTTCGTCTAAAAGCAGTGCGGTTTTCTTCCTCGTCTTCAAAAATTTACGTCCCACAAAAAAGGAAACCATGCAGTTCTCTTACCCGTCTGATGCAGTGCGGTTTTTCGTCCGATGAAGTGCGGTTTTCAGTCGGATGAAGTACGCACGTCGAATTGGGTGCCGCGAAAAACAGTGTCCGCATTTCGGTAAATTCGAAATTCCTCTTAAACCGTAAAGAACTAGAGAGAGTGTTCTACATGAAAATGTTGTGCCTCGTCGATACCTTTCCAATGGCGTATCGTTTGAATCATTCCGAGCAGCGTTTTGTAAAAATTTCGCGAAAAACGATCGCTGCCTCTCATAGTTAGCCGCACGATTTTCAAAATAAACTAAAAACCGTAAGGAATCTTAAAAACATTGCAACATATGAAAGTTGCGTCTCGTTCGTAGCTATCTAACGACGTATCACACGCCTCGTTTCGACAAACGGTTCAAAAACTGAAGCGAAAACAGTACCAATTTTTTTAAAAACTTGAAAAACAGAATTCCGCGATTTAGTAAATTTGAAACTTCTCTTAAACCGTAACGAATTAGAGAAAGATTTATATATGAAAAAGATGCGCCTCGACGATATCTATCCAACGGCGTATCATTTGCTTCATTCCGACAAGCGGTTTAGAAAAAACGCGAAATAACGCTTGCTGTCACTCGTCATCCGCCGCATCATTTTCAAAACTGCTCTTAAACCGTGTGGAATCTCGGAAACTGTTCAACATGTCGAAGTTGCGCCTAATCCACAGCTTTTCAACGGTATATTATACGTCTCGTTCCGATAAACAATCAAAAAATTAGAGCGAAAACAGTACCAGAAAAACACTGCGTGCAGTTTTTTCCGACGCGAAGTTCACTAGTCTATATTGCAGTGCTCGTCGTCAAGAAGATGCAGTGCACTTGCGTTCAGCGTGCAGTGCGGAAGTGGTGTGCAGAATAGTTATTCTGCTAATATTAGCAAAATAGACCGTATATATATATAATTGGATGTGGGTTAGCATGAGTTATTATTGTTGACACTACCCTTGAGGTAAAAGGTTGGGAGGCGAAACTATAAGCCCCTATCTTTATCTGTGTCCGATTAAAACTCCGTAACCACAAGTATTCCGTGAGTGTTAGCAATTATGAAAGACTAAATGATAGTTGAGTATGTGGACTTGCTAGAAAGCTCTGACATAGACTCTTTCTGATGTTATGATAAATTGCAATTGCCTCAATGGTGAGATTATAGTTTGTTAGTTCTCAATAAAGTTTCTGATTCATACTTTGCATTGTGAATAGATTATTACTTGAGCATAAGAAATCATATGACAATATCCATATATGTTGTTGTTATGAGAATAATCATGATGCCCTCATGTCTGTATTTTATTTTATCGGCACCTCTATCTCTAAACATGTGGACATATTTATCGTTATCGGCTTCCGCTTGAGGACAAGCGAGGTCTAAGCTTGGGGGAGTTGATACGTCCATTTTGCATCATGCTTTTATATCAATATTTATTGCTTTATGGGCTGTTATTACACATTATGTCACAATACTTATGCTTATTCTCTCTTATTTTACTAGGTTTACATAAGGAGGGAGAATGCCGACAGCTGGAATTCTGGGCTGGAAAAGGAGCAAATATTAGAGACATATTCTGCACAACTCCAAAAGCCCTGAAACTCCAGGAGAGTTATTTTTTGAAATAATAAAAAATACTGAGCGGAAGAAATACCAGAGGGGGCCCACACCCTGTCCACGAGGGTGGGGGACGCGCCCTACAGGCACGCCCGCCTCCTGGCCCCCTATTGGCCCTCGGTGCCCATCTTACGCTATATGAAGTCTTTCGTCCAAGAAAAAATCATATGCAAGCTTTGGGACGAGACTCACGCGCCACAAGGCGGAACCTTGGCGGAACCAATCTAGGGCTCCGTGAGGCTGTTCTTTGGGACACTTCCCTCGGAGGGGGAAATCATCGCCATCGTCGTCATCACCAACGCTCCTCTCATCGGAGAGGGCAATCTCCATCAACATCTTCACCAGCACCATCTCCTCTCAAACCCTAGTTAATCTATTGTATCCAATTCTTGTCTCCAATTACTGGCTTGGTACATGTAGGTTGCTAGTAGTGTTGATTACTCCTTGTAGTTGATGCTAGTTGGTTTATTTGGTGGAAGATCATATGTTCAGATCCTATATGCATATTAATACTCCTCTGTTTATGAACATGAATATGCTTTGTGAGTAGTTACTTTTGTTCATGAGGACATGGGAGAAGTCTTGCTATTAGTAGTCATGTGAATTTGGTATTCGTTCGATATTTTGATGAGATGTATGTTGTCTATCCTCTAGTGGTGTTATGTGAACGTCGACTAAATGACACTTCACCATTATTTGGTACTAGAGGAAGGCATTGGGAAGTAATAAGTAGATGATGGGTTGCTAGAGTGACAGAAGCTTAAACCCTAGTTTATGCGTTGCTTCATAAGGGGCTGATTTGGATCCATATGTTTCATGCTATGGTTAGGTTTACCTTAATACTTCTTTTGTAGTTGCGGATGCTTGCAATAGGAGTTAATCATAAGTGGGATGCTTATCCAAGTAAGGGCAGCACCCAAGCACCGGTCCACCCACATATCAAATTATCAAAGTACCGAACGCGAATCATATGAGCGTGATGAAAACTAGCTTGACGATAATTCCCATGTGTCCTCAGGGGCGCTTTTCTCTATATAAGAGTTTGTCCAGGCTTGTCCTTTGCTACAAAAAGGATTGGGCAACCTTGCTGCACTTTATTTACTTTTGTTACTTGTTGCTCGTTACCAATTATCTTATCACAAAACTATCTCTTACCTATAATTTCAGTGCTTGCAGAGAATACCTTGCTGAAAAACGCTTATCATTTCCTTCTGCTCCTCGTTGGGTTCGACACTCTTACATATCGAAAGGACAACGATAGATCCCCTATACTTGTGGATCATCAGCTCCGCGCAAGTTCTCCATTGGCATGGTGTAGATCGGGCGATCGGCCCTCAAAGATGCTAGCGATGGCGGCGCTGGCGTTCCCGACAAGACTCCACGCTTTGGGCTCGCCAAAGAATGGCATGCTGATATGTCCATTTTGCATCATGTTTTCTTACTATTATTTATAATGTTTTTATCCATAATAATGCTATTTGGAGTAATTCTAATGCCTTTTATCTCATAATTTGCAAGGTACATGCAAAGAGGGAGAATTCTGGCAGCTGGAAATCTGGACCTGAAAAAGCTACGTCAGGCAACATATTCTGCACAACTACAAATGAGCTAAAACTTGACGGAGATTTTTTATGGAATATATAAGAAATATTGGAGCCAATAACTACCAGAGGGGGGCCACCAGGTGGGCACAACCCACCTGGGCGCGCGAGCCCCCAGGCAGCATACAGTGGGTTGTGGCCTCCTCGCCCCACCTCCGGTGCCCATCTTCTGGTATATAAGTCATTTTGACCTAAAAAATAAAGAGAAGGCTTTCGAGATGGAACGCTGCCGTCTCGAGGCGGAACTTGGGCAGGAGCACTTTTGCCCTCCGGCAGAGCGATTTCGCCGGGGGAACTTCCCTCCCGGAGGAGGAAATCATCATCGTCATCATCACCAACAACTATTCCATCTTGGGGAGGGCAATCCCCATCAACATCTTCAATAGCACCATCTCATCTCAAACCCTAGTTCATCTCTTGTATTCAATCTTGTTACCGGATGTATAGATTGGTGCTAGTGGGTGACTAGTAGTGTTGATTACATCTTGTAGTTGATTACTATATGGTTTATTTGGTGGAAGATTGTATGTTCAGATCCATTATGCTATTTAATACCCCTCTGATCATGAGCATGGTTATCATTTGTGAGTAGTTACTTTTGTTCTTGAGGTCACGGGAGAAATCATGTTGCAAGTAATCATGTGAACTTGATATGTGTTCGATATTTTGATAGTATGTATGTTGTGATTCCCTTAGTGGTGTCATGTGAACGTCAACTACATGCAACTTCACAATATTTGGGCCTAAGGGAATGCATTGTGGAGTAGCAATTAGAGGGTGGGTTGCGAGAGTGATAGAAACTTAAACCCTAGTTTATGCGCTATTCTGTAAGGGGTAGATTGGATCCTAAAGTTTAATGCTATGCTTAGAATTTATTCTTAATACTTTTCTCATAGTTGCGGATGCTTGCGGGAGGGTTAATCATAAGTAGGAGGATTGTTCAAGTAAGAACAACACCTAAGGACCGGTCCACCACATATCAAATTATCAAAGTAGCGAATACAAATCAAACCAACATGATGAAAGTGACTAGATGAAATTCCCGTGTACCCTCAAGAACGCTTTGCTTATCATAAGAGACCATTCTGGCCTGTCCTTTGCCTCAAAAGGATTGGGCTACCTTGCTGCATACTTGTTACTATTATCGTTACTTGCTCGTTACAAACTATCTTGCTATCAAACTACTCGCTACTTATAGTTTCAGCACTTGCAGACACTACCTTACTGAAAACTACTTGTCATTTCCTTCTGCTCCTCGTTGGGTTTGACACTCTTACTTATCGAAAAGAGCTACAATTTATTGTGGGTCATCAAGGCTATTTTCTGGGAGTGACGCGCCTTTGGTAAGTGGAATTTCGTAAGGAAACATTTATATAGTGTGCTGAAATTTATTGTCACTTGTTACTATGGAAAACAATCCTTTGAGGGGTTTGTTCAGGGTATCTTCACCTCGTCCGGGACCACAATTAGTTACCCCTCAACCTACTGCACCTACTGAAAATATTGAATATGAAATTCCTTCAGGTATGATAGAACAACTGCTAGCTAATCCTTATGCAGGAGATGGAACAGAACATCCTGATATGCACTTGATATATGTGGAACAAATTTGGAGATTGTTTAAGCTTGCAGGTTAACCCGGAAATGAGGTGATGAAAAAGGTTTTCCCTTTATCTTTGAAGGGAAAAGCATTTGCATGGTATAGGCTATGCGATGATATTGGATCATGGAATTGGAATCGTTTGAAATTGGAGTTCCATCAAAAAAATTATCCTATGCATCTAGTTCATCGTGATCGGAATTATATATATAAATTTTGGCCTCATGAAGGAGAAAGTATAGCTCTAGCTTGGGGGAGGCTTAGGTCAATGTTATATTCATGCCCCCACTACTGCAGTTTGCTGCTAACGCGACACTACAATCAGAGACCCTTCGACGAAACTGTGTGCGATGCCATAATCGCAAATTGTGGTGTAAAATACCCGTCAAAAAAGGTGCAAAGCATTTGCGATGGAGGATGCATCAAACACGGTTCAGATTTTAGTTGCGTGTGTGATGCAGGGCATACGGTTCAGCTCAATTAATTGTTTGCGATGAGGAGGAACAAAAGAAACGGGCAACCAGATGAAGGTGTGTGCGATGTACAGCATATGGTTCACTCAGATGAACTATTTGTGATTAGGCAGCACAAAAGAAACGGTCAGCCGGATCAAAGGCGTGTGCGATATACGGCATGTGGTTCACTCGGATGAACTGTTTGTGTTGAGACATGAGAACAGAAACGGTTCAAATGAACAAGATGTGTGTGATACGAGGCAAACAAGTCTGTAATCAGAAATGTGTGCGAAGAACGATAACAACACAGACGATTACAGCTAACAAGCCGTGTGTGTTGTGAGCAAACTATTGCCGGTATACAATTGTGAGTGATTCATGAAAACATCACCGACGGGTTCCATTGTTTAGTCCGTGTGCGATGTGATTTTCTTTGTCCGCACAACATCTACGCTCTGTCTACAGAGCATCAACATATATACTTAAAAAGATAGCATTGCCTAACCAAATTAAGCATGCAATTACACAAGTGACTACACACATAACATTTCCACACACCAAAGTAAGCAATTACATGCATACTAAACTAGGAGAAACGAGGATCTAATCATCTACTTATTGTTGCGATGATGCTTGCCATTGCTCTGCTTCTGGCTGGATCCCTGGCCATTTTGGGGAAGGAGGCACTTCCTCATGTCAACGATCTGCCTGTACATGTCGTAGCTCGTGTACGCCTCCTTGGCCGCGTACACGACGTGAGATTTGTCCAGTTTCTCTATCCAGGCCGAGTGCCAGGCATGCTTGTCCTTGTTGCATGAATCATTCATGTCTCTGTAGTAGGGGTCGATGATGGCCTCGCGAGGTGAACCAATGAGTCCTTCTCATGCTCCTTGCTGCTCCAGATCTTGTATTGGCCCTGGATGTCGACAAGAGTCTGGCAGGCGATGCCTAATTCTCGAGCGCCTTTACATCATTGGTGATGTTCACCATAGCGAACATGTAGTGGGGGCTGTTAACAAACCTGGCAAAACGCTCGCAAGGCCTTGTGGCCAGGCAGTAGTGGTAGACGAGGACGTGGTGGTGCATGCACATTTGGGCGACGGCGACCTTGGGACGAGACCTGGCACGAGTGCGGGTGTACTCGAGGTCAAACCCGACCACCTTGTACTTCTCCGCGGCAAGCAACAGCTCCATGACGTGGATGGAGTGCTCCACCTAGACCGGGTCGTTGGTGTACACCACCGATAGGTCCATGAACCTTCTATGGGTGTCCACCACGGCACGCATGGTGAACTGCTGCTCGTCGTCGGCAGCCGCTCGGAGCGCCATTGGAGCCATGCAGGATACCCTCTAAGAATTTCTCATGGTGGGTGTGCTTCTTGCAATGGTGGGGCGCGATCGAAAGGTTGAAGAGACACAAGGGTTAAATGGTCGCTGCAATAAATAGGGGCAGGCCGGCCTGTAATCGTCACGTCTTGTCACGACGTTCATAGCGGAGGATTCCAGTGCATGCTTGACAACACCGCACCGCACGCGTGGGCTCGAAGAGGCGCCAAATGTATCATCGGTGAGCCTGTTCCCGCTCTACCATGCTGTTTACCACGCAAGCTTCCCGCCCGGCTAGTTTGGCCACGCGTCGGCTAGAAGAGGGACAAATCGTGGGCATTTATTGGCAAAAAGCTTTGTAAAAACGAAGTGTGTGGAATGACTTCAATCATAAGTTTACCCATGGGTGATGAGGTCAAAGTTACACAGAAGGGTGATGATGGACACTCGAGTGCGATAATTAATTCTGTGCTCTACAGTTCACACAATGGAAGAAACCAATTGTGTGCAATAATGTCGAAGATCGCAGTCGAGTTAGCTATACAGATCGTGTGCTGTGAGATTGACAAGGTAAAGTGATTCGAGAATGGTTAATAAAATCTAAGACCATTGCATAATAAGGTCAAAATAGTGTTAGCAATATACGAGTCTCATATGATGCCATTTCAACGATTGTACCACAAAAGCTCAAAATGTTACAAGGTTCAAATTCCAGAGCTATATGGCTCAAATTAAAAGATTACAAGGTTCAAACTAATATTATAAATGAAATTCAGCTCATCAGCTGCAAACGCTCGTGCTGATCCGGTGAACATGGATATCAGAGAGGTTCAAACTAATATCACCGCTTCTAAGTCTGGTTTCGAAATTTTTGCAAAGGGGTCAGCCACTAAGAAGTCATGTATGGGGTTGACACGATGAATTCCAATTACTATGTCATGTGAAGTTCCAAAATGAAATTCAGCATTTTTGGAGCCTACTCCATTCTGCCGCAGGCGCCGGCGCTGATCAACAAACCATTCATTTTTGTGAAATAAATGTAGGGCAAAGCTCATTTCTTTCAGCATCATACCCTTGCTCTGAGAACAAAGAACCTGGCGAATATAATCTCCGGTAAGGTCCCCCGGTAGGAGTTCAAAGTAATTTCTGAGAGATGCAGATCTAGGCATTCGACGTGATTGTTATACTGTATCACATTATCCACCACTGGGCCTAATATTATCTTCAAAAGAAGAAAATGTGTTAGTGCCTACATGTAGTTTTGAACATTACTACAGGCCTATTTGGTTTGCATGATTTGTAAAATGCACTAACATGCCATCTTCGATCTGATATGATTAACATGGGCATTTGATTACATTCTAGAAAAATGTAGCCTTCTTCACAAGAGGTTGGAGTGGATGAAAAGTTCCCTAAGAAAACTAGTACAGATGAGTCCAAAGGAGAAATGCTTATTGATTGTAACCATATGGATCAAGCAACCAATATGTGGGGGGGGGGACATGTATGTACTGAAATCCTCCAAAGGAACCTTCAGAAATTGTAGTACATTGTCATTGTAAACTTGGAAAAAGGTGTCACAAATTGAACTCCCTTATGGTTAACATTTAACAGGAAAGGAACATCACCTCGATATATAGCTTCTCCAGGCACGGAAAGAATCTCAAGAAACTGACAACTTGCTCCAGGTTGGGGCCGATAGATTCTAGTGCCAAGACCTTCACAGTGCGCAGTTTCAGGGTCAAGCTTGTCGGAATCATTTTCTGAATGACAGACGAACAAACATCTTCAAAAATTAGAAATAATGTTAATTTGTAGAAGGAGAGGTAGAAGGCGGTTGTTGTACCTGAACGGGTGTGGATCCAATAACAAGTTCGGAGTATTTTTGAGACGAGTAGCCCACCACTGTCAATTTCGGCGTAGAAATGACATTGATTCTTGTTGGACCTTCTTGATCAACTACAAGTAGTCTCTTAAGTGAAGGTGTGTACTCATTGACCATACCGTGGTACACATCTTGTGATGTCTTCCTGCCGCACCAGCAACACACATAAATAGTCCAGACAGTCATGGAGGTGATGTGGAAGGTACTCAACCCATTGGTCGCCTGAAGACGAATGTACTCGAGTGCGGTACAGGCATGGAGCATGCGCTCCATGTCACCATTTGAGAGGCAGACAACGACGAGCTCGAGGTGCTTTAGTCGTGGTAGAATAAGAGCGGGCGCATCATTAAGGGGGGGGGGGGAATGGCAGTTCCTGAACTTGGCGACGCCGTGAGGCCGAGTGCGGACGTTGGCAGCGACCGCATATGCCCATCATCAAAAGTGAGCTCCTCGAGCTGATCTAGGGCGGGGGATCAGAACTAGTCGTCAAGCTTGGCTCGGTCCTTGCCGTTGGAACGGAACTTTCCCATTCTAAGGCCTTTGATCGGGCCAAGGTGACTGCCGAGGATCTTGGAGAACGCATCCAAGCTTTTGTGATAGCCATGGCAGAGCTCATGGTGTCAATGAGGTCGAGAGGGCTGGAGTTCCATGGGGGGCACCACCACCGGGAAAGGACGGTTGTCCGCGCCCCATATTTGATTGGGAGGAGGGAGATGATGACTCTCAACATATCATCAGGGAGGCTACTGATGAAGTCTAGGCCTGCTAGAGTCACTTGCGGTTCTAGCTCACCCCGCCTCTGCTTGTTGGCAACCCCGTTCTCCACCTCCGGAGTCGCCTTGTCAGCGGTGCTTTCTGATAGAAATGGGAGTACTGGGAATATTGATTTAAAACAGGGCAATAGAAAAGTGTATTGGTAACTAGAAGTTATTAGGTAGGAATATAATAAGAAAAAGTAATAACAATTGGTTGCTTAAATACTACACAATTCATTTGACATTGCTGGGTAAGTCAACATGCAGATAGTTGAAAAGAAAACTTACTTCGATTTTGTCGGGGAAGTTAGCATATATCTCATGACCAGGCCCTTTTATGTGCAGTGCAATTTTAGTGTCAGCTTTCAGTACATAAAACTTTGCAATTTCTTTCCAAAAGCCAGTGTCAAAATAGGAGTCACCACGTTCATCAAGTCTTACAGTAGCAATGATTGTAAATCCATGGTTTGTGTGTAGTATGACATCTGTGGAGCCTTGATCTATGTAAAGGGAAAAATTGTGCACTACATAATCTGTTGCATAGCAAGGGATGTTCTGCAGAAAATGGTAGGATTGTTAAAGAAAATATGGTAACATGCAAATATGGGCCCAAATTGAAAGAACTGTACAACAGTTGAAATTGAAGGACAAAAATCTATAATTAAACAGATAGGGTAAGCATGATGTCATGGAAATATGTGAGTAATCAAAAGAACATTACATCATTAATTTGCCTAATATAGAAAGAAGAGGGGGGAAATCCCCTTCGTCGTATATGGTGCATGTGGCAACTTTTATCCAAATGTAGCAATATTTAGAATATGTTCAGGAAAGTAGGCCATGCCAACCGATTTAGGGTGAGATTGAATATATCGCGCGTGTCCTCAAGTTATCCGATACAGTGAGATGGAATCTCTGGCCGAGGTTGCAAAGTCCTGAAGTGTCGGCGCACTGTACATTCTATGAATGAAAGAAAACCCTCAAATCAGCTCGAATAAAAATGAATTCACGGCGATTTCCGCCGGGTGATTAAAGGAGGCAGATGAACTGGGATAAGAGATGAGATAATATCTCGTTAAATTAGTTACCTTGTCGTCCATGAGAAAGAACCCTCAGTATGGTAGATTCCCCAAACGAGCGGAGCTGGGTCGACAACGAGCAGCATCGAGAAAGTCGATGGAGATAGGCGGCGGCAAGCGGAATTGGCAAAATGCGGTGGGCTTTGCCGGCAGCCTGGCGGCGGCGGCATGCATCAGGCTAAGTGTTTACCGCCGCGATAGGCGGTGCCATGGCATAGACGCGGAGGAGCTTGTGCAGGTGTGAATGGGGAACGTACCGGAGGGTCCGAGGGGGTGGCAGGCGGGGTGAGGGTTTTTGTGACGTGGGGATGGTGAGGGTTTTCTTTTTTCTTTTTTGAATTGGGTGGTCAGGGTTTTCTGTCCCACAAAGAATTTTGGGGGTGACAGTTCGCTAGAGCAAACCGTGTGTGATTGACGTAGCAATCAAAATGAAAGTCATTGCACACGGTTCCAATTTTGGGAACCGTGTGTGATTGACGTACTACCCCCGTATTGGTTTATTGGCCCCCCTTTGTAAATTTTACCGAAATTTGGCGAAATTTTTAACATACTCAGACATAGATAATAAGCGTACACGTACATAAGCATAGTTCAACCATAAGTACATAGTTCAACCGTCATTAAGCATACTCAAGTGTACATAGTTCGATCCATCCCACATCTCATCTCACATGCAGCCGGCACAATCCTGAAGCTTCTCCAGGTACTTTCGATTATGCTGCGTTTTGCCACCCTGCGAGAATACTTACGCTTGAAGGAGCCAACGGCCCGTCCTCTTACATCTTGTGAACACTTAGATACAGCGTCATGAAGCTTACGATTGCAGAATGGGCATTGATAACCGCCGTCCCAGGTCCTAATACGCCTGTTATGCATTCCCGCATAAAGCTCCCTCAGGATTTGCCTCTTGTACCTCCTCTGGCCATCTTCATCCTCGTTGTCCACATCGTCAGACAGCACCTATACAAATAGTAAAACAAATTTGGCATCAAATCAATGATTACATGCCGTGAAGTAGGATTAGGAATTTATGGCTATTTATTTATACATATCCAGAGATTATGGTTCAATTTTTAAGCACACTCATCTATGTACAGACCATTCTTGAAGAAAATAATGGCACAAACATATGTAGGTCATTCAAAATCAATTGTCAAGCCCTGGCTAGGAATTATTAGCACGAACACTAACCCTAGTCGGATTACTAGAAGAAATCATTTGCACAGATGAAACAACTAATCACTTCTCACCTATACCATTCAAACAATCAATAAACTACACGGATCTAACGAAACTTACTCAGATTTCATGGATTGGGAGAACATAACCATAGGATTTCTATTCCAAAAAGGGGAGGCAGGAGTAACCAGAGAAACCCTATGATCTATTTGACACATAAATGGGTATATATGACTAACCAGCTGTCCGTCGTCATCGGAGTGGTCGTGGAGTTGTCGCCGGAGTGGTCGTCAGAGTCGGTGTGGAACTCCGCCTCCAGCTGTGCAAGCTCGGCGCCGTCGACGACGTCAGAGTGCAGCGATAACTTCGCCGTGGTGGCAACCTTCATCTCCATCTCCACGCCGTGCTCCGGTGCTTTAGCAGCCCCGGCGTCGCCACTCCCTCCAATGGGGCGCTTCGGCGGCATCCTCATACACTGACGGCTTTGACGACTCAGAGCGGCGTCGAGGATGCAAGCGGAGAGAGAGGATTGTGTGTGTGTGTAGCGAGGAGGGGGTGCGGCCGCTCGGTTGCACCATTAATATGGAGTAGTGGGAGTTGTGGGAGAGAGGCGGGCGGCGGTCAAACCGATGGCTCGCCTCCTGGTGAGCCTGCGCACCAGACTGCTGGCATGCCTACCAAAGTTTCACACAGCTACTCACACGCCTCCCAATGACACTGCGCAGCGAGCACACCTCCGTCAATTCACACACCTGCACGCACGCCTCCCCGTCTGCCTGTGCGGCGGACTGCTCGGATGCGTCCCGTCAACTCACGCCTGCTCGCACGGCACACGAGTAGCGCGGCGGCACGTATATTGTTTTTCTATTTGGATGATTAATGATGCCGCTTTATTGCTTAACCGTAGCATGGCACGTATCCATTGTTGGTCTAATGCTCACGGTTCGAATAAATGATCCGTTTCGGATATTGGTTCCCAATTATTAATAATCTCCCTTATGTAATTAGATAAAGATTACATCAAAACTAGTCTCAAATTTGACAAAAAAAAGTACAATGCCAGTTTGTATTGGTGTCCATATGATAACACGATAAGATTCGTGAACTTCAAATAAGTTTTTGATGTACTAGAATTTAAAAATAAAGATTCTCAATGTTTGAAATTTGTTGCACAGGGAGTAAACATGCACCCAGTGAGACACATGTGTTTTTGCAATCCATTTAGGTGCACTGTAACGTGTGCATGTAGCTCAAATTTGATTTTTGCACATTATACCCATAGAAAATCAATCAATCAATGTACTAAAACGTCTTAATGATCTATATGATTTTTTTTAAATTAAAACGTCCCTCCTTTGGTAACATGTATGTTCACCGCGGGATAATTAATTTAACATGCATCGTAGTTGCGGTGGATTCGTGGTGTGTGTGTGTGTGTGTGGGTGTGTGCGTCTGGGCGTGGCGGGTGACTCGCAGTACACTACGAGTTGTGAGCCACCATGTGGGTTGGCGGTTTTTTTTAGGCAGGCCGGTGCCACATCAGAGTCGTGAAATCGTTATTTAAAACATTACACAACCCTTTCATACATAAATGTTTTGGCCACATGCAGTCGATGGTTGTCCTACACGACACTCGATACTCGCGTGTGACGCTTTCTGTGGGCCCGCGAGGTCGTCGTCCATCACTTTGACGAATAGCCGGCAGTGAGGTTAATTTGACCAGCAAGGTAGAATCTTTTTTGTTTGTGTTATGGTGGTATATACTACGCGTCGAAGAGGTGGGAGTGGACTAGCATATATATTATACGTACGCGTCCGTGAACAAGTACACCTCACTCAGTGTCGGGACTTTTTGGTTTCCGAGGCACGTGCCACATCAAAATTGTGAAATTGGTCATTCAAACATCACACAACACCTTTTTGGGCCACATGCATATCCTCGCTAGGACACTCACGTGTGACGCTTCCATCTGTGGGCCCACAAGGCCATCATCGATGCATGCATGCATCACTTTGACCTACATCAGGAGAGGTTAATTAATTTCACCATCGATGAGGATTCTTTTGGGTTGTACATATATTACGGCAGGAGCATATAGTATGCGGTGAAGAGGGGGAAGGGGACCATCATATGTAGTACGCTTGATATGAACCTCGCTCTGTGTGGGTGCATTGTTTACGGTTTTTGAGGCATGTGGCACATCAAAGTTGTGCATTTTGGGTATTCAACATGTATATGTTTGGCCCACATGCAAAGCGGTGGTGGTTGTCCTCTCGCACCCACTAAGCGGTTATCAGCGATATTGATGCTTTCCATCTGTGGGCCTGCTTGGTCCATCACTACTTTTTGTCTCGCAACAAGAGAGGTTAATTTGACTTAGGAGGGGATTATTATTTTTCCCCTGGGATGACATGCATGATACAGTTTGAGCACACACACATGCATGTGTACGCATGAATCCCACCCATCGAGTCGAAATGGCTAGTACAACGACACAATCATGAACGATCTCGCTCTGTGTGGGGAGCTAGTGTACGATTTTTGACGCACACGCCACATCAATGTTGTGTATTCAAACATGCATGCACGCATCACCTCCATACATATGCATGTAGTGGTTGCCTTCGAATGGTACACTCCCCCGCGTGGTTATCGGCGACAACCCTATATATTCGTGGGCCCGTGTGGACATCCATGATCACGTTGACCAACAACAAGATAGGTTACCATGGCGGATTATTCATTTGGTTCGTGTTATTGCAGTATAGGTCATGGTGAGATTCAGACCTAATTAAGTTTGAGCGCATATACTATGCACGCATGCATGCATGAATCCCCGTCGTTGGCTTGAAGTGTGGTGTAACATACATATGCATCGGCAACCTAACCCTCACTCAATGTGGGGATTTCTAGTTCGAAATCACGGTGCCACATCAAAGTTGTTCCATTGTTACTCAAAAACACACCTCTCCATACATATGTTTGGGCCACATGCATGCAGTGGTTGTCTTCGGGGACTAGCTACTTGTGTGATTATTGGCGAGCTAGCTCATCTCCGGGGTCGCAGGGATGGCCATCACTTTGACCAACAACAAGAGAGAGGTTGTATGACCAAGGTGGACTATTCTTGGTCCATTTTACGATCCATCTTGGTGAGATATATGCCTCTCTGGCCCGCCGACTGAAAGTGTGTGTGTGTGGGGGGGGGGTTGCTACTTCGCACTTTGCTAGGTGAAGCTCGGTTGGGGGGGGGGGCATGCATTCATAGCTTAGGATTCCCTTCATGGCGACACGCGGGGGTGGGGGCTGCTAGCTACTTCGCACTTTGCTAGGTGACCTTCGGTTGGGGGGCATGCATTCATAGATTAGGATTCCCTTCGTGCCGACACGAGGGGGGGCTGCTAGCTACTTCACACTTTCCTAGGTGAACCTCGGTTGGGGGCATGCATTCATAGCTTAGGATTCCCTTCATGCCGACACGAGGGAGGGGGGCTGCTAGCTACTTCGCAGTTTGCTAGGGTGAACCTCGGTTGGGGGGCATGCATTCATAGCTTAGGATTCCCTTCGTGCCGACACGAGGGAGTGGGGCTGCTAGCTACTTCGCACTTTACTAGGGTGAACCTCGGTTGGGGGCATGCATTCATAGCTTAGGATTCCCTTCGTGCTGACACGAGGGGGGGCTGCTAGCTACTTTGCACTTTGCTAGGTGAACCTCGGTTGGGGGGGGCATGCATTCATAGCTTAGGATTCCCTTCGTGCCGACATGAGGGAGGAGGGGGGCTGCTAGCTACTTCGCACTTTGCTAGGTGAACCTCGGTTGGGGGGAGGGGGCATGCATTCATAGCTTATGATTCCCTTCATGCCGTCACGAGGGGAGTGGGGGCAAGCAATACAATGTGCTTTGTGAGAGAGGTGCCACATGAAGTTGCATTTGGTATTTGAAAATCAAACCACCCTTTTGATACATAAATTTGGTCCACATGCAAGTGTGTTTGTGTTATGACCCTCTCCCGCGTCATTTTTTGCCAAATTTATGAACATTAGACAAGTTGGATGACGCAACAGACACGGTTCACTCAAACTAACCATGTGCCACGCCGGTGCACCTGTCACGCACACATCCGCACAGTACATTGGGCTCCACGAGGCTCCCCCTCTCAAAAATATCTGCCCGCCTCGAGGGTTTTTCTGTTTCATAACACACGGTTGTTATCTCCGGACCATGTGCGATGTTTCTTGTTCCCAATCCCGCCTGCATCCCTAGAAAATATCTACCGACCTCGAGGGTTTTTCTGTTTCATAACACACGGTTGTTATCTCCGGACCGTGTGCGATGTTTCTTGTTCCTAATCCCGCCCGCATCCCTAGAAAATATCTACCCGCCTCGAGGGTTTTTATGTTTCATAACACACGGTTGCTATCTCCGGACCGTGTGCGATGCACTATCATCAAAATTTTCAATAGCCCGACATTTCACTCCTGCGCGTTTGACTCCCGCATAGTAAAATTTTTAGTACCCGCGTCATTTCCTCAAACACCCCGCCCCCCTCCACACAGACACACACACACAACACACACACACACACACACACATACCAAAACCTCCTCGGGCATGCGTGCACACACACACACCCCCTCCCTCGCTCGAAACCCTAGCAAGGTCCCCGCCGCCATCGTAAGGCCTCCATCGTCAACATCTACCGGTTTGCCCTGCAGCTTACCCACCGATCTCCATACCCAGGGCGCCCTGAGTTTCTTAGATGACGCCTTCCAAACGCCCCCTTTCCCACAAATCCCCATCCACATCCCCATCCCCCACTCCAGAGTGTCGCAGCCTAAGCCCGGCCACACTACCGTGGAGCTCGAGGAGCGACTGGACCAAAAGAGGTGTATAGCGGTCTCTTCGCCCGACGTCGCCGAGGAAGCTGACGACCATTACTGGCGGGAGGCACTCAAGCAGCGGGCTAGAGTAAGCGGGCATGTCTCGGCCGCCGGCTACAACATCGAGGTCATCGACAGCGATGGCCTGGGGCGGGCTATGTCACAGGTTAAGTGGCCCACCCCCAACCCCTCGGGTTCAACCGCTGTCGATCTCATCCATGGCCCCGCCGCTGATCTCCTCTAGCTTGCTGTCAACAATTTACCATTTTACATCGCCATCGACCCATTTTTTCATTTCTGAAGGACACGTTTTGCGACACTGGCTTGGGATCCACAGCTTCCAAGTCAGACCTCATCGATGGCGACAACGAGGAGGGCACCCTCTCCGGCTCTTCCAAGGGGAAAGAGCCCATCTGCTCTTCCAAGGGGAAAGCGCCCATCTGCGACATCAGGGAGGGCACCCTACATCCGTGCTCTTCCAAGGGGAAGGAGCACATCTGCGACAACATGGAGCGCATCCGGGGTCCGTGCTCTTCCCACGGGAACGAGCCCATCTGTGACAAGTGAGGAAACCCATGATTTGTTTTGCCGTGCCTCTTCACAGGGGGAAACCCATGATTTGTTTTGTCGAGTCCCTTTTTGTAGTTTAGTGAGAATATGTCTAGTTTTAATTGCTATATCTGGTTGTTTGCAGTATTCCTTGTTTATTTCAGTTGTTCAAAATGTGATGCTCTATATGTGCAATTATTTACTATGTAGTACATTTCATCAATCCAGTTTTAAACATACCGATAGGAATGGATATATTTGCTTGTTGTTAAGCCTGTTATAGCTAGCATATGCCTCTTTTAAAGTTTTTTGATTGTTCAGTTGTTTGTAGTTAGCATATGTCCAGTTTCAAATGTTATCTTTGGTTGTTCGTAGTATGCCTTGTTTATTCCAGTTATTCACAACGTGATGTTCTATATGTGCAAGTATGAACTGTGTAGTTCAATTTCATCGATGCCAGTTTCAGCAATACCACTATGAATGACTACATTTGGTTCTTTGCATCTTGTTGTTAACACGCCTTTACATTTTTATTTAACAATAACCAGTGTACTTAGACCGGCACAATACCAGTTTGAATGACTATGTTTGCTTGTTGTTAAATGTTAGTCATGTTGCAGTTAGCACACCTTTCCACTTGTTTTGCTTTACTAGCGTGCTTAAACCTACACACTGAAGCTATCTTTTGGAGATTATTTTGTCTGCCATGTATAATTTTGGTTGATGTTTAGCCTGTTGTGCATAACATGCTTCTCGATGTACCTACAAGGACAATTTGGGGAGCATTTGTTGTTTTCCATCGAGGTTAGTTTCATCCCATGGCTTATATCTGCTCACTGTTCAGGATATCGGTAGCTGGTACCATATAGGCCGGCGGCTAATAAGGGACTAATCGGTGAATCAGACTTTTAACTGAATATATCTGCCCATTTATCGTTAGGTTAACTAGGGCCATATGTAATATATCTGAGGCTACATAGCAACATGCACTATACTTAATGCCTAAATATGCAATCCTAGGCTACATAGCAACAAGGAAGAGTGTTACATTACTGTTCTAATGATGTCTAGATATATGTAGAAGAGCAGCAGCAGCAACAACAACACAGCCCTGTTTGGATACTCAACTTAGCTAGAGGTTAGAGTTAGTTTCTAGCTCATTACTAACCCTGAAGTAACTCCATCCAAAGAGTTGTTTGGATGGCAGGGTTAGATCGACAATAAATGCACTAGGAGAACTAGATCCAATTAGCACCTCTTGGGTTGAATAGTTTTTTTGGGTGGGTTATAGATGCAACTAGCTCAAACTAGCCCTCATGTTTAGATATACTTTAGGGCTATTTGAGCCCAAACTAGCTCAAACTAACTGTAACCCATGGATACTGACAACAGTTAATCGGCCGATAATTAAGAAGAATGCACTAAACTCCTTAGGCCCATAATATATGATGTTAATTCATCTAATATGTGAGTATATTGGATGTTATAAGATACTCCCTCCGTTCCTAAATATTTGTCTTTTTAGAGATTTCAAATGGACTACCACATACAGATGTATATAGACATATTATAAAAGAGTGTTGTACTACATCATTGTGAACTTGCTGTTTAGCTTCTAATATTAACTTGGTGCTTTTAGGTACATATGTCATTGGTAAAGATCCGCGCTTCTTCCCTTTCTGCGTATGGGGAAATGAGATATCGATGAACCAGCATGAAGTGAGGAAGCTGATAAAGATTGTTAGTAAAATTGGTCCAAAGATGGCAATTAAACTATTTGTTTACACTTTATCCATGACAACAGCGAACTGCAAGATGGTAAGTAAGAACTCAGCAGCCTTCTTTTTACTGCCCATAATGAGTTGTGTTAGATGACAATGTCTGAATCTTTTTCCTTTGCAGTGGTTGCCAAAGCAGTTTACTCAAGATTACCTCTCAAACTACATGATTGGTGGGCATGCATAGGTTAAAGTATTTCTACCAGAACACGATGATTATCTAGATGTTTTCATGAAGACCATGAAGGATGGGTAGTCGGCCATCACAAGGGGTTGGACTAGAGTCGTGCGTGCCTTCTGTCGGATTTCGGGTTCCGGCAGACCCTTGAGGTTCGAACACTGGGGTGCGCGCGGAGATCCAACCCTCCACCGTCTCGCACCTCGCCAAATCGCTGGGACCTAAACTACTAAACGGAACAACACAAGAGACGCGGGATTTATACTGGTTCATGCCACCATTGTGGTGTAATACCCTACTCTAGTGTGTGGTGTGGTGGATTGCCTCTTGGGCTGATGAGGAACAATACAAGGAAGAACAGCCTCGTGAGGGTGCATTTCTTGGCGGGTGCGATGAACTGCTAGGTGGTGTTCAGTCGCTCTAGCTACTGGTTTCTTGATGAGGATTCGGCCCGGATCGGATCAGATCTCTCTGCCCTGGGGGTGGCTACTCCTATTTATAGGCAAAGGCCCTGGGCCTCTTCCCAAATATTGAGCGGGAAGGGAGCCAACAATTGGCCATTTTGAAGGGGAACAGCAGGTACACTTATCCTGACTAAAGTTGGTCCTCGCTTGCCAAAGGCTCTGGTGGTGACGCCTGCTTGGGCTCCACGATGACTCCCTTCCAGCCGTTGGGCTGGTCTTGGTCTTGTTGCACCGAAATGGATGCCTTTGCTTGATGCTCTCGCCTGCGCTTGCTCCCTTTGCACCAAAGAGGAAAGGAGGACCTGCGGGCTGGCGCCGATTGGCGCCCTTGGTAAATCATGGCTTGCGTCATGGGCACTGGCGAGGTACCCTGCCTTGAACTCTCCGCCTCCTCATGAGCCCGGCTGACGAGGCCGTGCACGAGGAAGCTCCTTGTCGTCCCCGCCTCATGAGGCTTGGCCCCTCGCGAGGGTCTTGAGCTTGCGTTGATGAAGATGGGCCGTGCTTTGGGCCTCCTTCGAGCCACGCCAGGCCGAGCAAGTCTGGGGACCACCGTTCCCGGAACGCCGACAAGAGCCCGGGCCTCTGGCGTGCCGAACTTGGCCGAGCAGAGGCGAAAGGGCAAGTGCGAAGCGTCGGGGCCCTAACAGCTGCGGACCTTAGGCGCCGCGTGGCGGTTGATTGACGCCAGCGTCGCATGCTTCCCATGATGCCTCGGTAACCACCCGGATTCGACAAGTCCCTGCATGCAGAGTCGGTCATGATTACGGTGATCGTGGAGGTGACGGTTGGCCTTCACCGGCTATAAATGCACGGAACAGCAGGCGCTTCAGTCTATCATACGCTTCTCCTCCTCCTCGTTTGTCTGGTTGCCATGGCTCCGATCCGCCGGTTCTCCACGGAAGAGAAGGGAAAGGCTCCTCAAGAGGATCCTGACCTGCTCCCCCGAAGAAGCGGCTTGCCCTCTGGTGTCAGGGCAAGAGCGCTCGCCAGGAGGCGCCCGTGCCCTGGTGCGAGCGGCCGCCACCAGGGTTCCCTCTTCCCTTGTACGCGCACATTGGCGGCTCTGAAGGAGGCGACGCCGGGCGCCACGAGCGGCGCCGCCGACGACGCCGGCGGGTCACGAAGGTGTGCGTCTTCCCCCCTGGAGTCCACGCCGAGGGCTCCTGCCGGGAGTTCGTGCTTCACGTCGCCACGCCTCCTAAATCTTGGATTCGTCTTCCTTCTTTCTTCGCCTCTGTCGTCCGGCAGGGGGAACCCCTGGGACTCTGGCTGCAGCACGCCGGCTGCGGCACCCTTGCGACCGGGGCAGAGGTCGCGGTAGTTGCCCCGGGCGAGGTCTTCATGACTCGAGGCTGGGGCGAGGTCGCCCGGGTCTGCAGGACGAGGGGCGCCCTCACGATCCACCTGGAGTATGATGGTGCTTCGGTGATGTCCTTCAAGGTGTTCGACGCGGAGGGTCGTCGGCTGGAGTGCTGCCCCGGGAGAGGTGGTCGGGATCCTGCTGCGGTGAGACAGAGGCCGGCCGATCGCCCCCTTGGCCGCTCCTCAGGCGACGAAGGCGCCGGAGGATCCAGCGACTCTGTCGAGCTCTTCGCAACGCCGGAGACGAGCGACGACTGCTACGAGCCTCCGGGCCTACGCCGCTCCCGGAGCAGGGCGGGCTCGTCAGGTTGTCGCCGCCCTTGATCTGGATGGGGTTGGCGCCGGGCCGGGTGGCCCACTGTTGATGATGGCATCTGCCGCGATGCCCCCTGTAGTTAGGATCCTTAGGATGCGCGCCTTTTGTTCCTGCGAGGGGCCAATAATATACCCCACGGGGGCTTGTAAGATGTTTGTAGCTCCATCCTTCAATATAATCCTTTTTAGGAAGCAGTGCGAGATGCTCATTCCGTTCTAGCTCAGTTTCCTCCTTTCAGTCCTCACGAGGGCCCGATGCTCTGCGCCCGGCGGGTCCCGATCCCAAAGGCGGCTTCAGCCGCTGGTATGCTAGGTCGTGATGCCGTGGTCAAGGCCAGGAGGTGAGCGGCCCGAGGTCTGTTAAGAGCCCCTGAGTCGCGATGCTCAGGGGGTCCCCCTTGGCGCTCAAGCAGCCATCATTCGGTGAGAAAGGAGAGTGACGTTGCTAACACGGGGTTGCATTGAGTGTGGGGATGGTGTTGCGATAACTAGTGTGTCCGGGGGGTGACTTATCTCGAGGGTCAGGACAATGCTTCCTGGTGCGGCGCTAGGTCCGTGCCTAGGCCGGCGAGAGATTGCGTGGCGAGGTCGTTTCGTGCTCCTTGGAGGGACCCTGCAGGTTCACCACAAAAGGAACAAGAGCTCGCCGTGGCGATCGTTAGTTCTACCATTAGTTGCTTGGGAAAGGCGCGAGAGGCCTCATGAGGTGTGTTGGGGGTACCCGTGAGCCAGCGCAGGACTCACGGGGCCCTACCTCAAGGCGGGTTGCGCCTGGCTCTGGGCCTTATCTTCGAGTGTATTCCTGCAAATTTGGCCAGATGCCGGTGCTCTACGTCTTCGGGTCCTGGCTCTCGGGCTGGTCTCAGCCGTCGCTGGCAAGCCAGGTCGCGATGCCTTGGACAAGACCAGAGGGTGAGGGCTGGAGAGCCGGTAGGAGCCCTGAGTCGCGATGCTCAGGCACCCCCTTTAACGCGCAAGCTGGGTTAGATGACGAAACTCTACGTCCTCGGGTCCCGGCTCTCGGGCTGGTCTGAGCCGTCGCTGGCAAGCCAGGTCGCGATGCCATGGACAAGACCAGAGGGTGAGGGCCGGAGAGCCGGTAGGAGCCCTGAGTCACGATGCTTAGGCACCCCCCTTTAACGCGCAAGCTGGGTTAAACGCAGCAACTCTACGTCCTCGGGTCCCGGCTCTCGGGCTGGTCTCAGCCGTCACTGGCAAGCCAGGTCGTGATGCCATGGACAAGACCAGAGGGTGAGGGCGGGAGAGCCGGTAGGAGCCCTGAGTCGCGATGCTCAGGCACCCCCTTTAACGTGCAAGATTCCGTCACCCAGGAAAAGGCACCAAATAACAAGCATGGTGGAGCGAGAGCATAATCCTAAGGAAAACGTAAGAAGGATACATGCCGCTGGGACAGGCTCGAGCGGCTTGGGGATGATGCAGCCCGAGGGGCGCCCCCAACATGATAGGCTAATGACATGAAATAAAAGGGGTACATGCCGCAGGGACGGACCCACGCGGCCTGGGAATAATGCGGCCTTGAAGGCGCTCCCAGCCAGGAACAAAACTTAAAGATGTCACCTAGTGATGTTGGGGACGAAGGGGTGTTGGTGTAGCAGACTCGATGGGCTGCGGGAGCCGATCCTCACGAGCCCCCAGGCCCGGGGGCCTCGGGAGGATCCGGAGGCGCTGGCGGCTCCTCGGGGCCATCTCCATCTCACTTGAGGCTGTGGCGTGCACGACCTCTCGAGCCTCCGGGGCGGCCCTCATGAGATCTGGTGCGCGACAACCGCGTTTGGCAGGCCGTGAGGCATGCGCACGTAGCTGTGGGACGGGCCCTCGCAACGTCCCACTCGCGAGGGCCATAGGCGCTCTTGAGATGCGGCTCGGTTGAGCCCTGGTATGTCGATGCAGACGCGCAGCCCACCATCCTTGCCTGGATGGGGGGCCATGGTAAATGGCGGCGGCTGCCCCTCATGACCCTTGACTCAGAGGCTCTGAATGGCCTTGGCGACGAACTCCCGAGGGTTCGGCCCTCCTTGCCTTGCTCACGCTTGCGGAAGCGTGCTTGAAGCACGCCTCACGTGGTGCCCAAGCGCCTCCCTCGTGACCTTGGCGAGGTCGGCGGCCCTCGAGGAGAGCCCCGAGCCCGGCCTGAGGAGGGCGCCGGGCGCGCTTTCATATGCGATGGAAGGAGGCTCCCTCTGGCCGGGCGCGGGCCCTGAGGGGCCTGCCTCTTGAGGAGCCGGGCCGGTCGATGTCTTCTTCTTCTTGGGTGCGGCCTCGGGAGGCCTCCTGCTGCTGTGGTCTAGGTCTTCTAGCGATGCGGCCTGAAAGGCTCGCTCCAGGGAGCACACTGCGTCTCTCTCTTCACAGGGCACCGTGATGACCCCGCCGCTTCCTGGCATCTTGAGGACGTTGTAGCCGTGGTGGGTTACGACCATGAATTTGGCCGCCGCGGGTACCCGAGGATGGCGTTGTCTGACAGGCGAATGTGGGCGACGTCAAAGTCGATGAGCTTCGGTGTGGTAGTTGTCGCGAGCCCGAAGGTGACAGGAAGGCGGACCTGCCCAATCGGGACCGTGGAGCCGTCGGTGACTCGGAGAAAGGCTTGGTTGGCTGAAAGGCGATTGTAGGGCACTTGAAGATTGTTGAATGTTTCCACGGACAGGACGTTGAGTCCTGCCCCGCCGTCGATGAGGGTCATGGTGACCAGCACGTTACTGATGATTGGGGAACAAAGCATCGGGAGAACTCCGGCTGTGGCCGCGCACTTGAGCTGATCCACTGAGCTGAACATGATGGCGCACGCCGACCACCTGAGAGGGCGCGCGGCCTCGAGCTTGGGGAGGACTGCATTCACTTCATGGCGAACTGCTTGAAGATGCACCGAGAGGCTGGGGCTTGAGCTCCGCCCAGGATGCGGCGATCGCCGCGCGGTTCTGGAAGCCCCAGCCCCTCGTCCCCGATGATGGTCCTCATTTCTCCTTGGCTGCGGCGGCATGGAGGGAGGCTGCGTTCCCTGCGGGCGATCCTCGTGAGGCTGATCCTCCGGCCTCCCTCGCGAGGCGGGTCTTGCCAACGGTCCTCGCGAGGTTGGTCGCGCCACCCTTGGCGTGGGCAGCTGTCTTCCAGCGTCTGCATTCCTTCCTCCTCCTCGGCCGTAGCCCGGTCGCTGCGCTTCGGGCGTCTGCCGACCCTTCCTTGGCGTCTGGCCCGGAGCTCTTGGCATTCATTGGTGTTGTGGGTGTGGAGGTCGTGGTACACGCTTGATTGACCGCCCTTGGAGGACTCGGGCTGATCTACGCCTCGCTTGGTGTCTGGTTCGGCCACAGTATGGCAGCCCTTGCGCTTCACGTCCTTGGCCTTGGACTTCTTTTCTTCGGGATCCGCGGGCAGCTCGAGGAGGAGAGGCGCCTCAGCCTCGGCGCACTTGGTCGCCAAGTTGAACAGCTCCAAGGAGGTGCACATATCTTCATGCATCGCCAGCTCCTCCTTCATCTTGACGTCCACGCGACGCCGTCGGAGAAGGCGAGAGATGATGGCCTCCTCCGTTACCACAGGGATCTTGAGGCGTAGCGTTGTTGAAGCGGCGGATGTACTTTGTAGGGTTTCCACAGGCTTTGCTTGATTCGGCGCATGTCGCCACGGCGGGTGGCGGTCGCGAAGTACCACGGAAGTTGGCGATGAAGCGGGTGCGCATCTCGGCCGAGAAGAGATCGTGCAGGGGCCAGATTCAGGAGCCAGGTGCGGGCTCCGTCCTTGAGCGCCATGGGAAACCAGTTCGCCATGACCTTTTCATCCCCGTTTGCAGCCTCGATGCCCAGCTCGTAGAGCTGGAGGAACTCTGTAGGGTCAGCTGTGCCGTCGTAGCAAGGAGGCAGGTCTGGCTTGAACTTGGCGGAGCCGCACGCTGGCAAGGCTTGGAGGTGAAGGTGCGACAGCTGCCGTGGCAGCAGGGGGGCCTCGGACGGCGAGAGCTTGGTCTTGCGGGCCTCCTTGCGCCGCTGGTGGGGGCAGCAGGTCTCGACGTCTTTGGAGCGGGGAGCGCTCGGGCAGCTTCTCGTGGGCGAGGAACTTCTTGACAGCTCCGCTCTTGCCGCGCCGGCGCCTGGCGGAGCGGGTTCCGCCCAGGGGCCGCGCGCCTTGTGGCCAGGGCACCTTCTTGAGGAGGAGGCGGCTGAGGCGCCCCGGGAGCTTCATCGCCCGCACGCGATGGGGTGCGGTGCAGCGAGACGGACGGTGCGGGGGCGCCTCCTGCAGCGCGGACGAGCTCGGCACTCGGTCGAGCCATTCTTCGTAGACGTCGTCGGCGAAGCGGTAGCGCAAGAGCTCGTTTACGCGATGAGTGCAGCTTCGGTCCTCCATGGCGCGCGAAGCGCGACGACGGCGAGGTAAGCGAAAGCGGCGTGGCGGTGCGGCCGTCCCGCCTCATGGGCGGAGTGCTTTGGGGCGATACTTGCTTTTCGTTCCCCGCCGGGCGATGGCGGCGTTGACGGCAGGTGACGGGAACGACGAGGGTGCCCGCCGACGGAGCTATGCAGGGCGACATGGGAGGCGAGGGCGGCTCGGCGCTTCAGCGCTTCGCCCGGCAGGCGTCGAACATGGTTGCGGTGGTCGGGGAAGAACGAGGCGTGAAAGGCGAATTCGGCCCACTGACTGGCGCGCCAAATGTCGGATTTCCGGTTCTGGTAGACCCTTGAGGTTCGAACACTGGGGTGCGTGCGGAGATCCAACCCTCCACCATCTCGCACCTCGCCGAATCGCTGGGACCTAAACTACTAAACGGAACAGCACAAGAGACGCGGGATTTATACTGGTTCATGCCACCATTGTGGTGTAATACCCTACTCCAGTGTGTGGTGTGGTGGATTGCTTCTTGGGCTGATAAGGAACAATACAAGGAAGAACAGCCTCGTGAGGGTCTGTTCTTGGCGGGTGCGATGAACTGCTAGGTGGTGTTCAGTCGCTCTAGCTACTGGTTTCTTGATGAGGATTCGGCCCGGATCGGATCGGATCTCTCTGCCCTGGGGGTGGCTACTCCTATTTATAGGCGAAGGCCCTGGGCCTCTTCCCAATTATTGAGCAGGAAGGACGCCAACAATTGGCCATTTTGAAGGGGAACAGCGGGTACACTTATCCTTACTAAAGTTGGTCCTCGCCTGCCAAAGGCTCTGGTGGTGACGCCTGCTTGGGCTCCACGATGACTCCCTTCCAGCCGTTGGGCTGGTCTTGGTCTTGTTGCAATCAAAGCGGATGCCTTTGCTTGATGCTCTCGCTGCGCTTGCTCCCTTTGCACCAAAGAGGAAAGGAGGACACTGCTGGCTGGGCGCCGACCGGGCGCCCTTGGTCGTCATGGCTTCGTCATGGGCACCTCGCGAGGTACCCTGCCTTGAACTCTCCGCCTCCTCATGAGCCCGACTGACGAGGCCGTTCCTGAGGAAGCTCCTTGTTGTCCGCCCCGCGAGGCTTGGCCCCTCGCGAGGGTCTTGAGCTTGCGTTGATGAAGATGGGCCGTGCTGGGCCTCCTTCGAGCCACGCCGCAAGCCGCTGGCAGGCAATTCTGGGGACCCCCGTTCCCAGAACGCCGACACCTTCTGCATGGAGGAGGGCACAATATGGGCATTCTGCTTCACCTTGTTCAGCAACCAGAATATATTTCACCTCTTTCTTTACCGTCTTTAATAATACAAGTATACAACTGTGGTTCATCATTCTTTATTTGGTTCTTATGTAACTCTTTAACATATGTACCTATGAATCGAATAATGCATTGGTTGTTTGAACCTGATGGATATGAATAAAGCTGCAGCATACATTCAAATTCAAATCCAAATCCGATACAATTTGGAAAAGCAGCAATTAAATTACGATGAAATTACGCTCTCCGGGTTGTTACGGCACACATGGTTGGTAAAACACAAACGTTTGCGATATGCACCATAATCCGAGACGGTTCACAGAGAGGAAATGTGTGCAAGCATGCACACGATTGCCGCCGTCGCAAAGCGCAGCGATGTCAGACAATATCACAAACGGTGCGGGCAAACTAAACGTTTGTGTTAGTTGCCTTATTGTACACGATTCGCAACCATGAACTATTTCTGATGAAGTATGCATCATAAACGTTGCACCACAGAATAGCGTGTGCGATAGTTGTTGTATACGACGATGTTACGACGGTCCGACGTTTCATAATCCTGTCCGACACTCGTACGACGATTAGCTAATCTTCTTAATAGTGAACCGTTTTTGATGGGCCGCGCATCATACAGGTTCTATAATAGTGAACTGTTTGTGATGGGTTGCGCATTGTAAACGTAGCACCACAGAATACCGACTACGATGGCAATGCGAGCAGAAACGAGTAGGAGTACTGTAGGGTCCCTATCCCCGACGGTTTCTGGGTCGTGTGGGAAGGACCCCCCCTATCGCCCACACTCACTTGGCAACGATTCCAAATGCCGTCGCGGAAAGGGGTTAAAAACCGTTTGTTTAGGACCGACGCGCACCAGTGCCCAATCATGAGCTCTCAAGAGAAATTATTATCCAAAAATATTATGCTCGACTTTCTCGTAATGATCAAACCATGCTTGATACTTCATGTGTTAGTTCTTTTATGAGGAAGACTATTGAGTTCTGGTGGGATCTTTTGGAAAGAATTAAACACAACTCTGAAGATTGGGAACTTGATGAAGGTAAAGAGTCAGGTATTAAGCTTAAGTATGATTGTGTTAAATCTTTTATGGATACCGATGCTTTTCAAAAATTTAGCACTAAATATATACTTGACTCTGAGATAGTAGCCTCCTTTTATGAATCATTTGCTACTCATGTTGAACTCCCTGAAGAGAAGTGGTTTAAATATCACCCACCTATTAAAGAAGAAATTAAAGAAACGGTACCAGTTAAAGAAGAAACTATACTTTATAATGTTGATCCGGTTGTTCCTTCTGCTTATATAGAGAAACCACCTTTCCTAGTTAGGATAAAGGAACATGCTAAAGTTTCAACTGTGGTTAACAAAATCTATATTAGAACACCTAAACCCGAGGAACAAATTAACGTAGAACCTAGCATTTCTATGGTTAAAGATCTCTTGGAAAAAGATATTGATGGGCATGTTATTTACTTCTGTGAAGAAGCTGTTAGAATTGCTAAACCTGATAGAAAATATAAACATAGACCTGTTGTTGGCATGCCTGTTATTTCAGTTAAAATAGGAGATCACTGTTATCATGGTTTATGTGACATGGGTTCTAGTGTGAGTGCTATTCCTTACACTTTATATCAAGAAATTATGAAAGACATGGCACCTGCTGAGATAGAAGAAATAATGTTACTATTAAACTTGCTAATAGAGACACCATATCACCAATTGGGATTGTTAGAGATGTTGAAGTCGTGTGTGGGAAAATAAAATACCCTGCTGATTTTCTTGTTCTTGGTTCGCCACAAGATGACTTCTGTCCCATTATGTTTGGTAGACCTTTCTTGAACACAGTTAATGCTAAGATAGATTGTAAGAAACAAACTATTGGTGTTAGCTTTGGTGATGAGTCTCATGAGTTTAATTTTTCCAAGTTCAGTAGAAATCTTCATGAAAGAGAATTTCCTAGTAAGGATGAATTAGTTGGTTTTGCTTCTATTGTTGTGCCACCTACTGATCCTTTAGAACAATATTTGCTAGACCATGAAAATGATTTCCATATGCATGAAAGAAAAAGAAATGAAATAGATACGATTTTCTTTGAACAACGTCCTCTACTTAAACACAATTTGCCTATTGAAACTCTTGGAGATCCTCCTCCACCTAAAGGTGATGTGGTGTTTGAATTAAAACAATTGCCAGACACTTTGAAATACACTTATCTTGATGAAAAGAAGATATATCCTGTTATTATCAGTGCTAACCTTTCAGAACATGAAGAACAAAGATTATTGAAAGTTCTAAGGAAGCACCGGGATGCTATTGGATATACTCTTGACGATTTAAAGGGCATTAGTCGCACTCTATGTCAGCACAAAATTAATATGGAACCTGATGCTAAACCAGTTGTTGATCACCAACTTCGGTTGAAAGAAGTGGTAAGAACGAAAATATTAAAACTTCTGGAAGCAGGTATAATCTATCCTATAGCTGATAGTAGGTGGGCAAGCCATGTTCATTGTGTCCCTAAGAAAGGAGGTATAATTGTTGTTCCTAATGATAGAATGAACTTATTCCACAAAGAATTGTTACAGGCTATAGAATGGTAATTGATTTTAGAAAATTAAGTAAAGCAACTAGAAAAGATCATTACCCTTTGCCTTTTCTTGATCAAATGCTTGAAAGATTATCTCAGCACACACACTTTTGCTTCCTTGATGGATATTCTGGCTTTTCACAAATACCTGTTTCTCAACCTTATCAAGAAAAGACCACTTTTACTTGTCCTTTTGGAACCTATGCTTATAGACGTATGCCTTTTGTTTTATGTAATGCACCTGCTACCTTTCAAAGATGTATGATGGCTATATTCTCTGACTTTTGTGAAAAGATTATTGAGGTTTTCATGGATGACTTTTCTGTTTATGGGAAGTCTTTTGATGATTGTTTAAGCAATCTTGAGCGAGTTTTGCTGAGATGTGAACAAACAAATCTCGTCTTGAATTGGGAGAAGTGCCACTTTATGGTTAATGAAGGCATTGTCTTGGGTCATAAAATTTCTGAAAGAGGTATTGAAGTGGATCAAGCTAAGGTTGATGCAATTGAGAAAATGCCATGTCCTAAGGACATCAAAGTTATTCGTAGTTTCCTAGGTCATGATGGTTTCTATAGGAGATTTATCAAAGACTTTTCTAAAATTTCTAGGCCTCTTACTAATCTCTTGCAAAAGGATATTCCATTTGTTTTTGATGATGATTGTCTTGAAGCCTTTGAAACACTCAAGAAAACCTTAATTTCTGCACCTATTGTTCATCCACCTGATTGGAACATGCATTTTGAAATTATGTGTGATGCTAGTGATTATGTTGTTGGTGCTGTTCTAGGACAAAGAGTTGATAAGAAATTGAATGTTATTCATTATGCTAGTAAAACTCTAGACAGTGCTCAAAGAAATTATGCTACTACTGAAAAAGAATTCTTAGCAGTGGTGTTTGCTTGTGATGAATTTAGACCTTATTGTTGATTCTAAAGTAACTATTCACACGGACCATGTTGCTATTAAATATCTTATGGAAAAGAAAGATGGTAAACCTAGACTTATTCGTTGGGTTCTCTTGTTGTAAGAATTTGATTTACATATCATTGATAGAAAAGGAGTTGAGAACCCCGTAGCTGATAACTTGTCTATGCTTGAAAATGTGCTTGATGACCCACTACCTATCGATGATAGTTTTCCTGATGAGCAGTTAGCTGCAATAAATTTTGCTAATGACACTCTTTGGTATGCTGACTATGCTAATTACATTGTTGCTAAATATTTGCCACCTAGCTTTACATACCAACAAAAGAAAAAATTCTTCTATGATTTAAGACATTACTTTCGGGATGACCCACATCTTTACAAAGAAGGAGTAGATGGTATTATTAGACGTTGTGTACCTGAGCATGAACAGGGACAAATCCTATGGAAATGTCACTCCGAGGCTTATGGAGGGCATCATGCTTGAGATAGAACTGCTCACAAGGTATTGCAATCTGGATTTTATTGGCCTACTCTCTTCAAGGATGCCCGTAAGTCTGTCTCATCTTGTGATGAATGTCAAAGAATAGGTAATATCGGTAAGAGTCAAGAAATGCCTATGAATTATTCACTTGTTGTTGAACCATTTGATGTTTGGGGATTTGATTACATGGGACCTTTTCCTTCCTATAATGGGTATACACATATTCTGGTTGCTGTTGATTATGTTAGTAAATGGGTAGAAGCTATTCCCACTAGTAGTGCTGATCACAACACCTCTATTAAAATGCTTAAGGAAGTTATTTTCCCAAGGTTTGGAGTCCCTAGATATTTAATGACTGATGGTGGTTCACACTTTATTCATGGTGCTTTCCATAAAATGCTTGCTAAGTATGATGTTAACCATAGAATAGCATCACCCTATCATCCTCAGTCTAGTGGTCAAGTTGAACGATACGTCTCCAACGTATTTAAAATTTTTGATTGTTCCATGCTATTATATATTCTGTTTTGGATGTTTAATGGACTTTACTAAACACTTCTATATTATTTTTGGGACTAACCTATTAACCGGAGGCCCAGCCCAAATTGTTGTTTTCTTGCCTATTTCAGTGTTTCGAAGAAAAAGAATATCAAACGGAGTCCAAACGGAATGAAACCTTCGGGAGAGTTATTTTTGGAGCGGAAGCAATCCAAGAGACTTGGAGTAGACGTCAGGGAAGCTTTGAGGAAGCCACGAGGCAGGGAGGCGCGCCCTACCCCCTGGGCGCGCCTCCCACCCTCATGGGCCCCTAGTGGCTCCCCTGACCGACTTCTTTCGCCTATATATATATATATATATATATATATATATATATATATATATATATATATATATATATATATATATATATATATACTAATATACCCTAAAACCATCGGGGAACAGAATAGATCGGGAGTTCGGCTGCCGCAAGCCTCTGTAGCCAACAAAAACCATTCTAGACCCGTTCAAGCACTCACGAGGGGGGGAACCTTCACCGTGGCCATCTTCATCATCTCGGCGCTCTCCCTGACGAGGTGGGAGTAGTTCACCCTCGGGGCTGAGGGTTTGTACCAGTAGCTTTGTGTTTGATCTCTCTCTCTCTCTCTCTCTCTCTCTCTCTCTCTCTCGTGTTCATGATTCGGCACGATCTTGATGTATCGCGATCTTTTCTACTATAGTTGGATCTTATGATGTTTCTCCCCCTCTACTCTCTTGTAATGGATTGAGTTTTCCCTTTGAAGTTATCTTATCGGATTGAGTCTTTAAGGATTTGAGAACACTTGATGTATGTCTTGCATGTGCTTATCTGTGGTGACAATGGGATATTCACGTGATCCACTTGATGTATGTTTTGGTGATCAACTTGCGGGTTCCATAACATTGTGAACTTATGCATGGGGGTTGGCACACGTTTTCTTCTTGACTCTCCGGTATAAACTTTGGGGCACTCTTTGAAGTACTTTGTGTTGGTTTGAATAGATGAATCTGAGATTGTGTGATGCATATCGTATAATCATACCCACGGATACTTGAGGTGACATTGGAGTATCTAGGTGACATTAGGGTTTTGGTTGATTTGTGTCTTAAGGTGTTATTTTACTACGGACTCTTGAATAGATCGATTAGAAAGGATAACTTTGAGGTGGTTTCGTACCCTACCATAATCTCTTCGTTTGTTCTCCGCTATTAGTGACTTTCGAGTGACTCTTTGTTGCATGTTGAGGTATATTTATATGATCCAATTATGTTATTATTGATGAGAGAACTTGCACTAGTGAAAGTATGAACCCTAGGCCTTGTTTCCTAACATTGCAATACCGTTTTCGCTCACTTTTATCATTAGTTACCTTGCTGTTTTTATATTTTCAGATTACAAAAACCTATATCTACAATCCATATTGCACTTGTATCACCATTTCTTCGCCGAACTAGTGCACCTATAAAATTTACCATTGTATTGGGTGTGTTGGGAACACAAGAGACTCTTTGTTATTTGGTTGCAGGGTTGCTTGAGAGAGACCATCTTCATCCTACGCCTCCCACGGATTGATAAACCTTAGGTCATCCACTTGAGAGAAATTTGCTACTGTCCTACAAACCTCTGCACTTGGAGGCCCAACAACGTCTACAAGAAGAAGGTTGCGTAGTAGACATCAAGCAGTTTCTGGCGCCGTTGCCGGGGAGGTTAGTGCTTGAAGGTATATCTTTAGATTTTGCAATCGAATCTTTTAGTTTCTTGTTTTATCACTAGTTTAGTTTATAAAAGAGAACTACAAAAAAATGGAATTGAGGGTACCTCATATGCTTCATCTTTTTAATATCTTTCATGAAAATAAGGATTCTGATAATTGTGCTCAATTGCTAGAGGAAGAATGCATTAGAATGTTTGGCACTAAATCTTTGAATGATGAGCATGATTGCAATGTTGTTAGTATGAACTCTTTGAATATCCATAGTACTAATGAAGATTGCACTAGTCATGATGAAAATGTCTATTATAAGCATGTCAATTTTTGTGGAATACATAGAGCTTCCAAGAACACATCAAATAGGGAAGATAGATTTTGCAAGAGGCATAAGTATTTGGAAACTAAATGGCTGCAAGAAAGGCTAGATGATTGTGCTGAAAGATTCAATATTTATCACCATCCTTGTGAACTTTGCAATGAACATGGCCATTTAAAGCTCCAATGCTATTTGTTTCATGACCAAATCGTGTCCAAAAATTGTGATAACTTGATTACCCTTGAGCATCATAAAGAGCTTAGTCTTCTTTTGGGGTATGAAGAAATGGAACATATAACTAAGGGTATTCCAAAATTTAATCTTGATAGATTTCTTGATTTTGATCTAGAAGAAATTTTTATGTATTGTGCGGTGAATTGGATTGAAAATCCTTATATTGCCAATTACATAAAGAAAATAAAACAAATAGAAGATGAAGAGAATACTAATGAAAGGGAAGAGACTTCCCAATATCCTCCTATTATTCCTTATGATGAATCAGGTAACGAGGAGGAGCTTTCTATTCAACCAATCTCATTAATAAGGATCTCCAAAAAGAGGATTAAACCCACACATAATGTGAAGAAGAAAAAGAAAAGACGAAGAAGCAAAGGTGAAAAGGTATCCCTCCCAAATGATGTTGCTCCTATTACTCATTGTGATGATGATAATTGCTATACTATTGGTGTTATCCATACTATTAATGATGAGAGTGATTATGCTTATGATATGAAAAGGCCCAAGCTTGTGGATGCTATGTTTAATAAAGATGATATTTTTAGCCTCTCAAGTTTTGAAATGCAAATTTATTATGATGAAAGCATGCCTCCTACTTATGATGATTATATTGATGAAAGTGGGTTTGGAAGAGTGTCAACTTTAGGAAGTAATGATCCCACTATTTTGGAGGATGTTTAATCTTATTGTGATAAATATTAAAGTGGATTTGGAGAGGTCGTGACTTTATTTAGTGATGATTCCACTATCTTGGAAGAGGTTTCAATCGATTATGATGAGAACAAAGTTGCTACTTATGATAATTATTGTGATGACACTTATGCCATAAAAATTAGTGATGATTATATTTATAAAACTTGTCATGATTATGATTACCCTTTTTCTGAACATTACTCTTTTAATGTGGAAAATTTTTATAGTATTCGAGTCTCTTATGATACTCCCACTATTCCGACTGAGAATAATTTTGCTTATGTAGAGAGTAGTAAATTTTCTATGCTTGTAGATCATGAAAAGAATGCTTTAGGTGCTGGTTATATTGTTGAATTCATTCATGATGCTACTGAAAATTATTATGAGGGAGGAACATATGCTTGTAGGAATTGCAATAGTACCAAGTTTCCTCTCTATGTGCTTAAAGTTTTGAAGTTATGCTTGTTTTGCCTTCCTATGCTAGTTGATTATTGTTCCCATAAGTTGTTTGCTCACAAAATCCCTATGCATAGGAAGTGGGTTAGACTTAAATGTGCTAGTCATATTCTTCATGATGCTCTCTTTATGTGTCAATTCTTATCTTTTATGTGAGCATCATTGAAATCATGATGCCTAGCTAGGGGCTTTAAACGTTAGCGCTTGTTGGGAGGCAACCCAATGTTATTTTTGTTATTTAATTTTTGCTCCTGTTTAGTAATAAATAATCTATCTAGACTATGGTTATATGTGGTTTTATTGTTTTAATTAGTGTTTGTGCCAAGTAGAACCTTTGGGAAGACTTGGGTGAAGTCTATGTGATCTTGCTGTAAAAAAACAGAAACTTTAGCGCTCACGAGATTAGCTGCCATTTTTTACTGGAGAGTGATTTTAGGTTGATTCTTTTCGCAGATAACTAATAGACAAATTCCTCAGTTACACCAATTTATTTCATAAGTTTTGGAGTTACAGAAGTATTCGAATGATACATATTACTACAGACTGTTCTGTTTTTGACAGATTCTGTTTTCATTGTGTTGTTTGCTTATTTTGATGAATCTATGAGTAGTATCGGAGGGTGTGAACCATAGAGAAGTTGGAATACAGTAGTTATTACACCAATATTAATTTATAATGAGTTCACAACAGTACCTAAATGGTGATTTATTTTGTTATACTAACGGAGCTTACGAGTTTTCTGTTAAGTTTTGTGTTGTGAAGTTTTCAAGTTTTGGGTAAAGATTCGATGGACTATGGAATAAAGAGTGGAAAGAGCCTAAGATTGGGGATTCCCAAGGCACCCCAAGGCAATATTCAAGGATAACCAAGCACCTAAGCTTGGGGATGCCCCGGATGGCATCCCCTCTTTCGTCTTCGTTCATCGGTAACTTTACTTGGAGCTCTATTTTTATTCACCACATGGCATGTGTTTTTCTTGGAGCGTCATTTTATTTTCTTTTGTTTTGCTTGCTGTTTGAATAAAATACCAAGATCTGAAATTCTTAAATGGTAGAGAGTCTTCACATAGTTGCATAATTATTCAACTACTCATTAATCTTCACTTATATCTTTTGGAGTAGTTTGTCGTTTGCTCTAGTGCTTCACTTATATCTTTTAGAGCACGGCGGTCGTTTTATTTTGAAGAAATAGATGAACTATCATGCTTCACTTATATTATTTTGAGAGTATTAAACAGCATGGTAATTTTCTTTGGTTATGAATTTAGTCCTAATATGATGGGCATCCAAGAGGGATATAATAAAAACTATCATATAAAGTGCACTGAATACTATGAGAAGTTTGATTCTTTATGATTGTTTTGAGATATGAAGATGGTGATATTAGAGTCATGCTAATTGAGTAGTTGTGAATTTGAAAGATACTTGTGTTAAAGTTTATGATTCCCGTAGCATGCACGTATGGTGAACCGTTATGTGATGAAGTCGAAGCATGATTTATTTATTGATTGTCTTCCTTATGAGTGGTGGTCGGGGACGAGCGATGGTCTTTTCCTACCAATATATCCCCCTAGGAGCATGCGTGTAGTACTTCGTTTTGATAACTAATAGATTTTTGCAATAAGTATGTGAGTTCTTTATGACTAATGTTGACTCCATGGATTATACGCACTCTCACCCTTCCACCATTGCTAGCCTCTCTTGTGCTGCGCAACTTTCACCGGTACCATAACACCCACCATATACCTTCCTCAAAACAGCCACAATACCTACCTATTATGGCATTTCAATAGCCATTCCGAGATAAATTGCCATGCAACTTACCACCATTCCGTTTGTTATGACACGTTTCATCATTGTTGTCGTGGAATTGTCACGTCCGATGTCCTCTTGAAAGGACTTAGTCGTGGAGCCATCGCGACGGGTTAGCTTGGAGGGGTTAAACCAGACAAGGGACACGGGAGTTTTTATACTAGTTCGACCCCTTCGATGAAGGTAAAAGCCTACGTCTAGTTGTGATGGAATTGATTGGGTTTCGATGACCAGGGAGCGAATACGCTTTGCTTGAGTCTCGAGTTATTGTTGTCTGCCCTCAAACCGTCGCCGGGTCATCCCTTTATATACATAGGTTGACGCCCGGCCGGTCTACAGAATACCGAGGTCGGCTCATACAAGTGTCCGCCTCGGTCTCCCCTTTCCTATCTTACAACACAAGTTATACAATCGTGGCGGTTTACTACCATGGGCCCTAATCCGCCTTTGGGCTCTGGGCCTCTAAGCTTCATCAGTAAAGCGCCATCTTCTTTGTCTTCCTAGGTTTCAATATGATTGAGCGTGAACCGGCCCCTCCTGGGCGGTTTACACTCAGCGGTTATATCCTCCACATTAGGCCCCAGATTGATTTGAACCTGTTCATGTCAATCTTAAATACTTAGGAAAATTCTGTGAACATCTTCTAGTGATTCTTGTAAACCGCCATGTTGTCTTCTCCCTGTAACTTTGGTAAACCGCCATGACGTCGCCTTCTGAACGCTGCAGTGAATCATCAAGACGTCATCTCTGTATAAAAAGATAATAAAGATTCTCTTCATTTAAGTTATTCCTGAAGATCGAGGCGACAGCTGTGCCCCTGTTGCCGCTTCAGGCCCCTCGATTCTCGCGCCTGCCGCTTATCCCCTTTCCCTTTATAAATAAGACCGGGGGTCCTTCCATTTTTCCCCTTTCCTCTTCACATCGTCTTCTTCCTCGCGACCCCGAAGCACTCGAGCACCGCCGCCGCCATCGACCCTGCACCGACGAGGCCGCTGCCTCCACTTGTTTGCACCAGAGATTTGCGACACTCCTCCACCGCTTTGTGGTCCTGGTAAATATTCCCTTCTTCCACGTACTGAATCTGCATTAGGTTTTCGAAAAAATTTCAGTGTTCATCAGCACTTATCCGCTTTTCCTTTAGCATCTCTCTGAATCTAACTAGGCCTAATAGTTTCCTTTTGCGGCTGGATATGTAGTTTAATTTGTCGTACTACAACATCTTGCTATTCCCGAATAGATCCTTCTCTGAACCTTCTCTGTTCCGCTTGACGCCATTGTAGGGCTCAGAAAATTTCTTTACTGGACCACGGTAGATCCAAAATTATATCACCATCTTGTGAAACTTGTTTCTGCAATACTTAGTAGATTTTCAGCTCTGGCCCTTTCACCTAAGGGCGGTTTTAACTTTTAATAGTTGATAACCCGCCATATGCCATTAGCCCTCACTTAAACCGCCGTCTTGACTTGAATAGCAATGTCCGGTTTACCTCATATGTACGCTTTGATTAAATTTCCGGTTTAACACCGATGAGTGCACATGAATCGTCAATCCTAAACCGGCCTTCATTTTTCTCGTACAGTTCTGCTTTTCAAGATGACCAAGCAATTTTCTGCTTGCAACCGGGTTCCATCCAGGATCACGGAAACGCAAATCAACGGATTCGTTGTAACGGGTGCTTTAGCTCCAAAAAATGTCCTTCACTGGCGAGTTCCTGGCCCTCAGTGCCCTCCTGAGCCTCAAGATGGAGAAGTGATTGTGTTCATGCAACATCTATCCCGGGGATTCAGCCCTCCGGATCAAAAAAATTCCAGGATGTACTTGCCAGCTTCCAACTCCACCCTCAGGATATTGGACCAAATTATGTGTCCAACATATGCAGCTTCCAAGTGTTCTGTGAGGTTTACCTGCAAGAAGAACCAACTGTTGATCTCTTCCGGGATTTCTTCCACTTAAACTGCCGAACTAAGTTCTCTGACGGCCCCAATACTGAACTTGGTGGTGTATCAATTCAAAAAAGAAAAGAGGTTGATTTTCCTCACGCCAAACTTCACAGCCATCCTAAAGACTGGAACCAAACTTGGTTTTATTGTCAGAACACTGCCCCTGCTGGAGAAAATCCTCTGCCGGGCTATCACGCTCACCGGCTTAGCAATGGCCACCCTTTACCTCCACGGTTGACTGCCAAAGAACGACAACTTATGCACCTCAACTCGCCAAACTCCGGGCCCTCCTCGCCAACGGTTTGACTGGTGTTGATCTCGTCCACTGTTGGGTTTCATGGTGCATCCTACCTTTAAGCCGCCGCCCCGGATTGATGTATGATTATACCGGCAAAACCAATGATCCTCAACGGTTTAACGAAATAGAACTGACTGATAATGAAGTCACTGAAAGTGTGAAGAAGATGCTTGACGAACCGATCGCCACATGCACCCAAACTGGTCTGTGCCCTTTCTATGCCTCCAACAAACCGCCAGCAGTAAAAACTTTAACTCCATACTTCTTTAATCTGTCTCCGCTTTAACACTAATACAATCATCCTTTTGTTTAATTTTGCAGACCAATAGCTCCTTCTGGAAAAGGAAAACTCAAGATAAACCGGCCAGGGCTCATCGTGCCAAGAGCAAAGTCACCAAGAAAACATCCAAGAAGAAAACTGCCGAGTCTTCTGATCCGCCAGAAGATGTCGATGAATCTGTTGAAGAGGTAGAACTTGACTCCCTTGGTTCCTTTTTCATGCAACTTATTGACAATGACTATTCCCAGGATGATGCGGAGGCCAGCCATGCGGACCATGTTGAGGTAATCTCTCTTTCTTCCCATTCAGATCTGGTGCCGGTTCAAAGATTTCGCTGCGCAGTTCGAAAAGTGAAATACTCTCACCCTCTTGCTTATCTGGATCCAAAACTCTCTTTGAAGACGCGGCAACCTGAAGGGCGTCGCACAACCCGACACAATGGCCAGCAAGTCACCTCTTCCGGTTTACCGAACACACCAACCCGGAAGCGTCGTCCAGAGGTTGCTTGTTCTCCCGAAAAACTTTATCCTTTGAAGGGTTTCTTCCGATACCCTCTCAATCCGTCTGATTCGAATTACCAGGTGTCTTCCAATTCATCTGGCGGTTCATCAACCACTCAGCTGCCTCCCCTTAAAACTGTCCCTGGGTAAGTACACTACCCTTCATCTTTTTCCTTCATAGTTCGGTTTACCGTGCTAATCTTTGTTTTGATATCAGTGCCAAAGCCCGTCTGAGCAAGAAGGCTAAAACCAGTGCCCCTACTGGTGAAGTTGAACCGGAGAAAGCTCCCGAGGGTACCGATGGAAATATTGATGTTGCAGATGATTCTGCCCCACATGGTGATAACATTGAAACTAATCCGCTGGAAGCTGACCCGGCTACTTATCTTGATCCATCAAACCCTCATGCTAAGTCCAGCTGCTAATCCGCCAAGTCCAGCCAGGAATGCCGACAATCCACCAAGCCCAGCTGCAAATCCGCCAAGTCCAGCCAGGAATGCCGACAATCCACCAAGTCCACCAAAGGGTGATAATGATGATGTTATTATTACTGGCATGGGTCACACTAGCCCTGGTAGTCCGTTTGTCCTGTCAAAACATACAGCCAAGGAGGAATTCGCTGCTATGGTCAAGGGGAAAGGGAAGACTGATTTATCCAACTTCACCAACCTTAGTACCGAGGATCTCCATTCCGGATTTCTAAATTGCCTTTACACCAGCCGTGACTTTGAAGTCGGTTTGGTGAACCTGATGAAGGAACGCTATGAGGTATTCTTCAAGAACATTTTGAAATTTACTTTATTCTGTATATCTCTTCCATTGTAGTCCGCAAGGGCCGGCTTGTATTTTTGAAGATAAACCGGGACTTTGATATAAAGAACACTTCAACTGAGTAGCGCCCAAGGGTCGGCTTGTCTTAACAAGACAAACCGGGACTGTCTATCTTTGTTATTTGCCTTTACTTATAACTGATCAATTGCACATTAGCCCCCAAGGGCCAAGCTTAATACCTGGATTGAGCCTTGGGACTTGAAAATAGTCACTTTAAAAAGCAATCCGCATTAGCCCCCAAGTGCTGAGTGCATAACTTGTTATGTGATTGGGACTTCAACAACTTCATCTTCTGACTTTTGCAGACCGATAAGAATAGCAAAGAATCTCAAATCGCCGATCTTCAAGAAATAATCAAGTCCTAGCAGGAAGAAACCTCTAAAGCCAAAGAGGAGATAAAGGGTGTTTTGACAACCATGGAGCAATTGAAGGATGGCTTCAAAAATGAACGCACCAACTGGGAAACTGAGAAAGCTGCTTTGTTGAAGCGGGCTGAAAATGCTGAGGAAGCTCTTAAACCGGTGGCAGAAGAGCTGACAGGGCTGAAACATCAAGTGAATGCTATGACTTCTGCAATCTTTGGTGAGTACTTTGCCATAGCCGGTTTGAAAAATATCTTCAACTCTGCCGGTTTAATGTTGAATTCGTAAACTATTACACGTAATCACATTGCTCAGCTAGGCACAGATATGCGGATGAAACTGAAGGCATCATACACTCTGATTGAGCAGCTATACACCGGTGCCCAACGGGTTACCTGTGCAGTCTCATACAAAAAACCGGCGCCAACATTGATCAAGGACACACTAATCAAATTATCCATGACGCCAGCGTAGATAGAAGAGGTGAAGCGATCTGCTACCAGGGCTGACGCTTTATTGGCACGAACTCGGGCCAAAGCATGGATATCTGACTTGGATCCAGTTGATATCGCTAAGGGATTTCCGGATGAACAAACAGACGGGTCAGCATTTGACAATGAAGCCCTGAAGGTCCTGACAAAGGAGATGCGTCCACTGGCAAGTCAATTGGCGGAAGAGGCTAATTTGACTGTTCATCGGTCCTTCTATGATGCCAACAACGAACGGATTGACACTGCTGTGAGGGAAGCACAAAACCTTATCCCGCCAATCCGTAAGCACACTTACACTCCTGACGTTGATCCGTCTGAACTTATAAATGAAGAAGCTGTCTTTCAAGCTTTAACCCGGATTGATTGGACCACCTTGACTTCCAGCCACTGGATGGGGAGGAGGCTGAAGAGACACCAGAAGATCCATCAACCTCTCGTCAGCCCGGCAATGAATCTTAATCTGGCAACTGAGTTGATAGGCACAGATTGTGTACTGTGGAAAAACAATCGCTTATGTTGGGCCTTAAAGCGCCTTGTAATAGGCTAGTTGAAATACTGTGATTCGCTGCCATCGTGCACTGGGATATAACTTTTTGATCCGCCATGACAATTTCAGTGCTGGCTTATATACCTTCATAATACCATGCAATCCCTGTGTCTGCATAAAAAAGATCTGCCCGGGCGGTTTACCGCCGGACGGGTCACAATGCCCCATGCAAAGCCTGGTTAATGACCAAAGCTGAATCAAAAATATGAAATAAATCATACCTGAGATATTAAATTACTTAGTTGATTTACCAACTTGTATTTTTAATAAGGGTGAAAACCCCAAATCTGAAGCTTTGATAACTCCCACCATGCAGTGCTGGTGTAATCTTTTTAAATCATACCGTGTTATGAACAACACCATGCTGGTGATTTTTAATCAAAGCCAGTCCGGTTTGTGAAAACACCAGTGTGATAAAAAATAGGGTCTGACAACTTATAGTTGACGACCAAGCCGGGTTAACAAACACCGGATTAACATGAATATGATCTAACAACTTGTAGTTGAAAGCCAAGCCGGGTTAACAAACACCGGGCTAACATGATGTTACCAAAGAACAAAAACTTGGCGAAAAGAAAACAAAAAACTGTATAGTTGAGGCTTTTCAAGGGCTGTCAGGCCCAAATTCGAGGCTTTTCATGGGCTGCCAGGCCGCTGAGTTAAACCGTTTTGACAAAGCCTTTTAAGATGGGCCTCCAACTAACCAATCGTCGTTTTAACTTTGACAAGTTCAGGGTCTCAATGAGAGTAACTGTCAAACGTTCGACGGGTCATGCCAGGATTACCTGGATAGGAGTGGCTTACTTGATGAAGGCAGGTTAACCCGAGGTTTTAGGTGAATACACCAGGCTTCCAAGCCGTTGGTCGATACCCGGTTATAAGAGTCCTTTTAAACTCTTTGGTATTTTACACAAAGAGCCCCCAAGTAACTTTTTCAGCTATGCTCAATGGGTGCCTATGTTTGAGTCGTGCTTTTAGCAATAGAACTCTCTTTGGCCCCTTGGGTGTGAAGCTCCCAAGCTGTTCTGTGGCATGATAGCCGGTTTAACAGGTAGTACTTCGTATTGTCAGCTGAAGCCCCCATGTAAACAAAGAGATTTGAAGAAAACGGCGGAGACCCTGCTTATAGCAAGGATGCCGGTTTATTATATCGATCATAATATATACATTGTTGAAATATGTACATAAGGAAAGCCTATGGCTTCAAGTGTAGTAAGGCCGTAGTAGAGCTATGTTCCATGGCCGCCGGGTCTCCTCCTCAGAACTACGTGAGTCTTCTCGAACGTCAATGAGGTAGTATGATCCGTTATGTAGATTTTTGCTGATCACAAAGGGTCCTTCCCAAGGCGGGGATAACTTGTGCATATTGGTCTGATCCTGGATGAGCCGGAGCACTAAGTCGCCTTCTTGAAAGGTTCTTGACTTAACCCGGCGGTTGTGATAATGCCGCAGGTCTTGCTGATAAACCGCCGATCGAGCCAAAGCCATGTCTCGTTTCTCATCTAACAGGTCCAGCGCCTCTTGGCGTGCTTGCTCATTGTCCGCTTCAACATAGTTGGCAACCCGGGGCGAGTCATGACGAATATCACTTGGGATGACGGCCTCAGCCCCGTAAACCATGAAGAAAGGTGTATAACCCGTAGATCGGTTCAGGGTGGTGTTTATACTCCATAACACAGATGGTAACTCTTCCACCCAACAACCTCAAGGCCCGCTTCAAAGGAACCATAAGCCGGGCTTGATACCTCCAAAGTATCTCTTGATTCGCCCTCTCGGCTTGACCATTGGGTGGGATGAGCCACGGATGCTACATCGTCGGATGTGCTCTCGTTGACAAAACTCCTCCATCTCACCTTTAGAAAGGTTCGTGCCATTATCTGTGATGATGCTGTGTGGAAAGCCAAAACGGAAAACAATCTTTTTGAGAAATTGAACCGCCATGGCTGCATCACACTTGCTGACAGGCTCCGCTTCAACCCATTTAGTGAACTTGTCAACCGCCACCAAAAGGTGGGTCTTCTTGTCCTTGGAGCGTTTAAAAGGTCCCACCATATCAAGCCCCCAAGTGGCAAATGGCCAAGTGATAGGAATCATCTGTAGCTCTTGAGCCGGAACATGAGCTCGACGTGAAAACTTCTGACAAGCGTCACACGTTTTACCAGATCCTCCGTGACGCGATGAGCTGTCAACCAATAGAACCCATGACGAAAAGCCTTAGCCACCAAGGATTTTGAACTGGCATGGTGAACACAATCCCCTTCATGGATTTCACGTAGAATCTCTTGTCCTTCTTCAGGAGAAACACAGCGTTGAAATACACCTGAAATACTGCAACGGTGTAACTCGCCATTGTGAACAACCATGGACTTGGACTGCCGGATTATCTGCCTGGCGAGGATCTCATCATCTGGTAACTCGCCCTGGTTCATATACGCCAAATATGGAACCGTCCAATCCGGAGTGATGTGTAAAGCGGCTACCAATTGGGCCTCCGGATCAGGAACAGCTAAATCCTCCTCTATTGGCAACTTAACAGACGGGTTATGCAAGATATCTAAAAAGGTATTGGGTGGTACCGGTTTACGTTGAGATCCCAGCCGGTTCAAAGCATCTGTTGCTTCGTTTTTGCGCCGGTCAATGTGCTCAACCTGATAACCCTTAAAATGACCTGCCACAATATCCACCTCGCGTCTATAAGCCGCCATGAGTGGATCCTTAGAATCCCAAGTACCAGAAACTTGCTGAGCCACTAGATCAGAATCTCCAAGACAGCGAACCCGGTTTAAGTTCATTTCCTTGGCCACACGGAGACCGTGGAGTAAGTCCTCGTACTCTGCTGCATTGTTAGTACAAGGAAACATTAAGCGGAGAACATAACAAATTTTATCACCTCGTGGGGAAGTAAGGACAACTCCAGCCCCTGAGCCTTCCAATTGCCTGGACCCATCAAAGTGAATAGTCCAGTACGTATTGTCCGCTTTGTCCTCTGGTGCCTGTAACTCGGTCCAATCATTGATGAAGTCAACAAGCGCCTGAGATTTGATAGCCGTTCAAGGCATATACTTCAACCCATGTGGACCAAGCTCAATTGCCCACTTCGCAACCCGGCCAGTTGCTTCTCTGTTCTGAATTATATCGGCCAAAGGAGCAGAACTAACCACTATGATGGGATGGCCTTGAAAGTATTGTTTGAGCTTCCGACTGGTTATAAAAACTCCATACACCAGCTTTTGCCAATGCAGATACCGTTGTTTTGACTCGATTAGCACTTCGCTGATATAGTAAACTGGCCGTTGAATCGGATATTCTTTCCCAGCCTCCTTACGCTCAACCACAATTGCCACACTGACTGCACGGGCATTGGCAGCCACGTACAACAACATGGGTTCGTTATCAACCGGAGCAGCAAGGACCGGCGGTTCAGCCAGTTGTCACTTTAAATCCTCAAATGCCGCATTGGCTGCGTCACTCCAGACAAAATCATCTGTCTTCTTCAACATCTGATATAAATGAATCACCTTCTCTCCCAAACGGCTGATAAACCGGCTGAGGGCTGCAATTCGACCCGCCAGACGCTGAACATCATTGATGCATTTCGGTTTAGCCAAAGATGTGATCGCTTTGATCTTTTCTGGATTGGCCTCAATACCTCTGTTGGACACAAGAAAACCCAAGAGCTTGCCTGCCGGAACACCAAAAACGCATTTGTCCGGATTGAGCATCATTTTGTAAACCCGAAGATTATCAAATGTCTCCTTGAGGTCATCTATCAATGTTCCCTTCTTCCTGGATTTTACCACAATGTCATCCACATAGGCATGAACATTACGCCCAATCTGCGTGTGAAGGAAATTTTGCACACAACGCTGATAGGTTGCCTGGGCACTTTTGAGCCCAAAGGGCATAGAGACATAGCAGAAGGCTCCAAAGGGAGTGATGAAGGCTGTCTTCTCCTGGTCCTTAACTGCCATTTTAATCTGATGATAACCTGAATAAGCATCCAAGAAACTCAGGCGCTCACAACCTGCTGTCGCTCAATAATCTGATCAATACGCGGGAGAGCAAAAGGATCTGCCGGACAAGCTTTGTTTAAATCTGTGTAGTCAACACACATATGCCAAGTGCCGTTTTTCTTAAGAACGAGCACCGGATTGGCCAACCACTCAGGATGAAATACTTCGACGATAAACCCAGCAGCCAACAGCCGGGCTACCTCCTCACCAATGGCCTTGCGTCTTTCCTCGTTAAAGCGGCGAAGAAATTGCTTGACCGGTTTAAACTTTGGATCAATATTGAGAGTGTGCTCAGCGAGTTCCCTCGATACACATGGCATGTCAGAAGGCTTCCATGCAAAAATCTCCCGGTTCTCACGGATGAACTCGATGAGCGCGCTTTCCTATTTCGGATCCAGATTGGTGCTGATGCTAAACTGTTTGGATGAATCGCCAGGAACAAAGTTAACAAGTTTAGTCTCATCAGCCGGTTTGAACGTCAGGGTTGGGTCATGCTTAGTGGTGGGCTTCTTTAGAGGGGTCATGTCTGCCGGATCAACATTGTCTTTATAAAACTTCAGCTCCTTTGTAGCACAAACCGACTCAGCATTGGCCGCTTCACCTTCCTCACAATCCAAAGCGATCTTTCGACTTCCGTGTACTGTGATAGTTCCCTTGTGACCCGAAATTTTGAGCTATAAATAGATATAACAGGGCCTCGCCATGAACTTTGCGTAAGCCATCCGTCCAAACAGTGCGTGATATGGGCTCTGGATCTTCACCACTTCAAAGGTCAGTGTTTCAGACCTGGAATCATGCTCATCTCCAAACACAACCTCCAAAGCGATCTTGCCAACAGGATATGCCGATTTACCTGGTACTACACCATGGAAAACAGTGTTTGACGGTTTAATATTCTTGTTCCACAACCCCATGCATTTAAAAGTCTCATAGTATGTGATGTTGATATTGCTCCTCCATCCATCGTAACTTTGGTAAACTTATAACCTCCCACTTGAGGTGCTACCACCAAAGCTAGTTGACCCGGATTGTCAACCCGGGGCGGATGATCCTCTCTACTCCACACAATGGGCTGCTCGGACCACCATAAATAACGTGGCACCGCCGGTTCAATAGAATTAACTGCCCTCTCGTGAAGCTTCTGATCGCGCTTACACAGGCTAGTGGTGAACACATGATACTGCCCACCATTCAACTGCTTGGGGTGACTTTGATAACCTGACTGCTGTTGATTCCCTTGATTATTCTGTTGGCTATTACCACCTTGGCTGTTCTGGTGGCCCTGATTATTCTGAAATCCAGAGCTTGAACCGCCACCACCATGAAAACCTGGACTTGAACCGCCCGACGGACCCTGATCATACCGGTAGAGATCAGAGTTTTTGAACTCCTTCATAATGTAACAATCTTTCCAAAGATGTGTGGAAGGGGCCTCCTTAGTCCCATGCTTTGGGCAGGGCTGGTTTAATAGCCGCTCCAGATTCATCCCTCCACCGCGCTGGGGCGGTTTACCTTTACGACGCTGCATATTGGTGTTAGCCACAAAATCTGAATTATCTGCTTTACGCTTACCGTTATTTCCATGGCCTCCTTGGTTGTGATGCTGTCCTTTTGCACCACCGTTCTTCTTTCCCTTCTCCGGTTTCTCCTCATCAGACTCGGGATCCTTGGTATTATCAGAATCGGCATATTTTATCAAGGCTGCCATAAGTGTTCCCATGTCATTGCAGTGGCGCTTGAGCCATGCCAACTTCATCTTTAGTGACTTAAACCGGCAATTACGCTCCAGCGTTATGATCGCTTGGCCAACATTAATCTGGTCCGATTTAATGCAAAACTTACGAAACCCGCGCACACAATGAGTTGTTGACTCGCTTCCCCTTGAACACAGGCATCCAGATCCACAATGGACATAGGCTGTTTGCAGGTGTCTTTGAAATTGGCTATAAACCGGGCCTTCAACTGATCCCATGACTCGACGGAGTTGGCCGGTAGGTTTTTCAACCAAGTACGGGTTGTCCCTTCCAACATCGTTGTGAAATACTTTGCACAGGCCGCTTCATCCACGTCCAACATCTCCATTGCCATCTCATAACTCTCGACCCACGCCTCAGGTGGCTGATCAGCGGTGTAATTTGGTACCTTACGCGGACCCCTTAGGCAGTCGCACACTACGAAGAGCCGGAATAAGACACGACACTCCCCAGGAACTGAAAGCAAGCCCGGTGCCTCGGTCTACTGACGCTGCTGGCTGAATCGGGGCGGGTTGATAACGACCCGCATGCTGCGCTGCCAAAGCGGCCTCCCTTCGCGCTCTGCCATTATCCACCACGTCCTGAGCGTTTATCTCACCGTTCACCGGATTGGGTCCCTGAGGGACATTGCGGCGCCGAGCACTGCTAGACACTTCCGGTTCATCCATGTGCCTTCTATAGCTTTTGCTCGGACGAGGGGTCGAATGGATTCTATCTCGGCTATAGGAATAAGCCTACTGCTGCACCATGGTGGTTTGAAGAAGATCCCTGGCCCGCCGTGTCTCAGTCGCCGCCGGTGAATCGCCCTCCATCGGAATAGCTGCCAGGCGAGATGCCGCAGCAATCATGTTATCCAAAGGGCTCAAGAAGTGATCTGGTGGTGTTGACACGTATTGCAGCGGGTTGTCCGTTCGTCGAGGTGGTTCCATTATCCGTGGTTGATCTGGCGCTGCTCCAGGCGCATCGGTTCGGTTTTGCAGCTGCCGGATTACTCGTCCCAGCCCCCGATGTATTAAAGAGATTCAATCCTTCAAAGACCGGCTGCATACGCGATCGGTACTTCCTTCGCATTACGTCGTATGACATATTCTGATCTAACATGAGCCGGTAATTCTGTGCATGTATCTGTTGTGATTGGGCATTCAAAGCGGCCCGTTCTTCAGCCATCCTAGCATCCTCAGCTGCCAGGTCCTCCTTAGCCTGCGCTATCTGGTCTTTTAGCTTTGCAACATCTGCATTGTGCTGATCCTGCGTCTCCGGAGTAACTGTCGTGGTTAACAAAGCTACCCAGGCATCCATCAAACTGGAGAGAACTTGAGCCGGTCGGCGCACCGGGCCTCCTGCCGCGGCCGCTGATCCGGAATTCATTGCTGCTGTAGATGAAGACTACAAAGTGGGTTGTGTTCCGGCCATGTAAACAGCAACCCAACTTGGCGGTTCAAGGAGGTCCGGAATACTGTTGCCATAGGAATACCCTCCGAACACACCATCATGAACTTGGTATAAGGACTCGGTTTCACAGGTGGATGACTCGCCATCGGAATAAACAGCCTTCTCACCTTCAGACACCGATTCAGATCCGATCCCATAGACACATCCTACGAACGCACGCTTCATGGCGGGCCTAACCCGGGCAGGACTTGCACGCTGAGCCGTCTCGACGAGGTCGGTGCAGATGTCTGGCTCAGGGCCCGGTTCGCCGATCTTGCCAATGAAGACATGAATTCCGCCAAAGGGGACCTGCACCAGATTTCGGTTGAGCCGGCCTCGGGCCCCATCCTTCGTCGTCGATGTAGAGCTTGCCACGACGACTCTTGGTCATCCGCCAACCGCTGCACTCTTCGCCCTTCAAAGCTGCCCTTCAAACACTCGAAACGATCGTGCGATAGCCCCACGGTGGGCGCCAACTGTCGTGGAATTGTCACGTCAGATGTCCTCTTGAAAGGACTTAGTCGTGGAGCCATCACGACGGGTTAGCTTGGAGGGGTTAAACTGGAAAAGGGACATGGGAGTTTTTATACTAGTTTGGCCCCTTCGATGAAGGTAAAAGCCTACGTCTAGTTGTGATGGAGTTGATTGGGTTTCGATGACCAGGGAGCGAATACGCTTTGCCTGAGTCTCGAGTTGTTGTTGTCTGCCCTCAAACCGTCGCCGAGTCGTCTCTTTATATACATAGGTTGACGCCCGGCCGGTCTACAGAGTACCGAGGTCGGTTCATACAAGTGTCCGCCGCGGTCTCCCCTTTCCTATCTTACAACACAAGTTATACAATCGTGGCGGTTTACTACCATGGGCCCTAATCCGCCTTTGGGCTCTGGGCCTCTAAGCTTGATCAGTAAAGCGACATCTTCTTTGTATTCCTAGGTTTCAATATGATTGAGCGTGAATCGGCCCCTCCTGGGCGGTTTACACTCAGCGGTTATATCCTCCACAATTGTCATATTGCTTTGCATGATCATGTAGTTGACATCGTATTTGTGGCAAAACCACCGTTCATAATTATTTCATACATGTCACTCTTGATTCATTGCACATCCCGGTACACCGCCGGAGGCATTCATATAGAGTCATATTTTGTTCTAAGTATTGAGTTGTAATCTTTGAGTTGTAAGTAAATAAAAGTGTGATGATCATCATTATTAGAGCATTGTCCCAAGTGAGGAAAGGATGATGGAGACTATGATTCCCTCACAAGTCGGGATGAGACTCCGGATGAAAAAAAAATAAAAGAGGTCAAAGAAGCCCAAATAAAAAAAGAGAAAAAAGAGGCCATAAGAAATAAAGAGGGATAGGCCCAAAAAATGAGAGAAAAAGAGAGAAGGGGCAATGCTACTATCCTTTTACCACACTTGTGCTTCAAAGTAGCACCATGATCTTCATGATAGAGAGTCTCCTATGTTGTCACTTTCATATACTAGTGGGAATCTTTCATTATAGAACTTGGCTTGTATATTCCAATGATGGGCTTCCTCAAAATGCCCTAGGTCTTCGTGAGCAAGCAAGTTGGATGCACACCCACTTAGTTTCTTTTGTTGAGCTCTCATACACTTATAGCTGTAGTGCATCCGTTGCATGGCAATCCCTACTCACTCACATTGATATCTATTGATGGGCATCTCCATAGCCCGTTGATACGCCCAGTTGATGTGAGACTATCTTCTCCTTTTTGTCTTATCCACAACCACCATTCTATTCCACCTATAGTGCTATGTCCATGGCTCACGCTCATATATTGCGTGAAGATTGAAAAAGTTTGAGAACATCAAAAGTATGACACAATTGCTTGGCTTGTCATCGGGGTTGTGCATGATTTAAATATTTTTTGTGATGAAGATAGAGCATAGCCAGACTATATGATTTTGTAGGGATAGCTTTCTTTGGCCATGTTATTTTGAGAAGACATGATTGCTTTATTAGTATGCTTGAAGTATTATTGTTTTCATGTCAATATTAAACTTTTGTTTTGAATCTTATGGATCTGAATATTCTTGCCACAATAGAGAATATTACATTGATAAATATGTTAGGTAGCATTCCACATCAAAAATTCTGTTTTTATCATTTACCAACTCGAGGACGAGCAGGAATTAAGCTTGGGGATGCTTGATACGTCTCCAACGTATCTATAATTTTTTATTGTTCCATGCTATTATATATTCTATTTTGGATGTTTAATGGGCTTTACTAAACACTTTTATATTACTTTTGGGACTAACCTATTAACCGGAGGCCCAGCCCAAATTGTTGTTTTCTTGCCTATTTCAGTGTTTCGAAGAAAAGGAATATCAAACGGAGTCCAAATGGAATGAAACCTTCAGGAGAGTTATTTTTGGAACGGAAGCAATCCAGGAGACTTGGAGTAGACGTCAGGGAAGCTCGAGGAAGCCACGAGGCAGGAGGCGCGCCTACCCCACAGGCGTGCCCGCACCCTCGTGGGCCCCTCGTGGCTCCCCTGATTGACTTCTTTCGCCTATATATATCAATATACCCTAAAAACATCAGGGAGTAGAATAGATCGGGAGTTCCGCCGCCGCAAGCCTCTGTAGCCACCGAAAACCAATCTAGACCAGTTTCGGCACCCTGCCGGAGAGGGGAATCCTTCACCGGTGGCCATGTTCATCATCCCGGCGCTCTCCATGAGGAGGAGGGAGTAGTTCACCCTCGGGGCTGAGGGTATGTACCAGTAGCCATGTGTTTGATCTATCTCTCTCTCTCTCTCTCTCTCTCTCTCTCTCTCTCGTGTTCTTGATTCACATGATCTTGATGTATCGCGATCTTTGCTACTATAGTTGGATCTTATGATATTTCTCCCCCTCTACTCTCTTGTAATGGATTGATTTTTCCCTTTGAAGTTATCTTATCGGATTGAGTCTTTAAGGATTTGAGAACACTTGATGTATGTCTTGCATGTGCTGATCTGTGGTGACAATGGGATATTCACATGGTCCACTTGATTTATGTTTTGGTGATCAACTTGCGGGTTCCATAACATTGTGAACTTATGCATAGGGGTTGGCACACATTTTCGTCTTGACTCTCTGGTAGAAACTTTGGGGCACTCTTTGAAGTACTTTATGTTGGTTTGAAAAGATGAATCTGAGATTGTGTGATGCATATCGTATAATCATACCCACGGATACTTGAGGTGACATTGGAGTCTCTAGGTGACATTAGGGTTTTGGTTGATTTGTGTCTTAAGGTGTTATTTTATTACGGACTCTTGAATAGATCGATCAGAAAGGATAACTTTGAGGTGGTTTCCTACCCTACCATAATCTCTTTGTTTGTTCTATGCTATTAGTGACGTTGGAGTGACTCTTTGTTGCATGTTAAGGGATAGTTATATGATCCAATTATGTTATTATTGACGAGAGAACTTGCATTAGTGAAAGTATGAACCCTAGGCTTTGTTTCCTAGCATTGCAATACCGTTTTCGCTCACTTTTATCATCAGTTACCTTGCTGTTTTTATATTTTTAGATTACAAAAACCTATATCTACCATCCATATTGCACTTGTATAACCATCTCTTCGCTGAACTAGTGCACCTATACAATTTACCATTGTATTGGGTGTGTTGGGGACATAAGAGACTCTTTGTTATTTTGTTGTAGGGTTGCTTGAGATAGACCATCTTCATCCTACGCCTCCCATGGATTGATAAACCTTAGGTCATCCACTTGAGGGAAATTTGCTACTTTCCTACAAACCTCTGCACTTGGAGGCCCAACAACGTCTACAAGAATGTAACATCCCAAATTTTCAATTTGGAATGTTATACATAGATCATCACTTGCATATCATATTTTATTGCATTTTGGCTCGATCCTAGAAATTTCACGCAACTCAAGGACCCACGGAGAGAGTTGGAGATTTCGTTATTTTCATATTTGAGTTTTCTCAAATTTTGAAAATAGGATCATTTGATTTTATTTATTTTATCTTCAATTATTTTTATTATCAAAATAAGAGAGAGGGAATAAAATGACTTTCCCAAAATAAAGGAATATTGAAGATTTAATTAAAAAATCAAATAAGATTTTTGTTTCGGAGTTTTCGCTATTTTATTTGAAGTTAGGAAAAATTGCACAGTTTCAAAACTGCATTTTAGGGCCAAGAAAATGTGCACCTCGTTCTATTTAGACGGTGAAAATTTGTTTTGGCCTTTTTAGATTTTTATTTATTTTTCTAGAATTTTTCTAAGTTTCGGCGGAATTGTTTTAAAAACGCAAGCTGGGATCGGGTCAAGGCCCAGCCGCTGGCCTCAAGAAGCCGGATCGGGACCGGAGTCCCTCGCCGCCGTGTCGTGGGAGGACACGCCCCGAGGCCGCTTCCTTCCCAAGTTGCCCCCTTTATAACCTCACGAGCCCTCGAACCTCGCACCACCACCGCCTCCACACCGCGCCCGCCGCGTGAGCCGCCATCAAGACCACCTGGCCGCCGGAGCCCCACCGGAGTTTCGCCGGAGCCCAAGCTGAGGTAGCCGCCGCCGCCGCCGGTTTTCTGAGAAAAACCGTTTCTGTTTTTTTAGAAAACCCTAGTTTTTGTTTTTTTAATAGATCGGTTTTTCTCCGGTTCATTTATTTAGCGAGCGTTCGCTCGTTCATTCGTTTTAACGAACGCGTTCATCGTTTAGATTAAGATAACGAACATTCGTTCGTTAATCTGTTCGTCGTTTTTCTTTTTCTCGGATTTATTCCGTGATTTTTCTGATCGCGATTTCTGATCCAATTTTCGTTCTAGTATATCTTTTTGCTCGTTTATCGGAATCAAGCGATTCAAGCACCTAGAGTTTCATTTCGAAACCCTCTTTCCGAATAATCAACTCAAACAAGTTTTTGCTACTGTAAAATTTGACTTAGGTCCAGATTAGTAAAATGAAGCATGTTTTTTTTCGCCGTTTGACTTTCGTTGCTTCGTTTGATTTGATTCTTTTTGCAAACTGGATTTCTT